>CP092865.1:52981586-53077450 GCA_030710605.1 Cordylochernes scorpioides | reverse complement strand
TACCGTTAGATAACAGACAATGTTGTAGATCTATATCAATTTGTAAATAGCAGAGAGAATTATCATAGGTTTAACTATTTTTGTAAATATATTTATCTTTCTAACCTGAAAGGTTCAGGTTCCTAATATATATTATTGTTTCTCTTTTTTATTTTCAATTACTTTTTCTTGTATAATATGTTTATAACTGTTTCTGATTTTAAAAAATGTAAATCGACGCAATTATTCCCAGCCGGGATATCGCGTTTTGTGTGTTGAAATAAACGGCGTCAGGTTTTGACGTCTATTTTGACGGGAGAAGCGACCTTGGTCTCTTTAGATCGATATCCTCCCGGCAAAATTTCCATCTATATTTTAGCCATAGAATTGGCCCAGCCACTTTGCCAGCTAAACACCTCTTTGGCAGATTGTCAAGATTCCATTAGATCCCGTGTGGATCTCATGGAATAAAGTCCGCCCTAGACTGACGAGGGCCATTAGCCCGAAACCATGGTCTCTAGGTGGACGCTTTTCAGTTTGCCAAAGCTGGTGTTGTGGCTTTGTCACCGACCCGGTGACGGTCAATAGATGGCGTCAGGTTTTGACGTCTATTTTGACGGGAGAGGCGACCCTTGTCTCTTTAGATCATTATCCTCCCGGCGAAATTTCCATCTATAAATTAAAAATGATCATAATGTTCTATATAAGATAGAAAACACAATAATAAATTGCACAAAGGTCAAATTGGTATACCAAGAATGAGGCATCTTTCCCTTTAATTGTGCATTAAAAATGATAACACTTTTGTATTACACTAGCACAGGGATTGGCAAACTTTTAAGTCGAAAGAGTCAAAAATTAAAATTTACAAAATATCAAAGTTTTTAAAGAGCCACAATTTTTTTTTCTTGCCAACAATAAATAGTGATCTCATAAATAATATTTGCGTATGGAACTATAATTTAAAAATACATATATTGGATCAAAATATCATTTATTTTACCAATATTTCAGTTGGCTGAACGCCAACTTTTATCAAGGTATTATAACATATTCAATGTAAGAAAGAAATAGTACAAATGTGATATTGTACTGAGATAAGGTGCATATATTATGAAAAAAAGCATCTCCTTATCATGTAACTGAAAATTGCTGATGGCTTGCGCCATCTATCGGAATAAATATCAACTATTTTCGTTGATTTCTAATTATTCGAAGAATTGGCCAATTACCCATTTTTGATTAATCAAGAAAACGAAAATAGTTGATATTTATTCCGATAAATGGCGCAAGATATCAGCAACATTCAGTTGCACGATGAGGAAATACCTTTTTCATAATAGTAATGTGTGTCAATAACAAATTCAGCGCCACAAAACGTCAATAGAATTTAGTTTTAATATGTAGTATGGAACTAGTATGGAACAAGTACGGAACTATATAAAGAACCACCGCTTCACACCCAAAGAGCTGCATGTGGCTCACCAGCCGCAGTTTACCGATCCTTGACCTAGTAAAAAAACGTTACTAGTTGTTGTTGTTGTCGTGTCCAATGAAGAGTCTCAGATGTCTCCTTGCATCTCTATTACAGCAATGTCCACTATTTTGGGTGTGTAAGGCTGCTGTTCTGGGTCAATTTTCTGTTGTTGTTGTGTACAATGAAGAACCTCAGATATCTCCGTACATCTCTATCACAGCAATGTTCTCTATCTTGGGTGTGTAAAGCTGCTGTTCTGGGTCAATTTTCTGTTGTTGTCGTGTCCAATGAAGAGCCTCAGATGTCTCCGTACATCTCTATTACAGCAATGTCCTCCATCTTGGGTGTGTAAAGCTGCTGCTCTGGGTCAATTTTCTGTTGTTGTCGTGTCCGATGAAGAGCCTCAGATGTGTCCGTACAGCTCTATCACAGCAATGTCCTCTATCTTGGGTGTGTAAAGCTACTGCTCTGGATCCATGTCAATTTTCTTCAAGGCTGCGGCCATTACTGGGCATGGGAATATGTAAGTAGGTGTTAGTTTCACACCAGGACAGTTGTTACGTGTCCTATAGGTTCTTGTGCAATCTGGATGTATTGTCATTCCTTTATAGTGTTTTGTTCCAAGTTTTATTATAGTGTTTGTCATTTTTCTCTCAGAGGTTATTTGGCATATTTGATCTAACGTTAACTAGTGATGATAAAGAATAAGCGTCATAACACAATATTTTGGCAAATTCATAAAAAAATCCAAACCTGTATATCATGTTTTCGGACTATTTCCCATATAGGTATACCCGAAAACCATGATATACAGGTTAGCTTTTTGTCTGAATGTCTGAAAAGAGAAATTTCACTGATATCAGGTTGATAAATAATGAAAAAGTCATGTCCTGATAGTGTAATTAAAAGTTGCCGAAGGTTTTCGACATATTTTAGAATAAAGGTTCAGCTTGCCGGTAAATGAGGTACAGTTTGAACCACGTTGATGAGAGCCAACAACCTGAAAATACTATATGGCGACCACACTTTACTTCAGCGAGCGCGAACTGGGACAAAGCTCCACTACACACACGGGCAGTGGACGGCCTCGGCAACCGCGAGCGTCAACCTGACTACGCATGCGCGAACATCCAGACTCTGGCCACTCACGCGGTAAACAAGAAGGCTTGATTCAACGGCCGTTACTTCTTTTCTCTTTATACATTTCTGGCTTTAAATAAATTAATTATAATTTTATCAGCGGCCTTTCCACAAGCCACACCAACACATCACGCAACCATCCCACATACCTATATATACTGTATTTAGAAGAGGTAGAATGAGATTGAACGTCACAACACCAGAGTTTTGGGAAATTCAGACAAAAGGCTAACCTGTATATCATGGTTTCGGGTATACTTATGAGGGAGGTAGTCCGAAACCATGATATACAGGTTTGGAATTTTGTCTGAATTTTCCAAAACTGGTGTTGTGACTTATACTTTATCATCATCAGTGAAGTTTATTTTTGCTAGGATGATGAACAGTGCCATTGTTCTGTTACACAATTAAAAAGGGAGAAGTAACCTCTCTAGATACATGAATACATTCCTACAGCAACTTTATATGTTTAAAAGTGGAATTTGACCAAGTTCAGGTCGGTAAATAAAGAAAAAGTCATTTCTTGATAGTTTAACTAAAGGTTGCTGATGGTTTGCGTCATATTTAATAATAAATGTACAGATTTTATGGTAATTTAGGCACAGTTTGAACCACGTTGTTTTTTTTTCGGCTTATCCCTAGTACACGTGGTACAAGCCATGTTAATCGTGGTGGGTAGAAGGCGACTGCTTTTACTGTAAGTACACCACATGTCTACATATGAGAAAAGCAGTTCGACTTTGCATTTACAAATATGCCAGAGCCCCGTTTGGTTACTTGCACTCGCTGGTGGGATTGGACTTTTACAAGAATCGGGGGCCATTGGAGCATTTTTTTAATCAGAAAAAAGTGCCCAATGCGGGAATCGGACCAGGGTCGTAGCGGTCGTAAACCAACGGTTTAAACCATCCTTCCATCGAACCACGTTGGTAAGATCTAACAGTCTGAAAGCTACGTATTAGAAACTATTAAAACAAAATTGAAGTTTTACAGTGATCAAGTTGATAAATAATGATAAAGGCAGGTCCTTCTCGAGCAGATAAAAGTTGATGATGGTTTGCGCCAACTTTCATAATAAAGGTTCAGCTTTGCCGGTAATTGAGGCACAGTTTGAACCACGCTGTTGAGATCTAACAGCCTGAAGTTAAGTACGCGATCTACATATTCTTCCTAGATCACGAAATACGTGGTGTCGCTGGAGACCCACTGGCGATTCTCCATCAAAATTTACAGCGGTGGTAGAGGCACCATTGTACATTGTACATAGTGTATATAATGCATATTATCTTTTTTTAAATAGTGAAGACTGCGCATTTTGAATGTATTGACAAGATGTCAATAAAATTATTTTAATTGTCAATTGTGTAAAAGCCTGAAAACTAGGTATTAGTAAATATTAATACAAAATTGAAGTTCTAAAAAGATCAGGTTGATAAATCAAGAAAAATAAATTTCCCGATTGTCTAACTAAAGAATTTCTATTGTCTTGTGTCATTTTTTTACTAGAATGATGCAAAACTGCTATCATTTATAGGTACATGAATAAATTTCTACCGAAACTTTATGTTGAAAAGTGAAATTATACTGAGATCAGGTTAATAAATCAAGAAAAAGAAATCTTCTGATAGGGTAACTAAAGGTTACCGATAATTTGCACCATCTTTCAGAATATATATTCATCTTTACCGGTAGTTGATGGTTTGTTTTCTTTACAAATCAGAATACAAACATGAACAATTAATTATATTTATTTTAAGAGAAGTAACTTCCTAACTTATGGCCTTTCTATCAACTATATATATATATATATATATGTCATAATATATGCTCTAACAGGAATAATAAAGTAAATCTGCAGCCGACCAGAGAGAGAGAGACGTAGTCGATTCGAAGATAACTAACTTGCGACCCTTTGTTGACCACATTCCTGAGGGGGGGCGTCAACAACTGGCGACTAATCTTTTGTTTGCCCCGCTTGTGTACACAGTGAAAAAACAGTCGTTCAGTAGATAGCACACTCGCCACCTCTTTCTCTCTCGGCTGGCTGCCTGGATTTTTAGCTCTAACAACTCGTCGTGTGATTATTTCTCAACTCACCACATCATTACCACTATATTGTCACATTGAAAAGTCGACAGGATAAGATCTGACCGGGAAACAAATCCCTCATATACCAGAGTATGAAGAAAACAAGAAGCAATACCACGATGATCGAACAAACCCACAACCAAGTTCCACAAGAACCAACGACCGACTCTACTGTAGCCGCTTCCCTTCAAACGCTCACCCTCTGTCTCAACCAACTTTTAAACCGTGAGTCTGAAGAAACAATCACCTACGACGGAGATGAACCTGCCGCACACTTCTTCTCACAACTTGAGTCTCAGCCGAACTTCCACAACTTAGAGCCAGCACGCCAAGCTCGAAAGGCTCTATCATCACTCAGAGGCGAACCTCGCAAAGTTGCACAAGACTTAGCGCTACTCAATAAGACTTATGAAGAGGTCAAAGAGTCACTCTGCGCCGTCTATCCCCGACGCCCTAGCTTCACCCTTCAAGAGTTCTATGAACTTAAATGCACGTCGATGGCCGACATCGAGACCTACTACAAGAGCAAGGTCCGAATAGGATTGGCGATCAACCTCCCTAAGAGTGCCATCGTGCAAGCACTATCCAACGGTGTGCCACGTAACTATGGCAACCTTTTAAAGATGGCACAACCCTCGGGACCAGAAGAATGGTTGTGCTTAGCCCAACAGATGACCTACGAAGGGGATAACACCAGCACTAAAGCTGCCCAACAACGATCACCGCGCCAGAGCAGAACACCTTCCACCGCCGTGGACAAGACCCCACCATATCCTTGCCGTTACTGTGGCGGACAACACTGGCACGCACAGTGTCAGCAGCGAGGGCCCTACCAGCGGACTTTTCGGACCTTTACACCTGCGGTCCACAGCGTCGAGCAACCCCAAAGATCGACTGGGCCTGCAGGTGTCTACGAGACCGCAGCAACGACGAGCTCGGGAGAAACCAAGTAATGCCAGCTTCGGCAGCAGAACTCCTCCGAAGCTCAATAAACCTACCTGCACCCTAAACCAGCATATGCCTGTAAGTGCAATTATTTTAACCCCTATCATTCATTCTTTAAAGATACCATTCCTAATTGACTCTGGAGCCAATGTTTCCATAATTAGTTTAAACCAATTTGAATATATTAAAAATGTTAATAGTTTCATTTGTTCCACCCCTATTAACAATGATTTTATTATCCGTACTATATCTAGTCATGCCAAACCAATCGGATTAGTTACCTTACCAATACAATTTAATAATTTTAATTTTAATGAAACATTTTATATTTTAAATTCACCCCTTGAACATGGTATCCTATCTATTCATGTTATGCAATTTTTAAGATTAACAATAGATTTTCATAATCAATTGATACTTCAAAATAGTGTTCCAGTACCTAAACATTTGTACCATTTTGTATGTGACCTTCCCACTTGTAAGCACGGCTCGCGAATAATAACTTCTAACCCTAAACGACCCATAATTCAATCGGTTAACTTAGGCGTTGACGATTTTCAACCTCCACGTGAGCCTTACTTACAAACAACCCTTAGTAATATTTATCAACCTTCCCCTGAATGCCCCTCTCACCCTTACAACCTTAATAGCATTCCTACCAGCCCATGCGCCTCTAGAGAATTAATGATTAAAGAATTTATCGAACAACGCCCAGAACTGACTATCCCTTATCAGCGATTATTGTATTCTTTTAAAGATATTTTCCCTATCAATAAATTCAATGTATTACACTCAACATAACCCCTGTAAAACTCAAAATTATTTCCGATAAGGTTAATTCCCTCCGACCATACCGAACTCCCTATGCCTACCAGAAGGAAATTCAGGACCAGATATCTCAACTTCTAAAACATGACATAATCAGCCCCTCCTCTAGCCCATATTCCTCTCCTGTGACACTCGTTCGCAAACGCGATAACACCATGCGTCTCTGCATTGACTTCCGTCGCGTGAACGAACTAGTACCCTCGGATTTGCATCCTTTGCCATTGATAGAAACGGTACTGGATAACCTGTCGAAAGCCAGAGTATTTAGCACCGTTGACATAAGCAATGCATACTATCAAATCCCCATCGCGGAGGAGAGTCAACCACTACTCTCTTTCGTGACTCAACAAGGGCAATATAATTTCAAACGCTTACCCTTTGGGTTCAAATCAGCACCCCAAATTTTCGAACGTGTGATTACCCAGTTGATCCACAAACACCACCTCTCTTTCATAGCCCATTATTATGACGACTTCGTTATTTTTTCTGACTCCTCAGAACAACACCTTAAGCACCTTCGACTTTTCTTTAAATTCTGTTTAGAGGAAAATCTCCAACTTAACCTTAAAAAATGTAATTTTTATCGAAATGAAATAGATTTTCTCGGCTACCACATCACCGCAGGGACTTACACACCTAATATTAAAAATACCGAAATCATCAACGCTATTAGAACTCCTATCAACGTTAAAACCCTACAATCATTTTTAGGAGCCGTCAACGTATATCATAAATTCATCCCAGAATATGCTAGACTTCGCCACCCCTTAAATCAATTACTAAAAAAGAACGCCAAATGGCTTTGGAGCCCGAATTGTCAACAAGCCTTTGATAAATTGAAGCAACACCTCGCAACACAACCTGTGTTACATCTATTTCAAGAAGGGCTCCCATGCCAGGTCTATTGCGACGCTTCCACGCAGGGCATCGCAGGTGTACTCAAACAAGTACATCCTGACGGTAACATCTACCCTGTACAATATTACAGTCGCGCGTTGCGTTCCTATGAGCGTAATTACACTATATCTGAACTGGAGTGCTTAGCCATTGTAGAGTGCGTTGACAAATTCCGAGTGTACCTCCTAGGTACAAGGTTTGTCATCTACTCGGATCATCACGCCTTACAATGGCTAAAGACCATAAAAGACCCCACCGGACGCCTCTTTCGTTGGAGCCTTCGACTCTCAGCTTACGACTATGAGGTCAAATACCTCAAGGGCTCGCGTCAGTACGAGGCGGACCTCCTCTCCCGTAACCCTTTCTGCGGATTCCTATCCACAGGTCAAATAAAAGATCATCAGGGCGAATTACGGAGGGACACAAGGTATATCCTCAATGACAAGGACCTTATGACCATCATACGACGGGGTGTCACTAAAATAATTGTTCCACCATCACTCCGTGGCACCCTACTACAACGAGCCCATCGCGATTTCAATCACCCCGGCATTTCGCAGATGACCAGACTGATCGCAGCCCAATACTATTGGGACGGCATGACAAATGACATCAGGACACATGTAAGAACCTGTTCAGTATGCCAATTGGTCAAACCACCAAAAGGACCTATCTACGGAGAATTGGGACAACTCCCCCCAGCGGTCCTGCCGTACGAACTAGTGTTACTAGATACTATTTCTGGATTCGCGAAATATGGAAATTCTCAGACCTGCTTACATGTCGTAGTGGACCATGCCACACGGTACGCGTGGGCATTTCCATCGCGGTCCACCAGCATTCTCACCTATACCCAAGTGATTAAAAAGGTGATGCAGTTTGGTTCTCCTAAACGACTTTTGACGGATAGAGCTCCTGCCTTCACCTCTCCGAAATTTCGTAGATTTTTGATTAGACATAACATTGGCCAACTTCTCACGACAAGCAACAACCCTCAGGCCAACGGATTAAGTGAACGACTAAACGCCACGATCACTGGCAAACTTAAACTGTTGCGCCTCCAACAACCTAAGACGGCCTGGACCAAACTACTACCTCAGGTCCTTCAGGCTTATAACCATACCCCACATTCTGTGACCGGGTTTCCACCGTCATATCTTTTGTTAGGTAGTTTTCCGCTACAACTATCCGAGCATGTACAAAACTACCCAAAAATCGACGACGCCAGAGAATTGGCCTATCAAAGGACACACGAACGACACTTACGCGACAAAGCGAGATTCGACCAAACACATGGAGCTTCCGATTTTGAAGTAGGCGATCTCGTTTTGGCAAAAACATACCACCATCCAGACACTGGTAAACTAGCACCTTTCTTCTCAGGACCTTATGAAATACTGGAGATAATTTCCCCTCAAATCGTACGGATCAACCGCTCCAACCGACCTCTAAGTCGTGAGACAGATACAATTCATGTCAACAAATTAAAACACTATACGGAAAACGAACAATTTATTTCACCGCCCGTAAATGATCGAGACCAACCCAAAAATACCTTCAATTTCCCATATAAACACTTCAATCACACTCTAATCCATACTACAACGGCTATTAACTCACGAAAGCAACATGACTACACTTACAATCAAGATGATCAAAGATATTTGAACCACTTATCCCCTGAGATCTTTACCAATTACTAACCTGACAACAAGACTTTACGAACCCAGTAGTATCTAAATAATTAAGGTAGGGTGGCCCAAAGCAAGTTTCCCCTCGCTCTGTCCGCCTATATTCTACCTTTGCATCTAGAACTATTTTATCTTCGAAAATTAAATATAAATCCATTCGACTTCCTCACCTACACACGGGACTTTTCCCCTCGGACTCGCTACACAAGTAACTACATAGATAAGTTAGATTGGCCCAAAGCAAGTTTCCCCTCGCTCTGTTCGCCGAAATTCTAACATTGTATGTAGTTCGATATTTACCTCAGTCCTGAGCTCACACAATTGCCAACCTCAACCTCATTTCTCGTGCTCTACACTTATAGCATAGAAAGCCCATGACAATTTCCCCTTGCCATGTCCGCCTGAAAATTATCTTAAAGTGTAGAGTTCTCCAGTCTTAATGATCTTCAGAATTTCATCATATGTATGTGACTCTTCTTCTCCTTGTTCACACCTCTCAATAACATTTCCCTTATAATACATTAGAATTTATTGTATATAGCCTTTTATAACCTTGATATTTTCAAAATCTCCCATAAATGTCAAACTCTCCGGTGTTGTAAAACTGCTTGTAAATAATATTTACTTGTGTACTATACAGTATTTTATTTACATAAAACTATGTCACCATTACCTTAACTAATTTTAACTGTAAAATTATTTTCTCTATTCCTGGCTTCTCCAGCTTTAAATATACTTAAACCATGTTCAGCCTTCTTCAACGGGGGCCATATGTCATAATATATGCTCTAACAGGAATAATAAAGTAAATCTGCAGCCGACCAGAGAGAGAGAGACGTAGTCGATTCGAAGATAACTAACTTGCGACCCTTTGTTGACCACATTCCTGAGGGGGGCGTCAACACCTGGCGACTAATCTTTTGTTTGCCCCGCTTGTGTACACAGTGAAAAAACAGTCGTTCAGTAGATAGCACACTCGCCACCTCTTTCTCTCTCGGCTGGCTGCCTGGATTTTTAGCTCTAACAACTCGTCGTGTGATTATTTCTCAACTCACCACATCATTACCACTATATTGTCACATATATATATATATATATATATATATATATATATAGCCTATCTCGAGCTGTCTCTATATATAAAACATAAACAATCATGATGATAACTTTTCCATTTACATTCTATGAATTATTTAGCGATTACATCACAGTTGAGGTACAACTTGAACCACATTGATATGAGCTAACAGTCTGAAAACACTATGTGTATTAAAAAAAGGTAGTAACTCCGCTTTTGCCGGTCCCAAGCCCGGATGAAAAAGGAGGGGGAGCAGTAACAAGCTCACTAATCAACCTGGGCTCAGCTGGCCATGCTGATAGTACCCTGTAAGGGCTACTAATCCAAGGATACAGGATGAGCAGCGTTTGTACTCCATGTTAAGAGCGGCTGCACATGGTGTCTGTTCCTCATGTCAGAGGCAGCCATGCTAAGTCAGTGGCCTGCCACTGAGTAGTGCTCCCAGTCTTAATGACAAAGGCAGACGCATTCTACTTCACACAGTTATGATGGTTGTCAAAGCTTGATACCCTAATATGATTGAGTGGAGATAAAAAAGAATAAGAGAAAAAAAAGGTAGCACAAAATTGAAATTGTACTGGTATCAGGTGGATGAATTGAGAAAAAAACATTTCCTAATAAATAACCTAAAAGTTGTTGATGGCTTGTGCCATTTTTTATTAGGGCGATTCAAAACTGCTATTGTTTATAGGTACATGAATATTTTACTGAGAAATTATTATTAGAGAAATTGTACTGGTATCAGGTGGGGATATATCAAGAAAAAGACATCTTCTGATCATGCAGCTAAAAGTTGCCGATGGTTGCGCCATCTTTCAGAATAAAAGTTCGTCTTTTCCGATAATTGAGACACAGCTTAAACCACATAGACAATTGACTATTGATATATATTTTTGATATCTTGTCAATACATGCAAAAGTGCACAGTCTGCACTATTTAAAAAAAGATAATTATATATATATGTCATAATATATGCTCTTCCGGGATTAATAAAACAAACCTACAGTCAACGAGAGAGAGATGGGTAGCTAAAGCGAGACACTTTAGACATCACGACATTCCAAAGGGGGGGGGCAAAAGGGGCCCGCCCGTCAACACCTGGGGACAGATAGTCGGGGGGTGACCACACAAGCAGTCGTGCAGCGGACAGCCCGCTCGCTCCCTCTCTCTCTCGGCTGGCTGCCTGGGTTATTGCTCTAACAACTCGTCGCGTGATTATTTCTCTCCTCGCCACATCATTACCACTATATTGCCACATCGAAAGTCGACAGGATAAGACCTGGCCGGGAAGTAAATCCCTCATATAGTGGAGTATGAAGAAACAAGAAGCCAAGCCACGATGATCGGCCAAACCCAACTCAACTGTAATCACTCCTCTTCGAGCCCTCAACCCCTTCTTCGCCAACCTTTGAACCGTGATCCCGAAGAAGTATTCACCTACGACGGAGATGGAGCTGCCACGCACTTCTTCCAGCACTAGATCTGCCCAAGAACGACCACCGTGCCAGGGCAGGACACCTTCCTCCATCATGGACAAGACTCCGCCATATCCCTGCCGCTACTGTGATGTACAACACTGGTGCGCACAATGTCACAGACAGAACTCTCCCGAAGCTCAATGAACTTACCTGCGCCCTAAACCAACATAACTCGTGAGTGTAATTGTTTTAACTCCTACCATTCATTCTTTAAATAAGTCATACCTTGTAAATTGTCACAATATTTACATAATTAGCTCCATTTATTCTCTCCACGCCTATTAACAATGATTTTATTCTCCATACTATTTATCTAGATATTTGCAACTCATTTAATTAGTTACCTTACCAGTAGAATTTAACAATCGTCATTTTAATTAAATAATTTCCATTTTAACGTAACTCTTTAAAAAAATTGGAATTCTACCTATTAATGCTTTACGATTTTTACTATTAACAATAGATTTTTCATAATCAATTTATCTATAAAAATATGCCTCCAGCACCTAAACTTTTGTATACCTATTTGTATATGACCTCTCCTACTTGTAAGCACGGCTCGCGAAAAATAATTTCTTCCCCTAAGCGACTCAAAATTCACCCTGTAAGTCAGGCGTTGAAGAATTCCAACCACCACGTGAGCCTTGCTTACAACCAACCCTTGGTGACTCTTATCTATCTTCCCCTTAATGCCCCACTCATTCTTACAACCTTGTCAACCTTATACCAGCTCAGGACCTTTTATAGAATCATTGATTAATCAATTATCGAACATTATTGCAAACAATATTGTCATTTCAAAATCCTAATCTTCGCCCTTCATTTATGATAATATATTTCGTAGTTCATCTCTAGCATATCCACCGACCCACACCCTCTAGCCAATGGTGTGTTCGTCACAGGATGCAGATTGACTAACTGCTAGATATTTATCAACTCCTTTTTGTTCGCACTTGAACAATCTGCATCGAGCGACACAGTTCGCCCCTTCTCCTCGCGCCACACGTTCGCCACACGGACCCTGTCTTCAAATCTATGTTTGTCCATTGTCCAAACCAGCACGATATAGCCTACCTTCGATATTTCCCACGGAGGTACGTTAAGCATCGTCGCTGATTCTGTCCGGTCCGTCATCATTTCGCGCAGACATGGGTCTTACTTTCAACCCACCGCGAAATCATCGCCTTGCACAAGCTCCCACGAAGGTTCAAACACCTCGTGTCCGAGCAGCTTGTCACTTGTAACGGACAACGCCGTCCTCGTCCCAATTTTTGGCACTGTGCGCGCATACTTTCCGCAAATTTCCTCACCTACACACGGGACTTTTCCCCTCGGACTCGCTACACAAGTAACTGCATAGATAAGTTAGATTGGCCCAGGACAAGTTTCCCCTCGCTCTGTTCGCCAAGGTTCTAACATTGTATGTAGTTTTATATTTACCTCAGTCCTGAGCTCACACAATTTCCAACCTCAACCTCATTTCTCGTACTCTACATCTATAGCATAGAAAGCCCATGCCAAGTCTTCCCCTTGCCATGTTCGCCTGAAAACATATCTTAAAGTGTAGAGTTTCCCAGTCTTAATGGCTCAATATTTTCATCATGTGTATGTGACTCTCCTTCTCCTTGTTCACACTCCTCAATGTCATTTCCCTTATAATACATTAGATTTTGTTGTATATAGCCTTTTATAACCTTGATACTTTCAAGAATTTCCTTAAATATCAAACTCTCCGGTGTTGTAAAACTGCTTGTAAATAATATTTACTTGTGTACTATACAATATTTTATTTACATAAAACTATGTCACCATTACCTTAACTAATTTCAACTGTAAAATTATTTTCTCTATTCCTGGCTTCTCCAGCTTTAAGTATACTCAAACCATGTTCATCCTTCTTCAACGGGGGCCATATGTCATAATATATGCTCTTCCAGGATTAATAAAACAAACCTACAGAATAGAAATTCGGCAAAGCCAGGGACGATATAGGCAACAAAAGCCCTTGCATCCCCTGTTTTTCGCTGAAAAACCACGTCACACAGCCAGAAGGAATGATGCATTCTTCATGCACCGAGCGGCCATTGGTAGGCCCCTCGCGCCCGCCATTATGGTCTGGCTCCATGGGGTTGACCATTCACCCACAGGCGTCTCCGAGAGTTCATTGGCAATGTTGCTGACCGAGCCCTCCCGTTCGGACTTAGTAAAACCCGTCCTACGCTCCAATAGGACTCCCCCCCCTTTAGCCCTCGAACCCTTATCCAGTACTCCCTGAATCTGCCGTCGAATCAAGGACCTCTGAGGTACTGAGGTTGACGCGCGGAAACCAACGCGGAGGCGGGGGGATGGTACTACTGTGTGCACCCCTTGGTTTTTCAACACCAGGCCTAGCCCTGGTGCAAATTTCGCGCACGGCAAGGACGCTCCCAATGACGCACACACAGAGCGAAGACCCAAGAGTTTCAAGACACGTGCGCCTCGCCTCAGACAACCAAGGGCAGACGGCCAGCTTAAAGCTTCACTGGACATCAGCCAGTGGCACCCCTACGGAGGACAACACGCAGAGACGCCTCTCCACTCACTCCCCTCTAGAGTGATTGTAGAGGGCGGGAAAAACTTCTTTCCCGCAAACAAACCTACAGTCAACGAGAGAGAGATGGGCAGCTAAAGCGAGACACTTTAGACATCACGACATTCCAAAGGGGGGGGGGGCAAAAGGGGCCCGCCCGTCAACACCTGGGGACAGATAGTCGGGGGGTGACCACACAAGCAGTCGTGCAGCGGACAGCCCGCTCGCTCCCTCTCTCTCTCGGCTGGCTGCCTGGGTTATTGCTCTACCAACTCGTCGTGATTATTTCTCTCCTCACCACATTATTACCACTATATTGCCACATATATGTATAATGCAATACAATGCGGCTTGTGATTGTAAAACGACATTTAAAGATCATCCCCTTGGGTCCCACAGTGTTCCGCTTACCGGGCAGATTCCATGTCCACTAGGCTACCTGTACACTGTGGGTTCGATTCCCATCCCTGGACACTTTTTTTTTTTCGTTTATCATTACTCTTCACAATTCACCCTTTCATACCTCATCCAAAAGGTTAGAAATAATCGTTATTTCTCCTTGAAATAAATTTTGAATTTTCACTGAAAAGAAACACATACGGGATAGTATTTCAAATGTCGTTTGACAATCTCAAGCCGTATTATATTATAAATATTAAATATCATAGAATATTTTAAATAATAGTAGGGCGTATTGATGCAAAAATATCCACCTTCCAGAATATCCTCTATTAATGAAAGCATATGTAAACGTGAGATACGCCATGTTTCATTCAGCGCAATGTATTTATATCAAACTTCAATCAGACGATTCATTTCGAAATATTTCCACAAATTATGTTATGGAAGAGTAAATTTAATAGAATTGTTTACCAAGAAATTCCAGAAATTTCTATCGTAGGTTATCAATGTTTCTTAAATTAGGTTATAAAATTGGATAACAAGATTTATGTTTGTTTAATGCGGGTTTTAATGTATTACTATAATTCATTGAAATATGGAAGTTTTAATATTCTAGTTGAATTAGGTGGAGATATGGTATAAACCTAGACGACTTTTGATAGCCACGACTTAGCTTAGAATTCTTTATCATCATTAGGTAGGATTCTTTTAACAAAGATAATTGTTTTAAACAAATATTCTATATTTGACAGGATAAAAACTACAGTACTGTTACCTCTTGTATTTACCAACACAACCAGCCTTTGAAAGAGGATTGATGTTAAATAAGCATTTTGATTTTTAAAGTTTTGCAACAATTGATCTATCGCTTTACATTAACATTTGTTGGAAGTTTATTAAATGATAATTTTTGAAAAGCTAGCGCCATAATTTTTATGCCGACACTAATTTATGAAAATAATTTTGCCAAATGTTCACTATAGAAAGAGGTGCTGCTGCTACAGTAGCAAAAGTCGTTTTAGGCAACAAGACTATTCGTATCCTAAGGCTGGACTGGCACATCTAACTCAATCCATACGTCCTATATATATATATACTAGCCGAGTGGCCCGGGCAACGCCCGGGTTTTACCCGACTGGACCCGGCTTCGCCTGGGTAGTGTTCGAGCGAGGTTTACTCATGAATGAATAGAGGCCCCAACTGTTTGTAAACTCAATGTAATGAATTTTCTTTCAGCAAAATGGAGATAAATTGCAAAGAGCAATATCGAAAATGCGTGTAAAAAAATCTGAAATATAGGATCCATTTCACAAACACATCTAATGAATAGAGTGCTGTTTGGAGGAGTGGTCTAAACTGTTAATTTTTAAAAACCATGACCCGGGGTCATCGAATGCAGATTCAGACACTTTGTTCTGAAAAAAAAAATTGCCCCAATGGCTCCTGATTCTTGAAAAAGTCCAACCCCTCCAGTGAGTGCAAGTAACCAAACTGGGCTTTTATTCTTAAAAATAAAAATAAAATCTAATGATCAGTGTGAATAAAGGAAAATGGTCGGCACAACCTGAAAATTTCACTTTGTCCACTTCACTCTCGGCTGTCCAAGAAGAAACAGCCAGAGCAAACATTTTAAAGGGCACCTAATCCGGCATTTACATATCTAAATAGTTAAGCAACTTTTATAAATGTAATATATTTCTGCAATATTGAAATACCTGGACTTGGAAGAATTTTGTATTAGTTATTGTTGCAGTTTTAGAAAAGTGTGGGAAATTGGATATTTTAACAAAAGAATATAATTTTTAAAATGGTATATAAAATAAAAAGGAAATTTGCATAATTTTCTTAAAAATAAAAAAAAAATCTAATGATTAGTGTGAATAAAGGAAAATGGTCGGCACAACCTGAAAATTTCACTTTGTCCACTTCACTCTCGGCTGTCCAAGAAGAAACAGCCAGAGCAAACATTTTAAAGGGCACCTAATCCGGCATTTACATATCTAAATAGTTAAGCAACTTTTATAAATGTAATATATTTCTGCAATATTGAAATACCTGGACTTGGAAGAATTTTGTATTAGTTATTGTTGCAGTTTTAGAAAAGTGTGGGAAATTGGATATTTTAACAAAAGAATATAATTTTTAAAATGGTATATAAAATAAAAAGGAAATTTGCATAATTTTCTAATAGTCAAGGGCAATTGTAAAAATACCAAAAAAGCAAGACCAAATAAAAAAATATATATATGTGTGATGTTTCAGTAACAGCATTGTTGCCATATAAAGACAAAATTACTGAATGTATTCAGTACCTTTGTCTAAAGATAGCCAAAATGTAACTGAAACCACACATAATGTAATTATTTGTATTCGGTCTTGCTTCCTTTTTTTTTTTAATCATCCCTAGTACGCGTGGTACAGGCCATGATAACCATGGTGGGTAGGTAGCGACTGCTTTTACTGTAAGCGCACCACATGTCTACAAATGTGATACATTGCTACCAGCTAAATGCATTTTCACTATGGTGTGATTTCCACATGATGGATCTGTAGACACATTATAATCTCTCCAGAGCTTAAGGTAGCAAACAGTACTTTCACATTATATAAATATCAATGCCAAAATCCAGAGTTATGATAGCATGTTGCAGTGTAATGTAGACCTGCAGGATGGGAAAAAGCAATATTATTTCCGGCTTTAATTTGAAAAAGTATTATGAAACGTTAAAAATATAATCTTAACTTTTGAAGCATGAAAAAATGCTAACTTGATGTGTATCAATTTAGTCTAAAAACAAACAGCATGTAAAAGTAAGCACCAATCGAAAGCATTTATTAGCTCTAACAGTGCTGCCCCCAGCGGTAAAAGACTGGAGCTAACGCTTCACGGGTTGGTAAAGTTTCTGTTAATATTACATTAACTTAACAATATTCCATGTCTTGCTAACACAAATTTTTAAAAATAATATGCATAAAAATAATGCAATTCTAAAAATCATAAATGAAGCATCATTAAATTAAATGGGAGAGAAATGGTGTTCCAAATTTTTTTTTTGTTGTAAAACTTTGACCTTTATATTTTAACAAATTCTTAATGTACATAACCCAAACCAAATTGTCTATAAAATTCTGCAAACAAATATAATATTTTAGAGGCATGAAAATTCTAATGGTGTAAAAATCAAAACAGCAAAGTTATCCTGATAAATGCAATGAGCTATGATAAGGTGTGTTGCAGGCTAACAAAAACTTTAATTGAACCAGAAATGTTGATACCACAAAAAAAAAACAATTTTCAAGAATAGAGTTATGTAAATGAATTAAATGTGAAAAAATTAAAATAAAATAAAGTAAAAAAAGCTTTATTGATGAAACAACAGTAGAGCAATAATGATAACAAATTATGTATTTACAAAAGTCAAGCTTCCCAAAATCATTATTCGAAGAAATCTCTTTAAAAATTGTCAAAATCTAGATCAAAGCCCCCTGATAAACAATATTGCGTGTCTTGCTAAAAGTAGAACTAAAGACAAATAATTTTTTAGGGCTGGAAACACGGGAGCATGCTACATAGAGTTGCCCATGCGAGAAACAGGGAGACTCAAGATGCACACCAACAACTTGCAATGTTTGACCCTGAGATTTATTAATTGTCATAGCAAAGGCAACCATAACTGGGAATTGCAAGCGTCTAAACTTAAAAGGCAGATCATTTGGAATAATAGGTATTCTAGGAATGAGGACCTCTTCCCCTCGAAAAGAGCCAGTTAAAATCCGAGCCTGGAGAACATTAGTGCCCATTTGAGTGATGCATAATCTAGTGCCATTGCAGAGACGGGGTGGATCAAGGTTTCGTATTAAAATTACTGGCACACCAACTTTTAGTACAATTTTGTGTGAAGGTGTACCAGACAATTCTAGTGAATTCAAAAATTCAGGGGGATACGACACAGATTCATCAGGATCAACCATTGTATCAATTGATCTATAGATTTTGCTTTCACCCGGGATTGAATTTAATATTGTATTATTTATTTCTAGCACAGTGCTATTTTTGGGGGCTAAAATAGTGCGGGCACATAACCATTCTTTAGATAAATAGTTTACACCTATATTAGGGAAAACCTTTTCATACAGACTTTCTGAAGATTCCACCACTTGGCAAAAAGTATTTGAAAACTGGATATTACCCTCGGAATCAGTTTCTAGTTGACCTTCTCCTATCTTTAAGAGTTCGTCTGCAAATTGTGCAGCAGTGGTAGCATTATGGAGTTGAACTCTCATGTTGACCGTGAGGTGCATTTTCACAATATGGCTCCAAAGATAAGAAGACTTTAAACAGGCATTCAGCTCATCAGCAGGTGTACCTCTAGTGACTACTGGAAGAGTCTGTCGGAAATCACCGGCCAAAAGCACTACTAAACCACCCATGGGTTGTGGATCATCACGGATATCCTGTAATGTCCGATCAAGGGCTTCCAAGGCAATTTTATGGGCCATGGTGCACTCATCCCAAACCAGCAACTTACAGCTACGTAAGAGTGAAGCTTTATCACTATTTTTTCGTATATTGCAAACAGCAGTCTGGCCCTCCGCAAAAGTCAGAGGTAATTTCAGCACTGAATGTGCAGTTCTTCCGCCCGCAAGCAATGTTGCAGCTATCCCTGAGGAAGCAACAGCAATGGCAATATTTTGTGCCTTCCTAATCATTGCTAATAGAAGATTCAAAAGAAATGTTTTACCTGTTCCCCCCGGCGCATCTAAAAATATAATTATGGGTTGTGACAAATTAATTTTTGCTAAGACAGCATCAAAAACTCTTCTTTGTTCTGGCAAGAGTTTGGGCAGCATGGATGCAACATTGTCTTCAAGTTCTGCCGTATCATACGCAAGTTCTCTCAAAATGTCAGAATTGGTAACCACATTTCTCCTGGGTGCTCCTAAGCCTAATTCCTGCAGTTTCTTCCCACATATAGATACGACACGATCCTCAATGTTACACAATGTTTCATTATATATCAGATCATTATACCTGATGGAGGAATCGAGAAGCTGATAACGATGAAGAATATCACTTGCCATCTCATCTCTATAGGTAATCCATAACTGCTGAGGGTTCGAAATTGTGCACGTAGAAATTAATATGGCAAACAATTGCCTTACTCTTGTAGGAGCCTGACAAAGAACGGCCTCATCCATTGTGACAACCCAATGGTTATCATTCTCCAATAATCCAATAGCTGCGCATGTTTCTCTAAATGTTTCGTATTGACTGCCATTAACAATCTTCAAATATGCGAAGGAAGTTGGTCCCTTGATGTTATGTAGTAACATACATAAACAAAAGCATTCAAAGTTACTGACATGCACAGCGTAAACCCGTCCAATAGTGTCTGATCTCTTCACTCCAGGCTGTCCTTCGACCAGCTTGCCTTGAACGCGCCTTCTCCATTCGTGGGCAGAAGAATTCCAAGTGTAGTATTGGGGAACATCTGGATAGAGCAGGGTCCTAGCAAAGGAATCAGTTTGGCATAATGAAAAAAATGCAGTCAGGGTTGTCCTTGGTGGATTACGCATTCGATGGGCAAGAGTGTTTTGATTGAAATATATCCGTTCTCCATTCTCAAGATGCACAGCTAAATGGATAACAGCTGGATGGCGTTGGTGTAAAGGGAAGCTGAGAAGACGCCAAACAGCTTCATTGCTGCTTATGTATCTGGCACACTGATACATTCGCACCTCATTTTGAGGGTCAGGACCTCTACCTTCTCTGCGTAAATTAATAATAGCTTGATCACTGCCCTTATTGACATATTTGCAAATATATTTTATTGCCTTAACAGAACTACAGTTCTCAACATTGATATGTGCACAAAACATCTTCGATAGCAATGGAGAATAAGGCACCACCCAACGATTGTCAATTGTGACCTCTTCTCGTCCACGTATTTTAACCTTTGCAGTAAAGCCACCTGCTTCAGGTGCGCGTCTCCTATATAAAGGATAACCATTCTCATTAGTCTGGGTTTCCAGCAAAAACTGTTTTGGATATTTTTTAGAACAGCTACTATTCTTCATACAGGGGGACACAGGGTTGTACTCACCGCAAGGCCCATGTATCATATTCTTAACCACAATGTTATACAATAGCGGGTCTTGAATAGGATCTGGAAACTCAGCACATATAACAGAGTCTATCTGAGTGGGACGGAGCTTATTTGCTAGCCAAACTAATATGTGAGCATGAGGAAGTCCCCTTTTCTGCCATTCAACAGAATACATCCACGCAACTGCTGCTCCATACAATTGGCCTTTTGTTAGAGCCCCAATAAATTTAACTAATTTTTGCCGAAAAACCCGAGCTGTGATATCATGTCTATCCAGCTGTTTTTGTCCTGGTAGCAACGCTGCAGATAGCTCTTCCCAAGAGGGGTTACTTGTAAAAGTAATAAAAAGATCTGGACGCCCAAATTTCCGAACATAACAAAAAGCATCCTGCGTATATTCTGCCAAATACCTGGGACTATTGACAAAACTTGATGGTAAAATGATCCTTTGACCCAAGCTATTAGGGTTAATATTTGCATCAGTTGACAGGGCATCGCGCAAATGAATATAACTCTCTGCACGCAAGTTTCTCTGGTGCAGCGTAATATAGCGCAAACGTTCACTTTCTACCTTCGCATACATATCGACCAGGAATTGATGAAAGAGCTGGCCAAATTGAACAATGACATTTGGACTATTTCGGCGAACCATAATAAAATAGCCATAAAAATCCATAGAAGACACTTTACTTGACAAAGGCTGGCTAGTGTTTGGGTCGATCTGAGGAATATGAAAAGAATATCCTTCTTGGCCTTTCCAGAAAATTAAAGGATATTGAAGGGCATCATAAAAGCGATGTGTGTCGCTAACATGTTGTAGCCGCGCTGATGTAAAACAATGTCACGTGAGCCAAACTGATTACCAGCTAAGACAACCGCAACCTCATCAGCTGTAGGAGCATTATACCGTCTAGGATGTTGACCAGGAGGTGTCCGATCAGCATTTACAACAACTCTGTATGCATCACTGGGGAGATTTTCAAGTGCAGTTTTAAACTGTTGAACCAGTAGATTGTGTTGGTGCAACATGCGCTGCAAACCCTGTACAATATTACGACGTACGCCCTGTATTTGCTGGCATCTTCGATCAGTCTGAATATCATCATCATCATCATTGCCCATAAAATAGATCTGAAGAAATCTACTTGGCTGGTTCTCAGATGGCATAAGTGAACCTATTCTGTGGTAGACCTGGCCTTGGATAGAAAATGTGGTTGGAAAAGTAACAGAGTGGGTTTGGTTTTCAGCTCCAAATGATGTCATTTGAAAGCAGGAATTATGCGAATATTACGCAAAAAATGGACTGAATCAGAATTCTCTCCAGATAAAAGGCTGCGAAGTGGCTCGGGAGGCAAGTCAATTAATGGCAAACGGACTTTCCCGTTTGAACAGCACATTCCAGAAGACTCATCTTTCCATCTTAAGGCCCCACAAAACCTGCAGGTAGTGTCCATCATCCCAAGGGAAATTAAAGGGTGCTTAAAGTATTCAACAGCAACAGAATAATTAAAACCTGCATTTTCCATAGAAGACCAAACGCTGCTGAAAAAATTATGTGTTCTAGTATACCTCCGAGTAGAAGAATATATTTCTGAATGAGCCTGTAAGCGAGAACGGATGGGAGCCGGTGTCTCTAACGACCGCACAGCGGCCTGACGCGCAGACTGTGAACGCAATCTTCGAATATTCTGTCCTCTGGTTTCGCGCAGTCTGTAAGCATGCTGAACCCTAGAGCTATTGGAACGCTGAGAAAGATTGCTTCTCCTATGGCTTGGCATACCTACAAACACAAAGCATTAGTAAAAATAAAAATAAGGATAACTGAAAAAATGTAAAATATCAAGGGCTAAGAATGAAGAAAAAAATTTAAAATAGTGTATCAAAATAAGCTCGACTCATGACTAAGGCCAAAATAAAAAAATGCATAGAAATAATCTGAAAGGAGGGGAAAAATGCATAAAACTCAGCAAAAAAAAGACAATGGAAGAAGGCCTAAAAAAAAAGTCTAATTTGGTTGAAAAAAACTGCCCAATAAATTGAGCCCACCCCTTAAAAAAAGCAGTTATTAAAAATGTATAGAAGCTGCTTACAATATAAAATATTGCATGGAACAAACATATATAGTAAAATATATGTAGTAAGCTATACAGAAAAAAACATAATTAGAAAATTATTTCTAAACAATAATCTAAATCGTAAATGATTATATGAATATACAATAATCTAAATCGTAAATGATTATATGAATATATAATACAAAATGAATATTCCTTTTATGAGAATCAAACAGTATACCTTTGTCTAATTTGTATGAAAAAACTGCCCAACAAATTGAGCCTAACCCTAAAAAAAAGCAGTTATTAAAAGTGAATAGAAGCTGCTTACAATATAAATGCTAATAAGTATTAAACATATATAGTAAACAATATATAGTAAAATACTACCTAAAAAAATGACAGCAAAAAAAAAGACAATGGAAGAAGGCCTAAAAAAAAAGTCTAATTTGGTTGAAAAAAACTGCCCAATAAATTGAGCCCACCCCTTAAAAAAAGCAGTTATTAAAAATGTATAGAAGCTGCTTACAATATAAAATATTGCATGGAACAAACATATATAGTAAAATATATGTAGTAAGCTATACAGAAAAAAACATAATTAGAAAATTATTTCTAAACAATAATCTAAATCGTAAATGATTATATGAATATATAATACAAAATGAATATTCCTTTTATGAGAATCAAACAGTATACCTTTGTCTAATTTGTATGAAAAAACTGCCCAATAAATTGAGGCTAACCCTAAAAAAAAGCAGTTATTAAAAGTGAATAGAAGCTGCTTACAATATAAATGCTAATATATATAGTAAACAATATATAGTAAAATATATAGTAAAACATATATAGTAAAATATACGTAGCAAGATATTAAAAAAAAAAACATAATTAGAATTAGAAGAATTAGAATTAGAATCTCACCTTTCAAAATACGCAGAGTGTAATAACAAAACGTCTATTAACCAATCACAATCAAGTTCGTCGCGACCAGTGCGGCGCCAAGCGGCAAAAGGCGCGAACTAATCCATTTCAGTTTAAAAAAATTTTAAAAAAGTACATTAACCTTTGTAGTTTTTTGAATAGCCTATATGTTAAACGAAATCTTCAGCTACCTACATGCGAAATTCCATAATGATTGAGTCAGTAGATTTTGCGTGATGCGATAACAAACATCGATTTCGCATTTCATTTTTATAGATATAAGGATAAGGATATAGCACAAATAAGTTAAATTGCAACTATGCAAATTGTGCCACACAAAGAGGAAACATTCTAAGAGCAAATATGCAAAGAGCAAATATGCAAAGACACAACACACCTGTTTACAATAATGAACAGTGCCAACGTTCGGATACACAAATAAAAAGGGAGAGGTTACTTGTGTATCCGAACGTTGGCACTGTTCATTATTGTAAACAGGTGTGTTGTGTCTTTGCATATTTGCTCTTAGCATGTTTCCTCTTTAGATACATGAATACATTCCTTCCAGCAACTTTATATGTTTAAAAATGAAATTTGACCGTGTTCAGGTTGGTAAATAAAGTAAAAATCATGTCCTGATAGTATGACTAAAAGTTGCTGATTGTTTGCGCCATCGTTCAGAATAAAGGTTCAGCTTTTCCGGTAGTTGAGACCCATTTTTCACCACTTCTTTGTAAACCCATCAATGTGTATAAGTAATCAAAAGGACCCTTATTTGTAAGTGCAGAAATTTTGAAATTCATTTATTTAGATAGACAATGTATTTTAGCATGTATTTTGGGATTCAGACAATAACTCTGAAAGAAACACTCATAGACAAATCTTAAGAAAGTTGTAACTTTTAGCATGTATATCGGAATTCAGACAATAACTGAAAGATACACTCATAGACAAAACTTAAGAAAGTTGTAACTTTTAGCATGTATATCGGGATTCAGACAATAACTCTGAAAGATACACTCATGGATAAAACTTAAGGAAGTTGTACCTTTTAGCATGTATATCGGGATTCAGACAATAACTCTGAAAGATACACTCATGGACAAAACTTAAGGTAGTTGTACCTTTTAGCATGTATATCGGGATTCAGACAATAACTCTGAAAGATACACTCATGGATAAAACTTAAAGAAGTTGTACCTTTTAGCATGTATATCAGGATTCAGACAATTACTCTGAAAGATACACTCATGGACAAAACTTAAGGAGGTTGTAACTTTGAGCATGTACATCGGGATTCAGACAATATCTCTGAAAGATACACTCATGGAAATTGTATAAACCTCAATCCTTGATGTATTTTTCCGCTAAAATGATATGATAAAACATATTATAGTATTTTTCAAATGTATATATGAGTTAATAAGATCAATGTTTGTATATTTATAATAGAAAATTTGATAATTTTCATGTGTAAATAGAGATTATGTGTTGTTTAACAAGATCAAACAATCTATATAGAAGCTGGTAGCTGGAAACAGACACAGGGTAGAAAGTGAAGCAGGTGCTCCATTGCTATTCATTGCCTTCGGGGTCAGCCGCAACTAAAGTGGTTGTAATTAGAACTGGGTATTCTCTATGTGGGGCTTTAACTGACCGTCTTGAAATCTCCTTGTATCCCTCATGTCTATACACATTGGGTGGTCTTTACTATTCATTAGCAAGTTATTTATTGCTAATTATTACAATTGAATTAGTTTGTATTTGATTATTTTTGCGCAACATTATGACTCGCTCTACTGAGGACATGATATGCTTGGTTAGTTGTTAGCGACTGCTTTTACTGAAAGTACACCACATGTCTACATATGGTACAGGCCATGATAATCCTGGTGGGTAGTTAGCGACTGTCTTTTACTGTAAGTACACCACATGTCTACATATGGTACAGGCCATGATAATCCTGGTGGGTATTTAGAAATTGCTTTTACTGTAAGTACACCACATGTCTACACGTGGTACAGGCCATGATAATTCCGGTGGGTAGTTAGCGACTGTCTTTTACTGTAAGTACACTACATGTCTACACTCGGCCGTGCGGCCACGCGTCGCGCGAGCTCCGTGTTTTTCGCCTCTGGCAGGCGGTGAAATGCTTTTAGGCATGCCGAGTTCGGCATCGCCAGGGAGCTCGGGATCTGCTGGACGGGAGCCTGGAAGGCCCGGCATCCCATCTCCTACTGGTGGGAGGATTTCAAGCGAAAACGGAAATGAGAAAATAATCTCAAAAGAAAACTCAGAAAATCGAGTTCATGCAAATCCACCGACAGGCGTCAGAAATGCAAATCTGGCCGCCGCGCGCGGTGACGTCACGACCGGCTCGGCAGCAGCTACGTCATCTAATGGCGCTGCCCTTGTCCTGGGAAGTTGGGCGGACTCCATCGAGGACCAAGGCCTTGGAGAGGACGACGATTTCACCGTCATCAAGAGTAAGAAAAGGCGCCGCGACTCGCCGGGTTCTCCTGCAGCGGCTGCACCTTCCTCTGGCACCAAAGGCGCAGGGGCCACTCGCCGGCCGCGATCGTCCACGGGTTGGGCACCGCGGGCGGAGGAGATTAGGACCAGTAGGGCGCATATCGCGGAGGCCAGGGCGCGGCAGGCGTCCTCAACAGAAGACCACTGCGTCTATATAGAGCGCAGCCCTGAACTGGAGCCCTACCACTACATGAGGACCCTTGATAGAATGCTCGGAGGGACCAGGGAGGTCTTCCAAATGACCAAGATGAACGGTCACCTCCTGGTGGGACTGGTCAACAGAGGCCTGGCCGAGCGCCTCGTCAACGAGGGCCTCGAGGTGGAGGGAACTCTCCACAGGGCCTTCCCGTTCCGCAAGAGGGCGGAGAGAATTACGGTGGGCAACCTCCCCTTCTTCGAGGGGGATGCAGCCGTCATCAGCGCCCTTTCACCTTTCGGGCGAGTAACATCTATCGCCCCCAAGCTGATGAAAGCTGGCCCGTACATCTATAACGACGGCCGCCGAGAGGCGTTCATCATCCTCCGCGAAGGAATGACCATCGAGAGGCTGCCCACTCGCCTCGACATTTCGATCAAGGGCGAGGCCTGGCAGGCGTACCTGTCCTCTGGGATCAGGTGCTCCAGGTGCCGTGGCCAAGGACTTCGCAGGACCAACTGCACCCTGCTCGCAGGGCGAACCACCGAACCTGGACCGGCCACACCCACCTCTCCCACCAGCGTCCCACCAGCGACTGCGCCCAGGCTGCCTCAGCAGCCATCTGCCCAGCCTCCACCTCCGGCGTCCCCCAGTCCAACCATGGAGGTCTCCGACGTGCCTCCCGCGAGCCGAGCTGCGCCCCTTCCACCTGCTGCACTCCGGCCATCACCACCAGCGCCTTCGGCCTTACCTGTGGAGGACGCGCCTCCTGCCCCTCCACCTGTGACACCTGCTCCGTCCTTGCGGGCACCTGGAGGTTCCGTGAGCCCTCAATCGGCGAAGTTGCGGCCTTCTGCACAGGACATCGTGATGACTGCCATCGAGGAGTCCTCCGCTTCATCAACGTCATCAAGCAGGACCACACGGAACGCAACGAGAATCGACCTTGATGCGTTCATCGAGACGCACCCCAGCGTGTCCTTTGCTTGGACGGACGCCCTTGGCCTTGGGCGGGAGGAGGCCCTAGACCTCTTCTCCTCGAGGACCAAGGCGCAGAGGAATGGACCCCTCCTGTCGCCTCCGCAGTGCGACGCCCTCGCCGGCCTAATCAGGCAAATCTTAGATCTGAGGCCCGGAGCAGCCAGCAATCTCTACAAAGTCCTCGGACATGTCAAAGCTGAGCTGAGGACAACACCAGCTGCAGTACCTCCAACACCCCCACTGCCTGCGCCTCGGCCTGCCGAGCCAACACCGCCCGCTCCCCAAGAAAAGGAATCTACACCGACCATGGCCACACCCCCGCCTCCACCGTCTGCACATATGGAGGATAATCCGGCCCTGACCCATTGGAAGATGTCGCAATCTCTATATCACATCTTCATGAAAGAACCCGACTTGGGGCCTACGTCCAAATCGGGAATCGACCTAGCATTTCTCGCGAATGCGACCCTAAACCCCAGGGATAGGGAGGACCTCATCGCGCAACCTTTGCCCAGGCAAAGGAACATTCTTGCCCAACTCCTTGGCGCTCTATTAGAGCGCGCTCTGGACTTGGATCCTTTTCTTCGCGGAAAAATTTCTGAGCTCAGGGCCTCCTGTCTTCCTAACCCAGACCCTCTTTGAGGGCACCCTCTGTTAATTTGTTGTTGTAATACTTTATATAGCTTAACTCTACGGAGTTTTTTTCAATTGACTAAGCGGTCAATAAAGTAATTTTAATTGTCAATTGTCACATCTCTACATATGGTACAGGCCATGATAATCCTGGTGGGTAGTTAGTGACTGTCTTTTACTGTAAGTACACCACATGTCTATATATGGCACAGGCCATGATAATCCTGGTGGGTTGTTAGCGACTGAGTTTATACTCTCTACCAACCCGCAATAAAAGTATTTTATGTAATAATACAGAAAATATAGTACGAAAGTGAAATCGTTCTGGGATCTGAGGATAAATCAAGAGAAAATGATAAAAGCATCTACTAATCGTGCAAATAAAAGTTGCTGATGGTTTGCGCCATTTTTCGGAATAAATATCAACTATTCGTTGATGTTTTATTATTCCAGAATTGGGCGAAAACGCGCCATATACTAGGTAGAAAAAATTTATCTTTCAGAGTTATTGTCTGAATCCCGATATACATGCTAAAAGGTACAACTTCCTTAAGTTTTGTCCATGAGTGTATCTTTTATAGTTATTGTCTGAATCCCGATATACATGCTAAAAGATTCTACAGGTAAACTCCGTGTAATTAGTATAATGTAAAACGAATCTAAAGTTTTTCGGAGGAGCCTCTTTAATTATACTTTTGCAAGCTTTCGAACCTTGCGGTTCTTCCACAGGCGTGGCTAGTATGACTACACTAACAGGGTATAAGCGCGCTTGAGCCATTATATACAACATATAAATTTACATGCGGAGTGATATTACAAATGTAATAAAATAGAAATAGGAATTATGACTATACAAATAAAATAAAATAAAACTATGTAAATGAACTTATAGATTTTTAAAATTTAGATGAAATTATGGCAAAAACTTTTAAATACGATAAAAGTTAAGTAAAACAAAGATATTGACTGTATGTAAGCCGTGTGATACTCTAACATTTCTTAACCTTTAAAACCAATAAAATTTCAAAACATCTCAACACAGAAAAACCAAGCTGGGGTCCACTCCACCCGACCACACACCCGAGTATATCACGGTATAACTATTGAGATATTATATGATATATTTCCGGTAGATCTATTTTCCTATTTATGCTGTTTGTTTGTGTTGATATGATGGATTCCAGTACCAGTCTGTGCTGCTTATTGTTTATGTGCTGATATAGGATTTTGGGATGATCTAAGTTGAAGTTATGGCCAGTGTTTGAAATATGTTGGTATATAAGTGATTTCGGGTCTCTATTGTTTATGTTTCGTTTGTGTTCGGTGATTCTGATATACGCGGTTCTGCCAGTCTCCCCCACATAGGAGGCTGGGCAATCCTGGCAAGAAACCGCGTATACTGCTCCGGTGGAGTGGATGGGATTGTTGGGTGCGTCTGCTTTGGTGATAGGATTCCTGAGGAGGGTAGCAAGATTGGGAGGGCTGTTAAAATAAACTTGGATACCATATGGGCGAAGGATTCTGGAAATGGCAACTGAGAACGAGGAATATGGAAGATAGCAGACTGCTCTATAAGTCGTGGAGGTCCTCGGAGCAGTGGGATCAAACGTGTGTTTATCTATGAATTTTCTTGGGTATCCTGCAGTGGTGAGAAGGGTGGTAATTCTGTTTTTTTCTATGGCTTTGAATATAGGTAATGAGCAATGCGTATGTATTCTTTTGGTTAGAGTCCTGACTGTATTTACTTTATAGGCTACCGGGCTATTGGAGGAGAAATGGGTGTATAGGGGTGGGATATTCTTTTTGTAATAAACTGCTGTGTGCAATCTGTGTGGAGTGCGGATAATGAGGATGTCCAGAAATGGCAATACTAGGTTTGTTTCAGTTTCGTATGTGAATTTGATGTCTGTGTGAAAGGTATGTAGAGTGTTAAGAATAGGTTGGAGCTCATTCGGTTTGATTATGCAGAAGATGTCGTCCACATACCTCCTACAATAATGGATGTCGGAAAAATGCATCTGATTGATCCACTGGTCCAAGGACCCCATCACGACTTCAGCAACTATGGATGAAAGAGGATTGCCCATTGGGGTGCCCCTGATCTGCTTATAATGCTGGTGGTTAAACGTGAAGGTGCTAATGGAAAGACATAAGGACGTTAGCTGGGTTATCAGGGTTATTGTTTGATCTTGAATACCTGCTGCCTTGAGAAATGACTGTAATTTGTTTAAAATGAGGTCGTGTGGAAGGGAGAGGTATAGAGCTGTGACATCAAATGAAACCATAGTGTGATGTGCGGGTAGCTGCATTTGTGTGATCTCCTGAACGAAACTGGGTGGGTGTGTGATGTTGTACTGGTTAGGATTGTTCTTCATGATAGGGGATAATAGTTGGGCCAGATATTTAGCTAAGGTATGAGCCGGGGAGAGGTGGTATGCGATGATGGGTCGGAGTGGTACCCCAGGCTTGTGTATTTTAGGAGCACCATATATGTACGCATCCCGTGTGAGGGAACCGGTGAACTGAGTTAATTGTGCCTTGGTGATCTGCTTCGCCTTCATCAAGTTCCTAAGTGATGACTTGTAGCCCTTGACCATGGCGTCTTTCGCAGATGTAGAGATGTTCGTAAAAGTGGATGTGTCAGCGAGTATGTTCATCATTTTTCCTTCGTAATCAGCTCTATCCATCAACACCGTCTGGTTTCCCTTGTCTGCTTTGGTGATTACCAGCGAACTAGTCTTTTTTAGCTTCTGGATGAGGGAGCGATGATCCCGGGCATATGATACTGGGTGATAGGGCTTGCGCAAGACCTGGGTCACTGCGTGTCTAATCCTGAGGGTTTCCATATGATTGAGGTTTTTGAGTGCACCTTCCACTCCTGCTATTAACCTGGGTATGTCGGGCTTGTCGGGAGGAACGTAATGTAACCCCAATGCTAACACTCTTTCCTCCTTTTCCGATAAGGGAATCGAGGACAAGTTAACTATTCCATTAGATGAATTGTTTGGAAAGGCTGCGGACTGCGGGAACTGGTATTTATTTACTCAATATGACATCTTTGTTTGTTGCCTGCCTGTAAGGATCTTTTCTTTGTGTTGGATGTCTCTAGTGATGGACATGATGACTTCGGTGAATTCTGCAATGGGAAGAAGCTGGCGTATGTGAAATATAAGGCCCTTCACTGTTTTAGAAATGATCCTGATGTTGGAGTGACATCCCTGGATTCTGGACTCTAGCAGGTCCCACTGGTACTTCTTTGTTATCTTTTCTGAGAAAGGGTTCCTAACCGGGTCTTTGATTCTGAGGGACGGTGGGATGAACTGGTGGTCCTTGCATATACGGTTGAAGCGCAGGTGACACCTCCATCTTGACAGTTGTGCCGATTTCTTTCTGAGCTGGCGTAGGTAGAAGGAACAATCGGAATTTGGATGGCTCATGACCGTAAAAGCGACAAAGGCATAAGATTCTACAGGTAAACTCCGTGTAATTAGTATAATGTAAAACGAATCTAAAGTTTTTCGGAGGAGCCTCTTTAATTATACTTTTGCAAGCTTTCGAACCTTGCGGTTCTTCCACAGGCGTGGCTAGTATGACTACACTAACAGGGTATAAGCGCGCTTGAGCCATTATATACAACATATAAATTTACATGCGGAGTGATATTACAAACGTAATAAAATAGAAATAGGAATTATGACTATACAAATAAAATAAAATAAAACTATGTAAATGAACTTATAGATTTTTAATATTTAGATGAAATTATGGCAAAAACTTTTAAATACGATAAAAGTTAAGTAAAACAAAGATATTGACTGTATGTAAGCCGTGTGATACTCTAACATTTCTTAACCTTTAAAACCAATAAAATTTCAAAACATCTCAACACAGAAAAACCAAGCTGGGGTCCACTCCACCCGACCACACACCCGAGTATATCACGGTATAACTATTGAGATATTATATGATATATTTCCGGTAGATCTATTTTCCTATTTATGCTGTTTGTTTGTGTTGATATGATGGATTCCAGTACCAGTCTGTGCTGCTTATTGTTTATGTGCTGATATAGGATTTTGGGATGATCTAAGTTGAAGTTATGGCCAGTGTTTGAAATATGTTGGTATATAAGTGATTTCGGGTCTCTATTGTTTATGTTTCGTTTGTGTTCGGTGATTCTGATATACGCGGTTCTGCCAGTCTCCCCCACATAGGAGGCTGGGCAATCCTGGCAAGAAATTCGTTTTACATTATACATGCTAAAAGGTACAAATTCCTTAAGTTCTGTCCATGAGTGTATTTTTCAGAGTTATTGCCTGAATCGCGATATACATGCTGAAAGGTACAACTTCCTTAAGTGTTGTCCATGAGTGTATCTTTCAGAGTTATTGTCTGAATCCCGATATACATGCTAAAAGGGACAACTTCCTTAAGTGTTGTCCATGAGTGTATCTTTCAGAGTTATTGTCTGAATCCCTATATATATGCTAAAAGGTACAACTTCCTTAAGTTCTGTCCATGAGTGTATCTTTCAGAGTTATTGTCTGAATCCCGATATACATGCTGAAAGGTACAATTTCCTTAAGTTTTGTCCATGAGTGTATCTTTCATAGTTATTGTCTGAATCCCGATATACATGCTAAAAGGTACACTTTCCTTAAGTTTTGTCCATGAGTGTATTTTTCAGAGTTTTTGTCTCAATCCCGATATACATGCTAAAAGGTACAACTTCCTTAAGTTTTTTCCATGAGTGTATCTTTCAGAGTTATTGTCTGAATGCCGATATACATGCTAAAAGGTACAACTTCCTTAAGTTTTGTCCATGAGTGTATCTTTCAGAGTTATTGTCTGAATGCCGATATACATGCTAAAAGGTGCAACTTCCTTAAGTTTTTTCCTTGAGTGTATCTTTCAGAGTTATTGTCTGAATCCCGATATACATGGTAAAAGGTACAACTTCCTTAAATGTTGTCCATGAGTGTATCATTCAGAGTTATTGTCTGAATCCCGATATACATGCTAAAAGGTACAACTTCCTTAATTTCTTCCGGTATATCTTTCAAAAAGAACAAATCGACCAAATCGTATTTCATTCCTTTTTAAAAGCTATGCAACCATACTTTAGCATCGCTTTTTCAACAGAACTACAACAGAATATTTTCGAATGCCCACGTTCATAAAATAAACTGGAAACTTTAACCACATACGATGCATTTATTTAATAAATAAAAATGGTGTAATAGACAGAGTCTATTAACACGTAGCAATTAGAGAACACAGACAAGAAAACAAAAAGGTAGATTAGGATGAGAGCTACAGAGCTCTAATGGCAGTTTAAACAAAAGACAAATTCCCCTATCTGTTTGTCAGACCATTAGCTTGATCTGCCGATTTTACATTATTCAGCTACCACACTTTTATCACATTAATTTATTAAATTACTCTTCAAATTATTAAAAAAAAAAAGAAGATTCAAAGCGGAAATTTAAAGATTAGAAAGTTAAAACCTTTTAAGAGTTTTTATTTTTTTTTTAATTTGTATTAAAAAAATACTATTTTGTGTTAAACAAATTACCGTTTTACATATTTTTCTAAAATTTTATAGCGCTTTATATTCTATTCATTGTTTTTCTTTTTTATTGAAGAATGGTGAATAAAAAACTTCCTTTTTTAATTTTTGTAAATATTTTGTCAGATATGTATATGAAAAAATAGTACAAATGTGTTATAGTACTATTTCTTTTTCACATTGTGTCGCGGTCTCACACACTTCTGGCCTTAACTACCCGTTTCCTGATTTCTCAGGATGTCTGAAGGACCAGTTTTTTGGTCGTTGAGGTATTGTTTTCACCATGCTGATGAGGGCCAACAGCCCGAAACGCGTACGTGATTAGCTTTTATTGATTAATCAAGAATGGGTATTTGTGGCGAATCCTGGAAAAATTAAAAATCGACGATAATAGTTGGTATTTATTCTGATAGATGGCGCAAGTCATCAAAAACGTTCAGTTGCACGATAAGGAGATGCCTTTCTCATATATATATATGTGAAAAAATAGTACAATTGTACTATTTTTTCACATTGTGTAGCGTCCTCACGCAATTCTGGCCTTAACTACCCGTTTCATGATTTTTCAGGATGCCTTAATGACCAAATTTTTTGGTCGTTGAGGTACAGCTTGCACCACGCTGATGAGGACCAACAGCCCGAAACGCGTCCGTGGTTAGCTTTTCTTGATTAATCAAGAATGGGTATTTGGCCAATTCTGGAATAATTAAAAATCAACGAGAATAGTTGATATTTATTCCGATAGATGGCGCCAGCCATCAGCAACTTTCAGTTGCACGATAAGGAGATGCCTTTTTCTTAATATATATATATATATATATATATGTCGTATTAAGGTATATCTTTGAATAATTATAAATTTAAAACTCTAAATTTGTATATAAGAAATAATAGACGCGACAAAAAGAAACGCAGCCATTTTTTCTTTGTTTATTTCCACCTCCTTTTTTCTCCCTCTTACCCCTCGGGTCGTTGGTCAAAAAATTATATACAAGCATTGGCTATTTACTCTTTGATTATAGATATTAAAATATATGGATATGGATATTAAAATATATGGATATGGATATTAAAATATATGGATATGGATATTAAAATATATGGATATAAAAATAAAAAATGTGTTGACTATTTACAAGTAGTGTGGGAATTATATTGCAGTGAACCTGCGTGGGGGTGCGCAAGATGAAATTCGTAGCTGCACAGTCTAGATAAAATTTTTAATTTTCTCTGAATTGAAAATATCCTAACGAGGTTATGATATACTATTGATATTTTAAAATGTTATTTATTACATCTTTATTATCTAATAAGTCGATAGGATTCGAACAGTGCGGGGATAAAAAGCTAAGACTACGGATGGTAGATCTCTCGGCCACGACTGCTCACTTTGAATATGTTCATATCTTTCTTCATCCTACGATCCCTATTCCTGGCTTCTCCAGCCTTAAATATACTTAAACCATGTTCAGCCTTCTTCAACGGGGCCATATGTCATAATATATGCTCTTCCAGGAATAATAAAGTAAGCCTACAGTCGATCCAGAGAGAGACGGGAGGGTGTCACGTTAGACAGCAGGACATTCCAAAGGGGCTCCTGGGGGCCGTCACTTGGCACCTCGGGACTTTGGACAGTTGGTGATTGTGTTCGACGCGAGCGTCCGCCCGGCGACAGCCGGGTCCGCCATCTTGATAACGTTGTCTGTGTACTTTTTCCTATGATATACTCGCACATTGAGTTTACGACTCACTCAATGGAAGTACATAGGTCAAAGCACTACAACCAAAATTTACTTCTTTTTTAAAAAGGATGATCTCTAATTCGAACTAACATTTGAAGTGCACATCTTAGGATAGGTTTTACCGAACATCGATTTTCGAAACTAACCGATGGGGTTATACCATATCTTAGAGGATGATGTGTTTAAAAACCCCAAAATTTTCTTTTTTCTTTTAACCCTCGATAGTTTATCTTATAAAAACGCTTATACTAATCCTATAGTTGTTCTATCGTATTGCTATACGTAATTTAACTTATTACTATTGTCCTAAATATATCTGTAGGCCTTTACATCTTGTCTGTCCTACACCAGACAAAACGAACGGAGGTATGCGGGGTTGTTATACCCGACTAACGATAAGCGCTAGCCTCTGCATATTGTAAGGTGGCTAAAGATATTTATAGCTATTTAAACCCACACACGCATTAAGTGTTTTTATGTTCACATTTTAAAGTAATATATTCAAATCTTCAAGGTCATATATCATTTGAGTTTATAGCTTGATTAAAATTATCATATCGCCTCATATAGTCCAACATTACATTTATATACAAATTTATATATTCCACTATTCTAACGGTCCATTTTATCAAGAACATTTTATAAGAGATATGTAGGTTTGTTTGTATGGGTAGAGGCAAGATATAAAACAATAAAGGAAGAAGGTATATACAAGATGCTAAATGAGTATAAAGAATCCAAAATATTATTGTGGTAATTAAAAACAATGGAAATTTTTTAATTCTAAATATAACAGTTTTATGCAAAAATGTACACAGAGTGATAACATTATTTATAAACGAGTCTTTATTTAAATAATGTGAAAATTCTTTGGTCGCCAAGGTTGTTGGTATAAAGACATCGGCATTTGGATTAAGTTTACTGTGTAAATTTTCTTTGGTAGTACCCAAATTACTTTCCACCATATTATCGAATGGATTGATTTTAGGGTCTAAGACCAATGTACTGGATTTAGTGTGCTTTACTATTGATGAAAAGGTTGGTTTGGATGTTATTGGAAAATCAGGCTTATAAAATTTTTCATCTGTGAAAATACTGTTGTCCAAATGGTTAAACGGTTGTAACCATTTCCTTGGTCTGGAGGAACCCGGATCACCCAAGATATCTGTAGTGAAGTGCCTATAAGGAAATAGAAAATAGTTTTGTCTAGGAGGAGAGTCGGGAAGGTCCGTAGGAGGTGTGATATGGGGAATATTTTCTACATATCTACGAAGTTTTTCTATATTTATAATTTCTGTCTGTAACTGCAAAGGTCTATTTGGTCTATTAATGCGCACTACCTGAGGTGATAGTATTTCCAAGATCTCATATGGGCCTGTATAGTTAGGTTCCAACTTTGGAGTATTCGGATGCCTATAAACTTTCACCAATACTAGATCCCCTGGTACAAAATCAATCTTTTTATGTTTTTGATCGTACATTAGTTTTTCGGCCTTATGCCTTGCTTGAGTCTTTTGTAATGCTATTCTTCTTGCTTCTGAGAGTTCGGGAAATGTCTGAACATGGTTGTTTAAATTGTTTGGGACTATCCCTTTTAATAAATAGATGGGAGGAAATCCCGTCACTGTATGTGGAGTTAGATTGTAGATTCTGGTGACCCTTTCTATCTGTTTGGTCCATGTCTGTTTGGGGTGTTCTAAATAGAGTATCTTTAGTTTCCCTGTTATGGTTGCATTCAATCTCTCGCTCAGACCATTTGACTGTGGGTGATTTGCTGTGGTATACAAGGGTTTTATACCTTGTGAGATTAAAAACCTTCTAAATTGAGCGGATGTAAATGCAGGAGCTCGGTCTGTCAGTAGGTTTTTAGGAATACCTTCCTGAAATACCTTTTTTAGGGTTTGAATATAGGTCAGGGTAGAGGTAGATTTACTAGGAAAAGTCCAACAGTATCGACTCATGTGATCACATATTACATGTAAATAAGCTCGGTTACCACCATACTTAGTAAATCCGGCTACTGTGTCCATTGACATAAGTTCATAAGGTTCCTTCGCGAGTGGTAAGGTACCCATTTCTCCATATGTGGGTCCTTTCGGAGGTTTTACTATTTGGCAAATTTTGCATTTACGGACATAGTTATTTATATCTTTGGTCATACCATCCCAATAATACTGACTAGTGATTAACCTAGTGAGTTGTGTGATTCCTGGATGGTTATACCATTCGTGTGCTTTCTGGAGTAACTTATTTCTTAGTGTATCAGGTACGACTACTCTGGGTACGCCCTTTTTAGTAATAATCGCAAGTCCATCAGTATTGATGAGTGATTGATATTTCTCAGGTACACGATGCTGGTGTCCCTCCAATTGTTGAGCCTCTAGAAAACCGCAAAATGGTTGTCTTGATAGCAAGTCTGCCTCGAGTTGTTTTTTACCTTTCAGATAGTGTATGTCAAAAGTGTATGGGCTGAGTCTCAAGGACCATCTAAATAACCTACCTGACGGATTTTTAATATTTTTCAAATAGACTAGAGCTTGGTGATCAGAATAAATGGTGAAATGTCTACCAAGCAGGTACACCCTGAAGTATTCTATAGACTCAATGATAGCTAAACACTCCAGCTCCGAGATGGAGTAGTTCTGTTCATACTTGCGTAGAGAGCGAGAGAAATATTGTACAGGATGTTCTTCTCCATTTTAAATCCTTTTGCTTTAGAATTCCGGATATCCCTAATGTACTCGCGTCACAATATAAGAAGCAGGGTAAATCTTCTTTAAAGATATGTAAAACTGGTGATGCAGTTAGGCTGCTTTTCAAATCTTCAAATGCCTTCTGACATTCAAGAGTCCACTTAAAAGGAATATTCTTTTTAAGAAGTATATTTAAAGGCGATCTAAGCTGTGCATAATGGGGAATGAATTTATGATATACATTTACGACACCTAAAAATGACTGTAAAGTTTAAACATTAGTCGGAGGTTGGATGGTTCCTATTACCTGAGTGTTAGTTAGGTGAGGTTTATAAGTGCCCTGTGTGATTTCGTATCCTAGGAAGCTAATGGAGGTCTTACATAATTGACATTTGTTAAGGTTGAGGCGGATATTTTCTGCCCTGCATAGTTGGAAGAATAAACGAAGATGTTCTAAGTGTTCTTCAAAACTATCAGAAAAAATTATAAAATCATCATAGTAGTGTTCTAGAAATTGGAAGTTATATTTTCTAAGTATTTGTCCAATAGCTCTCTCGAAGATCTGTGGTGAGCTTCGTAGCCCGAAAGGTAATCTTTTAAACATGTACACTCCTGCGTGGGTGGTGAAGGCTAAATAAGGTCGAGAATCCGGATGGATAGGAACTGTCCAATAAGCGTTGCTCAAATCAAGGCTGGAAAAATACTTAGCTTTCGACAGTTTTTCTATCACTGATTCTATTAATGGTATAGGTTGGGGATCAACTGGAATGTGTTCATTTAATTTTCGAAAATCCACACACATTCTAAATGTTCCATTTTTCTTTTTTACTAGAGTAATAGGTGAAGCATATTCACCTATGGCCGGTTCTATTATATTATTTTTTAACATCGCATTGATTTGTATATCTATTTCTTTCCAATATGTAAATGGTATTCTATACGGTCGCAACCTGATTACTCTATCTGTATTTGGTTTAATCTGTACAGGTTGGATATGTAGGGTAGGAACTTTAAATGGGTCTGTAGGAAATATTTCAGCAAATTCTTTCAATAACCTAATTAACTTAAGGTCTAATAAGTTGTTTATCTTATGATACTTATCAATTAAATCACTGGTTAACTTATTTTCCCCTGGAATGCTTGATTGAGTGGAAAGTGTCTGTTGTAAATGATTAACATAGAGTGGATTACTTCCTGAAGGTGCACAGTGATTATCTAAGATTTGTGTATTAACAATATGAAGGTGTTGGTTTATATTATATTTCCTATCTGGATTTATCACATTGTATGCATCATTTACATAAGCCAAATCTGTTTCAAAATAAAAAAGAGTAGCAGGAATATTTGTGCCTTGTTGACTCACTACATTTCTATTGAAGTCAATTCTAGTTTTTAATTTTTTTAGAGTATATAATCCTATTAGTGCAATTTCATATGGTAGATTAAATATATAAAATTTTAAGCTAACTTTTCTTTTAAAAAAACTGACTGGTAAAATAACATAAAATATAGGTTGGATTGGTCCACTCAATGTATTAATTCTAGAATGCTTATTAACTGAATATTTAGTTATATTTCGAAATATATCTGATGGCAAAATTTTATGCAAATAATCAAAAGATATTAGGTTAATGGTAGAGCCAGTATCCACAAGAAATTTAACATTGAAGGTGAAAATAGATAAATTAAAGAATAGTCTTACATTATGCTGGTCCTTTCCTTGATGAGGGATCACATCCTTGTGATCTGGGTTGATGTCCGCTCGATGTGGCTGGTTCCCTGGGTTCCTTGGGCAGCGTGTTATCCGCGTAGTTGCGAAAGGCAAAACGTCCATCTCCAGGTCGACGAAAAGTTGCTAATTGCCCATATTGTGGCCGGTAATGACCTTGGCTAGGCGGGGGTGTGGATTCGGGTTGCCAGCGGTCAAATCCACGCTGTGGTGTCGGTTGTCCTCGAGTTACTGGCCGCTTTTGGATGGTGTTTACATAGTCCAACCATTCTTCAGGCGTCTGTGGGTTCCTGGTGTATATCATTTTCTTCAAATCATACGTTACACCTGCCGTAAGTGCTTCAACAATCTGTTTGTTTGGAAGTGAGTTCTCTAATGCACCCACAACCTTAAAATGATAATAATCGTTAATTTTTTCTGGCTTTTCCAATTGGTGAGTGAACAATTCTTCCAACGTTGTCTTCTTCTTTGATATATAGATTGTGGACAGTTTCTGTTTGATATTTAAATAAGTCTCTTGTTCTAAGCCCAATCGATAAAATATATTTTTAGCTCCTTCTTCTAAATTTAGAATAACTAAATTTTTTCTGTCTCGTTCATCGTTCGTTGCATCCTCAATGTTACGAAAGAAAATATTTATATCTTGATTGAGGCCAGAGAATTTACTTATATGATTTTTATTTGAGACCGTCTGTTGTTGTATAATTTGTGTTAGTAAATTAATTTGTTCTTTCATTAATTTAAATTCCATATTATCGTTTCTGTCAGAAAAATTAGTGTCGGTATCTGACTTCCTTTTTGGCATTTTTGTGGCGAATGGTTGTAGGCTAAAGGTTAAATCCAATAAAGTTTTAAAAAAGAAAAAACGTACCGGTTATTATATCCTGTCGGCTAAATACTGTCGTATTAAGGTATATCTTTGAATAATTATAAATTTAAAACTCTAAATTTGTATATAAGAAATAATAGACGCGACAAAAAGAAACGCAGCCATTTTTTCTTTGTTTATTTCCACCTCCTTTTTTCTCCCTCTTACCCCTCGGGTCGTTGGTCAAAAAATTATATACAAGCATTGGCTATTTACTCTTTGATTATAGATATTAAAATATATGGATATGGATATTAAAATATATGGATATGGATATTAAAATATATGGATATGGATATTAAAATATATGGATATAAAAATAAAAAATGTGTTGACTATTTACAAGTAGTGTGGGAATTATATTGCATATATATATATATTGCAAGATAATAATTTTTATTTGTAAAATATTAAATTCTCATGTTTTGTTATATGGCAAATTGCTCTTCTTTTTCCTCCTCTTTATTTCTTTTTATGCAAATTCGTAGCTGGCGACTTCTCTGCGTTACTTAGAAACTGGGTTAACTAAATACAGTCGTACTTGGAAAATTCACAAGCCCATGGGACCACAAAATTCGAATTAAAAAAAGGAAATTCTATTTATAGGAAATTCTAGGAACCAAGATAAATATTCGAATTGAAAAAAAAGGAAATTCTAGGAACCAAGATAAATATTCGAATTAAAAGACGTTTGAACTCTCCAAGTTCTACTATAATTCTATCTTGACGATAGAGGATGCTTGGGAGGTATTCATATTCTAAAATAAAGACACTTCGGCCACTTGGACCTCTACCAGACCGGGGATGGAAGGCTGAAGATCTACAACTGTGACATCCTGGTACTGCCACTGGGCGGCCCTGGACGAGGTACAAGCCGTGTGGGACCGCGGGGCCTTTGTTGCCTTGGAGAAGGAGGACAGGATCCGGTATATTGAACTGATGACCCAAGCCCTTAGACCAGGTGCCAGATATCTCCTGGACACTGTGGTCTACGATGACTGGTTCTTCTCAGAAGTTCCCCGCACAGTTCCAGATGGACTGGTCAAGATGCTCTTTGGTAACAACCTCTCACCTTGGGTCCATTGGCCAACTGGAGATGCTGGTAGAACGGGAGGAGCTCCTCTCAAGGAATGCCGTCCTGGAGACCTTCAATGTAGCCAAGCTGATGGAGAAGTTGTGGCTTATTGTCTTCAACTGATTGAACACCACTTACTTCCACTTCGGACAGTTGAAGTTTTATTTTCTCAATGTTTCGACCAAAATTCGATATCGGCTCTTCTTATCATTGGGAATCAGAATTCGCCAAGCGTTGGATTGTTCACCCACCAACAGGTAACGTGAGCTGGGTTTAGACCATTGTGTGATAAGTTAGTTTTACCCTACGGGTCGTAGTATTCCTGTTCAGTACGAGAGGAACCGCAGATACGGACATATTTCAACCCATAGTGTATTATGACAATATACATAGTAAATACCAAAGACTCTTAATAGAATCTATGATAACCAAACAACAAAAAAGCATAAACAGATGCATAGAAATATCAGTAACATACGAAACAATATGGACAAATACTATCCCATAGATGTCTTCTATATATAACACAATAGTTCACAAATTTATTAAATTTAATTTGAAGTCTCGAGATATCATTCAACCAGCACGTATCATCCACTACGCACGTATATTTTCAAAGAATTTTGATTTTCAAACAGAAATAATGTAATCTATTTTTCTCTCAGTATGTAATAGGTATTTAAAATATGTATATAATAACGTGTATATAAAAATAGTATTTATTATTGAGTTGTTAACGTGATAATCCTGTTGAAGGACTGACAAGTCCGAAAGCTTGAACAATAAAAAATGCAAAAGAAACTTAACCCTGGAAGCTTCATTTATTTTATAACATACAAAGTAGATGGGGGAAATTTGTGCGTGTAAAAATATATTATAATACATTAATATATCAAAATTCAAAACTATTTTAAACGGGTAGAATTCTTTTTGAAATTAAACAATTTCTACTGCCCTTACTGCAATGGAAAAATTAAAGAGAGGGCCTGACTCATCATTGGTGAACCCTCCCAGCGGTTTCGCCAGTTTAATTAACCACTGATGAGCCAGGCCCTCTATTTAATTTTTCCATTGCAGTAAGGGCAGTAGAAATTGTTTAATTTCAAAAAGAATTCTACCCGTTTAAAATAGTTTTGAATTTTGATAACAGATGGCGCGATAGAGCATCATATATTAATTTACCTTAGCAAATATTTGTCTCATTGAAAGCCTGATTATTTTCACTCAACATTTCTGATTATATTTACATATCTCCTTAATTACAGCCTACGCCTGCTTTTCAATCTTCTGAATGAAAATTGATTTTTCAAAAGAGATTATTATGAAATGTATTTTGTTTAATATATTCATATTTCTTTAATATTCTGTGTTTCTTACAGTCAATTTAAGATTTTATAAATGGACTTATAGAGAGAATATATTTGTGAAAATATATGTTTATTCATATAAAGTAATTTATAATACAATATAATACGGCTTATGATTGTAGAACGACATTTGAAAATTATCCCGCATGTGTTTCTTTGTGAACGAAAAATGGAAATTTATTTTAAGGAGAAATAACGATTATTTCTAACCTTAGGGATGAAGTATGGAAGAATGAATTGTGAAGGGTAATAATAAACGGAAAAATAAAAGTGTCCAGGGATGGGAATCGAACCCACAGTGTTCCGCTTACCGGGCAGATGCCATGTCCACTAGGCTACCCTGGACAAATTTATCCGTTCGTAAATATTATATAAAGTAATTTATAATACAATATAATGCGGTTCATGATTGTAAAACGACATTTGAAAATTATCCCGTATGTGTTTCTTTTGAACGAAAAATCGAAATTTATGATTTATATTAAAATATCATAAGGTGTTGTTAGTTAAGGTCAAAGATCAACATTTATTATTAGAATTTTGATAAACAAGTGAATATTGTAGAATAATAGCCCAAAAAAAGTGAAATTTTATTGAAGGATCAGGTATATAAATTAAGAAAAAGGGCATCTTCTGATTGTGTAAATATAAGCTGATGATTTCAGAGTGCCATCTTGTGGAACAAAAATCAACTAAACGTTAATTCAACTTGTTTCGTGATATTTGGCCAACTCATTTTCTTGATAAATCAAGAAAAAATAAACCACGTACGCGTTTGGGGCTGTTGGTCCTCGTCAACGTAGTGCAGGCTGTACCTCTATGAACAAAATTACAATAGTGCGGTAGCATCTCCGGGACATATCATGCTCAGAACTGACAATAGAGGACCCCAGGCCTATAACTACCATCACAAAATTGGAGAGAAGTGGACTTCAGGAATTGGTTTAACCATGGAGATAAGCACCACCACCACAAAAATTGGTCCCAGAGGCTTCCTGAGAAATCAAGAAATGGGTTGTTAAGGCCATATTTGTCTAAATACAAGGGTCACTCTAAAGGTCTTTTGAAAAAATATAAATATTTAAAATATTAAAAAATAAATTATACCATTGTACAATGACTCTTGTACACTGTTCATGTAAAAAGCTCATTTGAGCGGTCGCTTAAGCAGTCGCTAACTACCCACCATGATTCATCATGGCCTGTACCATATGTAGACATGTGGTGTACTTACAGTAAAAGACAGTCGCTAACTACCCACCAGGATTATCATGGCCTGTACCATATGTAGACATGTGGTGTACTTACAGTAAAAGACAGTCGCTAACTACCCACCAGGATTATCATGGCCTGTACCATATGTAGACATGTGGTGTACTTACAGTAAAAGACAGTCGCTAACTACCCACCAGGAATATCATGGCCTGTACCATATGTAGACATGTGGTGTACTTACAGTAAAAGACAGTCGCTAACTACCCACCAGGATTATCATGGCCTGTACCATATGTAGACATGTGGTGTACTTACAGTAAAAGACAATCGCTAACTACCCACCAGGATTATCATGGCCTGTACCATATGTAGACATGTGGTGTACTTACAGTAAAACACAGTCACTAACTACCCACAATGATTCATCATGGTCTGTACCATATGTAGACATGTGGTGTACTTACAGTAAAAGCAGTTTCTAACTACGCACCATGATTATCATGGCCTGTACCATATGTACTAGAGATAAGCAAAAAAAAAAACATCTATTTATGGAGATTTCTCTATTTAAAATAATTAAGTAATTATGTTAAATAGAATTATAATTAATTGACTGATTGGTTAGAATCCCAAACTTATACAACAGAACAGATTGGCCCATGTTCAAAACATCTAATGAGAAAAAAATGCTTGAACCACAAATTAGTGTTAAAACACCAAACTTTAAATCTAATTAGTGGGTTAAAAGTTACCTTTTTTACCAGGTTTGAATATGTTCTCTTTAATTACTGTTTCTATACAACTAGTGGGTTCTCGTCCTATTAGAATTATTTAACGGAAATTATTTAGCACACTAACATATTTCAAATAACATCATTAAAATTCAGGGACAAATATCGTTGAAAAAATTAATTAAAGTTTTTTTTTGCCTTTTCTTTTTCAATATATACCTTCATAGACAAAACTTAAACAAGTTTTACCTTTTAGCATGTATATCGGGATTCAGACAATAGCTCTGAAAGATACACTCATAGACAAAACTTAAGGAAGTTGTACCTTTTATCATGTATATCGGGATTCAGATAATAACTCTGAAAGATACACTCATAGACAAAACTTAAGGAAGTTGTACCTTTTAGCATGTATATCGGATTCAGACAATAACTCTGAAAAATACACTCATGGACCAAACTTAAGGAAGTTGTACCTTTTAACATGTATATCGGGATTCAGACAAAAACTCTGAAAGTATACTCATGGACAAAACTTAAGGAAGTTGTACCTTTTAGTATGTTCACCGGGATTCAGACAAAAACTCTGAAAGATATTTGATACACAGTGATCTTTATTGAAGACACATTAGATAGCCAAGTGTGAACAACCTCTGTCCTCTTCAAAAAATACAACCAGCGACATCAAAAACCTTGCACATCTCAAGTTTTGTCTATGAGTGTATATATATTTTTAATTCATTAAAAGATAGGGCGTATAGCATTTTGTTTCATTAATAATAATGGAAAAAATCTTTTCTGACTTCACGATAATTTCTTATCAAAAGATATTTGAAATATTCTCCATCTTTTGATACAAATTATAATTCTTTCAGTTAAAAAATACCTTATGGAAAATATTTTATATTATTGTTTGATATGTATTAACAATAAAAATATTACCACATACAAATAAAAAATGTAATATATATATCTAAAATATTTTTAAAATATTTTCTGAACAATATGAAAATCAGCGATATTTTTAGACTTTTGGGAAACTATTTCTTTACATTTTTAATGAATACCTTGGACGCCTGTAAATGACGCTTCCCTTCAAGCGAAAACTTGTTATTTTTAAAACTTAATTTATATATTAAAGAGCCTTAAAGGTTTGTACTTTCCAGTATATTTGAATTATTTTGATAATTATATAATTATATTTTACATGCATACAACAGAAACAGTGTGATGGGCTGAGAGTGATGGTCACTAACAGATCAAATTGGAGAATAGCTGTCCATATAGTCACCTAAAGTTGACTTGATGGACACTAACAACAACAGAAACAGTGTGATGAGCTGTGAGTGATGGTCACTAACAGATCAAATTGGAGAATAGCTGTCCATATTGTCACCTAAAGTTGACTTGATGGAGACTAACAACAACAGAAACAGTGTGATGAGCTGTGAGTGATGGTCACTAACAGATCAAATTGGAGAATAGCTGTCCATATAGTCACCTAAAGTTGACTTGATGGTCACTAACAACAACAGAAACAGTGTGATGAGCTGTGAGTGATGGTCACTAACAGATCAAATTGGAGAATAGCTGTCCATATAGTCACCTAAAGTTGACTTGATGGACACTAACAACAACAGAAACAGTGTGATGAGCTGTGAGTGATGGTCACTAACAGATCAAATTGGAGAATAGCTGTCCATATAGTCACCTAAAGTTGACTTGATGGACACTAACAACAACAGAAACAGTGTGATGAGCTGAGAGTGATGGTCACTAACAGATCAAATTGGAGAATAGCTGTCCATATAGTCACCTAAAGTTGACTTGATGGACACTAACAACAACAGAAACAGTGTGATGAGCTGAGAGTGATGGTCACTAACAGATCAAATTGGAGAATAGCTGTCCATATAGTCACCTAAAGTTGACTTGATGGACACTAACAACAACAGAAACAGTGTGATGAGCTAAGAGTGATGGTCACTAACAGATCAAATTGGAGAATAGCTGTCCATATAGTCACCTAAAGTTGACCTGATGGACACTAACAACAACAGAAACAGTGTGATGAGCTGTGAGTGATGGTCACTAACAGATCAAATTGGAGAATAGCTGTCCATATAGTCACCTAAAGTTGACTTGATGGACACTAACAACAACAGAAACAGTGTGATGAGCTTTGAGTGATGGTCACTAACAGATCATATTGGAGAATAGCTGTCCATATAGTCACCTAATGTTGACTTGATGGACACTAACAACAACAGAAACAGTGTGATGAGCTGAGAGTGATGGTCACTAACAGATCTAATTGGAGAATAGTTGTCCATATAGTCACCTAAAGTTGACTTGATGGACACTAACAACAACAGAAACAGTGTGATGAGCTGTGAGTGATGGTCACTAACAGATCAAATTGGAGAATAGCTGTCCATATAGTCACCTAAAGTTGACTTGTGGACACTAACAACAACAGAAACAGTGTGATGAGGTGAGAGTGATGGTCACTAACAGATCAAATTGGAGAATAGCTGTCCACATAGTCACCTAAAGTTGACTTGATGGACACTAACAACAACAGAAACAGTGTGATGAGCTGTGAGTGATGGTCACTAACAGATCAAATTGGAGAATAGCTGTCCATATAGTCACCTAAAGTTGACTTGATGGACACTAACAACAACAGAAACAGTGTGATGAGCTGAGAGTGATGGTCACTAACAGATCAAATTGGAGAATAGCTGTCCATATAGTCACCTAAAGTTGACTTGATGGACACTAACAACAACAGAAACAGTGTGATGAGCTGTGAGTGATGGTCACTAACAGATCAAATTGGAGAATAGCTGTCCATATAGTCACCTAAAGTTGACTTGATGGACACTAACAACAACAGAAACAGTGTGATGAGCTGAGAGTGATGGTCACTAACAGATCAAATTGGAGAATAGCTGTCCATATAGTCACCTAAAGTTGACTTGATGGACACTAACAACAACAGAAACAGTGTGATGAGCTGAGAGTGATGGTCACTAACAGATCAAATTGGAGAATAGCTGTCCATATAGTCACCTAAAGTTGACTTGATGGACACTAACAACAACAGAAACAGTGTGATGAGCTGTGAGTGATGGTCACTAACAGATCAAATTGGAGAATAGCTGTCCATATAGTCACCTAAAGTTGACTTGATGGACACTAACAACAACAGAAACAGTGTGATGAGGTGAGAGTGATGGTCACTAACAGATCAAATATGAGAATAGCTGTCCATATAGTCACCTAAAGTTGACTTGATGGACACTAACAACAACAGAAACAGTGTGATGAGCTGAGAGTGATGGTCACTAACAGATCAAATTGGAGAATAGCTGTCCATATAGTCACCTAATGTTGACTTGATGGACACTAACAACACCAGAAACAGTGTGATGAGCTGTGAGTGATGGTCACTAACAGATCAAATTGGAGAATAGCTGTCCATATAGTCACCTAAAGTTGACTTGATGGACACTAACAACAACAGAAACAGTGTGATGAGCTGTGAGTGATGGTCACTAACAGATCAAATTGGAGAATAGCTGTCCATATAGTCACCTAATGTTGACTTGATGGACACTAACAACAACAGAAACAGTGTGATGAGCTGTGAGTGATGGTCACTAACAGATCAAATTGGAGAATAGCTGTCCATATAGTCACCTAAAGTTGACTTGATGGACACTAACAACAACAGAAACAGTGTGATGAGCTGAGAGTGATGGTCACTAACAGATCAAATTGGAGAATAGCTGTCCATATAGTCACCTAAAGTTGACTTGATGGACACTAACAACAACAGAAACAGTGTGATGAGCTGAGAGTGATGGTCACTAACAGATCAAATTGGAGAATAGCTGTCCATATAGTCACCTAAAGTTGACTTGATGGACACTAACAACAACAGAAACAGTGTGATGAGCTGAGAGTGATGGTCACTAACAGATCAAATTGGAGAATAGCTGTCCATATAGTCACCTAAAGTTGACTTGATGGACACTAACAACAACAGAAACAGTGTGATGAGCTGTGAGTGATGGTCACTAACAGATCAAATTGGAGAATAGCTGTCCATATAGTCACCTAAAGTTGACTTGATGGACACTAACAACAACAGAAACAGTGTGATGAGCTGAGAGTGATGGTCACTAACAGATCAAATTGGAGAATAGCTGTCCATATAGTCACCTAAAGTTGACTTGATGGACACTAACAACAACAGAAACAGTGTGATGAGCTGTGAGTGATGGTCACTAACAGATCAAATTGGAGAATAGCTGTCCATATTGTCACCTAAAGTTGACTTGATGGACACTAACAACAACAAAAACAGTGTGATGAGCTGTGAGTGATGGTCACTAACAGATCAAATTGGAGAATAGCTGTCCATATTGTCACCTAAAGTTGACTTGATGGACACTAACAACAACAAAAACAGTGTGATGAGCTGTGAGTGATGGTCACTAACAGATCAAATTGGAGAATAGCTGTCCATATTGTCACCTAAAGTCGACTTGATGGACACTAACAACAACAAAAACAGTGTGATGAGCTGTGAGTGATGGTCACTAACAGATCAAATTGGAGAATAGCTGTCCATATAGTCACCTAAAGTTGACTTGATGGACACTAACAACAACAGAAACAGTGTGATGAGCTGAGAGTGATGGTCACTAACAGATCAAATTGGAGAATAGCTGTCCATATAGTCACCTAAAGTTGACTTGATGGACACTAACAACAACAGAAACAGTGTGATGAGCTGAGAGTGATGGTCACTAACAGATCAAATTGGAGAATAGGTGTCCATATTGTCACCTAAAGTTGACTTGATGGACACTAACAACAACAGAAACAGTGTGATGAGCTGAGAGTGATGGTCACTAACAGATCAAATTGGAGAATAGGTGTCCATATTGTCACCAATTTACAACTATATTGACACAAACAACCCACGCATAACATAAATGACATTTGATATTTAAAACCCAATAATTTAAGGTAATACTCAGAGATTATCAAATGGTGCGTGTGTTATTTTATTTTCTAAAAACGATTCGATTCCCCTGTGGTTAGAGATTTATTTCTCTCAGACTATCTCGTCTGCTACTGAATTATTTACAGACCAACATCTCCCCGCTGTCTGCGTGGGCGCACATGATTGGTTGGAATGTTTAACACATCGTGTATCATAGCGCCATATACACGCCATTCACTATATCCATTCAGAGTAACTCAGCTGTATTTACATACGTATATGCAAATATATAATTATTATAAACAAAAGACAATTCGTGAAGAATTTTCTATCACGATAATAAAATTGTCCAGGTGTAACAGTCTTCCGACAGATAAAATTACAATAATATATGCTATATCAAAATATTACATTATTTAAAATATATTTCATAGATTCAAATATTGTTTTTAAATCTACCACCAGATGTCGGGTCTTCCCCTATATAAAACCGATTGTTGTGTTTCCCGATGGCCGGCTCAAACCTTTTGTACGTTATGTAAATAAGTTTTTTTCTTGTTATACTCGCCTTAAGCCAGGCAGTACTTTTATCAAATTATGTTTTTATATATTCCTTTAGTTCATTTAAAGCAATTACTGATCAAGACTATTTTTATTGTTATACTTTCAAGATTATTGGCACGACTGCAAAACAATAATGTAATATACTAATGGATACCAAAATCAAGCAACAGCTAATATTTCACTAAAAATAATCAAAACAGCAAATCCTCATTTTTTATATATATAATATAATATGAGAAATCGATAAAAATAAATATAAAAAAGGTCAGGTGTTGATATTAAAAACAAAAAAGGCATATAATGATCAGGTTCACATGAGCTTTTATAGATGGCAGAGCGCCATCTTTAGGAACAAAAATAAACTAAACGTTTACTTAACTTGTTCCGTGATATTTAGCCAACCCAATTCCTTGATAAATCAAGAAAGGTCAACCAAGAATGCGTTTCGAGCTCTTGGCCCTCATCAGCGTGGTGCAGACTGTACCTCTACGACCAAAATTTGGTCCCAGAGGCTTCGTGACAAATAAAGAATATATTTATATCTAATTTAAACAAAGCTATGTTAGTAATAATGTAATAAGTGATGCCTTCCAGTGGTCTCCAGTTTGCTACCGGACCCCAGGGGAGGGGAGGATGACCCACATAAGACTGACTAATGATAATTACCAAAAATAATACTTTCTTAAGCTTTTTTCCCCAAGAAATCCCTAAATACTTTCGTCCAATTTTTCATAATTATCAATTTGTTACAAACCACGGAAATTTCAAAAGTTTTTAAAATAGAATAAAGGCAGTGGATGATTCAAGTTGCTTTTGTGGTATTGAGGAACAAACCTCAAGACATCTACTGATCGATTGCCCAGCATTTCAAGATTATAGAATGAAGAATGAACTAGTTGTTTGTGAACTTAACGATTTGATTTCCGATAGAAAATCATATTCAAAGTTCAATTCATTTTGTAAATACATTCTAAACTTTCTACAAAATCTGGATCTCTAATGTTTTCATGAGTTGAATAATGTAAGTAACTTATGTAAATAAACTTTTCTCCTTGTTTGGCGCAAGTATCCCTTGTGGGATATAGCGCTTTGGAAATAAAATAATTATAATTGTAATTGTAATTAGAATCAATACCCAGGGATCCAGAGAGGGACAAAAAGGGGCGTTTGTCCGGCGGTCGACAGTTTTGTGTTACAATTGATATTCTGACAGGCCCGCTCACTACTAGGTCCGTTGTTATCTCACGGTGGCCCTCGTGGCCGCCGTTTTGGCTCCTCTCTGCCTCCGCGGTTTCATGAAGAAGGCCGAGCTTTCCTCAGTTAATCCTCAACTTTCCCCTGGTTCTGATGCCACTTGAGACGTACTGGGAGAGCGTCTTTTGATCCCAAACTTTGTCCTTACTGTCCCGTGCGGACTTCCCACTCTGCACGCCTTGCCACTCAACCCCGACTGCTTCCAACTCACTTGTTGGCTTACCCGGGTTTACGACATATATATATATTAATTAAAAGGCATATTTTGGATCTAAAATAAAACAAAACATTTCATTTAATCCTATATATATATATATAGGATATTGAATGAAAACATAAAGACGCGAATGTTTCTTTTCACAAATAAATCAAATTTCTACTGTATTTACTGCGATGGAAAAATATTGAGAGGGCTTGACTCATCAGTGGTGAACCCTCTCAGCGGTTTCGCCAGTTTAATCTAACATGCCGTTGTTACATTTCACCCAGCCGTTTTCTTTTAACAACAATTTAGAAAATTAAATTTATAAATTTAAGTGCCATCTATCGTTAATATTTACACAAATAAATTTACTGGCAATGCGTTTCTTTTAAATATCATCAAATATTATCTCTACAGACCTCACTGCAATGTAAGGTCTGTAGAGATAATATTTGATGATATTTAAAAGAAACGCATTGCCAGTAAATTTATTTGTGTAAAATATTAACAATTTAGAAGCTGATCTCTTTGAAAAGGTATTTTAAATAAACAATGGACATAATCTTTGAGGACAGTAGTAATACATATAATTATAAATATAATGAAGGCAAATCCCGACCAAGAGCACATGTGTTTTTCAGATGAGAGAGCGCCATCTAGTGGAACAGAAATTACCTAAACATTGATTTAGCTTGTTCCCTGATATTTGGCCAACACATTTCCTTGATAAATCAAGAAAAGCCATCCACGAACGTGTTTCGCGCTGTTGACGCTCGTCAGCGTGGAGTAGGCTGTACTTCTGCGACCTTTTTGTCCCAGAGGCTTCTTGAGAAACCAAGAAATGTGTATTTAAGGCCAAACTTGCGTAAATACGCTTAACACATGAAAAAATAATAGAAAAAAAAAATAATAAAAAGGTCAGGTGTTGATATTAATTATAATTATAAATATATAACTATTTTTCATTTGTTAAGCGTATTGACGCAAATTTGGCCTTAAATTCCCATTTCTTGGTTTTTCGGGAAGCCACTGGGACCAAAAATATTTTTGGTCGGAATGGTTACAGCCTACTCCACGCTGACGAGCGCCAACAACGCGAAACGCGTTCGTGGATGGCTTTTCTTGATTTATCAAGAAATTGGGTTGGCCAAATATCACGGAACATATTAAATAAACGTTTAGTTTATTTTTGCTCCACTAGATGGCGCTCTGCCATCTAAAAAGCACATGTGATCGTGGTCAGGATATGTCTTCTTTATTTTTAATATCAACACCTGACCCACTTATCTTTTATTTTTTTCTATTGTTTTTCATATATAACAAGTTTCGAGCATTGCTCTTCCGAAAATTATTTTTAAAAAGTTTTATAAAAACATAATATTAAAATGATATGTAGATTATAATACATCAGAGCGCTATCTGTTATGTAAATTCGAAACTATTATAGACGCGTATGATTCTATTTAAAAATTAAATAACTTTATAACAAGTCGGTGGACGAGTGGGTAACCCCCTCGATTCCCGACAGTCATGAACCGGGATTGAATCCCGCGTTAAAATTTGTTTAATATGTGAATAACCTTCACATATTATTCATTGTTCAATTATCATGAACTAGGTTGCTCTTGCTGAGCGGTACCTATTTATATGAATTTGAACCAGGTAAATAACTTTCTACTACCCTTACTGCAATGGAAAAATAGATGGAAAAAAAAGTAATTCATTGCAGTAAGGGCAGTAGAAATTGTTTAATTTTAAAAAAATCATACGTGTCTATAATAGTTTCGAATTTTGATAACAGATGGCGTGCTAAGGTATCATATTGCCACGTGGAAAATTGGAGAAGACAAACTTCAAGATGACACAGCAATATATTTAAGACAAGAACAAACTATGAATGATAAACAAAAGATAAGTAATGAGGGAAGTTTAAAGAGTAGTAAAATATAAACATAAAAAGATGATACTCTGTTAAAAAAAAATAACAAATACTTTGTTACAATTATAGATAAAGAATTCTTCCTGAATTGAAATTGGACAAAAAAACATGGTGAAGGAAGACGAGTTTCTTTTATTGATGCATAGGTGCAAGCTTTCGGGTAAAAACTCTTCAACAGGCGAGCAATGAAGCGCGACTTATAATTATTTGTAAAACTTATTTGTACCATAGTTCTTATAAGTCGCGCTTCATTGCTCGCCTGTTGAAGGGTTTTTACCCGAAAGCTTGCACCTATCCATCAATAAAAGAAACTCGTCTTCCTTCACCATGTTTTTCGTCTAACTTTGTTACAATATTATCTATTAGTTAAACTGACTCCAAGGGGAAAAACTGGGTTGTAAATATCTCTCTATTTAATGAGATTTCTAACTATACTTATATAGGGTCTGTGCGTGTGACTGATTGCGTGTGTAAAGAGTGTAAAAGAAAATTTCAATTAAAAAGTGTAAAAAAAAACTTAATTGAATACTATAAATGAAATAGGTAAGTAAGCTAAATAGAAATCTCTAGATACCAAGATTCTATCCCCTTCATTTATTGTCCCAGTTCAAAATGACTTTATTAAGGGCCACTCATCATGATCAATCTATGGCAGTTATCGGTAAACTTTTTCTTTTTTTTGCTTATCCCTAGTACACGTGATACAAGCCATGATAATCATGGTGGGTAGTTAGCGACTAATTTTACTGTAAGTACACCACATGTCTACACATATGAAAAAGCAGTTCGACTTTGTATTTACAAATGTGCCAGAGCCCCGTTTGGTTACTTGCACTCGCTGGTGGATTTGGACATTTTCAAATATGGGGGTCCATTGGAGCATTTTTTTTTTATCAGAAAAAAAAGTGTCCAATGCGGGAATCGAACCCGGGTTGTAGCGGTCGAAAACCAAACGGTTTAGACCATCCTTCTACCGACCCCAGTCAAAAATTACAATTAACAAATTTTCAACGTTTTTTTAAAGATCCACAACATTTTTTCTTGTCAACACTAAACAGTCGCGTATGTATCTTTTTAAAATACAACAATATCTACTGCCCTTACTGCAATTGAAAAACTAAAATTAATGGGAAGGTCTGGCTCATCAATGGTAAACCCTACCAGCGGTTTCGCCAGTTTAATCTACCATACCGCTGTTCTTAATATAAGCCAGGCCTTCCCATTAATTTATCCATTACAGTAAGGACAGTAGAAATTGTTGAATTTTTAAAAAGAATCATACGCGTCTATAATAGTTTCGAATTTTAACAACAGATGGCGCGCTAATGTAGATTAATAAACAGTACTCACATGAATAATATTTACATATGGAATTATTGTTGTTTGTTTGTTTAAAACAATCTTTTTTTCGCTTATCCCTAGTACACGTGGTACAGGCCATGATAATCCTGGTGGGTAGTTAGCGACTGTCTTTTACTGTAAGTACACCACATACATGTCTACACATGTGAAAAGCAGTTTGACTTTGCACTTACAAATGTACCAGAGCCCCGTTTGGTTACTTGCACTTGCTGGTGGGGTTGGACTTTTGCAAGAATCGGGGTCCATTGGAGCATTTTATTTTTTGAACAGAAAAAAGTGTCCAATGCGGGAATCGAACCCGGGTCGTAGCGGTCGAAAACCAAACGGTTTAACCAGCCTTCCACCGACCCCCTGAAAAATGATTTACGCAAACGTTTTATTTTTGAAGATCAACCATTATGTAATCTACGGTTGCAGATTACATCTATTCTTACATAAACAAACTATATTGAACTATATATTTAAATTGATGAAGATTAACATTTTTTATTCACATGTATAATTAGAAATACTTATAAATATTCTTAATATTTTAAATAATACTATTTATGTATTTAAAAATGTGTTACTTTTAATTATTTAAGACAAGGGGTCGGTGGAAGGCTGGTTAAACCGTTTGGTTTTCGATCACTACGACACGGGTTCGATTCCCGCATTGGGCACTTTTTTTGTTTAAAAAAAAATGCTCCAATGGCCCCCGATTCTTGCAAAAGTCCAACCCCACCAGCGAATACAATACAGTAAATTTATTTGTGTAAAGTTTTAACGATAGATGGCATTTAAATTTAATTTACAAATATCTTTTTTAGTTATTATTTTAAAAAGTAAACAATGAAGAATAAATAAAAAAGATAATTAGTAAATAGACAATAGACAATTAAAATAATTTTATTGACATCTTGTCAATACATGCAAAGTGCACTCTGTACTATTTAAAAATTTATAATACTAGCGGGTGTACCCGGCTCCGCCCGGGTTTTACTCGAGGGAATGTTTGTAGTCTAGTATGTTGATATAATAAATCTATCTGAATATTAGGAAAGGTCAGGTAATTTTTTTGTAGGGTGATGCTCTGAAAAAGAACGCTATACCACTTTATCACTAAACAAATTGGCGAGTCAAAAATAAGCAACCTAAACAATCCATTAGCTTTGCAAGATAAGAAAAGAAATAGAGAAATGCATGCAAAATTCTCAACACAAATCAAAATCTTTAATCCTCAGAAGTAATGTATATTAGGTAGGATGAGGTTTATTTTGTTTCTATTACATTACATCATCTTTAAATCTCAAAGCAGAGCAAAACTGGCATACCCGAGACATTTGGCCTATATCGACAGATGAATCAGCTTTATAATCAATATGGGCATTATACTGCAAACCTGAAAACGGCTTATGAGTCCAAAGCTGAATACGCTGAACAGGAACTTGCATAATTTGTGTAGCTGCGACGCGGGCTTCAGAATACCTAAGACGGCGAAGCGCACGACGCGTCTCACTTTGAAGTGGTGTCTCAATAGCTCTAGCATTCCTATATCTCCTGGAAGCAGCCGTATTCCTACCAAGTAAACGTCGGCTGTGGCGAGGCATATTCTGAAAAAAAAATTAGATTGAGATTAATAACAAAAGCTTCAAAACCAGCAATTTCTAAACAAAGCATAAAAATTTCCTCTTTTTGAGGTAAAAATCAAAATTTTTAAATTTTTTATTCAAAATAACCTTCAGATATGTTAAAAAGATTTTAAAAAACTAAAATCAGAATATTATTACCAAAATATTAATGTACAAAACCAGTTATCAATAAAAAGCTTCAAAATAGACCAACCGCTGGATACGGCAATGAAAAAGCATGCTTTTTTGAGGTAAAAAATAGAAATAATTTTCTAAAATACAAAATACAACCCCTATATGTTAAAAAACTATAAATAATCTAAATATAAAATATTTAATCAAATAAATTAAAATATCTTTAAAAAAATTTTGAAAAAGGACTTCAAAAAGACAAATAAATGAATCTGTAAAAGAAATCCCTTGCTTATTTAAAAATATAAATAACCTATTTTTTAGATACAACCCATATATAATGTAGAAAATATAATTAATAAACTGTATTTAAAAGATCAAAGCAATAATTAAAAAATTCCATAAGAAAATTTAAAAAAGGACCTCAAAATGACCCATAATTGAACACAATGAAATTGCTTGCTCTTTTTTGCGATTAATAATAAAAAAACAAATATTTTAAAAAACACAACACCTATATGTTATAAATACCACAAATAATTTGTATTTGAAAGATCTAAATAATTAAATGAAAAATTCTTAAGAAATATTTGAGAAGGGCCTAATAATGACAATCACATAAACATATCAATAAAATATCTTGCATCTTAGTGAAAAAAAAATAGAAATAACCCAAAATTTGTTTACAAAACAACCCATATATGTGGAAAACACCATAAATAATCTACTTTTAAAATATCTAAGCAATTAATTAAAATTTTGTTAAGGTCCTCAAAAAAGACATAAAATTGAGCACATTAATGAAATTTCAAGCTTTTTAGTGAAAAAAAATAGAAATAACCCAATTTTTTTTTTTTACAAAACAACCCATATAAGTGGAAAACACCAAAAATAATCTGTTATTAAAATATCTAAACAATTAATTAAAAATTTTGTTAAGGTCCTCAAAAAAGACATAAAATTGAGCACATTAATGAAATTTCAATCTTTTTTTGTAAAAAATAATATAAATAACCTTAGTCTTATAAAAATACTAACCACGTAAGTTAGAAATAGCATATATAATCTGTATATAAAATAAAAAAGAAATAAATTAAAATTAGCCTAAAAATATATCTAAAATATAAAATTGATCTCATCAAGTAAGGCTTCAACTTTTTTGGTATAAAATATGAAAACTATAAAATAAAAGTATCTTACCATGTATAAAAGTTATTAAAAAATATATAAAAAAGATTAAAACTAATTTCCAAGAAGCGCAAAATTGTAAACACTTTTGAAAAGCCTAAAAATTTATCTAAAAAATAAAATTGATCTCATCAAGTAAGGCTTCAACTTTTTTTGGTATAAAATATGAAAACTATAAAATAAAAGTATCTTACCATGTATAAAAGTTATTAAAATATATATAAAAAAGATTAAAACTAATTTTCCAAGAAGCGCAAAAGTGTAAACACTTTAACTCTGTTGAATATTTTTGTATTTTATCGATAACAGCAAAGTTATGTATGTTAAAGTTAGGAAAAATATTTTGATGTTAAGCAAAACCTGCTCCATCTCGTTTTACATAAATGTTGAAAATTTGGTCGAAATTGATGCATTGTAACGAAAGTTTTTAGTGATGTCCACTTATGAAATTTCCATTTTATTAATATAGATGGATTATATATACTATGTACAATGAATATGACGCCACTTCCTAACTTCCTAAAGTTTCACGGCGATTGGATATTCTTACCTTTTAAAAACATCCATCATGTGAACAAACTAACATTCATGTGTAAATAAACCACGTGTAAATTATTAACCAATCAAATTCATTTATCGTCGCGACCAGTGCTGCGCCAAAGCGGTAAAAGGCTGGAACTAACGCTTTTTGGTTTTATATATATTTTTTAAAAAGCACATTAACCTTTTTAGTTTTTTGAATAGCCTATATGTTAAACGAAATCTTCAGCCACCTACATGCGAAATTTCATAATGATTTATTTTGTAGTTTTAGTGCAACGCGATAACAAACATCGATTTTGGATTTCATTTTTATAGATATAAAGGATGTACAATGAATATGGCGCCTCTGCCAGCGCTGCAGAGTTTGGTGGAGAATCGCCAGTGGGTCTACAACGACATAGATTAGGTAAAGTTATCAATAATGTGTAAAGGATACTTTGAATATTATTACAAAACTAATAAAGTGTTTTAATTAATTAGAAAATAATGAATTTACCTATTTACAAGTTCATAGTTTATACGTATCTCGTATCTCTAGCGTCCGCTACAGAACGATATAAAGAGCCGCAACTTCACATCCAGAGACCCGTATGTAGCTCACGAGCCGCAATTTTCCGACACCTGATTTAGAGGGTTGGTATGGATTATTGGTATATATTTTCAATTTTAAACAGCAATAACCCACGTTCGAATCCCGTTTTGGACACTTTTTTTGTAAATATCTTTTCCCAATGTAGCCTCCGATTCTTTAAAAAAGTTAAAAAAAAAAAGTCGGTGGACGAGTGGTTAAAACCCTCGATTCCTGACAGTCATGAACTGGGATTGAATCCCGCGGTGAAATTTTGTTTAATATGTGAATAACCATCACATATTATTCACTGTTTCAATTATCATGAACTAGGTTTCTCTTGCTGAGCGGTACCTATTAATGTGATTTTGAACCGAAAGTTCAACTCCACCAATGAGTGCAAGTAACCAAACGGGAATCTGCCACACTTGTAAGCGTAAAGGTCGAATTGCTACATAGGGTGTCTTTCCCGTCAAAATAGACGTCAAAACCTGACGCCATCTATTGACCGTCGTCGCAAACTAACGGCGTCTGGTCGGGTAACAAAGCCACAACACCAGCTTTGGCAACCTGAGAAGCGTCCACCTAGAGACCATGGTTTCAGGCTAATGGCCCTCGTCAGACCAGGGCGGACTTTATTCCATGAAATCCACAAAAAAGGGTCAAATAAAAATCAATACCTATATTTTATACTTCGAATAAAAAGACATATATTGGATCAAAACATTTATTTTACCAATATTTCAGTTGGCTGAACGCCAACCTTTATCAAGGTATCATAACATATTTAATGTGTGTCAACAACAAACTCAGCGCGCCACATAAGGTCAATAGAATTAAGTTTGTTGTTGACACTCATTAAATATGTTATAATACCTTGATAAAGGTTGGCGTTCAACTAACTGAAATATTGGTAAAATAAATGATATTTTGATCCAATATATGTCCTTTTTATTTGAATATATATTAATGGGTTGCTCTATTTTCAATACATATATATATAATGAGAAATAATAAACAAAAATAAATATAAAAATAATAATGATATTATTTACAAAGATTTCCCAATAGTATATATAAATCGAGATGTATTACGTACAATTTATCGTGAAGATAGAGGCTGCCTGGCCGGCATTCATATTTCTTGAAAAAAGACACCTCGGCCAGTATATATATTTTTATTACCTCGACGTTTCGACAAAAAGCTTTTGTCCTCGTCAGGAGCAAATAAAAATTAAAACATATAGCAAGGCGTTAAAAATCAGTCTAAGGCTCTAAGGGCGTTCGAATATCGCGTGAGAACGCCCTTAGAGCCTTAGACTGATTTTTAACGCTTTGCTATATGTTTTAATTTTTATTTGCTCCTGACGAGGACAAAAGCTTTTTGTCGAAACGTCGAGGTAATAAAAAGATTTATACTGGCCGAGGTGTCTTTTTTCAAGAAATACGTACAATTTATACCGAAACTACTTTTTAAATTAAAAAATCAAAAAATTGAATATAAATTCCTTATAATAGCTGTTAGCACGTTTTCTTTGAACCTTCTTCTAGAAAGAACGAGCTGACTCACTTCGATTCAATTCGATTCATTTCAAACAACAAAAAGAATTACAATATGATTTAATGCGATTTAATTGTATTTATTACATAAAAGAAAGAAAAGGGACTATTATTAAGAAAAAAGGAAAAAAAACAACAACAAAAAGAATGATGATAAGTAACAATAAAATTCTATGAATATGAATTATAATCAATTAATAAAATACAATAATAATAATAAAAAACCTAACAATAGCTTTTATAAAGAGGTTCTAGGATAGTGTTGACATTCAAACTTTCGAACAACTCCTCTACCTGTTGTAAAGTTGTCTGTAGAGGTTGTTTCTCTTGGAGCTTTGGTATTGTGGATTGGATGGTTGGTGTATATGTCAACAACAACAACAAAATCTTTATTAAGACCTTTTAGTCTTATACAGATTCTTCAAGCAAAAATATAGGATACATACAGGAATAACAGTAATAGTACCAGTAATCAGCAATGTACAACAACAACAAGCTTTATTAAGCTCTTTTAGTCTTATACAGATTCTCCAAGCACAGAAATGTAGGATACATACAGGAATAACAGTAATAGTACCAGTAATCAGCAATGTACAACAACAACAAGCTTTATTAAGCTCTTTTAGTCTTATACAGATTCTCCAAGCACAGAAATGTAGGATACATACAGGAATAACAGTAATAGTACCAGTTATCAGCAATGTACAACAACAACAAGCTTTATTAAGCTCTTTTAGTCTTATACAGATTCTCCAAGCACAGAAATGTAGGATACATACAGGAATAACAGTAATAGTACCAGTAATCAGCAATGTACAACAACAACAAGCTTTATTAAGCTCTTTTAGTCTTATACAGATTCTCCAAGCACAGAAATGTAGGATACATACAGGAATAACAGTAATAGTACCAGTAATCAGCAATGTACAACAACAAAAATCTTTATTAAGACCTTTTAGTCTTATACAGATTCTCCAAGCATAAATTTCGGATGCATGAAGGAAAAACAGTAATAGAACTTAATAGTAACATGATATTTATATATAGGGAAAATTATATAAAGACAATCAAGCTAATAGATTAATCTGGGCAAATTGGAGGCAAAGAAAGTTACTATACATGGATTTACCACGGATGTTAGGTCTTGTGGAGTTATTTGGTAGCACCTCTGAGACTTAGCTATGTAGAACTTTTCCTAGTCATCATCCCCGCCCTTGACATTGCCGGTGTTCGGTGTATATAAAAAAAAAAGATAGAGAAAAAAAGAATATGGGCATTAAAACTGGCATTGTATACAGTATCTGTATTGATAGAAAGCGATAGACGACCACAAACAATGAAAGAAGAAATATTAAAAATCATGTTAGATCTTGAATTGTTAGAATTATTTTGATATCTGTTCTGTAGAAATGGCATAATATAATTCCTTACAATCGGTTTTCCATGAGATGAGGTTCGCAATTATTTCGTCGATATATCGTCTGACAAGAATTGTTGGAATTTTCTAGAAATATCTCTCCCTTACTCCTATACTAAATTGTGAATAAAACTAAATATAGTTTGGTATTTTATCAAAGTTTATACCAAGTATAGACAAATCCATACCAATATCCAAAATCCATCCATACATTGATTTACATCAATGTAAATAATTAATAAGTTACTTTAGAACATAACTCATTGTAAATAGCTCAACTTGATCAACTTTCTCGCTCCACGATACTAATTATTACAGATAACTTCATTAAATCAACTTCCATCATTGCTTAACATACTGTAAATAACTACCTTACGATTTCTTCTATCTGCTTATGTTGTTGCTTATTTGTTTAATGTATATGTTTATTCAATGCTCTTTTTCTTAATTGTTTATTTTCTTTTGACAATTCTGTTACCTACTCTACTACAATTATTGTAAATAGTTTCACGCGCAATTATCCAGATCGGATATAGCGTGTCTTATTTGTAACAGGTAAATAAATAAAATACCAATGGTATCTGCGCTGGATAAATACATTAGCTAGCGCGTCTTGAAGCGTAAATGTTTAAATATTTATAAGTAGAATATTTTATAATTGTTGTTGAAAATAGAGAAATTCATTAATATATATATTTTATTAAACAAGCATATATATTTTGTAAATAAATTACTCTTTTTTTCAATATAGGCCTTTTAATTTAAATAATTTTTATATAGGTTTTCAACTTTTAATTAGACAATTTTAATTTATATTTAGACATTTTTAATTTTAATTTAGTGACTTTCATTTTTATTTAGACACAGACTTTTTTTGGAAAAGTTGGAAAATGTCTAAATAAAAGTGAAAGTGTCTAAATTAAAATGAAAAATGTCTAAATATAAATTAAAATTGTCTAATTAAAAGTTAAAAACATATATATCAATAATTTTATTATATGGCATATTTAGCTATACATTTTTTTTAGCGATACAGTTTTACAGTTAACATTAATCAAATATTCAAAAGAAAATTTCTATTATATGAAATATTGGAACAATAAAATAATTATAAATCCAATTTATAAGTATTTTATTGTTCCAATATTTCATATATAGTGAAACTATAAATTTTATTATTCTTTTTTTTTAATATTTGCTTAATGTTAACTTTGACTATATATAAAACTGTATTAAATAATAAATATTTTATTCAATCCAATATATTCATTTTTATTATTTAACGATTTAAATATGGATTGCTCTATTTTCAAAACAAATAAAACTGTAGATGAGATTTATGTAGTACTTCGGTAGAAAACAAAGTTCTTAAATTTTCATAATACTTTTGAATAAAATAATTATTTAGCGATGTGTAGGTATGATATTGTATCAACAATTTTCAACAATTTTGACAAATATTAAACAGCTTATATCTATATACTCAAAATATTAGTAAATAAATTAATTTTCGATTCGATTCAGGACTTTTGATATATTAATATAAACAGCATACTTCGATATATGAATTCTTTTTATGCTACTGTGTAAAAAATATGATCATTTTATTTAATAACATTTCTTGATATAATATTGATTTGTAAAAAGATGATAATTTTATCTATCAATATTTTTTAATATACTATTGTTAATTTTTTTAATTTTTAACATTATTCCTCTAGTTATGGCACACCGTTAACAGCAAAGTTGAAAAATTTCAATGCTGCACATCACATAAATAGTGTCTGAGAATAATTATAACAAAAACTCATTTAGTAAAAATACGGCATTCCAATATTTATGGAGAATAATATTTTCATTTGCGATCATTTTAATATAAACTAAAATGTTAATTTTTCTGTCATTTTAAATGTTACATTTAAGTAAAATCATGGCTTTTATTTCTTAATATAATATATTGTTAATTTTGTGAGATTTAATCCATTTATAACAAGCATTACCGTGTAATAAAATTGATTCATAGAATAATTAAATAAACTTTTTATATAAAACATTTCATATTGGAAAATACATCACAGAGTTCTCTAAAATTAATTTTAATACTAAATATTTAATAAACTTTTTATGTGAAAATACAATATAATCTTAAAGAATATTAAATTTAGTGTTTTTGTGTGTGTGTGATAATGGAAAAAAGTAATATTTTATTTATAATTAGAGCTATAAAAATAAAAATATTCAACTTTTTAAATAAATTACTATAAATTTAATTGTCAAATATAATAAAGGAATAATAATCTGAAAATGTATAAAAATATTTGCAAAATTTTTTTCGTTCAAAATTGAAGAAAAACTTTTACGCAATCAACGTTTTTTTATTTTTAATTATTTATAAAAATATATTTCAAGTATATGAATGATATGTTTTAAAAATCGGTAAAAATGTAATAAAATAAATTAATAAATAAAGCATATTTTTAAAAATATGTAAAAGATATAAGAATGTAAAAAAGGGAACTTTTAAACAAAAGAAATTTAGAAGCAGACGAACCTACCTAAAGTGAAGACCGTTGCTAGCAGCAGAGCCGCTTCCATCCCCTCACTTGACTAACCCCAAGTCTACGCGCCTGCGCACAAACTTAGCTAGAGTCAAGCCTGAGGGAGAAATAGATGATGCACAGGAATAAATATAACAGAAACAGTTTCAAAACTAAATCTAGAGTTTTCAAGTTATTTAAATTGAATTTTTTTTTAATATTTCGCTTTTCCCTCTCGACACAAATATTAATATTTATATAAGTCGTTTATTCTAGTTTTTTTTACCCTAACGTATTAAACAGGGATGATATTTTAGAAGGAGTTGGAATAAAGGATGGGGATTAGAGCATATCGGAATTTCTGATTAATCATAAATTGACTTTTTAAAGAAAATAAATCTTTCTCCAAAACCTTTCCTTATCAAATGGTAACATATGTTCACCCTGATTTATATGTCAAAAACACTAATATATATCATTATTTTAAATTAATTTTGTTTATTCCAGTAAAATTCATACTACTATTACCCTCATGGATAAAACTTGACGAATTGGAAAGTCTTTGAAATCGCCGGTCGTCTATTTATTTTTTATTTTTTTTAAGGAGACAGAGGCAATTATATTTACCCTTGGTATATTATGTGTCTTCAATAAAGGTAACTGTAATATATTTATGGGTTATTGTCTGAATCTCGAAAGGTACAACTTCCTTAAGTTTTGTCCATGAGTGTCTCTTTCAGAGTTATTGTCTAAATCCTTATATATACATGCTAAAAGGTGCAACTTCCTTAAGTTTTGTCTATGAGTGTATCTTTCAGAGTTATTGTCTGAATCCCAATATACATGCTAAAGGTACAACTTCCTTAAGTTTTGTCCATGAGTGTATCTTTCAGAGTTATTGTCTGAATCCCGATATACATGCTAAAAGGTACACCTTCCTTTAGTTTTGTCCATGAGTGTATCTTTCAGAGTTATTGTCTGAATCCCGATATACATGCTAAAAGGTACAACTACCTTAAGTTTTGTCCATGAGTGTATTCTAAAATAGTTCCTCAAATTTCCATAGAAGTTACGTATATTACAAGGTTTGTAGCACAAATATATTTTTACTTCTCAAAAATTGAAAGGTTACCAACCTCCAGTAGATATCAACCATGTTCAATTTATTTCCAAATAAAAATATTTTTTATTTTAAAGATAAATTGGACGCAATACATCTTCATTGAATCAATGTTGGAGATTCTGAAATGACCTCACGTACAAAATTGTTCCATTCTGAAAATTTTATCTGTTGCTAGAGAATTTCAAATCTTTTCTCTTTTTTTTTATAATTGTTTTTTTTTTACTTATCCCTACTACACATGATACAAGCCATGATAATCATGGTAGGTAGTAAGATACAATTTCCATAAGTTTTGTCCACGAATGTGTATTTTTCTATTTTCAGCATGATTCATTGAAACAACATGACCGTGCTCTAATAAAATATTTTTGTGATGTTCCTTCGATTAAATATACAAATATACTTTACCAAATTAAGAAACAAATTATAATTATATATCTTTCTAATTTCAAACATACACTTTTGAATATATTCATAACAACAACAACAATAATTACAGGCCTTCCAAATCCAAACATTCAAAAATAAATTAATTGAACAGAGTATATTATAATATTATTATAAGGTATATTACATTCATATTACATATATTATACATATGCAAATATTTCTAGAAAATTTATCATTTAATCCCATATAGATATCATGAAATTAAAGCCCGAACTAAACTGACAAGGTTCATTAGCCCTAAACCATGGTCTCTTGATGGACGCTTCTCAGTTTGCCAAAGCTGGTGTTGTGGCTTTGTCACCGACCTGAGGCCGATTGTTTGCAGCGACGTTCAATAGATGACGCTTTACAAAAACATAAAAGTTACAGCTCATTAACTTGATTAAAGGAAGCTTTCGGACAAGCCCGTTTTCAGCTAGGTAAAACGTATAAACAAGGTAATGGGGAGAGATTATACGTGTACAGTGTGGAGTGGAACACAAGAGGACATCCACGGCGCCAAGGATTCTTCTAACAGGGAGGTCGAAGGCAAGTCCCACTGTTGTATTCCTTCTGTTAAGTGAGATACAATAAAGCGCTAACTTTAGCTGCAATCCCTTCCAACTCACATCTTTGTGGCATCCTGAGTAGACAAAGTACAGCGTCTGGGTACGACGTAACAATAGTAAAACATCAAACTGGATATTGAGAGATGTAGCACAAATGTAAACAAAGAACAACATGGTGAAATATTCACACACCATTTTTCAAACGCCCTGCATATTACGTAAATAAATAAAACTACATATCAGAGTTTAATACAAAGCAATAACACGCCATCTATATATAAAAAATGAAAACATTAAGAGGCGAATGTTTACATTCACAAATAAATCAAATTTCTACTGTCCTTACTGCGATGAGAAAATATTGGGAGGGCTTGGCTCATCAGTAGTGAACCCTTATTGTTTGTGGAAGAACATTGCTCAATGCAAATATATATATGTAATTATACTGTTCTAAAAGCTTATGTCCATAGTTTACTTAAATATCATTTTTCTAAGATTCCACCCTTCAGTGTAACATATATAAACATAATGATCCAATACAGTATTAGAACTCTAAGAGAGCATTGCTCGATGTAAATATTTATATGTAATTCTACTGTTCTAAAAGCTTATGTCCATAGTTTACTTAAATACCATTTCTAAGACTCCACCCTTCAGTATAACATATATAAACAGAATGATCCAATACAGTATTAGAGCTCTAAGAGAGCATTGCTCAATGCAAATATATATATGTAATTCTACTGTTCTAAAAGCTTATGTCCATAGTTTACTTAAATACCATTTCTAAGATTCCACCCTTCAGTATAACATATATAAACAGAATGATCCAAAACAGTATTAGAGCTCTAAGAGAGCATTGCTCGATGTAAATATTTATATGTAATTCTACTGTTCTAAAAGCTTATGTCCATAGTTTACTTAAATACCATTTCTAAGATTCCACCCTTCAGTGTAACATATATAAACAGAATGATCCAATACAGTATTAGAGCTCTAAGAGAGCATTGCTCGATGTAAATATTTATATGTAATTCTACTGTCCTATAAGCTTATGTCCATAGTTTACTTAAATACCATTTCTAAGATTCCACTCTTCAGTGTAACATATATAAACAGAATGATCCAATACAGTATTAGAGATTTTAAAAAGCGGTCTGGTAGATTAAACTGACGAAACCGCTGGGAGGGTTCACCACTGATGAGCCAAGCCCTCCCAATTATTTTTCTTCGCAGTAAGGATAGTAGAAGTTTGATTTATTTGTGAAAAGAAACATTCGCGTCTTAATGTTTTCATTTGTCATATTAAAATTTAATAATACAAATTTTTAATGTACAAATATATTTTTTATTTACAAATAAAAACACTTTATTGAATAATTTAATAATTCCTAGTTGAATAAATAATTAAATTATTTTGATTTATTTATATACAAATTGAAAAAACACAAATAAGAAAATTATGAAAAAGGCATCTCCTTATCGTGCAAAAAAAACTTCAATTTTATCTTAATTTATTCACCTTATCCCAATACAATTTCACACATTTGTATTATTTATGTTCACAAATAAATACATTAGATTATTTGATTTAATAAAAATAATATAAATTAATATATATATAAAACTAAAGGACCCAAAATCATTTATGTATAAAAGAAACATTCGTGCTTTTAAATCCTTTCGTTTTATATGTATAGATGGCGCGTTATTGCTTTGTGTTAATAAATTAATGTGTTTTATGTATATAGGTAAATTTAAAACACACAATATAGCCCCCTTCTCTCTAAATTAACTTAATATAAACCTATCTAAAATAAAATTATGATGCATTAACGCGCCATCTGTTATCAAAATTCGAAACTATTATAGACGTGTATGATTCTTTTTAGAAATTAAACAATTTCTACTTTCCTTACTGCAATGGAAAAATTAATGGGAGGGGCCTGGCTCATCAGTGGTAGATTAAACTGGTGAAACCGCTGGTAGGATTCACCACTGATGAGCCAGGCCCTCCCTTTTATTTTTCCATTGCAGTAAGGGCAGTAGATATTGTTTTATTTTCAAAAGAATCATACGCGTCTATAATAGTTTTTAATTTTCATATCTAAAACTAACCTAATTTAATCTTTCAAAAAACCTAAACTACTTTAAATTATCTTGTAGCTAACCTAACCTTTACCGATCTAAAAAAACTAACACAACCTAAACTTTTTTCACATTGTGTCGCGGTCTCACACAATTCTGGCCTCAACTACCCGTTTCATGGTTTTTCAGGATGCCTGAATGACCAGTTTTTTGGTCGTTGAGGTACAGCTTGTACCACGCTGACGAGGGCCAACAGCCCGAAACGCGTAGGAGGTTAGCTTTTCTTGAGAAATCAGGAATGGGTATTTGGCTAATTCGGGAATATATATATATTTTTTAAGTCAATGAATAGTTGATATTTATTCCGATAGATGGCGTAAGCCATCAGCAACTTTTAGTTGCACGATAAGGAGATGTCTTTTTCTTAATAACCTAACTATTTGTAAGGCCGAAACGTGCCATCTATATATATATGAAATGGAAGCATTGCAGTATGAATGTTTCTTTTAAATATAAAACAAACTTCTACTATCCTTACTGCGATGAAAATATATTGATAGGGCTTGTCTCTTCAGAGGAGAACCCTCCCAGCGGTTTCGTCCATTTAATCTACCAGACCGCTTCATAGAGCTCTAATACTGTATTGGATTATTCTGTTTATATATGTTACACTGAAGGATGGAATCTGAGAAATGGTATTTAAGTAAACTATGGACATAAGCTTATAGGACAGTAGAATTACATATAAAAATTTACATCGAGCAATGCTCTCTTAGAGCTCTAATACTGTATTGGATCATTCTGTTTATATATGTTACACTGAAAGATGGAATCTCAGAAATGGTTTTCCAGCAAACTGTGGACATAAACTATTGTTACTATAGGTTATAAATAATCGTTATTTCTCCTTGGAATATATTTTGATTTTTCGTTCAAAAGAAACACATGTGGGATAAAATTTTCAAATGTCGTTTTAGAAACTATTTGTAACACACACACACACACACACAATTAAAATTTATGACAATTAGTTTCTTTTTAATATTATCATCAAATATTATCTCTACATACTTTACTTCAATGATAAAATGTTATTGAATGAGAGGCTTGGCTCATCAGTAGAGAACCCTCTGTGCGGCTTAGCTATATTAATCTTCAGACCTGTTTACTATTGTATTGGATTGGTTTTGTTATTTACTTTAGAAATCAAAAAATGGGTAGGGGTAATGGGGGGAAAACAATGTTTTAAGTAAAACCACGAACCTTTGGGGAAACCGTAAAGAAAAGGTAGGTGACTCTATAGGTAAATGAATATCATCATGCCGCAGATATACGTTAGATAAATATAGTCCATCGTGTATTTAGGAAGGATAGGATTAAGCCATGGGAGGAGATAAAGTTAATCTCTATGGAGGTATTTGATGTTGAGGTGTGTTAATCTGTCAATATTCCCCCGTTACTTGATCTATTCCTCTTACAGTAGTCTCGGGGGAGTCTATGCGTAGATCTGGGAGATACAGAGATCTACATGTTCCGTATATAGGTATCTACTATAATATATAAACTCATGGACAACATTTATGGAAGTTGTACCTTTTAGCATGTATATCGGGATTCAGACAATAACTCTGAAAGATACACTCATGGACAAAACTTAAGGAAGTTGTACCTTTTAGCATGTATATCAGGATTCAGACAATAACTCTGAAAGATACACTCATGGACAAAACTTAAGGAAGTTGTACCTTTTAGCATGTATATCAGGATTCAGACAATAACTCTGAAAGATACACTCATGGACAAAACTTAAGGAAGTTGTACCTTTTAGCATGTATATCAGGATTCAGACAATAACTCTGAAAGAAACTCATGGAAAAACCTTAAGGAAGTTGTACCTTTTAGCATGTATATCAGGATTCAGACAATAACTCTGAAAGATACACTCATGGACAAAACTTAAGGAAGTTGTACCTTTTAGCATGTATATCAGGATTCAGACAATAACTCTGAAAGATACACTCATGGACAAAACTTAAGGAAGTTGTACCTTTTAGCATGTATATCAGGATTCAGACAATAACTCTGAAAGATACACTCATGGACAAAACTTAAGGAAGTTGTACCTTTTAGCATGTATATCAGGATTCAGACAATAACTCTGAAAGAAACTCATGGAAAAACCTTAAGGAAGTTGTACCTTTTAGCATGTATATCAGGATTCAGACAATAACTCTGAAAGATACACTCATGGACAAAACTTAAGGAAGTTGTACCTTTTAGCATGTATATCAGGATTCAGACAATAACTCTGAAAGATACACTCATGGACGAAACCTAAGGAAGTTGTACCTTTTAGCATGTATATCGGGATTCAGACAATAAATCTGAAAGATACACTCATGGACAACACTTAAGGAAGTTGTACCTTTTAGCATGTATATCGGGATTCAGACAATAACTCTGAAAGATACACTCATGGACGAAACTTAAGGAAGTTGTACCTTTTAGCATGTATATCGGGATTCAGACAATAACTCTGAAAGATACACTCATGGACAACACTTAAGGAAGTTGTACCTTTTAGCATGTATATCAGGATTCAGACAATAACTCTGAAAGATACACTCATGGACAAAACTTAAGGAAGTTGTGCCTTTTAGCATGTATATCGGGATTCAGACAATAACTCTGAAAGATACACTCATGGACAGAACTTAAGGAAGTTGTACCTTTTAGCATGTATATCGGGATTCAGACAATAACTCTGAAAGATACACTCATGGACAGAACTTAAGGAAGTTGTACCTTTTAGCATGTATATCGGGATTCGGACAATAACTCTGAAAGATACACTCATGGACAGAACTTAAGGAAGTTGTACCTTTTAGCATGTATATCGGGATTCAGACAATAACTCTGAAAGATACACTCATGGACAGAACTTAAGGAAGTTGTACCTTTTAGCATGTATATCGGGATTCGGACAATAACTCTGAAAGATACACTCATGGACAGAACTTAAGGAAGTTGTACCTTTTAGCATGTATATCGGGATTCAGACAATAACTCTGAAAGATACACTCATGGACAAAACTTAAGAAAGTTGTACCTTTTAGCATGTATATCGGGATTCAGACAATAACTCTGAAAGATACACTCATGGACAAAACTTAAGGAAGTTGTACCTTTTAGCATGTATATCGGGATTCAGACAATAACTCTGAAAGATACACTCATGGACAAAACTTAAGGAAGTTGTACCTTTTAGCATGTATATCGGGATTCAGACAATAACTCTGAAAGATAGATTCCTGGACAAAACTTAAGGAAGTTGTACCTTTTAGCATGTATATCGGGATTTAGACAATAACTCTGAAAGATAGATTCCTGGACAAAACTTAAGGAAGTTGTACCTTTTAGCATGTATATCGGGATTCAGACAATAACTCTGAAAGATACACTCATGGACAAAACTTAAGGAATTAAAGGGAGAGGTGCCGCTTTAGATTATGAATATCATTCTTTTATTCTCTACTCGAAACAAAGCTGTTGTACCTTTCAGAGAGAACACAAGGTTCACATAGAGTAAGTTCACTCTAACAAGTAAAAAGAGAGAGAAAAACGGAGCAATATTAGCGAGAAAAATGAATTTTTCAATATAATCCTAAAATCGCGCCCCAAAATTACCTGAAGTTATAGATTTCCTTTAAGAGAAGGACGGGGGGGGGGGGGGGGGGGGGGTCTTGAGTGGAGGGCGGAGTCTCTCCAGGGAGGGGATAGGAAACTTTACCGATAAAACTTATGAAGTTTTTCCCTTAATAAACATTTTAAAACACTAAATATAATATTACTTTCTATCCGACTGAGATTTCTGATGAATTCTATCTGGAACTGGTGAGTAGAAGTTGTCGACTCTCTTTTACTGTAAGTACACCACATGTCTACATATCGTACAGGCCATGATAATCCTGGTGGGTAGTTAGCGACTGCCTTTACTGTAAGTACACCACATGTCTACATATGGTACAGGCGATGATAATCATGGTGGGTAGTTATATATAGTGACTGTCTTTTACTGTAAGTACACCACATGTCTACACTCGGCCGTGCGGCCACGCATCGCGCGAGCTCCGTAATTTTCGCCTCTGGCGAGCGGAAAAATGTCGCGGACAGCGACAAATTTGGTATGGGCGGATAGCCCATTCAGCGCCGAACAAATGCCTGGTAGGCACGGCCAAAAAGCTCATCCCTGTGCGGAGAAATCTGCAAATCTCGATTTGCAGAACAAATCTTCTATCAACATCAGAAAAACTAACAAGTATGCAAATCCGCCGGCTGGCGCAAAGGATGCAAATTCTGCAACGTCGGTTGACTCTGCGTTTAAGTCGCCATTTAACGGCGTTATCGAAGCCCAAAGAACCTGGGCAAATTCTTCAGAGGATGTGAATCCTGCATCTGAGAACGGCTTCACGGTCGTCAAAGGCAAAAAGAGACGCCGCGGCTCGGCGGAATCGCCTGAAGCAGCCGCACATTCCAGCAACGCCCGACGCTCTGGAACCAATCACCGTCAACGAACATCGACGGAAAGGGTGCCTCGGGCACAAGAAATCAAGACCACGAGAACACACATCGTGGAGGCCAGGGCGCGGCAGGCGTCTTCTACTGAGGAGCATTGTCTCTATATTGAGCACTGCCCTGAACTCGAGCCTTACCATTATCTCAAGGCGATCGATGAAATGGTCGGGGGGACCAGTGACGTCGTCCAGACCGCGAAAGTGAATGGACACTTGCTTTTGGGACTTTCCAACAAGACCCTGGCGGAGCGCCTGATCAATGAAGGGCTCGAGGTTGAGGGCATGCTCCTCAAGACCTTCCCCTTCTACAGAAGAGCTGCTAAAATAACCATAGGCAACCTCCCCTTCTTTGTGAAGGATGCTTCAGTCATCGACGCCCTTCTACCTTATGGGCGGATAACCTCCATCGTCCCTAAACAGCTAAAAGCTGGTAAATACTTGTTAAAAGTCGTAACATAGTATGTAAATATATTTTTGAATATATGACTAGAGATGTAGATTTTCTAATTGAATGTATAAATTCTTATTATGTAAATTTCCCTTTGTATATAACTGAGCCGTGTTGTTGAAATAAAGAGTTTCTTAGTAGAGCGAGAGCTTCTGCGCGTGTAGCCGCTGGTTTCTGTCTTCGTTATTTTCCTTCCTGGCTTGATCACCCAAGGCAGTCCAAACTGATATCAAGACTTTGGGTAAAGCTCTTACTTGTTAAGAGGAGGCTTCTTCAATTTTGACCTCGCGTAATCTTAACATTTAATGGCGTCCCCGGGTGGGCTGCGTGGGCTGGTCTAGCAGAGGAAGAATTAGCCTGCCGAGTAGCAGAGGAAGAATTAGCCTGCCGAGTAGCAGAGGAAGAATTAGCCTGCCGAGTAGCAGAGGAAGTATTAGTCTCCCGAGTGACAGGTGACGGGAAGACCTTGTAGCGCTGTCTCCCAAGCTAAAGAAGCTCAAAGGCGAAAGAAGCTAAAGAAGCTCAAGGTGAAAGAAGCTAAAGAAGCTCAGGGTAAAAGAAGCTCAAGGTAAAAGAAGCTAAAGAATCTCAAGGTGAAAGAAGCTAAAGAAGCTCAAGGTAAAAGAAGCTAAAGAAGCTCAAGGTGAAAGAAGCAAAAGAGGCTCAGGGTGAAAGAAGCTAAAGAAGCTAAAGAAGCTCAAGGTAAAAGAAGCTAAAGAAGCTCAAGGTGAAAGAAGCTAAAGAAGCTCAGGGTAAAAGAAGCTAAAGAAGCTCAAGGTGAAAGAAGCTAAAGAAGCTCAGGGTAAAAGAAGCTAAAGAAGCTCAGGGTAAAAGAAGCTAAAGAAGCTCAAGGTGAAAGAAGCTAAAGAAGCTCAGGGTAAAAGAAGCTAAAGAAGCTCAAGGTGAAAGAAGCTGAAGAAGCTCAGGGTAAAAGAAGCTAAAGAAGCTCAGGGTGAAAGAAGCTAAAGAAGCTCAAGGTAAAAGAAGCTAAAGAAGCTCAAGGTGAAAGAAGCTAAAGAAGCTCAGGGTAAAAGAAGCTAAAGAAGCTCAAGGTAAGAGAGGCTAAAGAAGCTCAGGGTAAAAGAAGCTAAAGAAGCTCAAGGTAAAAGAAGCTAAAGAAGCTCGAGGGAAGGGAAGCTAACAGAAGGCGGGAAGACCTGGTAGCGCTGTCTCCCGAGTAATAGGAGCTCTGGAGGCCCTTTGTTAAAGGTTAAAAAGAGCTCAGTGAAGCTCAAGGTTTAAAAGAGCTCAAGAGGCCCTTGGTTAAAGGTTTAAAGGAGCTCAAGAGGCCCTTTGTTAAAGGTTAAAAAGAGCTCAGTGAAGCTCAAGGTTTAAAGGAGCTCAAGAAGCCCTTCGTTAAAGGTTAAAAAGAGCTCAGTGAAGCTCAAGGTTTAAAGGAGCTCAAAAGGCCCTTCGTTAAAGGTTAAAAAGAGCTCAGTGAAGCTCAAGGTTTAAAGGAGCTCAAAGGCAAAGAAGTTGAGGATACCTACAAGGTGAAAGGCTACCTACAAGGTAAAAGGATACCTACAGGGTGAAAGGATAACTACAGGGTGAGATGGAGGATGTTAGCAGAAGGCGTAGAGAGGCGATAAGAGGCGTTTTTACCGAAATGGTAAATGATATGAATACAGAGTTGGGGGATCCTCTTATTGATAAAAGCGGCATATATGCCAAATTTGATAAATTGGAATCTCTCCATTTGGAGTTGCTGGTATTGAATGAACGATGCCAGGCAATTTTATTAGCCAAAGCTGAGGCTACCGATGATGAAATAGATAGGGAGTTTGAGGAGTGTGAACCCTACATCACGGAAAGATATTATTTAAAGGCTAGAATTCGCATAATGCGTGAGCAGGTTAGGGTCGACGGCTCATTGGCTGAGTCCAAAGGCGATAGAATAGAGGATTCTGTGAAAACTGCTAGAGCTACGGATGTGAAGCCTACTCTAGCTAAAGCTAGAATGCTAAAGGAAGCTTGTTCAGCTCCCTCTATAATATATATTGAATATGAGGGCAAAAAAAGGTGCTGTGAGTGCTATTAAAGAAAAGAAGGAATTGAGCGCAGCAGTTGAAGGCGGTGAAAGGAAGGAAACAGAAGCGGCAGTTAAATGCAATAAAGTGAAGGATTCTGAAACGAAGCCTAAGGGCGACGGAGTAAATGATTCTGAAGCGAAGCCTAAGGGCGATGGCGTAAAGGAATCTGAAGCGAAGCCTAAGGGCGAAGGCGTAAAGGAATCTGAAGTGAATCCTAGGGACGAAGGAATAAAGGATTCTGAAGATGAGCCTAAGGGCGACGGAGTAAGTGATGCTGAAGCAAGACCAACTGGAGATACGGAATCTAAAATAAAGAATAAGGGAGATCTACAAAAACTTAAGGGCAACCCAGGGGATTGGCTCTCAAGGTGGGGGCAATTTGATAGAAATAATGCCAATGAAAAATATGAAGAGACAAATTTAAAGGATAAGGAAGATTCTGAAGCGAAGCCTAAGGGCGACGGAGTAAAGGATTCTGAGACTGCAATTAAAGGTTATGAATCGGTGAACAATTCTAAAGCAGTAGCTGAGGGTACTGATTTAAATGTAGAAGAAAAGCTAAATGTAGAACAGGGTACTGATTTAAAGGTGGAAGAAAAGCTAGATGCAGAACAGGGTACTGATTCAAAGGTGGAGGAAGAAAACCTAGATGCAGAACAAGGTACTGAATCAAAGGTGGAAGAAAAAATTATTTATCCAAAAGATTGGTTTAAGAGTGAGTCCAGGGCTACGCCTATACGGCCAGTATTTGGCGACGCTTCCTGTCGAGGACACGGCGCACTCGCCTTAAGACGGTATTTGAAGAGGAGACCCATTCTACTGAGGAGAATCCCGGAAATAGGGATAAAACTTCGGAAAAATAAGTACGGAGTTTTGGCCGACATGGGGAGATATTTCCAGGTGATGGCCATCAAGGAAAATGATTGGGACTACCTCCGATTTCTTTTGAAGAGGAAGATGGACGCTTATAGGGCAATCTTCGGTGGTGTGTGTGGAGAGGGTGCCGCAGTATGCCGGATTTTTTCTTTTTGCGGAAAAAAAGGTGGGGGTATGTTAAAAGTCGTAACATAGTATGTAAATATATTTTTGAATATATGACTAGAGATGTAGATTTTCTAATTGAATGTATAAATTCTTATTATGTAAATTTCCCTTTTGTATATAACTGAGCCGTGTTGTTGAAATAAAGAGTTTCTTAGTAGAGCGAGAGCTTCTGCGCGTGTAGCCGCTGGTTTATGTCTTCGTTATTTTCCTTCCTGGCTTGATCACCCAAGGCAGTCCAAACTGATATCAAGACTTTGGGTAAAGGTCTTACTTGTTAAGAGGAGGCTTCTTCAATCTTGACCTCGCGTAATCTTAACAATACGTCTACACCGACGGCCGCCGAGAGGCGTATATTGTCCCACATGACGGAATCAACATCGAGTCGCTCCCTGCCCGCCTCGATATAAGAATAAAAGGCGAGGCCTGGCCCATGTACCTGACCTCCGGTATCAGGTGCTCTAGATGCCAAGGCCAAGGGCACAGAAGAGCCAACTGCCCTTTACTCCATGGGCAGTCCACCACCTCCAGACGGGCTTCACCGCCCTCTACCACCAACCTCCCACCATTGACCACGCATGGGCTGCCTGGACGGTCTTCGGCCGCGCCTACTGCGCCGGCGCCTCCCAGTCCAGCTCTCGGGCCTTCCGGCGCTCCACCAGATGCCCGAATTGCATCCCTACCATCTACGGCGCCCCGGCCGTCTACACCAGCACTTCCGGCCTCTTTTGTACAGGTGGCGGCTCCTGCTCCTCCACCAGAGGCCCCTGCACCCGAGCACCCCGCGAGCCCTCGCTCGGCGGCGACTGAGCCGACGCCTCCCGCCCGGCCGGACTTCACTGCCCCGTGTGGCCCTCTGCCTGCGCAGGGGACCCTCGGGCCTGCAACCCATATACCAGATGTCGACATGACCACCACTGAGGAGACCTGTGCATCCTCACCAGCTGCAGTGATTCCAACACTCCCACTGCCTGCGCCTCGGCCTGCTGGGCCGACACCGCCCGTTCCCCACGAGAAGGAGATACTACAAGAGCAAGAGGATATCATGATTATCAAAATCTTCAGAAAACTGAAGCACATGACCTGCCTGAAGCCATTATATGATTCAGGGTTCGATGTTAATGACCTCAGGGATGCAAGTTTATTTACCGAAGACAGAGCGTCCCTCATGACGAAACTTTCACCTGCGCTGAAGGGGGTCCTCGCTGAGTTCCTCGGCACGGCCATAGAACTGGCTCGGGGCTACCATCCCGATGTTGGCACCGATATGGCCAGACTTAGGCGGCGATGCCTTAATTCCTGACAACTGTTAAATAATATTTCTTTTTACCCTCCTGGTTGATTTTAACATTGACTGACATTCAATAAAATTATTTTCATTGTCATTGTCACATGTCTACATATGGTACAGGCGATGATAATCATGGTGGGTAGTTATATATAGTGACTGTCTTTTACTGTAAGTACACCACATGTCTACATATGGTACAGGCGATGATAATCCTGGTGGGTAGTTATATATAGTGACTGTCTTTTACTGTAAGTACACCACATGTCTACATATGGTACAGGCGATGATAATCCTGGTGGGTAGTTATATATAGTGACTGTCTTTCACTGTAAGTACACCACATGTCTACATATGGTACAGGCCATGATAATCATGGTGGGTAGTTGGCGACTGCTTTTACTGTAAGTACACCACATGTCTACATATGTTACAGGCCATTATAATCCTGGTGGGTAGTTAACGACTGCTTTTACTGTAAGTACACCACATGTCTACACTCGGCCGCGCGGCCACGCGTCGCGCGAGCTCCTGAGTTTTTCGCCTCTGGCGAGCGGAGGAATGTCGCTGGAAGCCCTCTCTCGGCTCCGAAAGTGAAGCCGTTGCGGATTTATCCGCGGAAAACCATTTTCAAGGTGAAAATTCGAGAATGGCTGATGCAAGCGCCAACTATGCAAATCTGCCAATCGACAGAAGCCATGCAAATTTTGCCGCGGCGTGTATCGCTGACGTCACGCCATCAACAAGCGGCGCCTTGGCCGCTGCGACAAACTGGGCCGAGCAAATGGAGGCTGCAGAATCAGGTCAAGATGCCTTCACCGAGATCAAACACAAGCGAAGACGCAGGGAGTCGCCGAGCCGCCCTATCGAACAGCGCTCCAGCGGCATCGCAACTTCCGGAAGGACCGGCGCAACCCCGCGAGGACGACCACCTGCGGGTAGGGCTACGGAGGTCCAGGTGATCAGGGCTACCCGGGCCGACATCGCTGACGCCAGAGCACGCCAACGTTCTTCAACAGAAGACAACTGCGTCTTCGTGGAACACTGCCCGGACTTCGGGTCCACCCACTACCTGCAGGCGGTTGAAGAGCTGGTCGGAGGAGCCGGGAATGTGCTCCAGGTGATGAAAATGGACGGCCATATGCTGGTGGGCCTGTCCACCAAGGCCCTGGCCGAGCGACTTATAAGGGACGGCCTTGATATTGGGCACATCCATCTCAGGGCCTTCCCCTTCAAGAAAAGGGCGGAGAGAATCACCGTCGGAAACTTGCCCTTTTTTGTGGACGACGCCGCCGTCATCGAGGCCCTCAAGCCCTACGGTGACGTGACTTCCATCGTTCCCATCCGGCTGAGAGCCGGAAGGTATACCTTCACGGATGGCCGACGCGAGGCCTTCATCCTCCTTAAGGAGGGTATTGCCTTGGAAAAGATCCCGACCCGCGTCGTCATCCGAAATAAAGGTAACGTCCTGCCGGCGTTCATCTCATATGGAGTAAAGTGCTCCAGATGCGGCCGACAGAGTCATCGTAGGGCCAACTGCCCCATCATTCCTGGGAGAGCCTCCAACAACGGCGAGCCACAACCGGTACCCCATCCACCTGGTGCATCGTCCACCGTGTCTCGGCAGCCGAACCGTCCAACATTAACGGCTCCAGCTCCGTCACCAAAGCGACTTGCGCCTCAGACAACAGTTTCCGGCACTTCTGCCGCCCTGCCTACTCGAACATCTTCAGACCCCGTGGCTCCTCCTCCCGCTCGGCCTGACTTCGCAGCTCCGCGTGACCCTCTGCCCGCCCAGAGGACCCTCGGGCCTGCGGCCCCAACACCGGACGTGGAGATGTCTATCGTGGAGGAGACCTCTGCGTCCTCCACGTCAGCGGCAAAGAACGCAACGAGAGTCGACCTCGATGAGTTCATCGAGAGGCACCCCAGCGTTTCCTTTGCTGGGACGGACGCCCTTGGTCTTGGGCGGGAGGATGTCTTAGACCTCCTCTCCTCGAGGACCAAGGCGCAGAGGAAAGGACCCCTCCTGTCGCCTCCGCAGTGCGACGCCCTCGCCGGCCTGATCAGGCAAATCTTAGATCTGAGGCCCGGAGCAGTCAGCAACCTCTACAAGGTCCTCGGACAAGTCAGAGCTGAGCTGAGGACAACACCAGCTGCAGTGCCTCCAACACCCCCACTGCCTGCGCCTCGGCCCGCTGAGCCAATGCCGCCCACTGCCCACAGGGAGGAACTGACACCTCCCTCGATGACACCTCCGCCGCCCGCATGGACGGACATGGAGGAGGACGATCCAATGACGGAGGAAGCACTGCCTGCACCTCGGCCTGCCGAGCCAACACCGCCCGCTCCCCAAGAAAAGGAATCAACACCGACCATGGCCACACCTCCGCCTCCACCGACTGCACATATGGAGGATAATCCGGCCCTGACCCATTGGAAGATGTCGCAATCTCTATATCACATCTTCATTAAAGAACCCGACTTGGGGCCTACGTCCAAATCGGGAATCGAACAATCAGATCTCGCGGATGCGACCCTAGACCCCAGAGATAGGGAGGACCTCATCGCGCAACTTTTGCCCAGGCAAAGGACCATTCTTGCCCAACTCCTTGGCGCTCTATTAGAGCGCTCTCTGGCCTTGGATCCTTTTCTTCGCGGAAAAATTTCTGAGCTCAGGGCCTCCTGTCTTCCTAACCCAGGCCCTCTTTGAGGGCACCCCCTGTTGATTTGTTGTTGTAATACTTTGTATGGCTTAACTCTACGGAGTGTTTTTCAATTGACTAAGCGGTCAATAAAGTAATTTTAATTGTCAAAAAAAAAAAAATTGTCACATGTCTACACATGGTACAGTCCATGATAATCCTGGTGGGTAGTTAGCGACTGTTTTTACTGTAAGTACACCACATATCTACACATGGTACAGGACATGATAATCCTGGTGGGTAGTTAGCGACTGCTTTTACTGTAAGTATACCACATGTCTACACATGTGAAAAACAGTTTGACTTTACACTTACGAATATGCCAGAGCCCCTTTTAGTTACTTGCACTCGCTGGTGGGGTTGGACTTTTGCAAGAATCGGGAGCCATTGGAGCATTTTATTTTCTAAATAAGAAAAAGTACCCAATGCGGGAATCAAACTAGGGTCGTAGCAGTCGAAAACCAACGGTTTAGACCATCCTTCCACCGACCTCCACAGTGGTCATCTATGGTAAACACAAACTGTGTGGATATATCCATTAACACAGGTTTACTGATTTCAACAAATTACAAAAAGGTATAAGACGCTCTAACTCTTTTTTAATTGTATAAAGCAGCTTTCGGACAAGCCCTTTCTTAGTAAACTAAAACATAAAAAAGGTAATGGAAAAGATATTATATCAACATATATAGTCACGACCGTCATGTTCTGTCACGGATGCGCGCGCATCATCATTAGTATAATATAAAAAGCCAACAATGAAGAATGAATGTAAGATAAAAAGCCAACAATGAAGAGTAAATATGATATAAAAAGCCAACAATGAAGAATGAATGTAAGATAAAAAGCCAACAATAAAGAGTAAATGTAATATAAAAAGCCAACAATGAAGAATAAATGTAAGATAAAAAGCCAACAATGAAGAGTAAATATAATATAAAAAGCCAACAATGAAGAATAAATGTAAGATAAAAAGCCAACAATGAAGAGTAAATATAATATAAAAAGCCAAAAATGAAAAATGAATGTAAGATAAAAAGCAAACAATGAAGAGTAAATATGATATAAAAAGCCAACAATGAAGAATGAATGTAAGATAAAAAGCCAACAATAAAGAGTAAATGTAATATAAAAAGCCAACAATGAAGAATAAATGTAAGATAAAAAGCCAACAATGAAGAGTAAATCTACTTATATTTGCCTTATTCTGTCTGTTTGTTTGTCTGAAGCTCACGGATGGGAATTTTCATAACCATCGGTGGTTCAGTGGTAGAATGCTCGCCTGCCACGCGGGCGGCCTGGGTTCGATTCCCGGCCGATGCATTTTTTTTTTTTTTTACAATTTTTAAAACACATTTAAATATTTGAAAAAGTAAAAATTAAAACAGGTAAATAGTTTCTTTTTATTTATATTGCAAGCTTTCGAGCAATTATACTGCTCTTCAACGGGCGGATATTCTTTGTACAAACACTAAATAAAATATATACACTGTAAAATTGAAAACCTTTTGTTATTAGCATGTGCTCTCGCGGGCGTGCATCAGACTGTTTCCAGCTAAAGTGATAGATATATTATACTGGGATTAAATATATTTACATTCTAATAATTATTAATATTCAGAATATTTGTCAAGGATATTGTTATATTGGGTTGGGAGGTCGATTTTTCTATTAATGCTATTTATTTTTGATGATACCAGTGCTTCTAGAAATAATCGTTGTTGCTTTCTTTCTATGTCTTGATAATGGGCTATTACTTGTTTGAGATTAAATGTGTGTCCAGTGGTGCTGGTGTGTTGATATATTAAGGATCTATTGTCTTTGTATCTTATGTTTCTTTCGTGTTCTTTTAGTCTGGTCTCTATTGTCCTACTAGTTTCTCCTACATATGTGGCATTACATTGGTTACATTTGACAGAGTATATTGCATTAGATTTAGATAGGGGATTGGAACTAATATTTTTGGTAATTGGGTTTCTCAGCAAAGAGCCGAGATTGGCATGGGTGCTAAAATAAGTGGATATACCATATTTATTTAACTTATGAGCTATTGTAGTATTGACTTTAGAATAAGGAATGGTACAATGTGTTCGGTATGTTTTGGGTTGGCGGGAGAAGTTTGGATTGAAGGAATGTCTATGGATGAATGAAATCGGGTAACCTAACGCTGTTAAATGGTTGGTGATGTTGGTCTGTTCTATCGTTTTAAAACATGGTAGTGAGCAATGGGTGAAAATACGTTTGGTGAGAGTTTTTACTACAGTGATTTTATGGCTAATGGGGCAAAATGAGGTATAGTGGGTATAGGACGGGTTCATGTGCTTTTTGTAAAAAACTGTGGTATGGTACTTGGTTGGTGTTCTGATGATTAGAATATCTAGGAAGGGTAAGACATTATTGTTTTCACTTTCTAAGGTAAAAGAGATTTCAGGGGTGTAACTATTGAGTGTGTCGAGAATGTTTTTAACTTTATCCTTCGAGCAAATGCAAAATATATCGTCAATGTACCTCCTCCAAAATATTAAGTCTGACGCATGTTGTAAATTAATCCAGCGGTCAAGACGGGACATGACTAATTCTGCTACTACCGTGGATAAGGGATTACCCATGGGGGAACCTCTAATTTGCTGGAACCATTGCCCATCAAACGAGAAAACGATCAAATCCAAACACAATCTGCACAGTTTTTCTATCTTGTTGATTATGGTTATGTCGGTGTTGAGGTCTATAAGAAATTCTGTAACACTTTCTATGATGAGTCGGTGGGGTAAGCTGAGGTATAGCGATACAACGTCAAAAGAGCACATGATCAGTTCGTGAGCGGGGTTGAGCTGGGATAATTCTTCTAGGAAACTTGGTATTCCAGTGATGGAGTAGCTGTTTTCTTTTCTTTTGATTAGAGGAGTGAAGAAGGAAGTTAAAAATCTTGAGAGAGCTGAAGCCGGAGATAGGTGATAGGCTATGATTGGCCTGAGAGGGATCGAGGGTTTATGGGTTTTAGGGAGACCATATATGTATGGACTGGAGGATAAGTTTGCGGAAAATTTCTTGTGTTCATCTCCACTTATTAGGCGGTTTCTTTTAAATGTATTAAGAGATTTTTTGAATTTGGAATATATTTGGTTTTTACTGATTTCTGTGATTGGAGAGAAGGTTTCAACGTCATCTAAAATATCTTTGATTTTTGATTGATACTCCGAACGGTTCATTATAACTATATGGGATCCTTTATCTGATCGAGTAATTACAAGATCTTCTCTCCTTTTCAAACGTTTAATGACTGCCGATTCATTATAATTATATTGTTGGGTTGTTGAATTCTGTAGTATGTAGGAAACATGGTTTCTAATTTGATTTTTGTTTTGGTAACTAAAATTGTTTATGGCTGATTCTATGCCACTGATGGTTATAAATGGATCTGGTTTTTCGGGAATCCTGTATTTCAAGCCTTTGGATAGTATAGTAACCTCTGACTGTGAGAGAGCGGTATTTGATAGGTTAATAATGTTGCTATGTTTGGTTTCTTGGTTCTGTCTCGGAAAACCATATTTACAAGACCAGTGCCTGAGTTTCTGTTCATGTCTTTTCCCTATAACAGCGTTTTGTAGTTTAACTTCTTTGGTATTTTGGAGGAGGTACATTGACGATATATTTTGCATTTGCTCGAAGGATAAGGTTAAAAACATTCTCGACACACTCAATAGTTACACCCCTGAAATCTCTTTTACCTTAGAAAGTGAAAATAATAATGTCTTACCCTTCCTAGATATTCTAATCATCAGAACACCAACCAAGTACCATACCACAGTTTTTTACAAAAAGCACATGAACCCGTCCTATACCCACTATACCTCATTTTGCCCCATTAGCCATAAAATCACTGTAGTAAAAACTCTCACCAAACGTATTTTCACCCATTGCTCACTACCATGTTTTAAAACGATAGAACAGACCAACATCACCAACCATTTAATAGCGTTAGGTTACCCGATTTCATTCATCCATAGACATTCCTTCAATCCAAACTTCTCCCGCCAACCCAAAACATACCGAACACATTGTACCATTCCTTATTCTAAAGTCAATACTACAATAGCTCATAAGTTAAATAAATATGGTATATCCACTTATTTTAGCACCCATGCCAATCTCGGCTCTTTGCTGAGAAACCCAATTACCAAAAATATTAGTTCCAATCCCCTATCTAAATCTAATGCAATATACTCTGTCAAATGTAACCAATGTAATGCCACATATGTAGGAGAAACTAGTAGGACAATAGAGACCAGACTAAAAGAACACGAAAGAAACATAAGATACAAAGACAATAGATCCTTAATATATCAACACACCAGCACCACTGGACACACATTTAATCTCAAACAAGTAATAGCCCATTATCAAGACATAGAAAGAAAGCAACAACGATTATTTCTAGAAGCACTGGTATCATCAAAAATAAATAGCATTAATAGAAAAATCGACCTCCCAACCCAATATAACAATATCCTTGACAAATAATCTGAATATTAATAATTATTAGAATGTAAATATATTTAATCCCAGTATAATATATCTATCACTTTAGCTGGAAACAGTCTGATGCACGCCCGCGAGAGCACATGCTAATAACAAAAGGTTTTCAATTTTACAGTGTATATATTTTATTTAGTGTTTGTACAAAGAATATCCGCCCGTTGAAGAGCAGTATAATTGCTCGAAAGCTTGCAATATAAATAAAAAGAAACTATTTACCTGTTTTAATTTTTACTTTTTCAAATAATTCTGGGTAACTATTGCTCACATTTATATATTATACAAGAATGACATCCACGGCGCCAATTTATAATTGTAACGAATAGTATTTGAATAAAAGCATTTAATCGGGTAAAACCCTGGGGGTTGCCCGGGTCATTCGTATATAATCTATATATATAAAAATGAATGTATGTGTGTCTGTTTGTTTGTTTGTTTGTTTGTCCTTTATGCCTGACCAAACCACTCATTGGATCGCCATGAAACTTTGGGAAGTTATTTAGTATAGTACTGGGAAGGTTTCTAGCAAATAAAATTTTTGCAAAAACTTTTCGCCTAGAAATAATCAAGATAAATATTCTAATTTATCTGTTATAATTCAACAATCTGCTCTAAATATTATCATGATGATACGATGATTTTGTAATGTAGAAAATTAGGAAAGACAAAATTCAGGATGACACGGCAATTTATTTGAGACAAGAATAATGATACAATTCAAAGGCAAGATACTATTCCTTTAACTTCCAATTACCGAGGGAACCAATTAATATTGATTTTATTCAACTTATCGAGTATTTTTTCAAGGGACCGGGAAAAAATGTTCACTTTATCGAGAGATTCGTTAAACAAACCTTTACTCGGGTAAAACCCGGGCGAAGCCGGGTACATCCATACAAGAATAATGATACAATTCCAAGGCAAGATACTATTCCTTTAACTTCCAATTACCGAGGGAACCAATTAATATTGATTTTATTCAACTTATCGAGTATTTTTCAAGGGACCGGGAAAAAATGTTCACTTTATCGAGATATTCGTTAAACAAACCTTTACTCGGGTAAAACCCGGGCGAAGCCGGGTACATCCATACAAGAATAATGATACGATTCCAAGGCAAGATACTATTCCTTTAACTTCCAATTACCGAGGGAACCAATTAATATTGATTTTATTCAACTTATCGAGTATTTTTCAAGGGACCGGAAAAAAAAAATGTTCACTTTATCGAGAGATTCGTTAGACAAACTTTTACTCGGGTAAAACCCGGGCGAAGCCGGGCGGGTCCGCTAGTCTATATATATAAAATTGAATGTCTGTCTGTCTGTCTGTTTGTTTGTTTGTTTGTACTCTATAGATTCAAAAACCATACATTCAATCGCCGTGAAATTTTGGGATATTATTAAGTATATCACCGGGAAGGTTTTTGAAAAATATAATTTCATGAATATCTTGAATAACCTTAGAGTTAATTGCAGATTTGTATATTTAACTCGCAAGCAACGCCCCCATTGTGACGATGATAACAAATTTTCTTATCACTAAGTTTGTTATCTTAAATATTATTTATCAAAAGTAAGATTATCTCAGGATGACACGGCAATGTGACACGGGAAAAAATGTTCACTAGATAAAACTATGATTTTCTATATGATATAAAAAGCCAACAATGAAGAGTGAATGTAATATAAAAAGCCAACAATGAAGAATGAATGTAAGATAAAAAGCCAACAATGAAGAGTGAATGTAAGATAAAAGGCCAACAATGATTAGTAAATGTAATATAAAAAGCCAACAATGAAGAATGATTGTAAGATAAAAAGCCAACAATGAAGAGTAAATATAATATAAAAAGCCAACAATGAAGAATGAATGTAAGATAAAAAGCCAACAATGAAGAGTAAATATAATATAAAAAGCCAACAATGAAGAGTGAATGTAAGATAAAAAGCCAACAATGAAGAGTAAATGTAATATAAAAAGCCAACAGAGTGAATGTAAGATAAAAAGCCAACAATGAAGAGTGAATGTAATATAAAAAGCCAACAATGAAGAATGAATGTAAGATAAAAAGCCAACAATGAAGAGTGAATGCAATATAAAAAGCCAACAATGAAGAATGAATGTAAGATAAAAAGCCAACAATGAAGAGTGAATGTAATTTAAAAAGCCAACAATGAAGAATGAATGTAAGATAAAAAGCCAACAATGAAGAGTAAATGTAATATAAAAAGCCAACAATGAAGAATGAATGTAAGATAAAAAGCCAACAATGAAGAGTAAATATAATACAAAAAGCCAACAATGAAGAGTGAATGTAAGATAAAAAGCCAACAATGAAGAGTAAATGTAATATAAAAAGCCAACAGAGTGAATGTAAGATAAAAAGCCAACAATGAAGAGTGAATGTAATATAAAAAGCCAACAATGAAGAATGAATGTAAGTTAAAAAGCCAACAATGAAGAGTAAATCTCTATATATATATATATATAAAAGTCAATTTCTGTCTGTCTGTCTGTTTCGCGATAAACTCAAAAACTACTGAACCAATTGGTACCATATTTTGCATGTCGCTTTTTATAAACCTGAGGAAAATTTTCGGCTGCATTTTGATTAGTATTTTTGGCTATTTCTTTTTTTTTCATTTGAAGAACTTTTTTTTTACGCGGACTAATCCGGAATGGAATGAATACCTAAATATGGCCATTTTTTTAAGCATCGGTGGTTCAGTGGTAGAATGCTCGCCTGCCACGCGGGCGGCCCGGGTTCGATTCCCGGCCGATGCATATTTTTTTTTTACAATTTTTAAAACTCTTTTATATTATCTTATATATATAAAATTGAATGTCTGTCTGTACTCTATAGATTCAAAAACCATACATCCAATCGCCGTGAAATCTTGGGATATTATTAGGTATATCACCGGGAAGGTTTTTGAAAAATAATTTCATGAATATCTTGAATATCCTTAGAGTTATTTGCAGATTTGTAGATTTAACTCGCAAGCAGCGCCCCCATTGTGACGATGATAACAAGTTTTCTTATCACTAAGTTTGTTATCTTAAATATTATTTATCAAAAGTAAGATTATCTCAGGATGACACGGCAATTTATTTGCGACAAGAATAATGATACAATTCCAAGGCGAAGATACTATTCCTTTAACTTCCAATTACCGAGGGAACCAATTAATATTGATTTTATTCAACTTATCGAGTATTTCTCAAGGGACCGGGAAAAAATGTTCACTAGATAAAACTATGATTTTCTAATGTAGAAAATTAGGAAAGACAAAATTCAGGATGACAAGGCACACAGGGACCGAGAAAAAATGTTCACTTTATCGAGAGATTCAAATTTACGAGTTTCAAATTATCAAAATATATCTTTTTTATTTTTTAATAAGTTTTTAGAGAATTGTTTTAACAAATGTTCGCTAGACAAACCTTTATTCGGGTAAAACCCCGGGCGAAGCCGAGTACGTTTTATAAGTTTAAAGAGAATTGTTTTAACAAATGTTCGTTAGACAAACATTCACTCGGGTAAATAATTGTATAAACGAATGCAAGACAAAATCACCGCGAATGTTTCTTTTTTTTAAGGCAATTTCTTTTTAAGGCAGTTATCGTTATTTATCGTTAATTTTTGTTTCGATTTTATTGAAAAAAAAACGATATGGTGCCTTTAAAAAATGATCTTTATTACTATGCAGTTTTCTATTTAGTCAATATACCTAATTTCATGTTGCAAATGTAATTATCTCTATCGATTTAGTAGGTGAAATGCAAAAAAAAATCGACATGATGAAATCTTTATGAAAATTCACATTTTTATTTTTATATTTTCAAGACACACACAGTTTGGGGCGGGACGTTTCACAAGAGAGACATCCACGGCGCCAATTTATAATTGTAACGAATAGTATTTGAATTAAAACGTTTTTAAAATATATACGCACTCGGGTAAAACCCGGGCGTTGCCCGGGCCATTCGTCTAGTAGCATTATTGATGAGAGAAACGTGGACACGGGCGCCGCTTGGAGGCGCTGCATGAAGATAACTGACCAATGGGAACGGCCCACCTCAACCGTCAGTCTTCTTCGTAGTATATACCAAATAACTGCCTTTGTTCTACTGCTGTGTGCGGTTGTTATTCTTTTGTCAACATATGTATCCTTATATCTAATAATGATCATATATTTATAAAATCAATTATTTGGCCGTTCATCTTGTAACACCGACCCACAATACATTATGAAGATATAGCTATGTAAATATAGGACATAAGAATTTACATAATTGAAAAATATTTGAAGAACAAACTATGAAAAGGTTGATGAACTTAGTGAATAGAGAAATTGATAGATTGTAGATATGAATAAATATCAATATTTTATACATATCGTAATTTAAACAAAGATATGTAGGTAATAAAGTATGACATCTTTTCTAGTCGTCTCAAAGTGACACCAGTTTGTTACCGGACCCCAGGGGAGGGGAGGATGACCCACATAAGACTGACCAATGAGCATCAACACCCGGGGGATCCAGAGAGGGATAAAAATGGGCGTTTTGGTCCTGATGGAGTGAGTTAGGTTACAGTGGATATTGTGGACAGGCCCGCTGAGTCTAGGTCCGTTGTCATCTCACGGCGGCTTTCGTGGCTGCCGTTTTGGCACCTCTCTGCCTCCGCGGCTTCATGCAGGACGCCGAGCCTTCCTCAGCTAATCCTCAACTTTCCCCTGGTCCTGGTGCCACGTGAGACGTACTAGGAGATGGTATTTTGATCCCGAACTTTGTCCTTACTGTTCCGTGCGGACTTCCCACTTTGCACGCCTTGCCACTCAACCTCGACTGCTTCCAACTCACTTGTTGGCTCACCCGGGTTTACGACATATATATATTAAAAGATTAAGTATTAACATAGAAGGGGGACATATTGCGATGGCAGCTGTATACTTTTGTTGATTGAATTAGGATTCTTGATGGTTTCTATTGTTTCAAGGATGAGTCTTTGGGTTTTAGTTGTGGCAATTCTATGGAGGATTCTGGTATTATGTATCTTCGCATCATGTTTATAAGAAAGGTCAAGACTTAGAACGCGGCTGATTCCATACTGATCTTTTCAGTAAATCCGTTAAGCTTGACAAAACTTAAGGAAGTTGTACTTTTAGTATGTATATCGGGGTTCAGACAATAACTCTGAAAGATACACTCATGGACAGAACTTAAGGAAGATGTACCTTTTAGCATGTATATCGGGATTCAGACAATAACTCTGAAAGATACGCTCATGGACAAAACTTGAGGAAGTTGTACTTTTAGCATGTATATCGGGATTCAGACAATAACTCAGAAAGATACGCTCATGGACAAAACTTGAGGAAGTTGTACTTTTAGCATGTATATCGGGATTCAGACAATAACTCTGAAAGATACACTCATGGACAAAATTTAAGGAAGTTGTACCTTTTAGCATGTATATCGGGATTCAGACAATAACTCTGAAAGATACACTCATGGACAAAACTTAAGGAAGTTGTACCTTTTAGCATGTATATCGAGATTCATACAATAACTCTGAAAGATATTACAGGGACCTTTATTGAAGACACACGAGATAATCAAAAGTGAACAACCTCTGTTACTATAAAAAAAAAGATAAACGAAGACATAAAAGACATTCCATTTCCATAAGATTTGTCCATGAGTGTATATAAAAAGGTTTATTTGAGATATCTTCCTAAAAATTCCAAATAAAAAGAGAGAGATTTGTGGCAATTCTAAATTTCCAGTCAATTAAGTTTATATACCAGAATCCCACTTCGGACATCGAGTCGTTTATGTGGCCATTAAGTTCGGCGAAGAAGCAAATGAAGCTTGTATTTACAGATAGATTCCCCTTAATATCTGAAGATAGCATCTTTTTTAAACTATATACACCCCCTTTTAGAATATTTTTTTTATGTTTTGGAAAACATATAAATAAATTAACTATATTTTTTATTGAATTTCCGATGTTTCAGTGATAATCTGTCAATGTCCTCAGAGAAATGATTATGTATGAATTCCATTTTCTATAACAATTATATACACCAATAACTCGCTTTGCGTCGTTTCGTTTTGCGTTTTTTTTTTTCGAAGTTGCGTCGCTGCTTAATTTTTACTGATTTTACTGTGCGTCGTTAGATTTTCGAAGTTGCGTTATTTTGGATTCGAGTCTTTAATTTTTTTTTTTTTTTTGAATTTTTTTCCCTAAAATATGGCAACACCTTTGTTTTTGATTGCGCCTTCACATATTTTCACTTTGCGTCGTTTCAATTTGCGTCGTGTTTTTTTGGAACGTAACCCCGACGCAAAGAGAGGTATGGGTGTATATGAAAAATAGTAAAAATGTGATATTGTACTGGGATAAGGTGCATAATTATGAAAAAAGGCGTCTCCTTATCGTGCAACTGAAAGTTACTGATGGCTTGCACCATTTATATCACATTTGTACTATTCTTTCACATTGTGTCGCGGTCTCACACAATTCTGGCCTTAACTACCCGTTTCATGATTTTTCAGGATGCCTGAATGACCAGTTTTTTTGGTCGTTGAGGTACAGCTTGTACCACGCTGACGAGGGCCAACAGCCCGAAACGCGTCCATGGTTAGCTTTTCTTGATTAATCAAGAATGTGTATTTGGCCAATTCTTGAATAATTAGAAATCAACGAGAATAGTTGATATTTATTCCGATAGATTACGCAAGCCATCAGCAACTTTCAGTTGCACGATAAGGAGACGCCTTTTTTCATAATTATATCTATATATGTCATAATTTGTATATAATTGTATGCTCCCCGACCCACTATGCATGTACAAATGTATGATTTTCAAAGATTTAATAAAAGAATAAGGTAACTGGAGGAAAGAAAGTAACAAAAGACATAGGAAATAGGCCTAAAGCTGGCACGACTATTCTGGGCACCCCTGTGTCAATATTGCAGGGGCAGAGACCGGACGTCTCTAGTGACCGCAGAAGTTATATTAGTCGCGAAGCACTCAATACTTCCTGACAAAGCAGGACGTATCTGGTATCCACAGAAGTTATATTAGTCAAGATGCACTCAATACTTCCTGACAAAGCAGGACGTATTTTGATAACGCGGAAGTAAATAAAATCGAAATGGCAACCGACACTTCCTATCAGGCAGGCCATATCTTTCACCAAAGAGAACCGCGGGCCAATCAGAAGACAGCACCTTAAGTAGGTCAACCAATAGGAAAAGATCATGTGATCATCTCTCAACCAATCAGAGAGAAACTGAGTCTTGGTGTTAAATCGAAAAGCAAGAATGGTGAGTAACGTTTTCGCTCTCATAGGAACAACACCTAGAGTTGTTCACTGGCTCTCGCCGAGTTCGGATAGTTGCTCCTTCGCTTCCAACAAGGTAACATCTACTCTAGAGATCTCTCTTTCTCTCCGCTCATTTCATCTAAATCCAATCATCGCCATGTGATCAACTAATTAATAAGTCAAATCGCTCAGCTCTTCTCAAGCTTTCTTCCCTCCAACCCAGTTGCCTTTTATTTTCAAACCCAATCACGTGTCCTGATTATTCCTAACTGTATGCTTAAACTTCCACTCAAACGACTGCGTTTCAACCAATCCTCACCATTCAAATCGAACAACAAGAAACCCCGCAACGATATTGTCACAGAACGGTTAAGTCGACAGGATTCTACAACAGTGTAATACATCAAATATTGCAGTGATATAATAACCTTTGGATTATATTACATATATATGTTATATTAAGATATTATTTAAAATGTTATATTAAGATATTGTTTAAAATGTTATATTAAAATATTTTATTTAAAATTATAATTTCATAGATATAAATACTCTGTATAAATCGACCGCCAGAGGTCACGCTTTCTCTATAAATACTCATTGTTGTTGTTCCCCGTTGGTCGGCCCAAAACTTTGTAATTATGTAAATACGCTTTTCATTTTTTTTATTCTTACGCCTTAAGCCAGGCAATACTTTTATCCAATTATGTTTTCATATATATTCTATAAGCTCAATTAAAGCTATTTTTAATATTTACTATTTTTATTATCATAATTTCAAGATTTTAACCACGACTGCACCACCATTACCATAATCCTCAACATGATCAAAATTCAAGCAGAAAAATCTCATATCTTTTTTTATTTAAATATAATATATATATATTTAAATATAATATATATATGTAATACAGTGAGGTCTGGTAAGCCTTGTTGTAGAAGCCTGTCGACTAACTGTAATGAGTTGAGTTCCTGTTGACTCTTGTATTACTGTGTTGACCAAGAGAAACAGTCAGGATGAAGAGTTTTCCAGTACCTCTCTGCACCTTGGAACACCTTTAAAAGTTCTCACAAAGTACAGGCAATCGTGGTCGAGGCAGAGTGGAAAGCTTGGGAATGTCCACACAAAAAACGAAGACACAGTTGCACTAAGAAAGTTCCGTTAACAGATAAAAGTTGAGCTAGGAGCGAAAGATGGAGATAGAAGAGTCCTTACAAGTCTACATGGTGAATGAGGAGGACCTTGGTGACAACCGACGTGAGCTTGCGCTGAGGGTGAACTAACTGTCAAGTGACTGTAACGGGACTGTATTTATAGGTTAAGACGGGGGGGCCTTATGTGACAGGGGGCCGTTTCTGAGAAAGGGGGCTTTGCATGTCACCAGATGTGAAGTGTGGGTGGTCTGGTCCATTTTTAGACCTTGTTGTGGGAGTTCTAAATCTATCTCGATTTTGACGTTATGACTTATATCTCTTGCTTAGCTCAACTCTTAATCTATTACAGATTTTTATTAATTTATCCTCAGTTTGTACAAATTACATTACATATGATGATGTAAAGACACATGTCAATAATGCGTATAATCATTTACATATGTGTTTCTATTATACAACATTAAAATCTTGTCATAAGTTATATACAATATGGGTTTGTTGGCTCAAATTACCATAGATGGGCCCCGGGAGTGAAAGGGTTTATCCGGGTTTAGGCGGGTAAAGCCTCTCTAACACAGGTAAGTAATTAAAATTTATTTTAATTAATTTAAACTGTGAGGGCTATAAAGGGCTATAACAAGATGATTTGTTTGGATATATAAAAGTGAAATAAAAATGACATTTTTGTTTGATTTAAAAAAAAAAGATGATTAAAATAAAATGATGACATAAAAATTCACATTCTAAGAGAATATTGGCGGGCGTTGGAAAGGGTTAGTAGTTGAAGTCGATTTAACATAGAATTTGAATCTATGAAATATAATTTTTAATAAAATAATATTTTATTATAACATATATATAAACTCTAAAATCCAAATATTTTATTTTTATAAAAACATATTTTATTTCCATTCATTGACTATTATTTTATTTTTGACCATAGATTTCGAATGCACTTTGAATATTTGTTGTAAATATGTATAGTTAACCTACCTCTTTTATATTCACGAATATAGGATTCATTTTATAAATTCTATATTGCTGTGAAAAATAATTAATGTGTAATTTACTTCAAGTAATTGAGAATAAAAGCTACTTGATAAATAAATAGCTATCTTTCCTATTTTCACGACTGCACCTTCAATTCAATATCTTTTCAACATCAAAACATAATAATTCATAACATATATGTGGCAATATGATAATAATGTGGGGAAAGAGAAATAATCACACGACGAGTTGGTAGAGGAATAACCCAGGCAATCAGCGAGAGAGAGGTAGCGCGAGGGGCTGACACCGCTGAACGACCGTTTTTTGTGTCGCTACCACCCCTCGACTGTCCAAAAATAGACCTGAGGTTCCAAGAAAAGGCCCTGCGGTCGCCCCCCGGAATGTGGTCGTTGGTGTCCCAAATGACCGTACTTTAGCTGCGTTCTCTCTCTACGTCTCTCTCTCTCTCTGACTGTAGGTTTACTTTATTATTCATGGAAGAGCATATATTATGACATATATATATATATGTACAAAGTAATAACGCGCCATCTATATATACCAAATGAAAACATTAATATTTCTTTTCACAAATATACTAAACTTCTACTTGATACAAATATACGATACAAAATATTTGTGTATGTGTGTGCGTGTGTGTGTTATTAATTTGTTTAAAACAATCAACGACTTACGCAAACGATTTACTTTTGAAGATC
>CP092865.1:52951690-52981486 GCA_030710605.1 Cordylochernes scorpioides | reverse complement strand
AGGCCTCGCGAGATGGGAAAAGAACAAATTACAGGATTGCATCAACCAGGAAGGTCACTGCCCTGGACCCATAAAACTTAAGTTCAAAGGCCTTCTTCTTCCTGGAGGATTACAATCATGGCGACAATGGAAGTACTGAGCCAATCACCTTTAAGCATGACAAATTAATAGCGAATCACCAGAGAGCACGTGTAAGGATCTCAACCAATGAGAAGTCGAGAGAGTCGATGATGATTATCTCGGACAAGAAACAAAAAGAAGGTAGGTGACCGTGCTATGAGCTAGGTGTGCTCAACATATGCTCCAACCAAGGTATTGTACGCTCCATCATGTGAAAGGCCAGCTACCTCCACCGAACATTCTTCTCCCACTCGCAAAGGTCCTTTTCTACCCTATCCAGGTGTGTTCATTCTTCCCCTGTGGAACCCTTGTCATCCAACCAAAACTGCACCACCAATTCAACCATCCATCCACACAATTCGACAGCATTCCCGACCACCAAATTTTTTTTATAACATATATATATATTAAAAATGAAAAAAGGCATTTCCTGACCACGAGCACATGTGCTTTTTAGATGGCAGAGCGCCATCTAGTGGATCAGAAATCAACTAAACATTGATTTAGCCTGTTCCCTGATATTTGGCCAACCCAATTTCTTGATAAATCAAGAAAAGCCATCCACGAACGCGTTTCGCGCTGTTGGCGCTCGTCAACGTGGAGTAGGCTGAACCACTGCCTATATATATATATATGCCTATATATTAAAAATAAAAAAGGCATTTCCTGACCACGAGCACATGTGCTTTTTAGATGGCAGAGCGCCATCTAGTGGATCAAAAATAAACTAAACGTTTATTTAACTTGCTCCGTGATATTTGGCCAACCCAATTCCTTGATAAATCAAGAATAGCCATCCACAAACGTGTTTTGCGCTTTTGGCGCTCGTCAGTGTACAAAAGCTCGTACATGTGCTTTTCAGAAGGCAGAGCGCCATCTGGTGGAACAGAAATTAACTATTCATTGATTTAGCCTGTTCCCTGATATTTGGTCAACCCATGTGGTCAGGATATGTCTTTTTTATTTTAAATATCAACACCTGACCCACTATTTTTTTTTTCTATTGGTTTTTCATTTATATATATGGCTAACCTATTTTCATGATAAATCAATAAAAAAAAGACAACAATGATTGCATTTTGGGTTGTTGGCCCTCATCAACATGGTGTTATAGAAAGATTAAACTGTAGTGAGATGAAGTTGGTAATATAATGTTTATATATATATATATAGATATATAAAGAGACACAATGATACAATGAGGAAATATATTTCAATGATATCGTCTACACATCTGTCCAATGTACAATGTCCTGTAGCAGTTCACCTGGTCTCTGCCTTGTGCTTGGGCGGCCTGAATTCCTTCATCTTCTTCCTGCCCTTGGGGTTCTTGAAGGCTTGCCAGCTGTTGACTCGGTTCTCTCGGCTTTCCTCATAGTTCTTCTGCCATTCCCGATCCACCTTCTTTTTCTCTTCTTCCTCCAGTTCCTGCTCTCTCTTACGTTTCCTGCACACACATACATTATAATGTCTGGTTTTAGACGTCTGTTTTGATGGGAGAGGCGACCCTTGTCTCTTTAGATCAATTTCCTCCTGGCAAAATTTCCATCTATATTTCAGCCATAGATATGGTTCAGCCACCTTACCAGCTAAACACCTCTTTGGCAGATTGTCAAGATTCCATTAGATCCCGTGTGGATCTCATGGAAAAAAGTCCGCCCTAGACTGACGAGGGCCATTAGCCTGAAACCATGGTCTATAGGTGGACGCTTTTCAGTTTGTTAAAGCTGGTGTTGTGGCTTTGTTACCGACCCTAAGCCGCTAGTTGCCGCAACGGTCAATAGATAGCATCTGGTTTTGACATTTATTTTGATGGGAGAGGCGCCCTATGCTTCTACACTTTATAATATTTTGAAAAAAAAATTTTGAACTTAATTCTATTAATGTTATGTGGCGCTGAGTTTGTTGTTGACACACATTAAATATGTTATAATACCTTGATAAAGGTTGGTGTTCAGCCAACTGGAATACTGGTAAAATAAATGATATTTTGATCCAATATATGTTTTTTTTATTTTAAACATTATAATATGATAGATTAGGGTGCCATCTGTTATGAAAATTCAAAACTATTATAGACGTGTATGATTGTTTTAAAAATTAAACAAGGGGGTCAGTGGAAGGATGGTCTAATCCGTTTGTTTTCGACCGCTACAACCCGGGATCAATATCCCTATTGGGCACTTTTTTTCTAATAAAAAAAAATTTTCTTCAATGGCCCCTTATTCTTGCAAAAAGTCCAATCCCACCAGCGAGTGCAAGTAACCAAACGGGGTTCTGGGACATTTGTAAGGGCAAATTTCGAACTGCTTCTCACATATGTAGACATGTGGTGTACTACAGTAAAAGCAGTCGCTAACTACCCACCAGGATTATCATGGCCTGTACCATATGTAGACATGTGGTGTACTTACAGTAAAAGCAGTCGCTAACTACCTAACCATGATTATCATGGCCTGTACCATGTGTACGAGGGATAAAAAAAAAACACATTCCTATGGACCTTTGGGAAAGGCTGTTCCTTATCATCATAGAGCTTGAGGAGCATTGAGTCATGGAATTGGTGTAATCTTTACACAAGAGGATAAGAAACAACAACAACAACACTGTCTATAGGACACTTTGACTCTTTAACTAGGTGTTGTGCTTAACAGAGAGGTGGTTCTACTGTACCTAATTACAGAGTCAGAGTGTACTTTAGGGAGAGGTGTCCTCTTACCAGAGAGTTGCTACAGTAGAACAACCTCTCTGTAAAGGAAAATACCTAGTTACAGAGTCAAAGTGTCCTTTCTAGAGAGGTGTCTTCTCATGGAGGTTCTACTGTATTTTATTCGGAAAAGTTAACAGCTGCACAACATTAGCAAAATACTCTTGTATTCAAAATCAGCAAATAATAATCTCAAAATGATATCATCCAGTTCAGGCAGGGATAACCCACCTATCTTCTTGGTTCCTTTCCTCATTCTGTCTTCTCTTCCTCTCCAGGTCGGCGAAGAGTTTCATCGTGAGGACATAGACGGCATGTTTGAACTGGAGTCCCACATCAGTTATGTTGGTCTAAGTACAGTTGGTACTGGACACTTACCTGCTTAGGATCATCCTCCTCTACCTGTGTGCTCTTCCCTGCCTTCTTCAGCTTCTTCTTCTTCTCATCAACCTGCGCCATTCACATGTCATACTTAGGTGTACACTAAACACGGGAGAGACCTTATCATAAACAGCTGGAGGAGCATGGCCTCATGGAATTTGTGTAATCTTTACACAAGGGAATAAGAAACAACAAAACTAGACACAGGACCTTTGTGGAGAGGCCACTGCTTATCATAAAAAAGCTGCAAAGTCTCATGGAATTGGTGTAATCTTTACACAAAGGGATAAGAAACAACAATGTCTATAAACAGCTAGAGGAACATGGACTCATGGAATTGGTGTAATCTTTACACAAGGGGATAAAAAACAACAACAACACTGTCTATAAACAGCTGGAGGAGCATGGACTCATGGAATTTGTGTAATCTTTACACAAGGGGATAAAAAACAACAACAACACTGTCTATAAACAGCTGGAGGAGCATGGCCTCATGGAATTGGTGTAATCTTTACACAAGGGGATAAGAAACAACAACAACACTGTCTATAAACAGCTGGAGGAGCATGGACTCATGGAATTGGTGTAATCTTTACACAAGGGGATAAGAAACAACAACAACACTGTCCATAAACAGCTGGAGGAGCATGGAATTGGTGTAATCTTTACACAAGGGGATAAGAAACAACAACAACACTGTCCATAAACAGCTGGAGGAGCATGGAATTGGTGTAATCTTCACACTAGGGGATAAGAAACAACAACAACACTGTCTATAAACAGCTGGAGGAGCATGGACTCATGGAATTGGTGTAATCTTCACACAAGGGGATAAGAAACAACAACAACACTGTCAATAAACAGCTAGGGGAACATGGACTCATGGAATTGGTGTAATCTTTACACAAGGGGATAAGAAACAACAACAACAATGCCTATAAACAGCTAGAGGAACATGGACTCATGGAATTGGTGTAATCTTTACACAAGGGGATAAGAAACAACAACAACACTGTCTATAAACAGTTAGAGGAACATGGAATTGGTGTAATCTTCACAAGGGGATAAGAAACAACAACAACACTGTCTATAATCTGTTAGAGGAACATGGAATTGGTGTAATCTTTACACAAGGGGATAAGAAACAACAACAATATGAAAGTAAGGGGTCGTTGTGTTACCTACCATCATTTGAGTCCTGGCTTGGGCCTCCTCCACCACTTCCAAGGCTTTCTTGCGCAGCTCCTCGTTGTCCAAGGTCTTGTACGCCTTGCACACAACTGCCGCAACAAGCAGCACCACCTTCTTTATTACTGAGTGTCTACTTCAAAGCCCTCTGTTAAGAGCCCAAAAGGGTGAAATCAAGTTTAATAAAGTTAATCACTTATTACCTATAGAGCTTGATACACTGTTTATGAGAGGAGACCTCTCTACAAAGGACAGTTTTAAATCACCAAAATGATGATTTTTACATTTTGGCTCGGCACCTAGGTGTCTTTTACAGAGAGGTTGTTCTACTGTATCACTGTATTCATAAAATATACAGAACAAACTCTTTGTGAAGGACAACAGCTAGTTACAGAGTCAAAGTGTCCTTTAGAGAGAGGTGTCCTCTTACCAGAGAGTTGCTACAGCAGAACAATCTCTCTGTAAAGGACAACACCTAGTTACAGAGTCAAAGTGTCCTTTAGAGAGAGGTGTCCTCTTACCAGAGAGTTGCTACAGTAGAACAATCTCTCTGTAAAGGACAACACCTAGTTACAGAGCCAAAGTGTCCTTTAGAGAGAGGTGTCCTCTTACCAGAGAGTTGCTACAGTAGAACAATCTCTCTGTAAAGGACAACACCTAGTTACAGAGCCAAAGTGTCCTTTAGAGAGAGGTGTCCTCTTACCAGAGAGTTGCTACAGTAGAACAAACTCTTTGTGAAGGACAACACCTAGTTACAGAGTCAAAGTGTCCTTTAGAGAGAGGTGTCCTCTTACCAGAGAGTTGCTACAGTAGAACAATCTCTCTGTAAAGGACAACACCTAGTTACAGAGCCAAAGTGTCCTTTAGAGAGAGGTGTCCTCTTACCAGAGAGTTGCTACAGTAGAACTACCTCTCTGTAAAGGACAATACCTAGTTACAGAGTCAAAGTGTCCTTTAGGGAGAGATGGCCTCTTACCAGAGAGTTGCTACAGTAGAACTACCTCTCTGTAAAGGACAACACCTAGTTACAGAGCCAAAGTGTCCTTTAGAGAGAGGTGTCCTCTTACCAGAGAGTTGCTACAGTAGAACTACCTCTCTGTAAAGGACAACACCTAGTTACACAGCCAAAGTGTCCTTTAGAGAGAGGTGTCCTCTTACCAGAGAGTTGCTACAGTAGAACTACCTCCCTGTAAAGGACAACACCTAGTTACACAGCCAAAGTGTCCTTTAGATAGAGGTGTCCTCTTACCAGAGAGTTGCTACAGTAGAACTACCTCTCTGTAAAGGACAACACCTAGTTACAGAGCCAAAGTGTCCTTTAGATAGAGGTGTCCTCTTACCAGAGAGTTCCTACAGTAGAACAACCTCTCTGTAAAGGACAACACCTAGTTACAGAGCCAAAGTGTCCTTTAGAGAGAGGTGTCCTCTTACCAGAGAGTTGCTACAGTAGAACTACCTCCCTGTAAAGGACAACACCTAGTTACACAGCCAAAGTGTCCTTTAGAGAGAGGTGTCCTCTTACCAGAGAGTTGCTACAGTAGAACTACCTCTCTGTAAAGGACAACACCTAGTTACACAGCCAAAGTGTCCTTTAGAGAGAGGTGTCCTCTTACCAGAGAGTTGCTACAGTAGAACAAACTCTTTGTAAAGGACAACACCTAGTTACAGAGTCAAAGTGTCCTTTAGAGAGAGGTGTCCTCTTACCAGAGAGTTGTTACAGTAGAACTACCTCTCTGTAAAGGACAACACCTAGTTACAGAGTCAAAGTGTCCTTTAGAGAGAGGTGTCCTCTTACCAGAGAGTTGTTACAGTAGAACTAACTCTCTGTACAGGACAACACCTAGTTACAGAGAGGTAGTAATACTGTAATATAAAATTGAGGAGATGTCTCCAGAACCAACCAAGCCAGGAGGATGGCACTTACTGTCAAAGGCACGCTGGGCTTTCTCCTTGTCCTCGTTTTTGTCAGGATGCACCAGGATGGAGAGCTGGTGACACACAGAGATATAGGGACAGTCACAACCTGCTGTGGGTATATAGGGGACCGTCACACCTACCCTCTTGTATTGCTTCTTGACATCTTCCATGGGGGTCTCTGGGTCCACCCTCAACACCTGTGACACACCGAACTTACTTTCTGCAACTTTGACTCTAGACCTGGGGAGGGAACGAAGCTTTATAAGGATCAAATATAATTTTGGGATTTTATTTACAGTGTAACTATTCAACATGCTGAACTGCGTGCTTCCTTCAAAATACAGTGCGCCTACGTCACAGGACGACGTGGCATTCAGGAGCTTCCTACCACTAGAGGCGCTGTACCTTTCCCTTCACTTCCTGTTATGTCTTCCCTTGTTTGGCTGCTTGCATGTCCTCGTGTGAGAGAGAGAGAGATATATTAAAACTTATATATTTCAATCTATTCTGCATCTGATTGAACCACCGATCCAACAAGTGGTAGCAGAGGGTGGTTCCCTAGCTCTGTGGTTCAAGTTCAGCGTATCCTCGTGAGTAAAATTCTTTCAGCGAAGCTACCTCCGCTTGCCCTCGTCGAGAAGTTGCTGCATCATCATGGCGGCCGTTAGTGCAATAACAGCGGCGGTTGAAAAATTGAACGGCCAAAATTACCGCTCATGGAAGTACAACATCGAGATGCTACTAATTGAGAAGGGCTTGTGATGTTTAAAGATGAAGATACCCAAGATGCTCAACTAAAAGCTCAAAAGGATAGAGCTTTGGCTGTTATCGCGTTGTCGATAAATAGAGAACACCAAATCCACATCATCGACTCTACATCGCCACAGGATGCGTAGAAAAATCTGGAACAGGTTTTTGAGCCAAAATCTCGTTCGAGGATACTACAGTTAAAGAAGCAGTTTGTGAACATCAAGCTTCAAACTGGTGAGTCAATGTTAGACTATTTGAATAGATTGAAAATTTGTACGGACCATTTAAAAGAGGCAGGTGCGGAAGTCGATGATCAAGATATAGCATACAGCATGCTATCAGGGTTACCTGACAGCTTCGATACCCTGGTGATGTCGTTCGGAAATGTCGAAGACTCTGACTTCACATCGAACAAGGTTAGAAATACTCTACTCACAGAGTATGAAAGAAGATCTGCCCGAGAAGGAGCAAGTTCAGGTCTCGGCGAAGCACTCAATTTTTCAAAGGACGACACTAGGAAGACTTCCAGAAAACAAGGAGTCAAGTGCTACCGATGTTCGAAAATCGGCCATATCGCCAAGGATTGCAGGTCGTCCATCAACCGAGACTACAAGGCGGATAAAAGCTACAGCAAGAAGAAAGACTCTTTTAAATCTCCGTCGGAGAATATGCTCATGGCCTTCAATGCAGTCTCTTCGGAAGTTGAATTCATCTTGGACAGCGGCGCAACACATCACGTCTGTAAGAACCGACAATGGTTTACAAGTTTCCAGCCTACTACGTGTGAGCCCATCCAGACTGCGAGCGGCAACCTACAAGTAGAGGGAGTTGGAAATATCCGCATGAAGATGTACCTAGATACTGGAACGCAAGATGTCACCTTGAACAACGTGCTTTTTGTGCCCCAAGCAAGAAGAAATTTGCTTTCTGTGTCGCAAACAGAGGATAAAGGCAAGCACATCAAGATTTGTAACGACAAGGCAAGAGTGTTCAACGACAACAGAGTGATATGTGTGGCAAGGAACCTAAACGGATTGTACATTGTTAGAGGTAAGCCTATCTTACAAAATGCGCACTTAGCTAGTTCAAGTCCGCCTACACTAGAACTTTGGCATAAACTCTTTATGCATATCAATGCAGACACTTTAAACAAGTTAGCTAAAAATAGCGTTGTTAATGGTCTTGAAATCTCCAAAGGAGAAATGTCAATATGCGATGATAGTTGTATGACAAAGTCAACAATGGCGCCACATAAAAGCTCTCCATATAAAATAAAAACTAAAAATTTGTTAGAGTTAGTACATAGCGATCTGTGTGGACCATTTCCAGTTGAATCTTTTGCTGGGTCACGCTATTTTCTAACATTTACAGGCGATTTCTCCCGCAGAGTTACTGTTTATTTCTTAAAGCATAAATATCAAGTTATTGAATACTTTGACATCTTTAGGGCTAGAGCCGAAAGAGAAACAGGTCATAAGATTAAACGCTTGCGGACAGATAACGGGTTAGAACATTGTAATAAAAACTTTAAACAAAAACTTGAGAGCCTTGGAATAAAACACAAATTCTTACAGCCCTCAGCAAAATGCCGTCTCGGAGCGTTTAAATCGTTCGTTACTTGACATGGCTAGAGCGTCAATGCACAACGCTGATTTGCCACAAAAATTTTGGGCTTAAAGCGTTAATTGTGCCGCATACATTAAAAATAGAAGCCTTTGTAGCGCTCTTGATAACAAAGTTCCAGAGGAAATTTGGCTTTCAAGAAAAGTGAGCGTACGTCATTTTAAAATATTTGGAGCTCTAGCTTATGCTCATATTCCAGAGGAAAAACGAAAGAAATTCGACCGTTGAGCTAAAAGATGTATCTTAGTCAGATATTCAACACAATCCAAAGGTTATAGACTCTGGGATAATGATTCTAAACAAGTGTTCATAACTAAACATGCTAGATTCGATGAAAATAAAGTCGGTTTAAACCAGCTTAAGGATGACGTAACGGAAGGTAGCGAGGCTAAAAACAGTTTCGTTTGGTTGCCGGAACAGGGCAAAGTTCTCCCGCCACGTGATCCTGACCTTCAACCAGGTTACGACAGTCAACTAGAAGTTGCGTCAACTTCAGAAGTTAGAGATATAGTTAGAGGTAGTTCTGATAATACTTTGAGCCTCCGTAGTCGAGAAATTGAAAGAAAAACACTGAATCTTGCAAATGTTGAACTAAATTTATGCGAGGTGTCTGAACCTCAAACTTTTGAAGAAGCTGTTTGCTCACCCGAATCGGATCTTTGGAAAAATGCGATGCAAGAAGAGTTAAATTGTTTAGAAGAAAGACAAACATGGGTTATCACTAATTTACCTAAAAATAAGAATGTAATCGGTAATCGTTGGGTTTTTAAAATAAAAGGAGATTCTAAAGGAAAGGTCAGTAAATTTAAAGCTAGGCTCGTAGCCAAGGGTTACAGCCAGACACCCGATATTGACTTTAATCAAACATATGCCCCTGTTGCCAATTTCGGTATAATCCGAATGCTTTTAGTTTTGACCCAAAATGCTGGCTGGGTAAATAGGCATTTAGACATAAATAATGCCTATTTATATGGGGAACTTCATGAAAAATTGTACATGGCTTTGCCACCAGGAGTAAAGCTTCAGGATTCTAAAGATAAAGTTCTTAGACTTTTAAAACCTATCTATGGGCTTAAACAAGCAGCTTTTTGTTGGAATACCACGCTGAGTCAATTTCTTGAAAAAGTGGGCTTTTCTAAAATTCCATCGGTGGCGTGTTCGTAGCCAACCAATAGGAGAGCGCCATTCCAAAAAAAAAGGCGAGTGGGGGGGGGGATAAAGGTGGCGTGACCGTAGCCAACCAATAGGAGGGCGCCATTCCAAAAAAAAGCAAATGGTGACAGAGATGAAAACTGATGACTGATTGTTGATTAGGAGATGAGGAATGACGCTCGTAACTGTATATAGAATAATCCAAATTGTACCTTATCATGGATGTTGTCTTATTACCTTGTGTTTATAATCTATAATCCAAATTGTGCCTTATCATGATATGACAAATTGAACAAAGTATTGAATGCTGCTAGGCAACGTTTACAGAAAAATTAAATTAAAAAAATAATAATAATAATGATTTGGTACACACACACAATTTGGATTATAGATTAGAAGAAACACAAAGTAATAAGACCAAACCTATATAAATAAATAGTGTGTGACATTTCTGTGTTGTTATCAAAATATCATACCCTATTTATATACAGTATAACCTCCCTGTAAAGGACAAAGCCAAAGTTACAGAGCCAAAGTTTCGTTTAGGGAGAGGTGTCCTCTTACCAGAGAGTTGCTACAGTAGAAAAACCTCTCTGTAAAGGACAACACCTAGTTACAGAGTCAAAGTGTCCTTTAGGGAGAGATGTCCTCTTACCAGAGAGTTGCTACAGTAGAACAACCTCTCTGTGCTAAATACGCTGCTGTATCACCTCATAAGCATAAATAAATAAATAAACCTCTCTGTAAATGACAACACCTAGTTACAGAGTCAAAGTGGCCTTTAGAGAGAGTTTTCCTCTTACCAGAGAGTTGCTACAGTAGAACTACCTCTCTGTAAAGGACAACACCTAGTTACAGAGTCAAAGTGGCCTTTAGAGAGAAGTATTCTCTTACCAGAGAGTTGCTACAGTAAAACTACCTCTCTGTAAAGGACAACACCTAGTTACAGAGTCAAAGTGTGCTTTAGAGAGAGGTGTCTTCTTACCAGAGAGTTGCTACAGTAAAACTACCTCTCTGTAAAGGACAACACCTAGTTACAGAGTCAAAGTGGCCTTTAGAGAGAGTTTTCCTCTTACAAGAGAGTTGCTACAGTAGAACTACCTCTCTGTAAAGGACAACACCTAGTTACAGAGCCAAAGTGTCCTTTAGAGAGAGGTGTCCTCTTACCAGAGAGTTGCTACAGTAGAACTACCTCCCTGTAAAGGACAACACCTAGTTACAGAGTCAAAGTGTCCTTTAGAGAGAGTTGTCCTCTTAACAGAGAGTTGCTACAGTAGAACTACCTATCTTTAAAGGACAACACCTAGTTACAGAGTCAAAGTGGCCTTTAGAGAGAGTTTTCCTCTTACCAGAGAGTTGCTACAGTAGAACTACCTCTCTGTAAAGGACAACACCTAGTTACAGAGTCAAACTGTTCTGTAGAGAGAGGTGTCCTCTTACCAGAGAGTTGCTACAGTAAAACTACCTCTCTGTAAAGGACAACACCTAGTTACAGAGTCAAAGTGGCCTTTAGAGAGAGTTTTCCTCTTACCAGAGAGTTGCTACAGTAGAACTACCTCTCTGTAAAGGACAACACCTAGTTACAGAGTCAAACTGTTCTGTAGAGAGAGGTGTCCTCTTACCAGAGAGTTGCTACAGTAGAACTACCTCTCTGTAAAGGACAACACCTAGTTACAGAGCCAAAGTGTCCTTTAGGGAGAGATGTCCTCTTACCAGAGAGTTGCTACAGTAGAACTACCTCTCTGTAAAGGACAACACCTAGTTACAGAGTCAAAGTGTCCTTTAGAGAGAGGTGTCCTCTTACCAGAGAGTTGCTACAGTAGAACAACCTCTCTGTAAAGGACAACACCTAGTTACAGAGTCAAACGGTCCTGTAGGGAAAGGTGTCCTCTTACCGGAGAGTTGCTAAATAGTAAAAATGGTAATTTTGCAAATTAAAATTTTCCTTTTTAGAGAGGTGGCCACTAAAGGGAAGTTCTACTGTATTTGGATAAAGCCTTTTTACCTTGTATACTAAAAAAAATAAACTTGTTACAAATCTCCTGATAGATAAAGCTGTACACTTTAGCAAATTATTCAGGAATCTTGAAGAAAGGTAGAAGTATTGGGGGGAAAAATGAAGTTAGTTGTAGAAGGTGGAATCTTACCTCAAAGGGATTAAGGTTGAAGTACGTGGAACCAGGTCGGAGAAGTCGATCAATCTGCTGCTCGGAAGTCCATTGGGAGTCCTTCTTCTCTATGGTCTTAACCTACACACATGGAGGATTGTTATTTCTGGTTAACACTCATTTACATACATAGGGTCATGATAAGGCACAATTTGGATTATGAGCACAAGGTAATAAGACCAAATAAATAAATAGTGTGTGACGTTTCAGCGTTGTTACCATCTTCAGACAAAAGTACTGAATGTAATAAGACCAAATCCAAATAAATAAATAGTGTGTGACGTTTCGGTAACAGCGTTGTTACCATCTTCAGACAAAAGTACTGTGTGTGAGGGGGAGCAGTAACAAGCTTTCTAAACAACCTGGGCTGAGCTGGCCATGCTGATAGTACCCTGTAAGGTCTTCAGGGATACAGGATGTACTCCATGTTAGGAGCGGTTGTACATGGTGTCTGTTCCTCATGTCAGACATTACATATTGGAGCTAAGTCAGTGGCCTGCTACTGAGTCCCAGTCTTAATGACATTCTACTTCACCCAGCCATGCTGATAGTACCCTGTAAGGACTCCAGGGATACAGGATGTACTCCATGTTAGGAGTGGCTGTACATGGTGTCTGTTCCTTATGTCAGAAGCGGCCATTTCTTTTGGAGCTAAGTTGGCCTGCCACTGAGTAGTGCTCTCAGTCTTAATGACAAAGGCAGACTACCCAGTCATGATGAAGATAAGAAAGAAGAATAATAATAGTGTGTGATGTTTCGGTAACAACACTGTTACTAAAAGGTGACAAACTATTAATTTATTTGGATTAGATCTTATTATCCACCAGGTTGTTATGATCTTGCATGCATTTACCATTGTACCACACAAATCACCTTACAAAGGGTTCCATCCCACATAGGACTAAACAACAGAGCAGATGTGATTGCAAAATCAGCAGCAATACCTAATTATGGCCTTAATTTCACTCTTTTAAATGCCTACAAAAAATTCAGGCAAAACTACAGGAGTCATCCATATGTCCCTAGAACCCCTCTCTTTAAAGTCTTTCAAATTTGTTTATAATTCCCCCCTTATATATATATGTGCTCCTTCCTAGTCAGCATTGCCATTTTAAACTGAAATATGCACAGCAATGTTTTTTTTTTTTGCTTATCCCTAGTACCCGTGGTACAGGCCATGATAATCATGGTGGGTAGAAGTAGGCGAGTGCTTTTACTGTAAGTACACCACATGTCTACACATGTGAAAAGCAATTCGACTTTGCACTTACAAATGTGCCAGAGCCCCGTTTGGTTACTTGCACTCGCTGATGGGGCTGGACTTTTGCAAGAATCGGGAGCCAATGAAGCATTTTTTTTTTAACATAAAAAAGTGCCCAATGCGGGAATCGAACCCGGGTCGTAGCAGTCGAAAACCAATGGTTTAGACCATTCTTCCACCGACCCCTGCATAGCAATGTTTGTACCTTAAGAGATGCCTGTTTACAAGAAGCCTTACTTGAGAGGTAGGGTTAGATTTCAGTAGGTGTGAATCACAAAGGTTGAGTACTGTAATTTGATCTCTTCTCTAGATTCCTCTGTTACATTGACAGTTTGTAGCTCTGTGCAGGATTTCTCTAGTGTGAGAAAAGTAGAAGTCCTTGGTATCTGAACCAAAAGCCTGGAGCTAATCTAAAATATAGGAAGAACTGACAGACCTGTATTTCCAGGCTCAAAACTGGCAGCCATACAAGATTCTTCCAGGATGGTGTCTTCCCACAATCCACCATCTTCAGGACTAGAGAGGCTACCTCTTGGAATGTATGGGAGCCTCAAAACAGAACCTATATTCCAACCCTACCAAGATTGTAAATTTGATCAATGAATTCAGTCTTCAAGACCTTGTCTCTCTCTCTCTCTCATTTATACAATAGGATAATAATAATATGAAAAAAACTATTGTACAGTAGAACTACCTCTCTGTAAAGGACAACACCTAGTTACAGAGTCAAAATGTCCTTTAGAGAGAGGTGTCCTCTTATCAGAGAGTTGCCACAGTAGAACTACCTCTCTGTAAAGGACACCACCTAGTTACAGAGTCAAAGTGTCGTTTAGAGAGAGGTGTCCTCTTACCAGAGAGTTGCTACAGTAGAACAACCTCTCTGTAAAGGACAACACCTAGTTACAGAGCCAAAGTGTCCTTTAGAGAGAGTTGTCCTCTTACCAGAGAGTTGCCACAGTAGAACTACCTCTCTGTAAAGGACAACACCTAGTTACAGAGTCAAAGTGTCCTTTAGAGAGAGTTGTCCTCTTACCAGAGAGTTGCTACAGTAGAACTACCTCTCTGTAAATGACAACACCTAGTTACAGAGTCAAAGTGTCCTTTAGAGAGAGTTATTACAGTAGAACTACCTCTCTGTAAAGGACAACACCTAGTTATAGAGTCAAAGTGTCCTTTAGAGAGAGTTGTCCTCTTAACAGAGAGTTGCTACAGTAGAACTACCTCTCTGTAAAGGACAAACCCTAGTTACAGAGCCAAAGTGTCCTTTAGAGAGAGGTGTCCTCTTACCAGAGAGTTGCTACAGTAGAACAACCTCTCTGTAAAGGACAACACCTAGTTACAGAGCCAAAGTGTCCTTTAGAGAGAGTTGTCCTCTTACCAGAGAGTTGCCACAGTAGAACTACCTCTCTGTAAAGGACAACACCTAGTTACAGAGTCAAAGTGTCCTTTAGAGAGAGTTGTCCTCTTACCAGAGAGTTGCTACAGTAGAACTACCTCTCTGTAAATGACAACACCTAGTTACAGAGTCAAAGTGTCCTTTAGAGAGAGTTATTACAGTAGAACTACCTCTCTGTAAAGGACAACACCTAGTTATAGAGTCAAAGTGTCCTTTAGAGAGAGTTGTCCTCTTAACAGAGAGTTGCTACAGTAGAACTACCTCTCTGTAAAGGACAAACCCTAGTTACAGAGCCAAAGTGTCCTTTAGAGAGAGTTGTCCTTTTACCAGAGAGTAACTACAGTAGAACTACCTCTCTGTAAAAGACAACACCTAGTTACAGAGCCAAAGTGTCCTTTAGAGAGAGGTGTCCTCTTACCAGAGAGTTGCTACAGTAGAACTACCTCTCTGTAAAGGACAACACCTAGTTACAGAGCCAAAGTGTCCTTTAGGGAGAGATGTCCTCTTACCAGAGAGTTGCTACAGTAGAACTACCTCTCTGTAAAGGACAACACCTAGTTACAGAGTCAAAATGTCCTTTAGGAAGAGGTGTCCTCTTACCAGAGAGTTGCTACAGTAGAACAACCTCTCTGTAAAGGACAACACCTAGTTACAGAGTCAAAATGTCCTTTAGGGAGAGGTGTCCTCTTACCAGAGGGTTGCTCAATAGTAAAATTGGTAATTTTACAAATGAAAACTGTCTTTTGTAGAGAGGTGTCCTCTAGTGCGGGTGTCTTCTCATGGAGGTTCTACTGTAATTATAAAATGCCAACCCTGTGTTGAATTAAATTGAATATATCAAAACTTGAATACCTCTATTTCTACAAATGATAATTTGAATGTTTTTTAAAATCAAATTTTGAAAAAAAATATATATATATTTTTATTGTCTAAATATTACTTTTTCATAAAAAAAAAAAGGCATTATCTCTGTGCATAGAGAAAATTCAATTATAATCATTAATGTAGATACTCATTTTTACAGTCTTCATATGTCAATAAGATGTTCAAAACACCAATTTACTGTATTCAAGGAAACATTACAAAGGAATGACAATATATCCAGATGGCACAAGAACCTTCAAGGCACAAGGTAATAAGACCAAATCCAAATAAATAAATATTGTGTGACATTTCGGTAACAGTGTTGTTACCATCTTCATACAAAAGTACTGAATCCATCTAAAGATGGTAACAGCGCTGTTACCGAAATGTCACACAATATTTATTTTAATTTGGTCATATTACCTTGTTGTTATAATCCAAATTGTGCCTTATCAACCTATGCAATATGTAACAACTGTCCTGGTGTGTAACTAACAACTACCCACTTATTCTCATGTCCAGCAATGGCCGCAGCCTTGCAGAAAATTGACATGGACCCTGAACAGCAGCTTTACACACCCAAGATGGTGGACATTGCTGTGATAGAGATGTACGGAGACATCTGAGGCTCTTCATTGGACACAACAACAACAGAAAATTGACCCAGAGCAGCAATTTACACACCCAAGATAGAGAACATTGCTGTGATAGAGATGTACAGAGACATCTGAGGCTCTTTATTGGACACAACAACAACAGAAAATTGACCCAGAACAGCAGCTTTACACACCCAAGATAGAGAACATTGCTGTGATAGAGATGTACAGAGACATCTGAGGCTCTTCATTGGACACAACAACAACAGAAAATTGACCCAGAGCAGCAATTTACACACCCAAGATAGAGAACATTGCTGTGATAGAGATGTACAGAGACATCTGAGGCTCTTCATTGGACACAACAACTGCCTTCAATAGCAATATTATCAACTATCTTTATTTCAAATAGAATTTCTACAGTCCCAGAAGCATATGTCCATAGTTTGTTCAAAACACCAATCTCTTTGTTCAATAGCAAGTTCAAGGTATATAAGAAACTCAAAACAATACAATAGTGAAGCGGTCTGGTGATTAAAATGGTGAAACCGCTTGGAGGGTTTACCACTAATGAGCCATGCCTTCCCTCTTTCAATTTTTATTCATTGAAGGATAAGGGCTGTAGAAATACATTTTACTTATACAGTAGAACCTCCCTTTAGTGGACACCTCTCTACAAGGGACAGTTTTCATTGTCAAAATTACCATTTTTACTATTTAGCAACTCGCTGGTAAGAGGACACCTCTCTCTAAAGGACACTTTGGCTCTGTAACTAGGGTTTGTCCTTTACAGAGAGGTAGTTCTACTGTAGCAACTCTCTGTTAAGAGGACAACTCTCTCTAAAGGACACTTTGGCTCTGTAACTAGGTGTTGTCCTCTACAGAGAGGTTGTTCTACTGTAGCAACTCTCTGGTAAGAGGACATCTCTCCCTAAAGAACACTTTAGCTCTGTAACTAGGTGTTGTCCTTTACAGAGAGGTAGTTCTACTGTAGCAACTCTCTGGTAAGAGGACATCTCTCCCTAAAGAACACTTTAGCTCTGTAACTAGGTGTTGTCCTTTACAGAGAGGTAGTTCTACTGTAGCAACTCTCTGGTAAGAGGACATCTCTCTCTAAAGGACACTTTGACTCTGTAACTAGGTGTTGTCCTTTACAGAGAGGTAGTTCTACTGTAGCAACTCTCTGTTAAGAGGACAACTCTCTCTAAAGGACACTTTGACTCTGTAACTAGGTGTTGTCCTTTACAGAGAGGTAGTTCTACTGTAGCAATTCTCTGTTAAGAGGACAACTCTCTCTAAAGGATACTTTGGCTCTGTAACTAGGTGTTGTCCTGTACAGAGAGGTAGTTCTACTGTAGCAACTCTCTGGTAAGAGGACACCTCTAAGATGAGCTCTACTCTTCCCCGGCAGACACCATCAACAAGTTCTACAGACTTGATACCCTGATATGATTGAGTGGAGATAAGAAAGAAGAACACATGTAGAAAGCATCCCCAGTACAGACACCATCAACAAGCTCTACAGACTTGATACCCTGATATGATTGAGTGAAGATAAGAAAGAAGAACATATGTAGAAAGCATCCCCAGTACAGACACCATCAACAAGTTCTACAGACTTGATACCCTGATATGATTGAGTGGAGATAAGAAAGAAGAACATATGTAGAAAGTATCCCCAGTACAGACACCATCAACAAGCTCTACAAGCTTGATACCCTGATATGATTGAGTGGAGATAAGAAAGAAGAAGACATGTAGAAAGTATCCCCAGTACAGACACCATCAAGAAGTTCTACAGACTTGATACCCTGATATGATTGAGTGGAGATAAGAAAGAAGAAGACATGTAGAAAGTATCCCCAGTACAGACACCATCAACAAGCTCTACAAGCTTGATACCCTGATATGATTGAGTGGAGATAAGAAAGAAGAAGACATGTAGAAAGTATCCCCAGTACAGACACCATCAAGAAGTTCTACAGACTTGATACCCTGATATGATTGAGTGGAGATAAGAAAGAAGAAGACATGTAGAAAGTATCCCCAGTACAGACACCATCAACAAGCTCTACAAGCTTGATACCCTGATATGATTGAGTGGAGATAAGAAAGAAGAACATATGTAGAAAGCATCCCCAGTACAGACACCATCAACAAGTTCTACAGACTTGATACCCTGATATGATTGAGTGGAGATAAGAAAGAAGAAGACATGTAGAAAGTATCCCCAGTACAGACACCATCAAGAAGTTCTACAGACTTGATACCCTGATATGATTGAGTGGAGATAAGAAAGAAGAAGACATGTAGAAAGTATCCCCAGTACAGACACCATCAACAAGCTCTACAAGCTTGATACCCTGATATGATTGAGTGGAGATAAGAAAGAAGAACATATGTAGAAAGTATCCCCAGTACAGACACCATCAACAAGCTCTACAAGCTTGATACCCTGATATGATTGAGTGGAGATAAGAAAGAAGAACATATGTAGAAAGTATCCCCAGTACAGACACCATCAACAAGCTCTACAGACTTGATACCCTGATATGATTGAGTGGAGATAAGAAAGAAGAAGACATGTAGAAAGTATCCCCAGTACAGACACCATCAACAAGCTCTACAAGCTTGATACCCTGATATGATTGAGTAAAGATAAGAAAGAAGAACATATGTAGAAAGCATCCCCAGTACAGACACCATCAAGAAGTTCTACAGACTTGATACCCTGATATGATTGAGTGGAGATAAGAAAGAAGAAGACATGTAGAAAGTATCCCCAGTACAGACACCATCAACAAGCTCTACAAGCTTGATACCCTGATATGATTGAGTGGAGATAAGAAAGAAGAACATATGTAGAAAGCATCCCCAGTACAGACACCATTAACAAGCTCTACAAGCTTGATACCCTGATATGATTGAGTGGAGATAAGAAAGAAGAACATATGTAGAAAGTATCCCCAGTACAGACACCATCAACAAGCTCTACAAGCTTGATACCCTGATATGATTGAGTGGAGATAAGAAAGAAGAACATATGTAGAAAGCATCCCCAGTACAGACACCATTAACAAGCTCTACAAGCTTGATATTATTGAGTGGAGATAAGAAAGAAGAACATATGTAGAAAGCATCCCCAGTACAGACACCATTAACAAGCTCTACAAGCTTGATATTATTGAGTGGAGATAAGAAAGAAGAACATATGTAGAAAGCATCCCCAGTACAGACACCATTAACAAGCTCTATAAGCTTGATATTATTGAGTGGAGATAAGAAAGAAGAACATATGTAGAAAGCATCCCCAGTACAGACACCATTAACAAGCTCTACAAGCTTGATATTATTGAGTGGAGATAAGAAAGAAGAACATATGTAGAAAGCATCCCCAGTACAGACACCATTAACAAGCTCTACAAGCTTGATATTATTGAGTGGAGATAAGAAAGAAGAACATATGTAGAAAGTATCCCCAGTACAGACACCATCAACAAAAGCTCTACAAGCTTGATACCCTGATATGATTGAGTGGAGATAAGAAAGAAGAACACATGTAGAAAGTATCCCCAGCACAGACACCATCAACAAGCTCTACAAGCTTGATACCCTGATATGATTGAGTGGAGATAAGAAAGAAGAACACATGTAGAAAGTATCCCCAGCACAGACACCATCAACAAGCCCTACAATCTTGATAACCTTGATATTATTGAGTGGAGATAAGAAAGAAGAACACATGTAGAAAGCATCCCCAGTACAGACACCATCAACAAGCTCTACAAGCTTGATACCCTGATATGATTGAGTGAAGATAAGAAAGAAGAACATATGTAGAAAGCATCCCCAGTACAGACACCATCAACAAGCCCTACAAGCTTGATACCCTGATATGATTGAGTAAAGATAAGAAAGAAGAACATATGTAGAAAGCATCCCCAGTACAGACACCATCAACAAGCCCTACAAGCTTGATACCCTGATATGATTGAGTGAAGATAAGAAAGAAGAACATATGTAGAAAGCATCCCCAGTACAGACACCATCAACAAGTTCTACAGACTTGATACCCTGATATGATTGAGTGAAGATAAGAAAGAAGAACATATGTAGAAAGCATCCCCAGTACAGACACCATCAACAAGTTCTACAAGCTTGATACCCTGATATGATTGAGTGAAGATAAGAAAGAAGAACATATGTAGAAAGCATCCCCAGTACAGACACCATCAACAAGTTCTACAGACTTGATACCCTGATATGATTGAGTGAAGATAAGAAAGAAGAACATATGTAGAAAGCATCCCCAGTACAGACACCATCAACAAGTTCTACAGACTTGATACCCTGATATGATTGAGTAGAGATAAGAAAGAAGAACATATGTAGAAAGCATCCCCAGTACAGACACCATCAACAAGTTCTACAGACTTGATACCCTGATATGATTGAGTAGAGATAAGAAAGAAGACCTCTGTAGAAGGGAGTTTGTGCCCGACAGCTAGAGAATACAATGTATTTGAAAATATAATTTTACTGATATTCTTAATCAGTATTAATATTATTTGCAGAAATAATATTTAAAAAACAAAACAAGTTATACTATTCAATCTTGGGAACATTGTCTAAATTATCTTTGAATATATCTTTTTTTAAATATATCATTTTAGTATTTTTTAAAGACCTTGAGTTTGTTGTATATTTACATATTCTGAATTTTTTTACTGATTGTCTTTTGATATATTGTTTTTTGCCATAAACTACTATATTGATATATAAAAATAATTATAGGGTTAATGTAATTATATTTGCTTGTGTTTATTATATATAGATAAAAATATATAGATTTAATGCAAGGTATATATTAATATCTTCATTGTGGAACATTGTTTTTAAAAAGTAAAACTTAAGATTTTATCTGCGTATATAACTGCCATATTTTAAAGAAAATGTGTAATAATCAAAGTAGATATTAATTATACAAAAAGAAATCAATTTGAAATGTATTTTCTAATTAATACTACTACTAACCTCGGTATAGAAACTTTGAAAAACTGTATCTGGACTTGTTTCAAACGCAGGGATGAAATTACTTTGACAAGCGTTTGCCATTTTCTAGTGTGAAAAGATAAAATAGATGACTTTGAATATTTTAAATGAAGTATATTCGATAATGAGAGACTAAGCAAAATAAGAAATTAGGCTACATAGAGCCTTTATTATTAATATTTATTTACTTATTTATTTATTTTTAAAGGAAGAATTGAAAAATAAAGAAAAGGGATAATTTTACTCTGTTTATTTTATGAAATTATTTTTGTTGTATTGATCAAAATATTTCAAATTTAATTATAATATTTAAAAATTAAATTACGAGATAATTACATTTTTAATTGAATATATAGATTTTTCACTTCACACCCTATGACAATTTATTATTAAAAAGGCTAAAATGGAATTTTTCAGTTTTGATAATTGCATTAAATTTTACCTTGGCTTTTATTGTAATGGCGCAGATGAATTATTTTAGTTTATTTATATTTTTTTTTAGCTAATGATTTTTTTCATTTATTTGAGCGAATTAACATATTGACTAGAGCATTAGCCTTTCAATAAGTGTCTTAGAAATTTTGATGTAATCCAAAACATTTTTGAAACACAAAATAAATTTGCTTTAAATATTTTTACTACGAAAATTATATATGAGAGAGATATTTATAAGCCAGGTTCCTGGAGCGCAGATCGCCAACTACCTGGGGAGTCCAGCTTGTGGCGACTATACTTTGCTTCAGCGAGCGCGAACTGGGACAAAGCTCATATGAAGTCCTTTTTAGGAAACCCAAAATTTACAAACTGAAAATTAAATAGAGATCCACGTGGGTTTTAATCGACCGCCTCAAGCCTGCTTTCACATCAGAAGGACCGATGTTTTCCCAAGACCCGAACTTGGCAAGCCAATAAGATTGCATAGGATCGCTGGAAAGATCCTACTGGAGGGGGAGTAGTGTGGCGACTACACTTTGCTTCAGCGAGCGCGAACTGGGACAAAGCTCCACTACACACAGGGGCAGTGGACGGCATCGGCAACCGCGAGCGTCAACCTGACTACGCATGCGCGCGGGATGTCATCAGAGACTCTGGCCACTCACGCGGTAAACATCTAGGCTAGCTTCAACGCCCATTACTTCAACTGTTGCTTCTTTTCTCTTTATATATTTCTCTGGCTTTAAATAAATTAATTTTAATTATAATTTTATCAGCAGCCTTTCCACAAGCCACACTAACACATCACGCAACAATCCTACAGGCTCACTAGTATAGACTAGTGTTGAGCGCTTTTACTTGCGTCCTGTTTTGATTGCTGAGTTGAACCAGTTGACCAGAAATTTCCATGCTGAGGTTGAGTCTGGCCATAGACCTAAGATTGAGGTGGGTCAGACCAATCAGGATAGCTGTTTGCATCTTATGTCCTAGGAATGCTGGACAGCTGAAGAGAAGATGATCGACTGTCTGTGGCTCTTCTGAACAGTGGATGCAGGTAGGGTCTGTTTCGGGATGCACACGTGTAATGTCTACCAGTAGATGGCCCGTGAGGATGATGGTGGGGGCCTCTCCGTGGCAGATTTTTGGTAGAAATTTGAAGGCTTGGAGTGGCAGTAATTCTCCTGAGGGATCTGGTTGAATGGTCTTGAGAATATAATACAGTCCATGATGATAGAGCAGCCTTACCTGTTAGGCTTCAAGCATGAGTTCGAGGCAGGGTGGAGTTTGAGTGTGGTAGGACAGAAGTAGCGGCAATTTTTCTGCACTGTCTACTTTTTCATTATCATTGATTCCAGTGTGTCTGGGTACCCAATACAACCTGATGTAAGAAGCTCGGTTAAGAACTTTTATTATATTTGCCACTAGCGATGTTCATGTTTGTCCTAAGAAGCAGACAGCTGCTAAAGTGGATCTACAGTCCTAGGCAATGGTCACTGCTGTTTTGGTTGGACTAGTTTCCGCGATTTGAGCTGCCGAGAGAATTGCTAAGAGTTCAGCTTGAAAAGCAGTGCAGTCTGGGTGAAGCCTTAAGAGAACTGGCTGATGTTCCTTGGAAGGGAAGATGATCGCAGCACCAACGCCTGAATCACTTTTTGATCCATCAATGAAAATTAGTGGCGTTGTTACTTCTTCTAGGTTAAAACTGAAGGAAAGGGGTCGTCTAAATGGGGGGTATGGCAGCGCAGTAGGTCCTGGCTTCGATTCGTAGTTCCTCTCCTTGATCTCCTTTAAGAAAGCCAGCCAGGCCTGGATGATGATGTCAAGAGAGGGATATGGCTGGTATGGTTGGCGAACAAGGGCCCCCTCTCAATATATGCTTTGCAAACTTGTAGTGGAGGCTCTGGAGCTGCCGGGCATCCTCCTTGGAGGAAGCGCGACGACCCCAAGCTGAGACTCCTATAGAAGGGCCGGATAACCATCAAAGGATTTTGATGCCAGCAGCATAAGAAATACAAAATTTCCAATGGATTGAGTTAGTCAATCTTGGAACAATTGCTTGACACCTGCGAATGAGTCTGGATAGGTGAGAGACGAAACCTCGTGTCTGGTCGAATTCCACCCCCAAGAAGGTTATAGTCTTACTAATAAAGAAGTGTTGGCCAAGGATTATGAGTATATATATATAATATATGAATATATATATTCATCGCTTTTTTAAATATTATTTTAGGTATTCTTTAAACTCACAATAAATCCTAAAAAGATGGAATGAGTTTGAAAATACACTCTTGTATGAAAATCGAAGAAAATAGATGCTTAAAAAAATATTATTCTAATAATTACCTTGAAAGTAAATTTTAAATATTTTAGAAAGTGCTTACCCTCGCACGCAGTATATATATTCATTTTGGCAATAAAATAATAAGATCAAATTATATCCAAAGTTTCAAATCGCTCATTTAATACTGCTGTAGATGCATTTATTTGTTGGGTATGTATACTTTATAAAAGTCTCTTTTTCTCTCTTTTTAATTTTTTAGATTTATATTCTGAATTAAAAGAAACTGTTCACTTAAAACAATATTTCCCATTCATGAGATTCATCATCATTTCATAGCTCAGAAGCATTCAAATGATTTTTTCAACTTTTTAAACCAAATTATTTAATTTCATAGGTATATTAATATACAAGTAAAAATATAATGGCTAAATCGATACTCCTTTTTCAAACACCTGTATAGAGAAGATAGGTCACTCAATTAGTTTTAGATACCAAACATTGGGTTTCTAGTCTTGCAGACTATTTGATGGGGTATCTATAGAAAATGTTGCTTTTATTAATTTTCTACTTTGAATTGTTGGGATTTTGGTCTGTCAGTATTATGGTCTGAAGGGATTTTGGTCTGTTGGGGTTATGGCCTGTGTGATTTTGGCCCATCAGAAATTCGCTCTTGTCAGTATTTTGTTCTGTAGGGTTTTTTTGCCTGTAGGAATTTTGGTCTGTAAGGATTTTGGTCTGTCCAGATTAGGGTCTGGAGGGATTATGGTCTGTTAGAGTTTCTTCCCTGTCGGGTTCTGACCTAAACTCTTTGTTGGCCAAAATTGCTATAAAATTTGAAAAAAAAAGTTCATGTATGAATAATACATGTATAAAATATTTTTTCTTCTAGAAACCTAGATCTAATATATATTTAATCTCTATATATAAAAGTCAATGTGTGTGTATATATTTGTCTGCTATGCACGTCCTCAATATGAAACTAATCTGGCTTAAATTTTAACAGGACATAGAGTTGAGTGTGTAAATGGTTTTTGTCACACTTTCAACAAAGTAAAATTAAAATTAACTAGTTAATGGCAAAAATGCTTATTTTTTAGTTAGAAAATGATGATAACAATATTTCTGTATCATGCTTGATTGTCAGAAACAAAATTCTTTTGAAGAATATTCACTAAAGCAGACTAAGGGAGTGAAGTAGACCATCATTTTGAGTGACAAGATCAAGATTCTATCAGCAAAACATTCACTCGAGCTGATGAAGCTAGGTCATCTCTATTTATAAATCAAAAGTTGAAATAAAACTTTCAGACTCATCCACAAACAAAATTTAATACTATGAAAAAAAAGTATAAAGCTAATTTAACATAAACCAATATCAAATTTACATCTTTTTTGATCGAAATTTTTGGATAGATATGAATGGTATTTGACCCTAGAATTTGAAAATATTCAAATATCAGATTAAAAGTGAGAAAATGTGATATAAATATTGCTGAATCATCTCTCTCCCTTGATGTAACTCCGAATCCTGGAGCGTACAAAGTCGCACTGCATCATGATTATCATGATTGGCAATAATACTTTCTTATAATAATATTAGAACATTGGCCCAATCTACGAACAGGTCTAGAATGACAGTCAGTTCTAAGTCTTATTGAAGTTATATCTTTTATTTATTTATTTCAACACACAAAACGCGATTTTCCAGCTAGGGATAATTGCGTCGATTTACATTTTTTTTTTAAAAACAGAAACAGTTATAAACATATATATATATTATACAAGAAAAATAATCAAAATAAAAAGAGAAACAATAATATATATTAGGAACCTGAACTTTTCAGGTTTGAAAGATAATCATAAATATATTATAAAAATAGTTAAACCTATGATAATTCTCTCTGCTATTTACAAATTGATATAGATCTACAACGTTATTTATTGTCTGTTGTCTAATGGTGAAGAAGAGTGGGCATTCCAGCAGTAAGAAGTTTTATCTTAGTGAATCTAAAATAAAGTAAGTGTGAGTGTATATTTGAGTCAAAAGGAGTTTACTGTGTTTACTGTGCAATAAATTGATAAAGAGAGAGCAATATCTCGAGATATTTTGATAACAAATTGTTTTTTTTTCTTTACAGATCCAGGTACGCTCTTTTATATAAACGTGAGTGTATATGTTTCATTAATATATTTTAATTTAAAAGTCGGTGGATGAGAGGGTAACATGCTCGATTCCCGACAATAAGTCGGTGGATGAGAGGGTAACACCCTCGATTCCCGACAGTCATGAACCGGGATTGAATCCCGCGTTAAAATTTTGTTTAATATGTGAATAACCTTCACATATTATTCACTGTTTCAATTATCATGAACTAGGTTGCTCTTGCTGAGCGGTACCTATTAATGTGATTTGAAACCTGATATTTTAATTTAGCCTAGAAAACTAAAAATTGACCAGGTACTGGACAAAAAAAGTTATTTTTAATCAGAAACTGATTTTGACAATAATGCTGTATCATGTTTGTTTGCCAGATACAACATTCTTTCGGGGGAAAATTCTATAAAGCAAACCACGGGAGAAGTCAGACCATCCTTTTTAGTAGTCGGGAACAAGATACTAACAGCAAAACATTTACTCAAGCAGAAGACACATGAAGCCAAGTCATCTCTCTATATAAACTAAAGTTCAAAGGCAACTTTTAGACACTATTCAAATAAAACTAGAAATCTCTCTTTTTCTATAAATCAATATAGGTATATATGAACAAATAATAAAAATAGGTATAATGACACTTGACAATTATCCCGCAAATGTTTCTTTTGAACGAAAAATCGAAATTTATTTTAAGGAGAAATAACGATTATTTCTAACCTTAGTGATGAAGTATGAAAGGATGAATTGTGAAGAGTAATGATAAACGGAAAAATAAAGTTTCCAGGAATGGGAATCGAACCCACAATGTTCCGCTTACCTCCCATTCCTGGACACTTTTATTTTCCGTTCATCATTACTTTTCACAATTCATCCTATCATACTTCATCCCTAAAGTTAGAAATAGTCGTTATTTCTCCTTAAAATAAATTTCGATTTTTCGTTCAAAAGAAGCATTTGCGGGATAATTGTCAAATATCGTTATACAATCATAAGCCGCATTATATTGTATTAAAAATAGGCATATATATAACAAAATAGACATATCCTGAACGTACTCACATGAGCATTAATGAGTATTTATATTTTGAGTCAAAAGGCGATCAATCAAATAAGCACAATATAATATAATGCGGCTTATGATTGTAAAACAACATTTGAAATACTATCCCGCATGTGTTTCTTTTTGAACGAAAAATCAAAATTTACTTCAAGGAGAAATAACGATTATTTCTAACCTTTTGGATGAGGTATGAAAGGGTGAATCGTGAAGAGTAATGATAAACGGAAAAAAAAAGTGTCCAAAGATGGGAATCGAACCCACAGTGTTCCGCTTACCGAGCAGATGCCATATCCACTAGACTAGGTTCGATTCCCATCCCTGGACACTTTAATTTTTCCGTTTATCATTACTCTTAACAATTCACCCTTTCATACCTCATACAAAAGGTGAGAAATAATCGTTATTTCTCCTTGAAGTAAATTTTGATTTTTCGTTGAAAAGAAACACATGCGGGATAGTATTTCAAATGTCGTTTTACAATCAAATAAGTCTATATAAAAGGGCGTACCTGGATCTGTAAAGAAAAAAAAAACAATTTTTTTTTTCAGAATATTTCGAGAGATTGCTCCCTCTTTATCAATTTATTGCACAGCAAACTTAATTTACAAATTCTTGTAAATCACATGAAAACAATTTTGTCATTGTTTTCATTTGATCTACAAGAATTTTCAAATTAAGTTTACTGTGTAATAAATTGATAAAGAGGGAGAAATCTCTCGAAATATTCCGAAAACAATGTTTTTTTTTCTTTACAGATCCAGCTACGCCTTTTTTTAATAAAGAGTATATATATGGTCTCACATATTCTTATGTCCAGCAATGGCTGCAGCCTTGCAGAAATTTTACATGGACCCAGAGCAGCAGCTTTACACACCTAAGATAGTGGACATTACTGCTACTGTGATAGAGATGTATGGAGACATCTGAGACTCTTCTTTGGACATGACAACAGCAACATATGTTTGTCTGATATGTATGTCCTCAATACCTAAATACTCTGGCTGAAATTTGAACAGATATAGAGTTGTATCTGAAAAAAATGCATAATCAAAATTTCAAGCCTATATCTCGAATATTCTTAAAGTTATTCATAAATTTTCTAATTTCACTCTCCAACCAGCGCCCCTCTGAGGTTTGAGATTGGTTTTGGTTTTGTTAGGAAGCCTACTGTACACTCAAGACAAGAGAATTTAGTAAAAGAATTTTTCAAATATCTTCGTAAAATTTTACATTTTTATATTTTAAAACAACATCTAAAATAATTTTATGGTACATGATTTAAAAGTTTACTATCGATAAAAGAGGGACGAGTGGGTAGCGCCCTCGATTCCCGACAGTCATGAACCGGGATTGAATCCCGCGTTAACATTTTATTTAATATGTGAATAACCTTCACATATTATTCATTGTTGTAAATATCATAAATTAGGTTGCTCTTTTTAAGCGGTACCTAATAAAGTGATTTTGGAACTGAACTGAAGTTTACTATCGATTATTCTAGAATATTTAATATTTATGTTTTTTTCTAATTTTGTTGTCAAATTCTGAATTGTATTAATATATTTTATAATGACTTGACATTAATTTTTTGTTTGTATTATATACCATGAAGATTTTTATTTCAAGCATTATTCGTAAGGCAAACATTGACTTGGGGAGATCCCAGGTAAAGCAGGGTCAAATTTTATAATTGTAAAGAAAAGTATTTGAATAAAAAAACAACATTTTTTTATACATATGCACTCGAGGGGAAAATGCTCTCGGGTAAAACTTGGGCGTTGTCAGAGTCATTTGGCTAAGTACAAAAAAATATTATTTACTTTTAAATTGATAGTTATTTAGAATTATGGCGGGCTGCAGAATTCATTCACTAATACTTATAACATATTATAGATTATATTGTTTTTAATATCAACAACTGACCTTTTTATTTTTTCTATTGTTTTTTGATATTATACAATAATATAAAATACTTTTGATTAACTTGAAGCCGATTTTATAAACAAACAAATAAAAAAACATGATGATATATTATATACTATAATTTATTTAGTTGAGTCAGGTTCTTGGAGCCAAATACAGAAGTAGTCAACTACCCAGGCTGTTCTTCTGACACTGTGGGAGCCAAGAGACTTCCTTTCAGCCTGCTGAGATGACGGACCACGCCGTTCAGCAAACATACAAGCGGGGCCATGTAATGTGAGATAACCACCGCGGCGCGGATATCGGCGCAAGCCAAGAGAACCAGAATAGACATTCTAGGGTGTAGTCCTTTTGTCTTCCCCTATAAAATGTAGCTAATAAGTAATACCAATAAAACACTAACTTTGAAATACTTTCTGGGCCATCGCTGGACTAATAAATCGACACACCACAACACCTATCGTCTTTTGGTTTTATTTACAATGTCAGTGGAAGTTTAATTCTTTAGGTAGCGCCATGGAGATTTCTTTCTTGGGGAAATTTTCTAGGAATGCTGGACTTAGGTTGGTGATCCCTAGAAGGATGGCCGTCAGGAATCTTTGGTATTGGAAGGTTGGGTAGAGAGAGAGGCGAAGAAGAGATGGTCCACGGTTTGATCTTCATCTTGACAATGAGGGCAATTTGAGTCTTTTTTCCCAATACTTTGCATATATTCTGCATCAATGATTATATACCATAAATACAAATATTTACATAACAAAAATCAT
>CP092865.1:52910368-52941947 GCA_030710605.1 Cordylochernes scorpioides | reverse complement strand
GATCTACAACATTGTCTGTTGTCTAGCGGTGAAGAAGAGTCGGCATTCCAGCAGTTTATATACATATATAAACAATATACGAGCAACACAATAAATAAAATTGATATAATATAGCGCAAAATCATTCTCATTATGATTTTGGATAATAAGTCAAAGAAACATAAAATCATATAAAAAATATGAAAAAATATTTTGTCCAAAAAGGATAAGCAAATTTTCATAAAAAATTGATTATTTGAAAAATTATTTCTAGATGAGGATAAATAATCGAATATCTCTTCTCTCTCTATATATAAAAATGAATGTTTGTATGTTTGTTTATATGTCCGGTATACAAATTCGCAGTAGTTCACTAATTCAAACCAAAATTTCCATACATAGGTAAAAAAAATACGGGGAAGACGATAGGCTATTTAAAAAAAATATATAAATCGATTATTAAAACTATATATTTTTAGTCAGAAAATGATGATGACGATATTGCTGTATCATGTTTGATTATCAGATACAAAATTCCAAAAAGCAGAGACAACGGGTGAAACCAGTTCATTATTTTGTATGCAGGAACAAAATTCTAACAGAAAAACATTCATTCGAGCAGAAAACAAAAGCCAGATCATCTCTTTATAAAAATATCGCTTCTCAGACACAAAGTTTGGAGCGGGACGTTTCACAAGAGTGACATCCACGCCGCCAATTTATAATTGTAACGAATAGTATTTGAATAGGGTACATTTAATAGGGTAAAACCCGGGCGTTGCCCGGGTCATTCGGCTAGTATTCTATAAATGGTTAATTTTAAATTGGAAATAATGCAGGGAATTATTTCACTGAGAAGGTTTTCCAAAAGAAATATTATATGATAATAATAGAATATAAAATACTTTTTCTCAAGCCTAATCATCTAGCTTATTTCGAAAATTTTTATAAGATACCAATATGAATTCCAAATAATTGAAATTAATTTTTTTTTGTGATAAAATTATTTTTTTTTTCAAGATTAAAAATAATTGATATTTTATTCTAGAAAAAAGGTCATTAAATATATTAAGATTTTAAAATATTAATGACGTCAGAAATTATTAATTATTTAGGTAACCTGGATTCCTGGAGCATACTAAAGTCGCCAACTATCCGCATTATTTTACAGAGAGACGACAAAGAAAGACCATGTTAGTCTATATTTTTGCTGAATAATCTGTTTTTTAAAAATATAATTAATAAATAAAAATATATATATATATATTTAAAAGTTTTTAAAATTTGTAACAAATAAATGTACTGGTAATATGTTTCTTTTCATTTTATTTGTTATAAATTTTAATGATATATGGCAATTGAATTTATAAATTTAATTTAAAAAGCCTTTGTTTAAATGCACTTAAAAATAAATAATAAACTATTTTAGCTTTCCCTATTGAGCAATTAGATTTTCACTCATATATAGGTTTTTAACTTTTAATTAGACAATTTTAATTTATATTTAGACATTTTTCATTTTAATTTAGAGATTTTTCATTTTAATTTAGACACTTTCATTTTTATTTAAACATTTTCAATTTTAATTTAGACATTTTTCATTTCAATTTAGACATTTTTCATTTTAATTTAGACATTTTTCATTTTAATTTAGACACATGGGCTTTTTATAGAAAAGTCCATTGTGTCTAAATTAAAATGAAAAATGTCTAAATTAAAATTGAAAATGTCTAAATAAAAATGAAATTGTCTAAATTAAAATGAAAAATGTCAAAATATATATTCAAATTGTCTAATTAAAAGTTGAAAACCAATAAATATAATTTCTCAATGGATAAAGCAAAAATATATTTTATTTATTTTTTCCTTTTTAATGCATTAAAAATATAGAAGTTTTTAAAATATCATTTTTATATTTAATTGATTTTGAGTTTTTAGTCATGAATCTACAAAACTTGGAATATATTCGAAATATCACCAAAATATTTAAATGTATGCATCAATATTCGTAAGTAGTAATATAAAGGTAACCCAGGATCCTAGAGCGTATCCATAGATCGCAAACTACCTGGGAAATATTCGTAAAAACACCAAGTATTATTATCTTTACATAAAAACATGCACACACTATAATATTAGAATATATGTTCTGAATAATATATATATATGAAAAAAAACAATAGAAAAAAAAAAAAACGTTTAGTTTATTTTTGCTCCACTAGATGGCGCTCTGCCATCTAAAGAGCACATGTGCTCTTGGTCAGGAAATGTCTTCTTTATTTTTAATATCAACACCTGGCCCACTTATCTTTTATTTTTTTCTATTGTTTTTTCATGTGTTAAGCGTATTGACGCAAATTTGGCCTTAAATACCCATTTCTTGATTTCTCAAGAAGCCTCTGGGACCGAAAAAACTTTTTGGTCGCAGTGGTTACAGCCTACTTCACGCTGATGAGCGCCAACAGCGCGAAACGCGTTCGTGGATGGCTTTTCTTTATTTATCAAGAAATTGGGTTGGCCAAATATCATGGAGTAAGCTAAATAAACGTTTAGTTTATTTTTGCTCCACTAGATGGCGCTCTGCCATCTAAAAAGCACATGTGCTAGTGGTCAGGATATGTCTTCTTTATTTTTAATATTTTTTTAAATATATATCGTAATTTAAACAATGTGATATGTAAGTAATAAAGTATGACGTCTTTTCTAGTCGTCTCAAAGTGATACCAGCTTGCCACCGGACACCCGGGGAATCCAGAGAGAGACAAAAAGGGGCGTTTGTCCGGATGTTGACAGTTAGGTTACAGTGGATACTTTAGGACAGGCCCGCTCAGTGCGTTGCCATCTCATGCAGGACGCCGGGCTTTCCTCAGTTAATCCTCAACTTTCACCTTGTCCTGGTGCCACGTGAGACGTACTAGGAGAGCGTCTTTTGATCCCAAACTTTGTCGTTGCTGTCCCGTACGGACTTCCCATTCTGCACGCCTTGCCACTCAACCCCGACTGCTTCCAACTCACTTGTTGTCTTACCCGGGTTTACGACATATATATATTTATATGTATGTATATTTATTTATTTATTATTAAATCAGACGCGATATCTCCACAAGGGATCCTCACGTCAAGAAACAACACTAAGATACTATATTACATAAACAATTGAATAATTACAAGGTTTGAGTAGAGTTTAAAGAAGAAAGGAAAGGACATTAAAATCATGCTTGAATTTACAACCAACTAATGAAATAAATACAAATAAATATATATGTATATGAAAAATAATTTTAAAAAATAGAAAAAATAGGTACACCAATACCTCGCTTTGCGTCGTTTCGTTTTGCGTTTTTTTCGAAATTGCGTCGATGCTTAATTTTTACTGATTTTCACTGTGCTTCGTTAGATTTTCGAAGTTGCGTTGTTTTGGATTCGAGACTTTAATTTTTTTAATTTATTTTTTTCCCTAAAATATGGCAACACCTTTGTTTTTGATTGCGCCATGCCATCAAAATTTGAGAATTCCCTTTCTAACTACAAGGTAGGATCAATAAATAAGGTGAATTATAATTTATATAAAAAAAAGAACGATATTAAAAATTAGGGCTTGATTTATTCAAAATAATCACCTTGGCTTTCTATACATAGTCTCCATCGTTCTGGCAACTTGTAAATACCCTCTTTATAGGCACTCTTAGGAAGCGTGTGAAAAAATCTTGCACCACTTTCTGGACATCTTCATCCGAGTCAAATCGCTTTCCCTTTAACTCCTTCTTTAGTAGTCCAAAAAGGAAATAGTCAGAGGGGCCTAAGTCTGGACTATATGCAGGATGTTCTAAAATTTCAAAACCTAATTTAATGATTGTAGATACAGTTTTACATGATGTATGCGGCCTTGCGTTATCATGAAGGAAGAGAACACCTTTACTAAGCTTCCCTCTTCTTTTGTTTCTTATACCGGGCTCTAGCCTATTTACAAGAATATCACAATAAAGGTCGCTGTTCATACGTTGCCTTGAGGATAAAAAATCAAGACAGATTGGTCCATCAACATCCCAAAAAATTGTTAACAAAACTTTACCGGCCGAACGTTGAGACCTGAGGAACATGTAATTCGTCCATTTTTGAACTCGTTAACCCATTTATAAATGTTTTTTGAGACAAACAAGACTCACCATAGATATTTTTCATTCTTTGGCATATTTGAGATGTTTGAATACCTTCTGCATTCAAGAAACGAATAACTGCACGTTGTTCAAGCGTGGTGCAATCCTTCAAAGGAGCTTCCATTTTAGTTTATTTATAAGTCTCGCGCCGCGCGTGGGAAAAAAGAACAGAACACCTTAAATAGTCTCTCGATGTTATATTTTAATATTCTGTGGTTTAAATTATTTTTGCTTTTTTAATTTTCAAGAAATAAGGTAATCCACCTTATTTATTGATCCCCCTTTGTAAAAATCAACGCAAATTTAATACAATTTTATTTTCACTTTGCGTCGTTTCAATTTGCGTCGTGTACTTTACTATTTAAAAATCAAATGACAGAGGTCAGGATATGCCTTTTTTTCTGTATGTAAAATCTAACCAAATACATAGATGTATTACGACATGTGTTTCCGTATGTGTTTCTTTTGAACGAAAATTCGTATTTTAAGGAGAAATAACGATTATTTCTAACCTTAGGGATAAAGTATGAAAGGATGAATTGTGAAGTGTAATGATAAACGGAAAAATAAAAGTATCCAGAGATGGGAATCGAACCCACAGTGTTCCGCTTACCGGGCAGATGCCATGTCCACTAGGCTACCCTGGACATATTTTTCCGTTCGTAAATATTTTATAAAGTAATTTATAATACAATATAATGCGGCTTTGATTGTAGAGCGACGTTTAACAAGTTTTACTGCAAATTTTTCTTTTGAACGAAAAATAGAAATTTATTTTAAGGAGAAATAACGATTATTTCTAACCTTAGGGATAAAGTATGAAAGGATGAATTGTGAAGTGTAATGATAAACGGAAATATAAAGGGTCCAGGGAAGGGAATTTTTCGTTTATCATTACCCTTCACAATTCATTCTTTCATACTTCATCCCTAAGGTTAGAAAAAACATTATTTCTCCTTAAATTTCGAGTTTTCGTTCAAAAGAAATACATGCGGGATAACTTTCAAATTTCGTTTTACAATCACAAGCCGCATTATATTATATTGTATTATATAAATGAATCTAAAGAGACAAAGGTCGCCTATCCCGTCAAAATAGACGTCTAAAACCAGACGCCATCTATTGACCGTCGCCGCAACTGCCTCGGGTCGGTGACAAAGCCACAACACCAGCTTTGGCAAACTGAAAAGCGTCCACCTAGAGACTATGGCTGGTGTTGTGGCTTTGTCACCGACCCGAGGCCGCTAGTTGCGGCGACGGTCAATAGATGGCGTCTGGTTTTAGACGTCTATTTTGACGGGAGAGGTGACCCTTGTCTCTTTAGATCAATTTCTTCCTGCCAAAATTTCCATCTATATAGATATATATATGTTATATAAAATAATATTTTATTTAAAATCATATTTCATAGATCCAAATATTCTGTTAAATCGACCGCCAGAGGTCACGCTTTGCATATAAAAACTCGTTGTTGTTTTTCCCCGATGGCCGGCTCAAAACTTTTGTACATTATGTAAATAATCTTTTGTTTTCCTTATTCTACTCGCCTTAAGCCAGGCATTACTTTATTCAAATTATGTTTTTCATATATATTCCTTAGCTCAAATAAAGAAATCTCTGATCAAGACTTTATATTTTCAAGATTATTATTTCAACCACGACTGCATTACCATAGCTTAATTCTCAAGATAACCAAAATCAAGATAATCGCAACAATTCCAAAATCAATAGAAAATCTAATTATTTTATATAACATACATGTACATATAATTTTGTAATAGTTTAGTATCAGGCGGCGTTTTATTCGTTTATCTATGTTCTCCAGGAGAAGGACAGAGATGCCTGAAAGCTTGACGTTAATAAATCGAAGAGAAACACATATCCAGACACATTTGGTATTGCTTAAATAAAAACCACTATTAACATAAATTTCTTTTTAAAAATGCTATATAAACTTTCTCTATTATCTTTGTAGTTTATTTTCATATTGAATTTTGGATATGCAAATATCCTGTTTTGCATAATGGTTTTCATATAATTTTGTATATAAATAGCGACAGTTTTTAGCTACCAGAAGTCAGTTAATTTATGTCAATAAACGACATTACTGGAGTCCGTTTGCCTCAGTGAAGCGACCTCTTGGCTACCTCCCAACCTTCTAGGATAAAACAATCTTGTTTATACGTTTTTAGTAAGTTGAAGAAGAGATTGTGTCTGAAAGCTTTTTTCAATAAATTCAATAAAAACCTATATTAACATGAATTTATCTTTTAAAATGCTATATAACCTTTCTCTATTATCTTGTTTAAATGTTTTTAGTTAGTTGAAGAAGGGCATATGTCCGAAAGCCTTTTTTAATCAATAAAAATCTATATTAACATAAATTCTCATCAAAAATGCAATATAACCATCTCTATTATATATTGTTTATACGTTTTTAGTTAGTTGAAGAAGAGATTATACCCGAAAGCTTTTTAAAATAAATTCAATAAAAACCTATATTAACATAAATATCTCTTTAGAAATGCTATATGAACTCTCTTTATTATCTTGTTTATACGTTTTTAGTTAGTTGAAGAAGAGATTATGTCCGAAAGCTTTTTTTCAAATCAATTCAATAAAAACGTATATTAACATAAATTTATCTATAAAATGCTATATAAACTTTCTATATCATATTGTTTATACGTTTTTGGTTAGTTGAAGAAAGGCATGTGCACGAAAGCTTTTTAAAATAAATTCAATAAAAACCTATATTAACATAAATTTCTCTTTAAAAATGCAATATAACCTTCTCTATTATATCTTGTTTATACGTTTTTGGTTAGTTGAAGAAGGGCATATGTCCGAAAGCCTTTTTTAATCAATTCAATAAAAACCTATATTAACATAAATTTCTATTCAAAAATGCGATATAAACTTTCTACAACATCATGTGTTTACAATGATTATCTTTCTAACCTGAAAGGTTCAGGTTCCTAATATATATTTTCGTTTCTATTTTTATTTTTGATTACATTTTCTTGTATAATATGTTTATAACTGCTTCTGTTTAAAAAAAAAAAAGGAAATCGACTCGATTATCCCTAGCCGGGATATCGCGTTTTGTGTGTTAAAATAAATAATAATGGTGGATTAAACTGGCGAAACCGCTGTGTGTGGGGGTCCACTGATGAACCAGGCCCTCCGATTAATTTGTCCATTGCATTAAGGGTAGTAGAAATTGTTTAATTTCAAAAAGTATCTTACGCGTTGAAAATAGTTTCGAATTTTGATAACAGATGGCGCGCTAGTGCATCATATTATAAATAATAACTGTGAGTTCGATTCCCATCCCTGGACACTTTTATTTTTCCGTTTATCATTACTCTTCACAATTCATCCTTTCATACCTCATTCCTAAGGTTAGAAATAATCGTTATTTCTCTTTAAAAAATGAATTTAGATTTTTCGTTGAAAAGAAACACTTGCGATATAATTTTCAAATGTCGTTTTACAATCACAAGTTGCATTATATTATATTGTATTATAAATAATAAAGTTTAATTGTTTTTAGAGTCAAGTTGAAGAAGAGATTATGTCCGAAAGCTTCTTTATTTATCTTAATGACAAATAGTTGTTGTGTGTTTTTTATACTTTGTTGTGTAATTGCGAGGTAATTTAAGACGTAGTTGTTGGTAGAAAAAAAGAAAGTTTTGTAGGAAAGTGAATGAAGAGAAGTGAGAAAGGACAAACAAAGAAAGAGACAAACACAGAAAGAGACAAACACAGAAAGCTTATCCGTTAGGAATTAGCTTGTTAGAGGACTTAGTCTCGTTACCACGTCAGCCTGGCACGACTTCTGTCCATCGGGGCAATGATTTGTCCACGTCTCTCTCTCAGTCAAATGGTACACTTTTGTACGTTGTCCATTTCGGTCTCTAATAGCTATTTTTATTATCTGGATTCATTAGTTAATCACAGTCTTTGGTTAGAAGACTTAATGTCTTTTTGATTCTTCTTATGGATTAGGTTTGTTGTTTGAAAGATAGCGGTTAGGTATATATGATAATCATTTTTAAAAATTATTCCTAGTATATGTAATACAGGCCATGATAATCATGGTGAGTAGAAGTTGGTGGCTGCCTTAACTGTAAGTATACCACATGTCTATAACATGGTACAGGCCATGATAATCATGGTGGGTAGTTAGCGACTGCTTTTACTGTAAGTGCACCACGTGTCTACATATGGTACAGGCCATGATAATCCTGGTGGGTAGTTAGCGACTGTCTTTTACTGTAAGTATACCACATGTCTACATATGGTACAGGCCATGATAATCCTGGTGGGTAGTTAGCGACTGTCTTTTACTGAAAGTACACCACATGTCTACATATGGTACAGGCCATGATAATCCTGGTGGGTAGTTAGCGACTGTCTTTTACTGTAAGTACACCACATGTCTACATATGGTACAGGCCATGATAATCCTGGTGGGTAGTTAGCGACTGCTTTTACTGTAAGTACACCACATGTCTACATATGGTACAGGCCATGATAATCCTGGTGGGTAGTTAGCGACTGCTTTTACTGTAATTACACCACATGTCTACATATGGTACAGGCCATGATAATCCTGGTGGGTAGTTAGTGATTGCCTTTTACTGTAAGTACACCACATGTCTACATATGGTACAGGCCATGATAATCCTGGTGGGTAGTTAGCGACTGCTTTTACTGTAATTACACCACATGTCTACATATGGTACAGGCCATGATAATCCTGGTGGGTAGTTAGCGACTGTCTTTTACTGTAAGTACACCACATGTCTACATATGGTACAGGCCATGATAGCCAAGAAGAGAATTTTCACCTCAGGCGAGCGGAGGAATGTCGCTGGAAGCGACGAATTTGGTATGGGCTGGAAGCCCTCACCGAGCTGAACATGAGCCTGCAAGGCTCGGCTCCGAAAGTGAAGCCGTTGCGGATTTATCCGCGGAAAACCATTTTCAAGGTGAAGATTCGAGAATGGCTGACGCAAGCGCCAACTATGCAAATCTGCCAATCGACAGAAGCCATGCAAATTTTGCCGCGGCGTGTATCGCTGACGTCACGCCATCAACAAGCGGCGCCTTGGCCGCTGCGACGAACTGGGCCGAGCAAATGGAGGCTGCGGAATCAGGTGAAGATAGCTTCACCGTAGTTAAACACAAGCGAAGACGCAGGGAGTCGCCGAACCGCCCTGTCGAACAACGTTCCAGCGGTGTCGCGGCCTCCAAAAGGACAGGCGCAACCCCGCGAAGACGGCCAACTGCGGGAGGAGCTACGGTGGTCCAGGAAATCAGGGCTACCCGGGCCGACATCGCCGATGCCAGAGTACAACAGCGCTCTTCAACTGAGGATAACTGCGTCTTCGTGGAACACTGCCCAGACTTCGGATACACCCATTACCTACAGGCAGTAGAAGAGCTGGTCGGAGGAGCCGGGAATGTGCTCCAAGTGATGAAAATGGACGGCCACATGCTGGTGGGCCTGTCCACCAAGGCCCTGGCGGAGCGACTTCTAAGGGACGGCCTTGAAATCGGGCATACCCACCTCAGGGCCTTCCCCTTTAAGAAAAGGGCGGAGAGGATCACCGTCGCAAACCTGCCCTTTTTCGTAGACGACGCCGCCGTCATCGAGGCCCTCAAGCCCTACGGTGACGTGTCTTCCAATGCCCCTATCCGGCTAAGAGCCGGAAGGTATACCTTCACGGATGGCCGACGCGAGGTATTCATCCTCCTAAAGGAGGGCTTTACCCTGGAAAAGATCCCGACCCGCGTCGTCATCAGAAACAAAGGAAACGTCCTCTCGGCCTTCATATCATATGGAGTCAAGTGCTCCAGATGCGGCCGGCAGGGTCACCGTAAGGCCAACTGCCCCATCAATCCTGGGAGAGCCTCCAACAACGGCCAGCCACAACCGGCACCCCTTCCACCTGGTGCTTCGTCCACCGTGTCCCGGCAGCAGAGCCGTCCGACACCAGCGGCCCCGGCCTTGCCTATGGAGGAAACGCCTTCTGCCCCTCCACCTGTGACCCCTGCTCCGCCCCTGCAGGCGCCTGAGGGTCCCGTGGGCCCTCGCCCGGCCGGTTCACAACATCCTGAGCCGCCTCCCGCTCGGCCGGACCTCGTTTCCCCGTTTGGCCCTCTGCCCGCCCAGAAGACCCTCGGACCTGCGGCCCCAACACCGGACGTGGAGATGTCCATCGTGGAGGAGACCTTTGCGTCCTCCACGTCATCGGCAAAGAACGCAACGAGAGTCGACCTCGATGCGTTCATCGAGGGGCACCCCAGCGTGTCCTTCGCTGAGACGGACGCCCTTGGTCTTGGGCGGGAGGAGGTCCTGGACCTCCTCTCCTCGAGGACCAAGGCGCAGAGAAAAGGACCCCTCCTGTCGCCTCCGCAGTGCGACGCCCTCGCCGGCCTGATCAGGCAAATATTGGATCTGAGGCCCGGAGCAGCCAGCAACCTCTACAAAGTCTTCGGGCAAGTCAAAGCTGAGCTGAGGACAACACCAACTGCAGCGTCTCCAACACCCCCACTGCCTGCGCCTCGGCCTGCCGAGCCAACACCGCCCGCTCCCCATGGGAAAATGACAACACCGGCCCTGGCGACATCTCCACTGTTTCAAGTGGAGGAGGATCTGACGTCGAAGCGCTGGGATGAAGCAGCTGATATAATTTATAAATTGTGCAATGAACGCTACTCGGGGCCCTTGACTGATTTGGGAATCACAGAGGGTGACATCACGGATGCGGTCATATACCCCGAGGACAGGGAGCCTCTCCTCAGGACCTGCTCCACCCAGAAGAAAAACCTTATCACCGAAATCATCAGTGCTGCAATTGAGCGCGCTCGGGACTCAGATCTCTTTGTACGTGAGGGCTTATACGCGCTCAGGAGGATGTTACTCCCCTGACGGAGTCCAGACTACCCTTGGCAGGGGAACCTCCTGATGTGAATTTTTTAAATTGTAAATTTTTAACTGCCTAACTCTCCGGAGTGTAACAATTGACTATGTTGTCAATAAATGTGTTTTTAATTGTCAATTGTCACATGTCTACATATGGTACAGGCCATGATAATCCTGGTGGGTAGTTAGTGATTGCCTTTTACTGTAAGTACACCACATGTATACAAGCTATGATAATCATGGTGGGTAGTTAGGGATTGCTTTTACTGTAAGTACACCAAGAAAAGCTAACCACGTACGCGTTTCGGACTGTTGGCCCTCTTCAGCGTGGTGCAAACTGTAACTCATCTACCAAAAACTCGTCATTTTTCCGATAGATGGCGCAAGCAATCAGGAACTCTCAGTTGCTCGATAAGGAGATGCCTTTTTTTCTCTTAATTTATCCAAGGTGGATAAATCCCAAGTACAATATCACATATTTGTATTATTTTTTCAAATTAATTTATCTTAAGAATAAAAAAAGACTGTCCAACGTGGAATTCGAACCAGGGACGTCGCAGTCGAAAACCGAAGTTTATACCGTTACACCACTAACCCAGCTAAGGTCAATAATACAAATCTCATACATAAATGTACTTCTAAATATCAGTCGATGAAATTATATATATTTCTATCAGTAAAATGTGTAGGAGAATTCAATTTTACGCTTTAATGAATCTTTACAAAATTGTTTAATTGCTTCAAGTCTAATTATACATTTAATTGATCTCTTATTTTTTAATTTTTCGTGTATTCTCTCTTTTTAAAGGTCATTAAGGATAAAATTGTACATAAGTATTGTGACTTCATATCACTTTATAGCATGTTATAATTCAAATATTTTTGGAAATATGAATTTATCAATATAATTATTGTGATGCATTTGCGCGCCAAGTAAGGGTAAAAAACTATTTTTTTAAAATTCTATCATATTGTCACTGAATAATTATTTTAAATATTCTGTTGTATATCATTATAAATATTTGCATAGTCATCACCCCTTACCTTGCTTGTATATTATTACTTGTAAATAAATTTTTATAAATAGTTTGCATTTTTTTTTTATAAATAAATTATTTTTACTTAAACTTTTGTTATACTCGTTATCACTACCGTGACAATATTTAAAAAAAAAGGAGGGAGAAAAATATAGAAAAAAACAGTTTGATGTCTTCAAAAAAAAAAATGCCTTGAAAAAAAAAAAAGGTAAAACAAATATGCAAGCAATTGAAATCAACATAACCAGATATAACTATCAAATTGATTAAAAGACATTTAATCTATGAATTTTTGGAAAATTTTTTTTGACCATTTATAAGTTTGAGCAAAAATGGTAAGAGAGAAAGAGAGAAATGTTTTAACGATTACACAAAAATTTGGAAGGAGATGAATATATCTGAATTTTTTTTTTTAATTGTGCTTTGTTTGGTAATTGTTTTTAATTATTTGTTTATAAAAAAAAAAATGGTTTTTGAAATATTTATTAAGAAATATAAACATTTTTTTTATCCTTTATTTTGATGGTTGTGAAAATTTGTCTTTTACATACAACAACAATTTTATTTTCAAAAATTTATGAAAGAGTTTTTTTTTTCAGAGAGTGAAAGAAAAGCTTATTAATAAATTCAAGTAAAAATGAAATAAAAAGTTTTTTTAAGTATAAAAGGATGGATAAAAATAGATATTTCAAAGCAGAAGACACAGTGAAATGATGAAAAGAATGTTTATAAAACGGAACAAAGAACGAGATGCGTCAAATATTTAACATTTGAAATTATTTGAAAGGGTTAAAAATGATGAAAATGATAAGAGATTGAGATTGAAACTTTTTTATATCAAAGTCCATATAAGATTATATAAGGTTAAATACAGATAAAATATAAATATGAATAAATAAGATTATATAATGATAAATATATGAATATATAGATATATAAAATATTTGCTGATTAATTGATATTAAAAAATAACGAATAGTTGTTATTTATTCCGATAGATGGCGCAAGCCATAAGCAACTCTCAGTTTCACGATAAGGAGAGAGAGTGAGATGTGGTCACAAATCAAGTTTATTGTTGATATTGTCATGGAGAAATTAGGAACGACAAACTTCAGGATGACACAGCAATTTATTTAAGGTACAAGCGCACCAACTAAAAATTATAAAAATACAAGAGAAAAAAAAAACGAGGAAAGTTTCTATATATATCTATTATAAATATCAAGAAATGAATAATCTGTTATATAATAATGAAGCAAGAAAATGATTATTCTTTGAGAGAGTGTGAAAGCTTGTAAAAATAGGAACTTACCCTCTACCATTAATTTGTTTTTTTTTTTTCTTTGTCGTCTGTTTTACACAAGTAGAATCTGGTTAGAACGATGTAATTTAGATGATTGTTGCCTTAAATACGAGGTTCGTTTCTCTCTCTATATCTACATGTTTAAAGTTTTAATTTTATAAATCTGAGAGTTGTCTTCAAAAACGATCCAACAAATAATCTCGAAGATTGCTCGATGTAAATATTTACATGTAATTCTACTGTCCTAAAAGCTTATGTCCATAGTTTACTTAAATACCATTTCTCAGATTCCACCCTTCAGTGTAACATATATAAACAGAATGATCCAATACGGTATTAGAGCTCTAAGAGAGCATTGCTCGATGTAAATATTTATATGTAATTCTACTGTCCTATAAGCTTATGTCCATAGTTTGCTTAAATACCATTTCTAAGATTCCATCCTTCATTGTAACATATATAAACAGAATGATCCAATACAGTATTAGAGCTCTAAGAGAGCATTGCTCGATGTAAATATTTATATGTAATTCTACTGTCCTATAAGCTTATGTCCATAGTTTACTTAAATACCATTTCTCAGATTCCACCCTTCAGTGTAACATATATAAACAGAATGATCCAATACAGTATTAGAGCTCTAAGAGAGCATTGCTCGATGTAAATATTTATATGTAATTCTACTGTCCTATAAGCTTATGTCCATAGTTTACTTAAATACCATTTCTAAGATTCCACCCTTCAGTATAACATATATAAACAGAATGATCCAATACAGTATTAGAGCTCTAAGAGAACATTGCTCGATGTAAATATTTATATGTAATTCTACTGTCCTATAAGCTTATGTCCATAGTTTGCTTAAATACCATTTCTAAGATTCCACTCTTCAGTGTAACATATATAAACAGAATGATCCAATACAGTATTAGAGCTATAAAAACCTAAATAATTGCAATCAGTAATTTAATGAATGAAAGGAAGAAAAAAATTGTTTGCAACAAGTTTCTTGTTGGTATATCGATCCAATTGCTATTTGCAGTATTCCCCTACTAATCAAAGGCTAGCAGATGTTTTGAGGAAATTTGGGATTAGGTCTGTTTTTGTAGGCTCTCGATCCAACGGCCAATTAGTCAGACATCCAATCACGAAATCCCAGGTTAAGACAGAACCGAGTGACCAGCAAAATGCGGTTTATTCATTATCTTGCCAACAATGTACCGCTTCTTACGTGGGGGAAACCGGCCGAACTGTCGGTACCAGAGTTAAGGAGCATATCAGAAACGTAAGGAACCGAGATAGCAGATCTTTTATATATCAACATGAGGATTCTACAGGCCACCATTTCAACCTACAGGAGGTCAAGTGTTACTTCCGAAACATATTCTCCAAACATAATAGACTTATACTAGAATCCTTGGTTTCGAACGATAAAAAGAGCATTAACAGAAGGATCGATTTACCACAGCAGTACCTTCATATATCCCATAGCTAAATTAGTTGTATAAATTCATAGTCGGTTTTTTGTCTTATTGTAAATTCCAAATCTTATTTTAGTCCTTTTTATGTAATCTTAGCGCATCTCAAATTTCATAATTTGTTTAAAAAAAAAAAAAAAAATTTTATTTTATTTTAAAGTTTTCGGCACATTTGCATGTATCGGTGTATACGATATATTTTATTACGATTTGTTTATTTCCGGTAAGATCAGTTCTACGCCTATATTTAGTTTAGATTTTGTATTATTTTATATATATTTGCGATGTCGGCCTGATGATAGGCTAACGCCTGAAAGCTCGCCAAATTTAAGAATAAAAGAAACTTGTTGCAAACAATTTTTTTTTCTTCCTTTCATTCATTAAAATACAGTATTAGAGCTCTAAGAAGCGGTCTGGTGGATTAAATTGGGGAAACTGCTGGGAGGGTTCACCACTGATGAGCCAAGTCCTCCCAATATTTTCTCATCGCAGTAAGGACACTAGAAGTTTGATTTATTTGTGAAAAGAAAAATTCGCGTCTCAAAGTCTTTATTCATAATATAATGAATACTTTGCTACACTATTGAGTAAATTCAATTTTGTGAAGTAAATTACGTTTTTTTTGGAAAAGATGGAGTTTTTGGGGATTGGCATTTGATTTAGATAAATTATGCTTTATCTATAAGTGAATTGAGCAAGCCTTTTATGACAAATTCAATCTCTATTACTTAACTTTCTGTTGATTTTTGATTATATGTTATATCGTAATTGAAGATATAAGTAAGAAAAATGCATCTCCTGATCGTGACACTTAAATTTGCTGAATGATTCCAAAGCAGGTTTATCTAGACTGACGAGGGCCATTAGCCCGAAACCATGGTCTCTAGGTGGACGTTTCTCAGTTTGTTAAAGCTGGTGTTGTGGCTTTGTCACCGACCTGAGGCCGCTAGTGTGTGGAGACGGTCAATGGATGGTGTCTAGTTTTGACGTCTATTTTGACGGGAGAGGTTACCTTTATTTTATATATATTGTCGCGGAGATAAATAAAGCAAGGGCAAGTTTGTGAATAATTAATTTATTATAAGGGGTATTTATAGGGAGAGAGAGAAAGTACAACTTACCCCAAGTTAAAGATAATCCTAATGTCAGCCACCGTCCCGTTTTCCTTATTTACAGATCAGCTTCCGAGAACCCCTCACACCTGTGGTCCCCCCCGGGGTCCAGGGATGATTGACAGGTGTCCCATCTGGATGGAGCTTCTTGACAATATCAATATCCTTTCAGCAAAACGTTAATGAATATGCCAATATATTCAATTAAAACTATTTTAGATGTGTACAATTCACTTTTTAATTAAAAAAAATGTCTATTATCCTTACTTCAATGATAAATTAATGGGAGGGCCTGGCTCATCAGTGGTAAACCCTTTCAGCGGTTTTCTAAAAAAAGACTACTTGATGTTTGCAGAAGAGCATTTGCTTGAAGCATATTATATATTTATAATTGTATGTATTTCTACTGTCCTCAAAGCTTATGTCCATAGTTCATCTAAAATACCCATTCCAAGAGTCTAGCATCAGTATCACTATAAAAAGAAAACAGTAAAATGAAATATTACAGCGATATGTTAGATTAAACTGGCGAAACAGCTGTGAGGGTTCACCACTGATGAGCTAGGTCCTTCTATTAATTTATCATTGCAGTAAGGACAGTAGAAAATTGATTTATTTATAAAAATAATCATATGCGTCTATAATTTGATAATTCCAATGTTGACACATTGTCACGTCTTCCTTTAGAATCGAGTGTCAGGGAGTCTCTTGATGAAGACCAGGTACTTCTTCTCAGGAAGTTGAATGAGGTACCGTTCTCTTTTATGGAGGTGGCATATGAGACGCCCCAATATAAAATACTGTCGATAGTATTAGTAAAACCTAATAAAGAAAATTATAAAGATCCGAAAGCCTACCGCCCTATAAGCTTGTCTTCTAATTTAGGTAAAATTTTTGAAAGTCTAATTCATATTGAACTTTTAAATCATATTAATAGTAATAATGTTATGCATCCTGCTCAACATGGATTTACACAAGAAAAATCAACAATCTCTGCTTTACAAGAAATAACTAAATTAAGTCTTCTGAAAAGAGAAACAGAAAATACGGCAATAGTAACAGTGGACATCAGCGGAGCTTTCGACAACGCATGGCATCCGGCAATTCTCCAACAATTGGACAAGGCAAATTTTCCAGCGGTACTTATAAAAATAATTTATTTATTTATTTATTGCGTATGATATTGTTTTTTACAGCACAATACAACAATGTTGGCAAGTTTCTCTAGAGTGGAATGTCGAGGTGACGAATCCACTCCAGGGCCTCCTCTGTGCACCGGTGGATAAAAATAATTAATTCTTACTTTGAAGACCGGAGTGTAGAGTTTAAATATACTAATGTAAAGTGTATAAAAAAGATAAATAAGGGATGTCCCCAGGGTGGTATTATTTCTCCTATTCTTTGGAATATATTACTTAATGATTTCAACTTATCTTTTAACGAAAGTTTTGCTAGAGTAATTGCTTTCGCGGACGATGTGACATTTGTGGTATGGAGTTCAAACATCTATGATCTTCAGTATAATATTACCAAATGTTTAATAAAAATCAAAGCCTGGTGTGAAAAGGTAAAACTTTCACTAAGTCCAAACAAAACAGGTATACTCTATCTACATAACTATGAAAAATTGCCCATTAATTTTGATGGAAAAATAATTCAACCATCAGAAACTGTTAAAATTTTGGGAGTTATTTTTAAAAATCATAGACAAAGGAATAAGATTAATTTTGGAACACATGTTGACAATATAATTTTGAAAGCTACGAAACTAAAGAATATATTGTTCTCATTATGTGCACGTACTTGGGGCATTGATACTCGACGTAGATTGATCTTATATAAAGCTATGATACGCTCTACAATAAGCTATGCATCAAATATTTGGTTTCCTTTTATCACTGCAGCAAAAAGATCCAAGTTGAATTCTATACAATATCAAATTCTTATTAGATGCATTCATGCTTATAGGACTTCATCTTCTTACATCACACATATACTAGCGAAAACCCCTTTACTGTCCGATTATCTTGAATTATTACAAACAAAGTATAATATGACAAATTCTCTCACAGATCGAACACTCATAAAACCCCTTCAAAAAGAATTAAACAAACTATATCTGGATCTAAAATTTAAGTTTTATCTTTCTCAATCTAATGAACTGTTCAAGAAATTCTTTCCAATTGCTGTCCCAAATTTCAATTCTTCTGATAAATTCACTACTTTATTCTTAACTGGCAAAGGACCCTTCTTAAGTTTCCTATTCAAACTGAATGCTATCAATGATCCAACATGTGAATGCCGCTTAGATGTTGAATCACCAGAGCATCTTCTTTTATCTTGCCCTCTGACTAATCAAATTGTATGTAGATACTTTGAAACATTACCAAATTCTCTTTGTGTATATACTCTATCTTATGAGAACTTGGTTAAGTTTAGAACTATTTGTACAATAATTTACAAAACAATACTAATCCATCGTGTAAATAATTAATCATATATATGTAAATAATACTAGCACAGCACAATAGTCCTTTGGACTTCGTGCTTTTGTAACAATAAATATAAATAAATAAGGAATGTTAGAGAAGGCAACTGGAAATTCACAAGGGTACCGAGAGAAAATCCACTAGCTCCTTATTATAATATCAATGAGGAATTAAGTTTGAAGTTTGGTTGTCTTCAATGGTGGGAAAGAGTGGTAATTCCACAAAAATTAAGATCTTTCATTTTGAATGACTCGCATGAAATGCTCATGGGCCAATTTCTTATGCCATTATAGACCGCAAATATCTGCATAAAATGTAGTGTGTTGTTTTGTAATAAATAAATGTATCACTAGCCACCATAATAAATATAAATCCTAATAAATAGCAGACGATCTATTGCCGCTAAAATCTTTCCAACCGACCGCCCATCAAAGACGTCTGACGTTGTATTACCCCGGGAACTGACCTTCTTAATAAGACAGCAGTAAAGTTTCAGATCAAACACTCGTAAATTCACAGCCAATAGGCGTCCTAAAACCTTCGTATAGACAACCAATCTACCAATAGGGGCCCTACAACCTTCGTTTAGGAAGCTATACAATCCATCAACCAATAGTGTGGCGCACAGCCCCGTTAGATATTTTACAAATATAATATGTGCATAACTCTTTTACTTTAAGAAAAACGAATTCTATTGATTACGAAACTAATATTTTCTGATGAATATCGCCATCTATCGGAATAAATATGAAATAATTGTTGATTTCTAAGTACACTCATGGACATAACTTATGGAAATTGTACCTTTTAGCATGTATATCGGGATTCAGACAATTACTCTGAAAGATGCACTCATGGACATAACTTATGGAAATTGTACCTTTTAACATGTATATCGGGATTCAGACAATTACTTTGAAAGATGCACTCATGGACAAAATTTAAGGAAGTTGTACCTTTTACCATGTATATCGGGATTCAGACAATTACTCTGAAAGATGCACTCATGGACAAAATTTAAGGAAGTTGTACCTTTTACCATGTATATCGGGATTCAGACAATTACTCTGAAAGATGCACTCATGGACAAAATTTAAGGAAGTTGTACCTTTTACCATGTATATCGGGATTCAGACAATTACTCTGAAAGATGCACTCATGGACAAAATTTAAAGAAGTTGTACCTTTTAGCATGTATATCGGGATTCAGACAATAACTCTGAAAGATACACTCATGGACAAAACTTAAGGAAGTTGTACCTCTCAGCATGTATATCGGTATTCAGACAATAGCTCTGAAAGATACACTCATGGACAAAACTTAAGGAAGTTGTACCTTTTAGCATTTATATCGGTATTCAGACAATAACTCTGAAAGATATTACAGTGACCTTTATTGAAGACACGCAAGATAACCTTAAGTTTTGTCCATGAGTGTACTTATATTTTTTTTTCGATGTATGATAAAGTATATAATTATATGCAAAAGAAATTTTATTAATAATAGAAAAACGATACAAACATTTAATACATCTTAACAAAAATGTTATTTTCCCGGAAATCCTTTTAGATAAAGAGATAAAAAGGTTTTTATTTTGTAACCAATTTAATGATTTTTCTAGGAAAGACAAAATAATTTTCCAAATAAATCGCCAATTAAATTAAACTGATGCTTTTCACTTAATCGATAATGGTTGGATTTTATTGTGTGTTGGTTAGGTTAGGTTAAGGTTAGGTTAGGTTAAGGTTTGGTTAGGTTAGGTTAGGTTAAGGTTAGGTTAGGTTAAGGTTTGGTTAGGTTAGGTTAGGTTAAGTTAGGTTAGGTTTGGTTAGGATAGGTTAGGTTAGGTTAGGTTAGGTTAGGTTAGGTTAGGTTAGGTTAAGTTAGGTTAGGTTAGGTTAATCTTCTTTGAGTTTACAATCCCACAGGTTGTCTTAATACAACACTTTCTATAGAAAATGTATTCATATTTTAACCTATTCTTTGAAAACATTAATTAAAAATAAAGTAGATCCTCTCTGTAAAGGACACCTAATTGCAGAGCTAAAGTGCCATTTAGGGAGATGTGTCCTCTTACCAGAGAGTTGCTACAGTAGAACTACCTCTCTGTAAAGGACAACACCTAGTTACAGAGTCAAAGTGTCCTTTAGAGAGATGTGTCCTCTTACCAGAGAGTTGCTACAGTAGAACTACCTCTCTGTAAAGGACAACACCTAGTTACAGAGTCAAAGTGTCCTTTAAAGAGACGTGTTCTCTTACCAGAGAGTTGCTACAGTAGAACTACCTCTATGTAAAGGACAACACCTAGTTACAGAGCCAAAGTGTCCTTTAGAGAGAGGTGTCCTCTTACCAGAGAGTTACTACAGTAGAACTACCTCTCTGTAAAGGACAACACCTAGTTACAGAGACAAAGTGTCCTTTAGAGAGATGAGTCTTCTTACCAGAGAGTTGTTAAATAGTAAAAATGGTAATTTTGCAAATAAAAACTGTTCTTTATAGAGAGGTGTCCGCTAAAGGGAGGTTCTATTGTATTATAATTTTGCATTTTTAAACTCAGTATCTTTATAAGGGGAGGCTGTACGAGTAGTTTAAACAGATGGTCTGTCTCCTTTAAAAAAACAGACGACCATTGATATCAATGATTCTTTTTTAAATAAAACAATTTTATACTGAATTTACGTCAATAATAAATTAATGGGAGGGCCTGAGAGGGTTACCATTGGTGAGCCAAGCCCAGCCATTAATTTATCATTACAGTAAGAGGGCAATAGAAGATTATTTCATATAAAAAAAAATCTAACGCTTAAAAAACAGTTTCAATATCCCATACTAATATTTGATTTTAAAACAATCCCAATTCTGCATCAATTATTCAATAAATGTATAGAAATGGGATACTATCCGGATGAATGGAAAAAATCATTCTTAAAAATAATTCCAAAACCAGGCAAAACGAATTATGAAGTAAATAAAAGTTATAGACCTATATCATTGACATCTAATCTCTCTAAAACATTTGAGAATATAATAAAAAAATAAATTAAGTAACTATTATTTAGAAAATAATCTAATGAGCTCAAGGCAGCACGGCTTTATGAAATCTAGATCAACTATTACTGGAATGGAAAAAATTATAGAAACTATATTGAAACATAAACAAAAATAATTGACTTCCTTGATAGCTATAGATATAGCTGGTGCATTCGACAATGCATGGTGTGGCCTGCGATTATAAAACGAATGGATAATGATAATGTTCCCTCAGATATAATACGGATCATAAAATCTTATTTGAATAATGAAAGGGAGGTGAAATTTATATACGAATCAGAAACTTTTTATAAGAAACTAACTAAAGGATGTCCACAGGGTGGACCTTTATCACCACTTCTATGGAATATTTTGCTAAATGATTTGTTGATAAATTTTGAATCAATGAATGCAGATATTATATGTTATGCAGACGACGTTACAATAATTTGCTGGAATAAGACTATCGAATGACTAAAAACCGCAAGTGAATACATCTTAAATTATGTGATCCAATGGTGTAATAGAAATAAATTAACGATCAGTACAGAGAAAACTAATTTGCTATACCTGCATAACAGAGAAAAAATACCTATTAAGGTTATTAACAATATAATTAGGCCGGTCAAGCAAGTAAAAATTCTGGGAATGAAATTTTCAAATCACAAATGGAAAAATAAAGTTAACTTTACTCCGCATGTAAATGATATTCTGTGTAAGGCAGGGCGTATGAAAAATTTATTATGTTCACTAAGCGGCAATATGTGGGGTTTAGATACTCAAAAGAGGTTAACTTTATATAAAACAATAATAAGGCCTGTACTTACATACGGATCAGAAATTTGGTTTAAATATTTAAACAATCGTTCTAAACAAAAACTGAATTCCATGCAGTACCAGATCATTTTATGGGCAGTCAGAGCATATAAAACTACTTCATCAAACTGTGTGCATAGTCTGGCAAAAATTCCACTCCTAACAGACTATATAGAATCTAGAATAATCAAATATGATCTAGCTCATCTGTCCACTGAAGATCTAATTGCTTACGAACCCCATGCTCCAAGTATAGTCAAATCATTCTTACACGCAAAAATGAAAGAAATTTTTGATAATACTAATGAAATTTTCAGAAGCTTTTTCGTGTCTGGAATCCCAAGATTTTTCCGTCCAAATTTTTATAATATCCAATTCATTACAGATCATGGTAATTTTGGGAAATTTTTGTCAACTATCGGCGCGGTGAAGGAACCGGGATGCTTCTGCGGAGGTGAAATTCGGGACTCGAAACATTTACTAATGAATTGCCCAATTTTCCGGGTTTATAAGGAAAACAAGTTTGGTCGTATTGGACAGCTTGATGAATTTGTAGGCAATAAAGAGAGGTGTAAAAGTTTTGATCAATTTTGCAAATTTATTTACAACTTTCTTTTGAAATGGAAAAGGGAGAGGGAAACTTAGAAGGAAAAGATTGCGATGCTTGCTTTGTGTGTTTTGTTTTGTTGTTTGTTTTTCTCTTCGGACAATTTTCTTTGGTTAATTATGTAAAATAATGAATTTAACAGGATTGTATATAGCCGATTTGTTGTGATGTAGAGAGAGGTATCGACGCTAATGTCCCTGAGTTTGGGACATCGCGTTTCATGATGTTAATAAATAAATACCACGTTATCTTTATATAATAAAAATAAAAACATTATTATTTCACAGATATAATATTAAACTTTCTGAAAATAGAGCAATCCATACTTAAGTCATTAGATAGTAAAAAGATAAATTGGATTTAATAAAAGATTCATTTTGCCAATATTTCGGTTGGCTGAACGCCAACCTTTATCGAGGCATTACATTTTTGTATACACACACTCAGCGTCGCATAGTGTTATTGCTGAGTTGCTTTATACATGTAACTGAGTTTGTGTATACAAAAATGTAATGCCTCGATAAAGGTTGGCCTTCAGCCAACCGAAATATTGGCAAAATAAATCTTTTATTAAATCCAATATACGCCTTTTTATTACTAATAATATTAATCTGTGATAATAATAAAATCAAATATAAATTGGTGTGAGAATAAATATTATTATCATTTTTCACCATTGATGAACTAAGCCCTCCCAATAATTTATCATTGCAATAAGGGCACTAGAAAATTATTTTATTTTAAAAATAATCATACGATTCAAAAACATTTTCGATTTCTCATACTAATATACGATTATAAAAATAAAAAGCTATTTATATATGAGAAAAAAATAAAAATATTAATATATAACAAACTAGCCGAATGACCCGGGCAACGCCCGGGTTTTACTCGATTAAATGTTTTTATCCTATTACTATTCGTTACAATTATAAATTGGCACCGTGGATGTCACTTTTGTGAAACGTCCCGCTCCAAACTTTGTGTGTTTTTAAAATATAAAAATAAATATGTAAATTTTCACAACGATATTTGAAAATTATATTATTTTGATTTTCAAATACTATTCGTTACAATTATAAATTGGCACCGTGGATGTCACTTTTGTGAAACGTCCCGCTCCAAACTTTGTGTGTTTTTAAAATATAAAAATGAATATGTAAATTTTCACAACGATATTTGAAAATTATATTATTTTGATTTTCAAATACTATTCGTTACAATTATAAATTGGCACCGTGGATGTCACTTTTGTGAAACGTCCCGCTCCAAACTTTGTGTGTTTTTAAAATATAAAAATAAATATGTAAATTTTCACAACGATATTTGAAAATTATATTATTTTGATTTTCAAATACTATTCGTTACAATTATAAATTGGCGCCGTGGATGTCACTCTTGTGAAACGTCCCGCTCCAAACTTTGTGTCTGAGAAGCGATATTTTTATAGAAAAGATGATCTGGCTTTTGTTTTCTGCTCGAATGAATGTTTTTCTGTTAGAAATTTGATCCTGCGTTCAAAATAATGAACTGGTTTCACCCGCGGTCTCTGTTTTTTGGAATTTTTCCCGATATAATTTTGTATCTGATAATCAAACATGATACAGCAATATCGTCATCATCATTTTCTGACTAAAAATATATAGTTTTAATAATTGATTTTTATATTTTTAAAAATAGCCTATCGTCTTCCCCGTATTTTTTACCTATGTATGGGAATTTTGGTTTGAATTAGTGAACAACTGCGAATTTGTATACCGGACATACATACAAACATTCATTTATATATATATAGAAGATATAGAATTAATCTGTGATAATAATAAAACAAATATATAAATTGGTATGAGAATAAATATTATTATACTTTCACAAATGAACAAGGCCCTCCCATTAATTGATTATTACAGTTAGAGAGCAATAGAAAATTATTTCATTTTTCAAAAGAATTATACGCTTCGAAAACAGTTTCAATTCCTTATAGTAATATTTGATTAAAAAACAATACAACGATATCAATATAAGAAAAATAAAAATATTATTATATAACAAATATAGAATTAATCTGTGATAATAATAAAAGCAAATATATAAATTGGTGTGAGAATAAAGACGTTCTTGCTATTAGTGAGCAGACGATTGTGACCATTTTGGCGCCAATTCTTTGTCCAATCTTATCCTCACACCATAATCGCCTTTTCTCTTAAACGAATAAAAGGGATTGGAACAAACTTTCTTGTACAATGGAACTTAAGGTAGAGAATTGGATTCAGAAATTATAGAAAGCGATATTTTTCTATTATAAATTTTCTATTTCTATATATATATCAATTTTGGAACACAAATAATGAATCAACTGAACTATATTTATAAATTAAATTGCCATCTATCGATAAAATTTCTAATAATTAAAATTTTCTAGAAATGTGTTTCTTTTTAATGTCGTGATCCATTTGGTGGATGAGGAAAGTGAAGACTAGTACGCGGCTGATTCCACACTCGTCTTTTCAGTGATATGTTAACCTTGACACGGTGTGGTCACTGTGTCGGACCTGGAGGCTGTTGTTGGGTTCTGTGCTGACTGGAGTATAGGAGCTCTATCTATGCTTCCTTCCTGTGGTGAATCTGTATAAGACTGTTGTTGGGTTCTGTGCTGCCTGGAGTATAGGAGCTCTATCTATGCTTCCTTCCTGTGGTGTATCTGTATAAGACTGTTGTTGGGTTCTGTGCTGCCTGGAGTATAGGAGCTCTATCTATGTTCCTTCATGTGGTGAATCTGTATAAGACTGTTGTTGGGTTCTGTGCTGCCTGGAGTATAGGAGCTCTATCTATGCTTCCTTCCTGTGGTGAATCTGTATAAGGCTGTTGTTGGGTTCTGTGCTGCCTGGAGTATAGGAGCTCTATCTATACTTCCTTCCTGTGGTGAATCTGTATAAGCCTGTTGTTGGGTTCTGTGCTGCCAGGAGTATAGGAGCTCTATCTATACTTCCTTCCTGTGGTGAATCTGTATAAGGCTGTTGTTGGGTTCTGTGCTGCCAGGAGTATAGGAGCTCTATCTATACTTCCTTCCTGTGGTGAATCTGTATAAGCCTGTTGTTGGGTTCTGTGCTGTCTGGAGTATAGGAGCTCTATCTATGCTTCCTTCCTGTGGTGAATCTGTATAAGGCTGTTGTTGGGTTCTGTGCTGCCTGGAGTATAGGAGCTCTATCTATGCTTCCTTCCTGTGGTGTATCTGTATAAGACTATTGTTGGGTTCTGTGCTGCCTGGAGTATAGGAGCTCTATCTATGTTCCTTCATGTGGTGAATCTGTATTAGACTGTTGTTGGGTTCTGTGCTGCCTGGAGTATAGGAGCTCTATCTATGCTTCCTTCCTGTGGTGAAATTGTATAAGACCGGTGGTCTTAATGAAGCTGTGTATATAGATGTAATAATAGCTTATCAGAATTATGTAGAGATAATATTTGGTGCTATTATTAAAAGAAACACATTTCCAGATAATTATAATTGTTACAAGCAGAACTATATTAAGAAGTAATTAACAATGTGAAGTGAATGAAAAGAATTAATTAACTTTTAAAAAAACTTTATATTCTGACTTTAGACAACCCTCTACCCTTGATCCTTCATCCATGTATAAAACTGTTATATTTTAAGTAAACAGGCAATTTCGTTCCCACTTGGTTATCTCATGTGTCTTCAATAAAGGACACTGTAATATTTTTCTGAGTTATTGTCTGAATCCCGATATACATTCTAACAGTTACAACTTCCTTAAGTTTTGTCCATGAGTGTATCTTTCAGAGTTATTGTCTGAATCCCGATATACATGCTAAAAGGTACAACTTCCTTAAGTTTTGTCCATGAGTGTATCTTTCAGAGTTATTGTCTTAATCCCGATATACATGCTAACAGTTACAACTTCCTTAAGTTTTGTCCATGAGTGTATCTTTCAGAGTTATTGTCTGAATCCCGATATACATGCTAAAAGGTACAACTTCCTTAAGTGTTGTCCATGAGTGTATCTTTCAGAGTTATTGTCTGAATCCCGATATACATGCTAAAAGGTACAACTTCCTTAAGTGTTGTCCATGAGTGTATCTTTCAGAGTTATTGTCTGAATCCCGATATACATGCTAAAAGGTACAACTTCCTTAAGTTTTGTCCATGAGTGTATCTTTCAGAGTTATTGTCTGAATCCCGATATACATGCTAAAAGGTACAACTTCCTTAAGTGTTGTCCATGAGTGTATCTTTCAGAGTTATTGTCTGAATCCCGATATACATGCTAAAAGGTACAACTTCCTTAAGTGTTGTCCATGAGTGTATCTTTCAGAGTTATTGTCTGAATCCCGATATACATGCTAAAAGGTACAACTTCCTTAAGTTTTGTCCATGAGTGTATCTTTCAGAGTTATTGTCTGAATCCCGATATACATGCTAAAAGGTACAACTTCCTTAAGTTTTGTCCATGAGTGTATCTTTCAGAGTTATTGTCTGAATCCCGATATACATACTAAAAGGTACAACTTCCTTAAGTTTTGTCCATGAGTGTATATAAGGAAGAATATGAATATTATAATTGTTTATTGAATATCAATAATCATATTTAGAGAATATAGAAAGGAATTTAAAATGCAGACGATATAAACGTCAAATAAAATAGGTCAAACAATGTTTACTGCGAGAAACAACTTTCTAATTTTTTCATGCTCTCTGATTGGACAGCAGGAAGTCACGTTGTTCTGGCATTTAAATTCCAAAAATAGAATTTATTCTGATCAGTATTTTGTAGTTTCTTTAAAAGTGGGCCCCTTGTCCTACAGACAAGGATTATCATGGTGGGTAGTTAGTGACTGTTTTTACAGTAAGTGCACCACATATCTACACATGTGAAAAGCAGTTAGATTTTTGCACTTATAAATGTACCAGAGCCCTATTTGTTTACTTGCACTCGCTGGTGGGGTTGGAATTTTGCAAGAATCGGGGGGAAGGGCCATTGGAGCATTTTCTTTTTAACGAAAAAAGTTCCCAATGCGGGATTCGATCCCGGTTCGTAGCGGTAGAAAACCAACGGACCATCCTTTCACCGACCCCTTACTAAAATTTATAAAATATAAAAGAAGCAATGAGGGAAGTTTCTAAAAACATAAGAAAATATCTATATATATAAAAATCAATGTTTGTATGTTTGTTTGTTTGTATGTCCGGTATACAAATTCGCAGTAGTTCACTAATTCAAACAAAAATTTCCATACATAGGTAATAAAATACGGGGAAGACGATAGGCTATTTAAAAAAAATATATAGATCAATTATTAAAACTATATATTCAAATTATTCTACTTAGCTCACGAACAGCGCCCTCTATCAAATATTAGATTAAATTATGCTGATGCAAACAAATAGATAATGCTAAAAACAAACAATTATAAAAAAAAATCTTATCTAAATATATATCACTCGGGTAGATATGCACACGGGTCAATCCCGGGGCGAAGCCCGGGTCACCCGTCTAGTAAATAATAAAAATATCTCTCTTTCTCTCATAAAAATATTAATCTGTTTATATAAAATATGATCAATACTTTGTTACAATATAATATTATATTTCAAAAAAATTAACATTAAATAATTTAATTCATTTCTTTTACATATATTAATTGACTAATTATAACCACAGAGTATGTTTGTAAGATCAACAGTTATTAGGCGCTAACCGAAAATAAGAAAGTTCATTTGTTTTAATATTAGTTTCTAAATTCGAAACTATTTTAAAGGCGTAAGATTCTTTTTGATATTAAACAATTTCTACTGCCCTTACTGCAATGGTAGAATTAATGAGAGGGCCTGGCTCATCAGTGGTGAACCCTCTCAGCGGTTTCGCCAGTTCAATCTACCATACCGCTGTTATATTGCATTTTTGGAACTTCCTTTTATAGTGATACTGTTGATAGACTCTTGAAATGGGTATTTTAGAAGAACTATGGACATAAGCTTTGAGGACAGTAGAATTGCATTAAATATACAAGTATCAGTCATCAATCAATTTTTAATTGTCACCGTTTGCTTTTGTGAATGGAATAAATACCCAAATATGGCCATTTCTTAAAAGCATCGGTAGTTCAATGGCGAGAATGCTTGCCTGCCACGCGGGCGGCCCGGGTTCGATTCCCGGCCGATGCATTTTTTATTTTTTTTTACATTTTTTAAAACTCATTTATATATTATACAAGAATGATATCCACGGCGCCAATTTATAATTGTAGCGAATAGTATTTGAATAAAAGCATTTAATCGGGTAAAACCTGGGTGTTGCCCGGGTCATTCGGCTAGTATAATTATAAATATATAAGTTATATATTAGTTTCTCTTTTATATTTTGTACTTTCTATTGTACATCAATAAATATAATGTTTGATTAATATTTTTCGAATCAGTTTCATTAAAAATTCTAAGCAAAGTCAAAATTATGTAATCTTAAGATGAACATTTTATTTAATAAAATCCTGTAAAAAAGTTTATCTCTCTAATTTTCTACGTTACAGTATGATGTATTAGTGCTGTCTGTTATATATTTTTTTGACTATTTTAGACTCGTCTGTTTCTTTTTAAAATAAAACAATTTTTACTGCCTTTATACTGAAATGATATAAAACACTTTTCATTAAATACATTTTAAATATGAAAATTCGAAACTATTATAGACGCGTATGATTCTTTTTAAAATAAAACAATTTCTACTGTACTTACTGAAATTGTTTTATTTTAAAAAGAATCATACGCGTCTATAATAATTTCGAATTTTAATAACTGATGGCGTGCTAATGCATCATAACATTTTAAAAATAAAATAAATGTTTTTAAATATTTCTAACTGCACACACATATTAATACTTTTCAGATATTCTGTATATATACCTAAGCACACAAAAATGAAAATCTTTCTCTAAAAATCGTATTCGACAATATTATAACATAGAAAATTAAGAAAGACAAACTTCAGGATGATACAGCAATTATTTAAAGCACAATCACAATTGAAATTTATAAACTATAAGTGAAGCAATGTAAGAAGTTTCAAAAAAGCATAGCAAAATATAAATAATATAAATATCCAAAAATTAATAATCCGTATATATAAAATATAATAAATACTTTTGTACAATATAATATTAAATTTCAAGAAATAATGCTAAATAATTTAATTCTAATATTAAATAAAATTATATTATTTTTTTTTATTATAAATAAAATGTTTATCTTTTAGTTATATTAGCTATTTTTACATAGGTTATATACCTAAAAGATAAACATTTTATTCAATAAAGCTTATAAAAAAAAGCCATTTAAAAAATTAAATAAATAATGTTTATCTTTGAGGAATATAAGTTATTTTTACATAGCATATATACCTAAAAGATAAACATTTTATTTATTAAAGTTTATAAAATGCCATTAAAAAAATTGTTAAAGCTAAAGAAGCAATTAACAAGTAAGGGTAGAGCGTTACTGGATTTTAGATAAAGACTTAGAAGTTCTAAGGGAAATAAACAAATTGTCGGCTGCTAAAGATTTAATGTGGTCAGACGAATTCATTTAGAAGTGTGGTAAGAGCTTTCGCGTGTTTCCGCCACGGTCTAACCGCCTCTAATTGTACAGTAATAGACTGGAAGATGGTGCAATTTCTTAAAGGAAGCTTCTAGAAATTCCGCCATTTTATAATCTATGCTTGAATTTTAATTTACCTCATTATAAGGTATTGAAAATAAAGCAATCCATAAATAAATCTTTAAATAAAAAGGCATATATTGGATCAAAATGTTATTTATCAATATTTCAGTTGGCTGAACGCCAACCTTTATCAAGGTGTTATAACATTTTAATGTGTGTCAACAACAAACTCAGTGACCATTGAATATAACAATATATTTTAAAAACTTAATTCTATTGACGTTATGTGGCGCTGAGTTTGTTGTTGACATACATCAATATGTTATAATACCTTGATAAAGGTTGGCGTTCAGCAACTGAAATATTGGTAAAATAAATGATATTTTGATCCAATATATGCCTTTTTATTTAAATCATAAAGTATTTATTAAAAGAATACACCCATTTTTATATATGAAAATACGAAACTATTATAGACGTGTATGATTCTTTTAAAAATTAAACAATTCTACTGTCCTTACTGCAATGGAAAAATTAATGGGAGGGCCTGACTCATCAGTGGTGAACCCTCCCAGCTGTTTCGCCAGTTTAACCTACCTAGTAAGGACAGTAGAAATTTATAATACAATATAATGGGGCTTATGATATATATTGTAGAACGACGTTTAACAATTATACCGCAAATGTTTCTTTTGAACGAAAAATCCAATTTTAAGGAGAAATATCTAATATTTCTAACCTTAGGGATGAAGTATGAAATGATGAATTGTGAAGAGTAATGATAAACTGAAATCCCATCTCTGGACACTTTATATTTCCGTTCATAATTACTCTTCACAATTCATCCTTTCATACTTCATCCCTAAGGTTAGAAATAATCGTTATTTCTCCTTAAAATTCGATTTTTCAAAAGAAACATTTGCGCTAAAATTGTTAAACGTTTTACTATAGTAGAAATTGT
>CP092865.1:52860160-52908651 GCA_030710605.1 Cordylochernes scorpioides | reverse complement strand
TAATCAAATGTGTCTAAAATTGTCTCTGTCTTCTTAATAAAATCAGACGACCGGCGACATAAAAGACTTTTACTCCTTCTTAAGTTTTGTCCATGAGTATATATATACCTATATGCAAATATAAGTGGACCTAAGATCGAAACCCGTATCAACCTTTTTTATTTAGTAAAACGTATCTCTCTCTCTCTCTTAATATCTTACGACTCATACACAAATTCAATACGTTGCAATAAAACATGCTACCTATCATAACTCATCTAAGCCAAGATACAAGAACCAAAACCAAGTTTTCTCGTATCGAGTTTCATTTTATATGTTCTGTAAAACTTCCTCTAATATATATCGTGTGCATAAAAATTGGATGAATATCATAACCTCATTAAAAAAGCATATATTGAATCAAAATATAATTTATTTTAATAATATTTCAATTGGCTGAACACCCACCTTTATCAAGGTATTATAACATATTAATATTGGTAAAATAAATGATATTTTGATCCCTTATATGCCCTTTTAATTAAAGATTTTTTTATGGTTGCTCTATTATCAAAACGATATTTTGAATTGCAAAATAAAAAATGAAAAAAAACGTTTTTTTATTCTATGTAACTCTGTCATATATATGTATAATAATAAATTAATATTGAAATTTTCAAACAGATTATATAATATTTCATACAAAATATTTTAATTTATAATATACTAGCCGAATGACCCGGGCAACGCCCGGGTTTTACCCGATTAAATGTTTTTATTCAAATACTATTCGTTACAATTATAAATTGGCGCCGTGGATGTCACTTTTGTGAAACGTCACGCTCCAAACTTTGTGTTTTTAAAATTTAAAAATAAATATGTAAATTTTCACAACGATATTTGAAAATTATATTATTTTGATTTTCAAATACTATTCGTTACAATTATAAATTGGCGCCGTGGATGTCACTCTTGTGAAACGTCACGCTCCAAATTTGTGTCTGAGAAGCGATATTTTTATAGAAAGATGATCTGGCTTTTGTTTTCTGCTCGAATGAATGTTTTTCTGTTAGAATTTTGTTCCTGCGTACAAAATAATGAACTGGTTTCACCCGTGGTCTCTGCTTTTTGGAATTTTTCCCCGATATAATTTTGTATCTGATAATCAAACATGATACAGCAATATCGTCATCATCATTTTCTGACTAAAAATATATAGTTTTAATAATTGATTTATATATATTTTTAAATAGCCTATCGTCTTCCCCGTATTTTTTACCTATGTATGGAAATTTTGGTTTGAATTAGTGAACTACTGCGAATTTGTATACCGGACATACAAAGAAACATACAAACATTCATTTTTATATATTTACTAGCGGACGTACCCGGCTTCGCCCGGGTTTTACCCGAGTAAAGGTTTGTCTAACGAATCTCTCGATAAAGTGAACATTTTTTCCCGGTCCCTTGAAAAATACTCGATAAGTTGAATAAAATCAATATTAATTGGTTCCCTCGGTAATTGGAAGTTAAAGGAATAGTATCTTGCCTTGGAATTGTATCATTATTCTTGTATGGACGTACCCGGCTTCGCCCGGGTTTTACCCGAGTAAAGGTTTGTCTAACGAATCTCTCGATAAAGTGAACATTTTTTTCCCGGTCCCTTGAAAAATACTCGATAAGTTGAATAAAATCAATATTAATTGGTTCCCTCGGTAATTGGAAGTTAAAGGAATAGTATCTTGCCTTGGAATTGTATCATTATTCTTGTCTCAAATAAATTGCCGTGTCATCCTGAATTTTGTCTTTCCTAATTTTCTACATTACAAAATCATCGTATAATCATGATAATATTTAGAGCAGATTGTTGAATTATAACAGATAAATTAGAATATTTATCTTGATTATTTTAAAGCGAAAAGTTTTTTCAAAAGTTTTATTCGCTAGAAACCTTCCCAGTACTATACTAAATAACTTCCCAAAGTTTCATGGCGTTCCAATGAGTGGTTTGGTCAGGCATAAAGGACAAACAGACACACACACACACATACATTCATTTTTATATATATAGATATAATATAATATAATATAATATAAATATAAATATAATATAAAATATAAATATAATATAATATAATTTAATATATTTGCAAATATACATTTAGATAATAAAAAGGCATATATTGGATTCAATAAAAACATCTAGTTGCTAAATAGAACGCCAAACTTCGTCAAGGCATAAAAACTTATTTATTTTGTATAAAAAAACTCAGTGTCTCATAGCAGCATTAAACTACAGTTAAAATATTTTATTTAAAAAATACAAAAAAGGGGGTAATTGATATATATATAATATTTGAAAGAACAAATTACTAACAAACTAAATATATATAATATATCAAAAGAAAATATAATTCATACATTATCATTAAAATACTAAGGTAAAAATAAGTATTAAAAAATGTTGAATGTATTATAAGTATATTCAATGATATATAGGTTTTAAACTTTTAATTAGACAATTTTAATTTATATTTAGACATTTTTCATTTTAATTTAGACACTTTCATTTTTATTTACACATTTTCAATTTTAATTTAGACACTTTCATTTTTATTTAAACATTTTTCATTTTAATTTAGAGACATGAACATTTTATAGAAAAGATAAATTGAAATTTAAAATGTCTATATTGAAATGAAAAATGTCTAAATAAAAATGAAAGTGTCTAAATTAAAATTAAAAATGTTTAAATATAAATTAAAATTGTCTAATTAAAAGTTAAAAACCTATATATATTTGAAGCGATAGGCAATTCTCACTTTAAGATAAAGCAGACGATGTCGTATCTATTCACAGACAAGATAGCGTTCTAGCCAATCACTGACGAACCTTGTTAGTTGGTAATGAAGAACTTTCCAGAACCTACTCCCGGAAATTAACTAGCTTGGTTAGACAATCTATATCTTTTTATCATTCTTTTATTCGTGTATTTGTTGCGCATTAAACTAACCTGTTTAATTATTATCATAAAATTACAAAATTATATTTATATTTAATGTTTTTGTTTGAAAGAATTAAACGGTTATTGAATAGAAAAGGGTGGTTAGAATGAATTCCGTTTTGAAAATAAAGCAATCCATAACATTTTAATGTGCGTCAACAACAAACTTAATGGTAATATGAAATTTATATATAAAAAAAATTAAGACAATCAATCTAATATAAATAGATTAGTCTGGATAAATTGGAGGGAAAAAAATGTATTATACATGGATTTACCACAGAAACTTTGCAAATGAGATTAAAAATGTAAAAAAATAATAATAATAAATTTAGAAATACATTGAAGAAAATTTATATAGACTAAATATAGACTAAAACTGAAAATTTTTCAATGACTGGTAGCTTTCAACCATTGTTAAGAAACTTGACCTAGAATGCTAACACTGGTAAATATCTAGAAATGTTTTGAATTTCTACAAGTAACTGCAATTAAAAAGACATATATTGGATCAAAATATCAGTTGGCTGAACGCCAACATTTATCAAGGTATTATAACATATTAATGTTTGCAACAACAAACTTAATTCTGTTGACGTTATGTGGCGCTGAGTTTGTTGTTGACACACATTAATATGTTATAATACCTTGATAAAGGTTGGCGTTTAGCCAACTGAAATATTGGTAAAATAAATGATATTTTGATCCAATAAATGCCTTTTAATTTAAACAGTTACTTTTCTCTCTCTTTCTCATTGTTAACATCATATGACTATTCTATTCACGGCCTAAAATTATTGTATATATATGTATAGACAAATGTAAAAGCATACATGTATTGACAGCGTAAGTGTCCTTAGGGGGACATAGCGCTTCAAATTAAAATAAAATAAAATAATAAATTTAAATTTATTTAAGCCTTAAGCCTATATAATACAGAACTCTTATATAAAATGAATTAATCAATTATAGATCAAAATATAAGAAAATAAGTAAAAATATAATTTAATCTCTGATATATTGGGAAAAAAAAATTCTGTCGTTTGAAAAATAGGTTTGCCATTATTGTTCATTGAATATTTTAAAATGCCAAGTTTCTTGAATAATTTGAGTAAATTTATTCAATTTCGAGTTCTTAATTTAAAAGTTGGAGTTTTGGTGGTTAAAATTAAGTTGGGAATCTAATTGTTAAATATTACATCATTTGAATTAAGGTTAGGGTAACATGGTATTGTTTTAAATTGCTTGAAGGTTTCTAATTATAGAATTTATTCAAGCAAGTGTTTAATTCTATCTTTAAAGTGTATTATTATTGTGTAGTAATTCTTATTATTATTTGTAAATATATACCAAACGATTATTTTAGCTTGTTTGTGACCTGAACGTGTGAATGTTTGACTAAAAGAGTTTCATCTTTAAAGCATTTAATAATCATATATTACAGTAGATGCAGTCGCTAACTACCCACCATAATATCATGGCCTATACCATGTGTAGACATGTGGTATACTTACAAACAAGAATTCCACAGTCAATGATCAAATATAATTAGTTCAGAAAAATTTAGTTCAGAAAAATATTATTCCACTTGGAAATTTAATGAGAAAAATGCGAACTGGCTAAGTTTTAGTCAGAGAATTAACAGTACTGAACAAGAAAAAATTGAAAACTTACTAGACATAGTGGATACACCAGAAATGATTGATCAAACGGTAAAAGAACTTACGAACATACTGATTGAGGCAGCACATAATTCACTTGAAGTAAATAATAATATGACAACAAAAATAATATTAGTAATAAGTGGTGGAATACGAATTTACAGCTTTTAAAGGATCACTGTGTGTGTCATTATCTTAGAAACTGCTACTATAGAAACAAAAATTGCCCTAATCATATTAAACAATATTATAAAAGCATACGAAATAAGTATTTACGGGAAATAGAAAAGCTAGGAAAGCATCATGGAGAATTTTTCTGGAGGAAAACAAATCGAACAACCCTTATGGAAACTTATATAAGGTGTACAAAAACATCAAAAGTGGATCTAAGCGGAAGAGAAATATGCAAATTTGGAGGGTATTACTGATATGGAATGTTTGCAGAAGGGTGAGGAATTATTGAATAACTTATTTCCAGATGATAAATGTGAAGATGATACAAACATCCATAAAAGTATAAGAAATTATAATTTAAAACTACTCAATAAAGAAAAACCGATGGTTATGATTACTGAAGTCAACGACTTGATTGACAAATTAAATCCAAAGAAATCTCCCGGAATAGACAACATCTCTAACAACATGATAAGGCACACTAAACAATTTATAGCTCCTATATTGGTGAAACTATTTCAAAAATGTTTAGACATACAATACTATCCTGCTGAATGGAAAAGAGCAGAGGCAATAATTATTCCGAAACCTGGTAAAACAGATTTTAATAACTATAAAAATTATAGACCTTTATGTCTTAATTCCAACATTTCTAAAATATTTGAAAAAATAATTAATAACAGAATAATAAAATATTATGAAGATTTTAATTTACTAAGTGATCGACAACATGGCTTTAGAAGATCGAAATCTACTATTACTGCACTAACTGAAATAATAAAAATTGCGTTAGAACATAAAACAAGAGAATATGCAGCAATAATTGCAGTGGATATTAGTGCAGCGTTTGATAATGCATGGTGGCCGGCCCTGATGAAAAGACTAGATGAAGATGGTGTGCAGGCTTCAATGATAAAACTTCTACAATCATACTTTGATAATAGAAGAATACAGTACAACATCATCGGATTGTACACATATACTTGCACAAGTCCCCAAACTTACTGAATATATTGAATCTAACATGTTGAAAACCGAAATAAATTACAACCGATTTGACTCTTCAAGTAGGAATATAATTTCTAATTACATAAGGGAAAAATTGCAGAAATACTATGAGAAGACTAATACCATTTTCAAGTCCTTCTTCACTGATTCCCAAATACCCAAATATGTCAAGCCAAATTTTTACAATGTCCAATTTTTTACTGGACACGGTAACTTTAGATCATATTTGTACAAAGTCAGAAAGACGGATTCGCCTAAATGCTCATGTGGTGCAGAAGAAGAAAATCCTGTACATATTTTAACGGATTGTCGACTTGTAGAGGACTTGAGAGTCAAAAATAAAATAAATATAAATTGTCTAAATCAAATAGTCAATAATAGATATATGTATATAAATTTTAATAGATTTTGTAGAATGTTTTTTAGTAATAGATAGCCTGGGCTGTAATATAGTTATATGCTGTAAATAGCTCTAAATTTCTGTTCTTATGTGATGTTCACTAATAATCATTATAGGGTAATTAAATCGTTAACTAACTGACAAATATGTTAATAATTTCTATTATAATAACTAATTTCATATTAATAATTACTGTAAATAAGCTCCCAAACTTGTGTATGCATGCAAATATCCAAGACGGATATCGCGTGCTTTGTAAATGATAATAAATAAATAAAAATCAAATATAATAAAATCATAAATATATTCTAACAACAATGTATTCATTATAGACAAACAAGAATTTTACAGTCAATGGTCAAATATAATAAAATCAGAGATATAATTCTAACAACCTCGTCTGCATGATTTACAAACAATAATTCTACAGTCAATGGTCAAATATAATAAAATAGTGATATAATTCTAACAACATCTTCTGCATGATATACATAAAATAGTTCTACAGTCAATGGTCAAATATAATAAAATCAAATATATATTCTAACAACATCGTCTGCATGATAAAAAAAAAAAAACAAGAATTCTAGTCAAGGGTCAAATATAATAATATCAGAGATAACACATCGTCTGCATGATAGGCAAACAAGAATTCTACAGTAAATAGTCAAAGATAATAAAATCAGAGATATATTCTAACAGCATCGTCTGCATGATAAACAAACAAGAATTCTACAGTCAATGGTCAAATATAATAAAATCAGAGATATAATTCTAACAACATAGTCTGCATAATAGACAAAAAATAATAATTCTACAGTCAATAGTCAAATATAATAAAATCATAATACAATTCTAAAACACATCGTATGCATAATATTTAAACAAGAATTTTACAGTCAATGGCCAAATATAATAAAATCAGAGATAACAACACATCGTCTGCATGATAGACAAATGAAGAATGATAAGAGTAAATAAGAAATCTTATTGCGAACACCTGCATTCCTATTGTAGGCTTGGAGACAGCTAATGCCCCAACTTATTGATTTGCACCCTTTCTTTATTTACACGGCCTTTTCCAATTAATAATGGATAGAGATTTTTTTACGGTGAAAATTACTTAATGTTTAAAGGCCCCACTAATACCTCACTCTGTTTACTTTCTAAATGGATGTAGGTTTTGATATATATTTTTTGTGTAAGGTACGCAGTATTACTTTTATTTGATGTTTATAAGATTTATATTTATCGGATGTCGAATAAGTAATAGAAGTGTCTACCTCAGAATATATTGAAATAATATCATTCACTCATATATATATATATATGAAAAAATAGTACAAATGTAATATTGTACTGGGATAAGGTACATAAATTAAGAAAAAGGCACCTCCTTATCGTGCAACTGAAAGTTGCTGATGGCTTGCGCCATCTATCGGAATAAATATCAACTATTCTCGTTGATTTTTAATTATTCCAGAATTGCCCAAATACCCATTCTTGATTAATCAAGAAAAGCTAACCACGGACGCGTTTCGGGCTGTTGCCCTCATCAGCGTGGTGCAAGCTGTACCTCAACGAATAATTAAAAATCAACGAGAATAGTTGATATTTATTCCGATAGATGGCGCACGCCATCAGCAACCTTCAGTTGCACGATAAGGATATATATATATATATATATATATATGTTATGAATAATTTGTTTGTTGTTAGATAAAGGGTTGATAAGACAAAGGATCGAAAAGATAAAGGGTTGAGGTGCAGTCTTGATAAGAAAAAGATAATTATTTACCGTCAAGTAGCTTTTATTTTCAATTACTTGAGGAAAATATTACACATTAGTTATTATCACATTATATAGAATTTATAAACTTAATCCTATATTAGTGATTTAAAAGGATAGATATGTTAACTACGCATATTTACAACAAAACTGAAAGTCTTTCTAAAAACGATGATAACAAAAGTAAAATTATCAATGAATAAAATAAAATATATATTTTTAAAATAAAGAAATATTTGAGTTTTTAGATTATATAATATATCCTTATATCTATAAAAATGAAATCCAAAATCGATGTTTGTTATCGCGTTGCGCAAAATCTACCGGATCAATCATTATGAAATTTCGCATGTATGTAGCTGAAGATTTCATTTAACATATAGGCTATTCAAAAAACTAAAAGTGTTATTGTGCTTTTTTAAAAATATAAAACCAAAAAGCGTTAGTTCCAGCCTTTTACCGCTTGGGTGCAGCACTGGTCGCGACGATAAATGAATTTGATTGGCTAATAATTAACACGTGGTTTGTTTACACGATGAATGTTAGTTTGTTCACACGATGAATGTTTTTAAAGTTAAGATTATTCAATCACCGTGAAACTTCAGGAAGTTATTTACTATACTACTGGAAAGATTTCTGGTTTGAATTCGATTTGAAATAAATATTATTTGCAATTTTATTTGCAAATTTTCTACTTTCACTCGCAAGCAGCGCCTCTCGCGGCATCTGGTGAAATTATATTTATAAATTGTAAAAATGCTAAAATGTGTTCCAAGTATAATAAATTTAATTAGAAATATAGTAATATAATATTCCAAAGACGTTGTAGAAAAACTTGGCATTTCAATATTAATATATGGTGGCATGGTGGCCTGCTATTATAAAAAGAATGGATAATGATGATGTTCCCTCAGATTTAATACGGATCATAAAATCTTATTTGAATAATGAAAGGGAGGTGAAATTTACATACGAATCAGAAACGTTTTATAAGAGACTAACTAAAGGATGTCCACAGGATGGACCTTTATCACCACTTCTATGGAATATTTTGCTAAATGATTTGTTGATAAATTTTGATTCAATGAATGCAGATATTATATGTTATGCAGACGACGTTACAATAATTTGCTGGAATAAGACTATTGAAGGACTAAAACCCGCAAGTGAATACACTTTAAATTATGTGATCCAATGGTGTAATAGAAAAAAATTAACGATCAGTACAGAGAAAACTAATATGCTATACCTACATAACAGACAAAAAATACCTATTAAGGTTAATAACAATATAATAATGCCGGTCAAGCAAGTAAAAATTCTGGGAATGAAATTTTCTAATCATAAATGGAAAAACAAAGTTAACTTTACACCGCATGTTAATGATATTCTGTGTAAGGCAGGACGTATGAAAAATTTATTATGTTCACTAAGTGGCAATATGTGGGGTTTAGATACTCAAAAGAGGTTAACTTCATTTAAAACAATCATTAGGCCTGTACTTACATACGGTTCTGAAATTTGGTTCAAATATTTAAACAATCGTTGTAAACAAAATCTGAACTCCATGCAGTACCAGATCAGTTTATGGGCAGTTAGAGCATATAAAACCACTTCATCAAACTGTGTGCATAGCTTGGCAAAAATTCCACTCCTAACAGACTATATAGAATCCAGAATAATCAAATTTGATCTAGCTCAACTGTCCATTGAAGATCTAATTACTTACGAACCCCATGCTCCAAGTATAGTCAAATCATTCTTACACGCAAAACTGAATGAAAATTTTGAGAATACTAATGAAATTTTCAGAAGCTTTTTCGTATTTGGAATCCCAAGATTTTTCCGTCCAATTTTTTATAATATCCAATTCATTACAGATCATGGCAATTTTGGGAAATTTTTGGCAACTATCGGCGCGGTGAAGGAACCAGGATGCTTCTGCGGAGGTGAAATTCAAGACGCGAGACATCTACTTCTGGACTGCCCAATTTTCCGGGATTTTAGGGAAAATAGATTTGGTCGTATTGGACAGCTTGATGAATTTGTAGACAAAAAAGAAAAGTATAAAAATTTCGATCAATTTTGTAAATACATATACAACTTTCTCTTGAATTGGAAAAAAGAGATGGAATCTTAGAAAAAAAAAAGAAGAACTGCGATGCTTGCTCTGTGTGTTTTGCTTTGTTGTTTGTTTTTCTCTTTGGACAATTTTCTTTAGTTAATTTATGTAAAATAATGAATTGAACAGGATTGTATATAGCCGAATTGCTGTAATGCAGTGAAAGGTATTGACGCTAATATCCCTGAGTTTGGGATATCGCGTTTCATGATGTTAATAAAGTTTAATAAAGTTTAATAATATTATAATATATATTTAAAGTAAATATTTTGACGTTTTTGTGTTAAATGTTAAAATGTTGTAATGTTAAAATATATTTTTATATTGTTAATTTAATTTGCTGTTGTTTTATAATAATGGGAATGCGAATATAATTGTTGTTGTTGTTATTATTATTTATTTAGGTAACCCGGATTCCTGGAGCATACTAAAGTCGCCAACTATCCGGGTTGGTCTTTAGAGTTCACGTCTAATGGTGGCAGCAGACATCCAGTTTATCAAGTGTCGCCAGGCTGACTTGTGCTTTCCTTGTTGTTGTTTTTTTATCGTTTGTTTATATAGAAAAATTACATTGTATGTGATGATGATAACAAAAATGACTTTTTAAATTAATATATATAATTCATTGAGAAAAAAAAGAAATAATTAATTATAAAATCAACAAACGTGACAATAGCTTATTTGAAATATAAATATGTTTATAAAGAAATTATGTTTCAAAAATATATTCAAACGCATATAACAATATTTATATACGTTTATAAATCTATATATAGGGGGATTGGATGTTTTCTAGAATCGTTTTAACAAATGTTTGTTAGGCAAACTTTTACTCGGGTGAAAACCGGGCGAAGCCGGGTACATTCGCTGAATACAGTTATTTACAAATGTTCGTTTGTGGCAAGATACTATTCCTTCAACTTCAAATTACCGATGGACCAATTAATATTGATTTTATTCAACTTATCGAGTATATTAAAAGGGACCTGGAAAAATTCCAAATTATCGAGAGTATAGACAAGTGTAGATTCAGTATAGGGATTGGATGTATGCTAGAATCGTTTTACCAAATGTTCGTTAAGCAAACTTTTACTCGGGTAAAAATCGGGCGAAGCCGGGAACATATATATATGTTTGTCGGCTATGCACGCCCTCAATATGTAACTAATCTCGCTGAAATTTGAACAGGACAGAGAGTTAAATCTGGAGTTTTTTTGTCGCGCTTTAACCAAGAAATATTATAATAACCAGGTACTGAGCAACAATATTTTTTTTAGTCAGAAATGATTATGACAATATTGCTGTATCATGCTTGATTGACATAAACAAAATTCTTTAGGGAATATTCACTAAAGCAGACCACGGCGAATCCAGATAATAATTTTCAGTAGGCAGGAACAAAATTCTACCAGCGAAACATTCACTCGAGCAGAAGACACAAGAAGCCAGGTCATTTCTATATATAAAATATCGTTTCTCGGCCTTTTGGCTAAGATCATGTAGTATATCTCTAGATATTTTTATTTATATATATTAACACAAAGCAATAACGCGCCATCTATACATATAAAATAAAAGGATTTAAAAGCGCGAATGTTTCTTTTATACATAAAACGAACTTCTACTGTCCTTACTGCGATGAAAAAATATATTGGGAGGGCTTGGCTCATCAGTGGTGAACCCTCCCAATATATTTTTTCATCGCAGTAAGGACAGTAGAAGTTCGTTTTATGTATAAAAGAAACATTCGCGCTTTTAAATCCTTTTATTTTATATTTATATATATCTTTTTAAAAATCTATTCATTAGAGAGAGTGGATATGTTGCTCGAAAAATATATTTTATATATTATTTAAATATATAATGTAACGAATATTATTATCATAATATTCTGTGTGTTCCGGAATATTATTATCAATAATATTTGTTAGGCAAACTTTCATTCGGATAAAACCCGGGCGAAGCCGGGTAAACATCCGCTAGTATATATATATATATTAAAAATAAATAAGGCAACTCCTGACCACGAGCACATGTGCTTAATATATATATTTCAATTAAAAAGACATATATTGGATCAAAATATCATTTATTTTACCAATATTTCAGTTGGCTGAACGCCAACCTTTATCAAGGTGTTATAACATATTAATGTGTGTCAACAACAAACTCAGCGCCACATAACCTCAATAGAATTAAGTTTTTATTTATTTTTATACGAAAAATCTTTTTACACATAGTACAAATAATTTTGAAATATAAAATAGGCGTTATTGTTAATTTTCAAAATATTCACACCTATATTTTACAAATATTATTTTGTTCATAATATAAATATATATATATCAAAAGATATTTTTCTCCCCATTGAATATAACAAAATATTCTTAAAAGCTTAATGCTGTTGACGTTATGTGGCGCTGAGTTTGTTGTTGACCCACTTTAAAATGTTATAACACCTTGATAAAGGTTGGCGTTCAGCCAACTGAAATATTGGTGAATTAAATGATATTTTGATCCAATATATATATCTTTTTGATTAAATATTTATTTATGGATTGCTCTATTTTCAAAATTATATATATATAAACTTTTTGGGTTTTATTAATAAATATATATATATGGCCAATATTTTTAGAAAGAGAAAAAACTTATCAAACTTAAAGAGACAATTTATCAATTCAACTATAACATTATAACTCAACATTCTATTCTATATTTAATAATTATAGCTTCAAGTTCACACCCAGGACAAATCTTATAATTTACTCATCTCCCATAAATTGGACCCAGCAGGTCAAATATTTGTGAGTCACTTTCGATTCTAAACTGAAATTCACCAGCCACGTGAAGGATATAATAAGAAAATCTAAAATAGCCAAAGCCTCATTATCCAATATGTTCAGTTCAAAAAGTGGTTTATCTGTTAACCAAAATTTACTTTATACAGAAGCTGTATTCTCCCTATAGTAACATACGCATTGCCTGTATGGTTTAAATACATAACCTTGACTGATAGGAAAAGAATAGATGCATTCATGAGAATTTGTTTAAGAAGTACTGTAAATGCCCCATTTAATCTATCAAATGCAATTTTAAAGCAGGACTTAAACCAGCCTAATATAGAAGAAATATACATATCTTCGACCCAGAAATTATATCTAAAACTCTCTACTTCCCAAAATTCCAGTTATACAAGAATTGTTCCAATTTGATGGAGACCTCAATCCAAGACATCAAAGACCTGGACTTCACTCTACCTGAACTGTGACCTTCCAGTCAGTTCTGAAGGCAATTTTTTAGGAATTCTTGATGCCTAACATCCACGACAAAGTGACTCGTGAGCTTTATGCTCGAATGGTACACTGTAAATTTGAGAGGAAATAAATAAATAAATAACCAATATATCATAAATATTATAATCAAATAATCATTGAAAAAAATATTATATACAATAAAAACATTTTATAAATTATCAATTCACATATAACATCGTAACACTGCATGTTATTCAATAATTAATAAAAGAGATATAACATTATATAACTCAAAAGATACAAAGGTCGCCTATCCCGTCAAAATAGACGTCAATACCAGACGCTATATATTGACCGTCGCCGTAACTAACGGCCTCGGGTCGGTGAAAAAGCCACAGCACCAGCTTTGGTAAACTGAAGTTGGTAAACTAGAGACCATGGTTTCTGGCTAATGGCCCTCGTCAAGATTGTCAAGATTCCATTAGATCCCGTGTGGATCTCACGGAATAAAGTCCGCCCTAGACTGACGAGGGCTATTAGCCCGAAACCATGGTCTCTAGGTCGACACCTTTCAGTTTGCCAAAGCTGGTGTTGTGGCTTTTTCACCGACCCGAGGCCGCTAGTTTGCGGCAACGGTCAATAGATGGCGTCTGGTTTTGACGTCTATTTTGACGGGAGAGACGACCTTTGTCTCTTTGGGTCAATATCCTCCCGGCAAAATTTCCATCATTATATAAATCAGTATAATTTACAACAACAAAAGCCTTTATTGGGCACACGTGCCATACAGGATTCTCCCTGTAGGACAAAATAAATAAAAAACAAATTAGCATCGTAGTTATATACAAATATTGGGTATTGACCTCGACCAATTATCGAGTTGGATCCGGTGTCTGTGCTAAATATTTTGATTGAGCTGATTTCCAGTATTTATAAAAAGCGAATGCAAAGGGTCTGGATTTTACCGACGAATAATTTATCTTTCTTCTTCCATTGCCGTACAGTAGAACATGTAGTGTGGAAAATCGAGGCTAAATTCACCGTTGCATAAGGTGCATTTTAAAAAAAGCAGACCTCGCACCCTAAATAACGGACTGCCACAGGGGTTAGTTCTTGCTCCCTTACTATTTAATGTCTACACTGCTGATATCCCAGCTACTAATTCTCAAAAATTTCTGTATGCTGATGATATAGCTCTTCTTCACCAAGAACAATCTTTCTCAACTCTGGAACAGATACTCAATGAAGACCTAAAGAAATTGGAGAATTTCTTCTCAAAATGGCACCTGATTCCCAACCCTTCCAAGACAGTCTCATCAGTATTCCATCTGAATAACCATAAAGCCAATAGACCCTTGAAACTCATATTCTGCAACAAACCACTCAGCCATGATCCATGCCCCAAATATCTGGGAGTAACCCTTGATAGATCTCTCACTTTTCGCCAACACCTTGAAAAAACGAGAGATAAATTAAAAACAAGGAATAATATCATGACTAGGTTGGCAGGCACCACGTGGGGCTGTGGTGCTGACACTCTACGCACGACTGCCCTCGCCTTAGTATACTCAGTTGCGGAGTACTGCGCCCCTGTGTGGGAAAGAAGCTCCCATACAGACAGCATAGATGCTCAACTTAACCAAACTATGAGATTAATAACGGGAAACATGAGACCTACCCCTATAGACTGGCTCCCATATCTCTCTAACATAGCACCTCCTGACCTCAGAAGAAAGAAATCTACCTCCAACCTTCTCAGTAAAATTAAAGCTAACACTAAGCTTCCAATCAACACTGTTCTCGAAATTCCTCCCCCAACTCGACTAATATCAAGGAATCCTGCATGGGTGGCCGATGAAAATGTAGATCTTAAAGAAGAGTGGAGAAACCGATGGAGCAATCTTGCCATCGCCAACAAAGACCTGGTGGAGGACCCTAACACCAAACCTCCCGGCTACAACCTACCTAGGAGGACCTGGTCAACCCTCAATAGAATCAGGACCTCTACTGGTAGATGCAACTACCTACTAAATAAGTGGAACATGAGTCCAGACCAGAACTGCGACTGTGGACAAATACCAAACAATGCACCATATCCTAAGGGACTGTCCTCGAAGATTCTTCCAGGGAACACTTGGGGATATCCACCGGTGCACAGAGGAGGCCCTGGAGTGGATTCGTCACCTCGACATTCCACTCTAGAGAAACTTGCCAACATTGTTGTATTGTGCTGTAAAAAACAATATCATACGCAATATATATATATATGGTCTTAGTTTTCAATAGTGAAACATGATTAATTCTCTGTACTATAAAAAAGCTTCTTACTTGTACAATGATTCTCTTTAAGGTTAGGGGGATATTGTCATTCAGATAGCATTCCATTGTAGGTGATGAATGAAAGTATTTATAGTGAGAGTAGAGTACTGATTTTCTTATTCTTACAAAATCCAGCTGCAAGGATTGATCGGTTGCCGTTCTAATAATTAGGGGGATGTATCGTTGTAGAATATTGAAGTCTGTACATCCAACAAGCCATGAGAAGCCGGTGTTATTAAGTAGCTAAGTTATACTTTTTACCAGTCCGATATTCTGTTTTGAAGAAATTGAAATGTCCCACAAATGTGCCAAACAAATTGAAGATAGCCTGCTGCCGTCCATTTTCAGAATTCTAGTCCAGAATTTTAAAGTTAGTTTTTTCACTGTGATATCAAGAGAGTTTCTTCCTGTTTCGGCCCTCAAAATATAGCCCGGAGTATAGCTTGAAAGAGACAGAAAACGTCTGAGAAAGGTATCCTGGATTCTATCTAAGATTAAGGCTTGATCATGTTCCCAGATTGGAGCCGCATAGAGTAGAACTGTCAAGATCATTGAATCCAACAATCTCATACTTGCATGGAAGGATTTGAGCTTGGACTTCAGAATAATCTCCCCCACAGCACCCATCGCGGCCATGGTCCTGCCTCTATAATTTAAGGCAACTTGAGTGAAAGAAATCGAAGGGGTGAGCGGGTAGCCCAGGTACGTATATTTTGATGTAACACTTAAAGGACTTTGACCCCAATACCATCTTTCTGAACGCGCCACCTTTCCTCCATTACGGAAAACCATTATTCTTGAATTGTTTTCGTTCAGAGTTAGTAAGTTAGTTTCTAGATAAGTTTTCAGTATATTGATTTTCAATTGAAGGTTCATTTTAGAATCACCTATCAAAACAATATCGTCGGCATATAGGAGGAGGTGTATGTTTCCGAAATTGGGTAAGTATATTCCTGACTACCCTTTAGTGCCTGCGAGAAAAACTGTGAGTTCTCATGTGTCCATCTATAACTTGTTAAAGGTGTTGGATTTGTATGTCTCGAGTAATTCACCATCGACTGTAATGAAGTAATTCTGCGATCAGAACCGGGCACTATAAGGGCAGACAAGGTGATAAGGAGATGGTCCGAGTATGGAGAGCATTCGACTTGGAAGTTCTCAATTAGATCCAAAAGCAAGGGGGTCACCACAAAGTAATCTAAGACCGAAGAGCCACGGTCTGAGATGTAAAAGTAAAATTGCCATTTTAATCTGCTATCGATCTGCCATTTAATATTGTCAGTAAACTATTGTCGAGGAACTCAACAAAATGGGTTGCATTTGGAGAAATCATCTTATCACTGGAATTACGCTGCGAGAAAATATTTGAAGAGAGCGCAAATACATTGTGAAAACCGCTCATAGATCCCGTTCGAATGTTAAGGTCACCCGCCAGCATTATTTAATAGCCACATAATAATAGTTTGTTTAAGTTGAGTTTAAAAGTATCACCAGGTGGTAAATATGCAACTAGTATACATAGTTTACATACAGAGGTTTGTTTAAAACAAATTGAAATCCAGTTAGGCTCAATTACTATTTTGTAAATATAATTTGCAAGCATTTTACTGATTCCGACCAGTATTCCACCAGACGGTCTTCCAGTCTTGCAGCATCTTGTAGCCAGCGATTCATAAATAGTAAATTCATGTATGTCAACTTGTATATTGCGGTCGAGCCAGGTTTCTGCAAGTGCAAAAAAATGATAATGTTTTACATAATCGAGAAGATCAAACAATGAACTAGCTCTCATGTATCCATTTATGTTCCAGTATAAAATGTCAATAGAATTTTTACATTTAGCAGATTTCAAGTAATTAGAATTACATGTATAAGGTTTTTTAGCCTTTATAGTGAAATCTTTTATCTTTTTGTTCTCAGAACTTTTTTGTGAACATTTATTTGTATGTATTGAACTTGTATTGTACTTTTGAAATAACTTTCTATTGTGTAATAGATTTTAAAAATGTTTAATTAAGATCAACCGAATTAAAGAGGCTATATAGACATTATAAGGCACAACCTGCCATATAGAACTGAAAACACTAAACTTTATTGTTCTACATACTCTTAGTTATATCTAAAACTTGATTTACATATTTACAAAAGTTTTTTAAATAAGCAGTTAATTATCATACAGGTTTACTACAACACCCGCCACCGATAATCGATCATCGCTCCTGAGATGATCCCGTTCCAACGGTTGGTCTAATGGTGAAAGGTCTTATATTCGAGATGTGTGCCGTTCTGGGAATCTTATCATTAGTTTGGTATTTAACATATTTAGGGTATCCATCCATGAAGGTTACCTCCGTTACTCGATGAGGGCCTGTCTGGTGCCATTCTTTTCCAACTCTTTGATGTCTGACTAGAATAAAATCGCCAATTTTCAGCTCGGGTGGCGTGGTTTTATTACGACGATTGAAATAGAGCTTCGTTCTTTGTCGGTATTGGTTCTGCTCGGTTGGGGTTTTTTCGGTTTCATGAAGGTCACACTGGAGATCGAGTTCTTTATCGGCAGGCAAGACGGGAGAAGTTCCGGTAAACTTAAACAAAGGAGAGCAACCCAGGTAAGAATTGTATGACCTATTGTGATATCTCACTGCTGCCTCCAAAGAATTTTTCCATCCGCCTTTAAAATGGGGATAACAAGAGAGAAAAGTTTTTATTTCTCGTATTGCTCTTTCGGCTAAACCATTTCCTGCGGGGTGATAAGGCGAAGATGTTATCAATCGTATGCCCTTAGAGGCTGCCCATCTAGGAAACTCGCCGTATACAAATGATCTTCCTTGATCCGATATAATGGTTTGTACTGCCTTTAAATCATCGTGTCCTTCAAAATATTTTATCAGTGCACGACCATGTTGTCTCATGGCTTTAGCCTGAACCAACCTGGTGGCCTCATCAATAACCAATAAAAATGTAGATTTTTTATCCTTAACGCCAGAAGGAGCCTCTGCAAAATCTATGTGCACCGTATGATAAGGTACACGGGACTGAGAAGGCAAACTCATTCTAGAAGGCCGGCACCTATATTTGAACTTGATGTTTTGACATGTAGGGCAGGATGCCACATATTTTCTTATATCGTTCTTCATGCCCCGCCAAGAGAAGCGTTGTTTCATCTTATAATAGGTTCGCCAAAATCCAGAGTGTCCTCCTGATAGGGGGTCATCATGATACAGGGATAAAAGTGAAGTCCGATGTTCGTCAGGGACAAAATATTTGTTATAGTTTTCTAATTTTAATGGAATGCTTTGATGTTTGAAGAACAACACGGCTTGGCTATTGTCATTAGGTATTTCTATAGCCAATCTTGACAAAGCGTCAGCATCACTAAGCTCTCTTCCAGAACGGTGATTGACCTTCATTTCAAAAGAACTAAGGAAGAGCTGCCACCTCGCAAGTCGATCCCTTAGATGACCACAGGAAAGTAACTGAGTTAAGGCGCGATGATCTGTGTGGACCACGAAGGGCTTGCCTTCCAAGTAGAATCTGAGATGTTTGACAGCCTTCAGAACAGCCAGACATTCTTTCTCCGTGATGGAATAATTTTGTTCAGCTCTAGAGAATGTATAAGAATAATAACTAATTACTCTGAGCTGATGTGGCTTCTTCTTATTTACATCTCTTTGGTATAGAACTGCCCCTGTTCCATAATAAGACGCGTCGGTAGATAGTTCGTAAGGCAAGGACTCATCCGGAATTGCCAAGATTGGTTTGGAGGTTATGATGTCTATCAGCTTTAAATAAGCCTCTTCACACTCAGTAGACCACATGAACGCTGAATATTTTTTCTTTAAATTATCCAACGGTCGGACTATCTTGGAATAATTGGGTATGTAGGCTCTAAAATGTCCAGTGAACCCGGTGAAGCATTGGAGCGACTTTAGATCGTAAGGGCGTTTCATAAGTTTAGCCTTTTCTATCACTTCTTCCTTCATTTGTTTTGAATTGCCATTGATGACTCTACCCAAAAGTTCCACCTCAGCGACACAAATATGGCATTTGTCCAAGTTTACCGTCATATTAAACTTATTCAGCCTATGAAGAATGTCGTAGGTGAGGGAAGCACACTCATCAAGTGTGGGGGCACCACAACAGATATCATCAAGGTAGACGACCACTCTGCGTTCCAGCAAATCATCTAGTATCTCGCTTATTACTCGTTGAAATTTAGGAGGCGAGTTCTTCCACCCAAATGGTAACCTAGTAAATTCATAAAGCCCATCTGGAGTAGCAAAAGCAGAGAACCTTCTAGTGGCTTTAGTTAGGCCAACTTGCCAAAAACTGTCTTTCAAATCAATTTTGGTAAAGTATTGACATCCTCCAAATTGATTGATAATTGTGTCGATTCTGGGGAATGGAAAAGGGTCCAAGAAGGTCTCCTGATTTAATCGTCGATAATCGATACAGAGTCGATAAGAAGAATCCTTCTTAGGAACCAAAATACAAGGCGATGCATATTCCGAATTAGAACGAGTAATTATACCCCTAGCCAACAACTCCTCAATTTTCCCAGCAGTCCACCTTCTCTTATGATCCGACATAGGATAGGGTTTGCACGCCACTATGTTGTTATTGGGCTTTAGCAGAAAGTCTACCTCAGATTTAGGGAATTTCTTTTTAGAAGTATGGCAAAGCTCGGGGAATTTAGTCCTCAAGTCATCGACGGTAGCAACAACTTCTCTTGATCTCAAAGAAAAGCACCTGATATCGTCTGTACCAAAGTCCCATTTAATTCTGAATTTTTTCATCGTTGGCTTCCCAATCAAGATCTCAAAAGGCATATCTTCAAGGACTATGGCAGTGACCTTGATCTTATGATTATCAATTTCTAACTCGAGGTCAACACACTCTGACGAAAAAACATCGTTCTGATTTATGGTAGTCAATTTTGTTTTTGATGGAACACTTTTCCACTGATATTTATCCAGAACGCTTTTTCGTATTAAATCAATAGAGGATCCCGGATCTAGAAATGCTTTTATTGTCACACCATTAACATTAAATAATAACATGGAATCGGGTGAGGAAACAGAAAGATACAATGCCATTTTTGACAGCGGGATAGGCCAACCCTGGCTTGCTAGTTTTTTGAAAAGGTGTTCTTTTGATTCAATGGACCAACGCATGGCCTATGCCTTTCAAGGACTTTTCTTAGTTCCATCAGGGTTGCGAATTGGGTTACCGCCAACCTTTGTTGCATCTCTACAGGCAGGCCATGCAATATGCCAGTTATCAAGACCTTTTCTGGAGCTCCAGGTAGTCCCAGCTGTAGCAACCTCAACTTCTTATAGAAATAATCAACATAGGAACCGTTACGATATTGCCACTTAATAGCCTTATCGTACTTGGAAATGGGGTCTTCTTGAAATGCTTCCACAAAGTCCTTCCTCCACTCCTCCCAATCTTCATCGGATGCACTTCTATCGTGACTGTCGTACCACGCCAGTGCCGTATCCTGCCGGCTGCGCCATGTTGTAATAGATTTTAAAAATGTTTAATTAAGATCAACCGAATTAAAGAGGCTATATAGACATTATAAGGCACAACCTGCCATATAGAACTGAAAACACTAAACTTTATTGTTCTACATACTCTTAGTTATATCTAAAACTTGATTTACATATTTACAAAAGTTTTTTAAATAAGCAGTTAATTATCATACAGGTTTACTACATATTGTATATCTAATGTCTTTACAAAGACACAATTAATTAATTACCAATTTACATATAACCTTGTAAAAACAGAATGTTCTTTTTTAATCAATATATTTTAAACAAAAATATTGAATTAATTTTATTATTATATATTTATAAATTGCCAAGATTATTTGACGAGTTTAATATTTGTTTGTGACTCATGCTTTAGATGTTGTACTAAATTCGAAATTTCACGTGAGAACGCCCTTGCAAACCTCAGAACAATTTTTTAACGCCTTGCCAAATGTTTTATTTTATTTAATTCTCCTGATGAAGAGAAAAGAATTTTGTTGAAACGTTGAGAAAAATAAAAAACTCTAACTGGCCGAAGTGTCTATTTTTCATAGAAAAATATAGAAATTATTAATTTCCTGGTAATAGGGAAGGAAGGCTTCTAGGTTCTATATTTAAAACAACAATAAAATTTGAATAAAAAATTCTAAACTATCTTTAACCTAATATAAACATCTTTATTATTAATTTAATTATTTATAGTTTCCCAATATATTGTGTTTTTAATTTTACAAAATTTAGTTAATGGAATTTTTTATCAAGGTATGTATTGTTATCACACGAACACAAGATTGGTGTGTTAATTCACTGAGGGATTAATTATTTATTGATCGTTTTTTACTCCATTGTTAGAATTTATTGGAAAATTCTTCTTTTATTTCTAAAAAAGAAGTCGTTTATAGAGAGAAATACTATGTAAAATATACACTCGTGGACAAAACTTAAGGAAGTTGTACCTTTTACCATGTATATCGGGATTCAGACAATACCTCTGAAAGATACACTCGTGGACAAAACTTAAGGAAGTTGTACCTTTTACCATGTATATCGGGATTCAGACAATACCTCTGAAAGATACACTCGTGGACAAAACTTAAGGAAGTTGTACCTTTTACCATGTATATCGGGATTCAGACAATAACTCTGAAAGATACACTCATGGACAAAACTTAAGGAAGTTGTACCATTTAGCATGTATATCGGGATTCAGACAATAACTCTGAAAGATACACTCGTGGACAAAACTTAAGGAAGTTGTACCTTTTACCATGTATATCGGGATTCAGATAATAACTCTGAAAGATACACTCATGGACAGAACTTAAGGAAGTTGTACCTTTTACCATGTATATCGGGATTCAGATAATAACTCTGAAAGATACACTCATGGACAGAACTTAAGGAAGTTGTACCTTTTACCATGTATATCGGGATTCAGATAATAACTCTGAAAGATACACTCATGGACAGAACTTAAGGAAGTTGTACCTTTTACCATGTATATCGGGATTCAGATAATAACTCTGAAAGATACACTCATGGACAGAACTTAAGGAAGTTGTACCTTTTACCATGTATATCGGGATTCAGATAATAACTCTGAAAGATACACTCATGGACAGAACTTAAGGAAGTTGTACCTTTTACCATGTATATCGGGATTCAGATAATAACTCTGAAAGATACACTCATGGACAGAACTTAAGGAAGTTGTACCTTTTACCATGTATATCGGGATTCAGATAATAACTCTGAAAGATACACTCATGGACAGAACTTAAGGAAGTTGTACCTTTTACCATGTATATCGGGATTCAGATAATAACTCTGAAAGATACACTCATGGACAGAACTTAAGGAAGTTGTACCTTTTACCATGTATATCGGGATTCAGATAATAACTCTGAAAGATACACTCATGGACAGAACTTAAGGAAGTTGTACCTTTTAGCATGTATATCGGGATTCAGACAATAACTCTGAAAGATACACTCATGGACAAAACTTAAGGAAGTTGTACCTTTTAGCATGTATATCGGGATTCAGACAATAACTCTGAAAGATACACTCATGGACAGAACTTAAGGAAGTTGTACCTTTCTGCATGTATATCGGGATTCATACAATAACTCTGAAATATACACTCATGGACAGAACTTAAGGAAGTTGTACCTTTTGGCATGTATATCGGTATTCAGATAATAACTCTTAAAGATATTACAGTGACACCCTCATAGAAAACACACGAGATAACCAAGTTTGAACAACCTCTGTCTCTTACAAAAAAAATAGATGACTGGCGACATAAAGACTTTCGACTTCCTTAGGTTTTGTCCATGAGTGTATTTGCGAAAGAATCTAACCACTTGGTAAATTTTATAGCATCCATGTATATATGTCCATGTAATATAAATAAATGCTTCGAACATTGCTCATTCACAAACACAATTCCTAAAGGTTATTTAAACTAGCAACACCGCTGGGAGTGTTCACCAATGATGAGCCAGAACCTCTTAATATTTTATCGTTGATATAATGACTATAAAAATACTTTTTCATTTTTATCTATATTCATCTTTAATGAGTCATTATCATTTATATCCATTTTTGAATATAAGACATATACATGCCATCGAAATAGCATAGTTTATGTCTATTTATTGTCTTACCTACCTAGATATATTTTTTATTTATTTATATCTTTTTAAAATTATATTCGGTAGAGAGAGTTGATATGTTTGCACGAAAAATATATTTAATATATTATATAAATATATAATGTAAAGAATATTATTATCATTATTATCATAATAATCTGTGTGTTCCGGAATATTATTATCAATAATATTCGTTAGTTCACTCGGATAAAACCCGGGCGAAGCCAGGTACACATCCGCTAGTATATATATAAAGAGACAAGGGTCGCCTTTCTCGTCAAAATATACATCAAAACTAGACGCCGTCTATTGACCGTCGCCGCAAACTAGCGGCCTCAGGTCGGTAACAAAGCCACAACACCAGCTTTGGTAAACTGAAAAGCGTCCACCTATTATTCATTTAAGTAACCCAGGTTCCTGGAGCGTACAGAAGTCGCCAACTACCCGGGATGTCCTTCTGACCTAAGTCTTCTTGGATTTATATACAATGCCAGTGGAAGTCCAATTAATGAGGTGTCGCCAGGCAGATTTCTTTCTTGGGAGATTTTCTAGGGATGCTGGACATATGTTGGTGATACCTAGGAGAGTGGCTGTCGGGAATCTTTGGTATTGGAAGGTTGGGCAAGTGAAGAGGAGGTGGTCTACGGTTTGGTCTTCATCTTGGCAGTGGGGGCAAGTTGGGTCTTCTTTCGATACCGTTGCAAGGTCTGCCTGAATGTAACCATGGCCGGTCAAGATTGTTGTGGAGGTAGATCCATGCTTGATGTTTCGAAGCATTTGGAGGAGTAGTTTCGGGGTAGCAGCAAATCTTCGTAGATTTCTGGTGGAGTAATCTTGGATGTAGAGGTCTGTCCACATTTTGAGGGCTATCTGTTCTTTATTACCGCGCGCGACGCTCTTTGGGAGGGTGGTAAAGGATAGTGGCAGATTAGAATGTGCTGCAGCCTTTGCCGCCTGATCCGCCAGTTCATTTCCTGGAATACCGCTGTGGCCTTTGATCCAGCAGAGTTGCACATTTGGTGAAAAATGCAGGTTGTAGATTATTTCCGCAATTAGTTGTGTTCTTGGGGGCCAAGACCTACATATGGCTGATAGAGCTGATTGGGCGTCCACCTAGAGACCATAGTTTCAGGCTAATGGTCCTCGTCAGTCTAGGGCGGACTTTATTCCATGAGATCCACACGGGATCTAATGGAATCTTGACAATCAAACAAAGAGGTTTTTAGCTGGCAAAGTGGCTAGTCCATATCCATGGCCAAAATTTTGATAGAGAATTAGCCGATAGTATATTGATCTATAAAGTTAAAGACACCTCTCCCGTCAAAATAGACCCCAAAGCTAGACGCTATCTATACTAAAATATTTTTAAACTAAACATTTGTTTATAGTAGTTTTTGTTGTTGTTTCTTATCTCCTTATGTAAAGATTACACGAATTCCAATGGTATGGGGTGTAGAGGTTCAGCTTTCGTTGATCATGACACCATGATCCAGGCAACACTTTGGTGAAAGTCTGACTTTTCCTGTAATTTGAGGCTTTTCCTAACATGGAAGCAGACGCAGTTGCTGCCAACATGAGTACAGACACAGTATCCCTGGACCCTTACTGAGGTCTATCAACTGTTGAACTCAGGATTTTGAAAGAGGTCTTTCTCCTCTTTCTAACAATCCTGCTGTTGGTCCACGACCTGGGGACACGCCCTGTAGCAATCAGTTCTGCCGAAGGATAGATATATATATTTAATTAAAAAGGCATATATTGGATCATAATATCATTTATTTTACCAATATTTCAGTTGGCTGAACGCCAATCTTTATCAAAGTATTATGACATATTAATGTGCGCCAATAACAAACTCAATTCTGTTGACGTTATCTGGCACTAAGTTTGTCGTTGACACACTTTGAAATGTTATAATACCTTGATAAAGGTTGGTGTTCAGTCAACTGAAATATTGGTAAAATAAATGATATTTTGATCCAATATATGTCTTTTTATTTAAGGATTTATTTATGGATTTCTCTATTTTCAAAAAGATATATATATACACTAGCGGACGTACCCGGCTTCGCCCGGGTTTTACCCGAGTAAAGGTTTGTCTAACGAATCTCTCGATAAAGTGAACATTTTTTCCCGGTCCCTTGAAAAATACTCGATAAGTTGAATAAAATCATTATTAATTGGTTCCTTCGGTAATTGGAAGTTAAAGGAATAGTATCTTGCCTTGGAATTGTATCATTATTCTTGTCTCAAATAAATTGCCGTGTCATCCTGAATTTTGTCTTTCCTAATTTTCTACATTACAAAATCATCGTATCATCATGATAATATTTAGAGCAGATTGTTGAATTATAACAGATAAATTAGAATATTTATCTTGATTATTTTAAAGCGAAAAGTTATTTCAAAAATTTTATTTGCTAGAAACCTTCCCAGTACTATACTAAATAACTTCCCAAAGTTTCATGGCGTTCCAATGAGTGGTTTGGTCAGGCATAAAGGACAAACAGACCACACACACACACATACATTCATTTTTATATATATATAGAAGATATATAGTAAAAATATATTAATCAATATATTTATTATTGCCATTTACTAAAACCACAAAAATCTGAAATTTAATCTACAATCTCAAATTTTAAATATCCTAAATGGAATCCGTATGAGTGCAATCCAAATCTTCCATTTTTACTACAATTTACTTTTTGATAATAATTTCTAACGCCTTTAAACAGTGCTTTTTCATAGTACGACTTATTATAAAGTAAAGCACAATTTACAGTCGTTATAAAAGATAATACAATATAATACACTGCGGCTTGTGATTGTAAAACAACACTTGAAGTTACACCGCATGAGTTTTTTTTTTCAATGAAAAATCAAAATTTATTTCAAGGTGAAATAGTGACTATTTCTAACCTTTTTGGATGAGGTATGAAAGGGTGAATTATGAAGAGTAATGATGAACGGAAAAATAAAAGTGTCCAGGGATGGAAAGGTTAGAAATAGTCAATATTTCACCTTGAAATAAATTTTGATTTTTCATTGAAAAGAAACTCATGCGGTGTAACTTCAAGTATTGTTTTATAAAAAATAATGTGTTTCTAATTTATGACTTACACACTAAATATTCTCTATTCATATTGTATTGATTCCCAATGCTAATTTGTTCTATTCTTTTAATGGAATGCAGTAAATATGTATATATATGTATATATTACATGGGAGAAAAGAAAAGGTATGTAAATATAAAAGGGTAGATATAGGATGTGTGTACTGAAGAGAGTTGTAGTTGTCTAGATGAGAGTTTATCTTTTATAGTGTCTCAGATTTGAGGAAATCAGTAGGTAGAAAACACTACACTTATATATTTTAAAATTTCCTAATTTTTCACACACACATACAGCTTCATTAAGACCACCGTTCTTATACAGATTTACCACAGGAAGGAAGGAAGCACAGATGGAGCTCCTATACTCCAGGCAGCACAGAACCCAATAACAGCCTCCAGGTCCGACACAGTAGCCACACCGTACATATGTCATGATATATCACACATACAGCTTTATTAAGACCACCGGTCTTATACAGATTCACCACAAGGAGGAAGCATAGATAGAGCTCCTATACTCCAGGCAGCACAGAACCCAACAACAGCCTCCAGGTCCGACACAGTGACCACACCGTGTCAAGGTTAACGTATCACTGAAAAGACGAGTATGGAATCAGCCGCGTTCTAGTCTTCACTCTCCTCATCCAAATGGACCACGCGGCGATTCTATTAATCTCCTTCGAACTGCGGCCTTGTAGAATTTATATAAACCAAAGACCTTGATCAAACAACATCAAAATATTCTAAAATAAGACATTTCATATATATATATATTTAAAGAAGATACATATTTTGGTTTTCTAATTGTTTTATTGTTCCAATATTTCGAAGGGCAACTCGCCTCTCTTTATCGAGGATGTTTGTGTTTTTCACTAAAACATGCGCGCACGCGTACACCACTCTCGTTCTATAAGGCCAATGAAAGAAGTGTATCTTTGATTTAAATATTGCATATATATACAGATTTATTAAGACCACCGGTCTTATACAGATTCATCGCAGGAAGGAAGCATAGATAAAGCTCCTATACTCCAGGCAGCTTTGATATAACACCTTGATAAAGGTTGGCGTTCAGCCAACTGAAATATTGGTAAAATAAATTATATTTTGATCCAATATATGTCTTTTTAATGAATAAATAAATATATATATACAGTTAAACCTGTCTATAGCGCCCCTCTTGGGACTCACCAAAATAGAGTGCTATAGAGATGGGGTGCTATAAACAGGTCACTTTTAATGTAAATCGCATCGTACTACGTACTTAAAATCCTTAAGACGAAGTTAGGCGTATAGCCTATTAAAATATTGGCATTAATATTAAATAAAATGTTTATTTTATTTTTGATCCAAAATATGCTATTCAATTAACATATATATAAAGAATAAGATTGTTTCGTAACAAAGCAAAATCAACAATAATACAATTTATAGAATGCCAACATTTTTCAAAGCACAACAATTAATTTATTCTGCGTAAGTCTTCCTTTTTTCTTTGATAATATGATTGGCGTTCTTTTGATTGAAATTATTGGTAAATTAAATTTACGTGGCCTTCGTAAATGTATCTTTTGCAATAAATAAATCCCCTTTATCAAATTAAAGTGAAAACATCAGACAGTTAGCGATTTTTTTATTCAGGAATTATTTAAAATGACATTTTTTCTCTCTCTAGAACTAAGAACTCTCGCAGTCCATCGGTGGCGGAGTCTTTCCCGCGGTGGGCGCCACCAATGACGACTTGTATATATTTTATATATATGTATATTTATCAATTATTTTATATATTTTTATCTATTTTTCTATATATTTATCATTATATAATATTATTTATTCATATTTATATTTATTCTGTATTTAATCTTATATAATATTATATGGACATTGAAATAAATCAGTTTCAATCTCAATCTCTCTCTCCCTCTCTACAGCTTTTTGGGCTTCAAAGCCTATAGTAGAATATATATATATATATGTCATATTAAAATATTATTTTATTTGAAATTATATTTCATAGATACAAATACTCTGTTAAATCGACCGCCAGAGGTCACGCTTCCTCTATTAAAAACTCATTGTTGTTGTTTCCCGATGGCCGGCTCAAACCTTTTGTACATTATGTAAATAATATTTTGTTTTCCTTGTTCTACTCGCCTTAATCCAGTCATTACTTTTACCAAATTATGTTTTTTATATAGTCCTTAAGCTCAATTAAAGAATTCACTAATCAAAACTCTTTTAAATATTTTTGCCACGACTGCATTACCATAATCCTCAACATGATCTAAATTCAAGCAGAAAATCTATTTTTTTTATAACATATATACATATATTAAGAAAAATGCTTCTCCTTCTCCTTTTTTCACATTGTGTAGCGTTCTCACGCAATTCTGGCCTTAAATACCCGTTTCATGATTTTTCAGGATGCCTTAATGACCAATTATTTGGTCGTTGAGGTACAGCTTGCACCACGCTGATGAGGGCCAACAGCCCGAAACGCGTCCGTGGTTAGTTTTTCTTGATTAATCAAGAATGGGTATTTGGCCAATTCTGGATTGTTTAAAAATCAACGATAATAGTTGATATTTATTCCGATAGATGGCGCAAGCCATCAGCAACTTTCAGTTGCATGATAAGAAGATGAAATTTTCTTAATTTATGCACCTTATCCCAGTACAATATCACATTTGTACTGCTTTTTCACACATATATATATATATATGTTATATTAATAAGATCTGTTGATTATGATTATCTTGAGGATTATGCTATGGTAATGCAGTCGTGGTTTAAAATCTTGAAAGTATAATTATAAAAATAATTTTGATCAGAAATTGCTTTAAGTGAACTAAAGGAAATATAAAAAACATAATTTAATAAAAGTTCTGCCTGGTTTAAGGAGTAAGAATCAAAAAATGAAAAACCTATTTACATAATGTACAAAAGGTTTGAGCCGGCCATCGGGAAAGAGAAAATATCTTTATTTACGGGCTACTAACCAAAAGTTATGATTTTTGAGCCCAAAATCGATGTCAGGTGGCAAGGGACCCTAGGATGTGGAAGCAGGAGATGTCTCGCAGGGGTGGTGGAAACGTTGGGCAAGCAGGGGAATAGCGCCAGGGTGCAGTGAGGCGGGTGCGTTGAATAGGCCAGGAATCCAGGAGAAGTGGCAGATGGAAATGGAGGCAGAAGGTCCTTGAAGCCTAGAACTTGAGGGCCCTAGACTTCAGGATGGGGCAGCTTGAGGCTCTCGCCTCGTGCTTGTCAGGAAGGCCCTGGGAGCAGCAGTTGGCACATTTGGAGGTGCGCTGGTCAGCAATGGATGGGCAGGTTCGGCCTTCATGGCCGTCTTCACCGCAGTGGAAGCACTTAGGAGCTCTGGTGCATTGGGCAGAGTTGTGGCCGAAGCCATAACAGCGGAAGCAGACGCGGGCGCGGATGGACTCCTCGAAGTTGAGGATTACTCCATCCACCACGATCCTCCCGCGAACGCCCAGGGCTCTAAAGGTCTTGAGGTCCACCTCGATGAAGGCGGTGCAGGTCCCGTTTCTGGGTGCAGAACGGTGCGCCACGCGCACCACCTTGTCCCCAGGAAGTTTTCTAACAGCAGCGGTTTCCAGGAAGGTCTCCTCAATTGTGGAGTTGGATGTCTCCTCATCCACTTTGAAGAGGCAGATCCGTGGCAGGATCTCCTTCTGCTGGCGGACCTTCATTCCATTCAACTTGCTGGCCAGGGAGGTTGTAACCTCAGGGATGGTGTCAGGATTGCTGGAATGGAGGACCAGCTTCCCCTTGGTGCGCAGGGAGGCCCAAACGCCTTGGGGGAGAGTGTGAGCAGCGCGGACTGTTTTCAGCATCTCCCTTGGGTCAGCCTGTGGGTCATCTGAGATGACCACTGTGTGGGCCGCCGATTTTTCTCCATGAAGGATCACTTGGGCGGCCGCAGGCTTGGAGACGTGGGAAGGCACAGGTTTTGAAGGACCATTCAGGTTTGTCCTCTTTGCAGGCGGGTTGGGAGCTTCAGACTGCTTCCTTTTGGTTGGAGCAGGAGCAGGCAGGGTGGAGGCAGGCTTCTTGGCAGGGAGAGCAGCAGGAGCAGGAGTGGCGGGCTTGATTGGGTCAGTCTGGGAGCTGGTTTCATTGCAGGAAGGAGCAGGGCAGGTTTGAGTGCCGCGGCAAGCAGTCTTGGGCTTGTTGGCCTCCTCAATTTCGTCCAACTCTGCGAAGGACTCGAGGGTGTCAGTGAGGTTCTCTACATTGGTAGCGAGGGCCTTGATCATTTCAGTCCGCGAGGCGATGTAGCGGATCAGGTCCTCATGCAGGGATTTCAGGGCAGGATGGCCAATGGAGCTCAGGATGCTGCAGTTGCGTGAGATCACCATCTCATCTTCCCTCTCCAGGTCGGCGACGTTCACGATGCGGGTTGTAGGCTTGTAGGCCTTCTTTTTCTTCTTGGCAGGATTCATGTCAAGAGCGATTTTAATACTCGAAGTATGACCAAGTTCGAATTATCCAATTTAAATATGGGCCATCGGGAAACAACAACAATGAGTTTTTATAGGGGAAGCATGACCTCTGGCGGTCGATTTAACAGAGTATTTAATCTATGAAATATAATTTTAAATAAAATAATATTTTAATATAAAATGTATATTGTAAAACGATGTTTGACAAGTTTTATCGCAAATGTTTCTTTTGAACGAAAAATCAAAATTTATTTTAAAGGAGAAATAACGACTATTTCTATCCTTAGGGATGAAGTATGAAAGGATGAATTGTGAAGAGTAATGATGAACGGAAAAATAAAAGTGTCCATTTTCCGTTTATTATTTACTCTTCGCAATTCATTCTTTCATACTTCATCCCAAAGGATAGAAATAATCGTTATTTCTCCTTAAATTAAAATTTTGATTTTTCGTTCAAAAGAAATGTATTTGCGGTGAAACTTTTCCAGCGTCGTTTTACAATCATAAGCCGCATTATATTGTATTATAATATATATATTATTGAAAAATATTTTCTGCTGTTGTTGGAATTAGAGTTATAGAATTATTACTTGTTGATTGATATAAAGAATTGTGTATTTTCTTGAGGTTGGTATATATGGGTATGTGGGATGGTTGCGTGATGTGTTGGTGTGGCTTGTGGAAAGGCCGCTGATAAAATTATAATTTAAATTATTTTTATTTAAAGCCAGAAATGTAAAGAGAAAAGAAGTAACGGCCGTTGGGATCAAGCCTTCTTGTTTACCACGTGAGTGGCCAGAGTCTGGATGTTCGCGCATGCGTTGTCAGGCTGACGCTCGCCGTTGCCGAGGCCGTCCACTGCCCGTGTGTGTAGTGGAGCTTTGTCCCAGTTCGCGCTTGCTGAAGCAACGTGTGGTCGCCACAGGTATTTAAATTGCGGTCGTGGTAAAATAATAAAATATATGAGAATCATACTTTACTTTAATTTAGCTTATGGAACATAATAACATAATTTGATAGGGTACTATCTGAATTAAAGTGTGAAGAATAAAGAAAATAAAAGACATATTTACATATGTACAGAAAGATTTGAGCCGGCCAACAAGAAACAACAATAGATTTTATATAGGGAAAGCCGCGACATCTGGCGGTATACTTTTTACTGAGTATTTTATTCAAGAAATTATAATTTAAAAATTAAATAATATCTTTATATAACATATATATTTACAGTAGATTCACCTATAACGCGAGTTTTTACAACGCGATAAAAAAAATTGCGACAAATTTATTTATACACAACGCGAATTTTCGTATAACGTGTTATAAAATAAAATACATGATATTTGTCACTAACAATTTACCTTAACAACATTCGCGTTACACAAGTTTTATTTCGTACAACGCGATTTCATACAACACGGAACACATTAATCGCTTTATAGGAGAGTTCACTGTATATATATATGTGTGTGGTCGCAGTGGTAGAGCCTACTCCACGCTTACGAACGCCAACAGTGCGAAACGCGTTCGTGAATGGCTTTTCTTGATTTATCAAGAAATGGGGTTGGCCAAATATCAGGGAACAGGCTAAATCTATAAAATTTATTTGGGTAAAATTTTAACGATAGAGGGCAATAAAATTTAATTTACTAAGGCTAAATCTATGTTTAGGTAATTACTGTTCCACTAGATGGCGCTATGCCTTCTGAAAAGCACATGTGCTCCTGGTCAGAATATGCCTTTTTATTTTTAATATATATATATGGAAAAAAAAAGATTTTCTGTTGATTTTAGATTATTATTGAGATATATATATAATTATTACTTGTTAATGTTTATCATATTAAGGATACATAAGCATATGTTTGTGATTATTTTAAAATTATAATTTATATAACGAACTACATTGTAAAGTCTACCACCAGATGTCGCGGCTTTACCTATATAAACCTATTGTTCATGGTAAACGGTTTGCGGATTTCGACAAATTAGAAAGAAGAATCATATATCGCCGCAACTCTTTTTATTATTATAGCGGTTAAGGAAGCTTTCGGGCAAGCCCTTCTTCAGCTAATTATATTGTACAATTAAAGAGAGATTATATATCGTTTTTAATATAAATCAAAATAAACGAAAAGAAATTTACCACGCCCCTATCGCCCTCGTTTCAATAGCACCGCGTGGCCACGTTATGTCTGATCCTAACTTCAAATGTAATATGGTACAAAAATATCTTAAAAGAAAGTTACGTAATTGAATAAATATAAAGAATCAACTATAAACAGTTCAAAGGATTTAGTGGAGATTTTTAGGATAGAAGGGGAACGTACTGTGATGGCAACTGTATACTTTTGTTTAATGGTTTAGGGTGCTTCATGGTTTCTATTGCTTCAAGAATGAGTCTTTGGGTTTTAGTTTTGGCATTTGTATGGAGGATTCTGGTATTATTGAAGTCTGGAGTGTGTCCGGTTTCTCTGACGTGGTCAACAATTAAGGAGTTTGGGTTTAGTTTAGAGATGTTTCTTTGGTGTTCTTTGATTCTGATTGAAAGATCTCTTGATGTCTCACCGATGTAGACACTATTGCAGTTGAGGCAGGGAATTTGGTAAACTAAATCTTTTTTCTGTTTCTGGTCGGTGCTTTTGGTGATTGGGTTTCTTAGAATCGAGCCCATGGAAGGTGAACCTCTGAAGATGGTTTTTATGCCAAAACTTTTGAGTTTGCGAGCTATTGTAATTGTAGATTCTGTATATGGTAAGTAACAGGTGGAGATGTACTGATTGGAGTTATTTCTGGGAGTCCCTGGTTTATATCTATTTCTTTTAATGAAAGGAAGCGGGTATCCAGATTTAAGAAGCTGGTTTTCGATAGATTTAAGTTCCTTATTGTATTCTATTTTTGAAGAACAGTGGGTGAAAGCTCTTTTCGTCAAGGTACGTACAACTGTTATTTTGTGGGAGATGGGAGAATTGGAGGCAAAGTGTAGGTACTGCGTTGGGGAGGTAGGTTTTCTATAAACTTTTGTTATAAAACCGGTTCTATTTCTGGTAAATAAAATGTCAAGGAATGGCAGGCTTCCGTTATTTTCTTTTTCTATTGTAAATTGAATAGATGAGTTGAAGCTATTGAGGGTTTCTAGGATGTGATTTTCACTGTTTTCTGTGGTTATGCAAAAAATATCATCGACGTATCTTGACCAGATTAATATTTCGTTGGGTTTTATTTCAGTGATCCACGAGTCAATGGTGGAGAGAACTATTTCGGCTAGAATTGTAGACAGTGGGCTTCCCATCGGGGTGCCTTTTATTTGGTTGTAGTATTCTTCTGTAAATTTAACTGTTGTGCTCTTTAAACAGATTTCAGTGAGTTTCAGGATTGCAAGGTGGTCCGGGTATGCTTCTTTATGTTTGATTAGGATGGTTTGTAGGGAGTCCATTATTAAGTCGTGGGGAAGGCTTGTGTATAGGTCTTTGACATCATATGAAACGATTCGGTGATTGGTTTTCAATTTGAAATTCTTCATTTTTTTTTTCATTTTTCGTTTATTTTGATTTATATTAAAAACGATATATAATCTCTCTTTAATTGTACAATATAATTAGCTGAAGAAGGGCTTGCCCGAAAGCTTCCTTAACCGCTATAATAATAAAAAGAGTTGCGGCGATATATGATTCTTCTTTCTAAACCTATTGTTGTTGTTTACCGAAAAAAAAAGCAATGATAAATAAATAAACAAATAAAAATGTATAAGTAAAAATAAAGAAGGCATCTCCTAACCACGAGCACATGTGCTTTTTAGATGGCAGGTTACTTCTCCACGCTGACGAGCGTCAACAGCGCGAAACGCGTTCGTGGATGGCTTTTCTTGATTTATCAAGAAATTGGGTTGGCCACATATCACGGAGCAAGCTAAATAAACGTTTAGTTTATTTTTGCTCACTAGATGGCGCTCTGCCATCTAAAAAGCACATGTGCTCGTGGTAAGGAGATGCCTTCTTTTTTTTTTTTAATATCAACACCTGACCCACTTATCTTTTTTTTTTTCTATTATTTTTTCATGTATAAGTAAATAAATAAAATAATTAAATATCTCACATCATTCCCCTGGCTGCCCATGTAATTGTATTATAACACTAATGTTCCAATTTATACTTTCATAACCTTTCCTTAACTATCTGCTCACTACAGTATCTATAACCTGTACATATCCGGGACTGGACTTGCTCTCCTTACCAGACCCACCACGGAACCTTCTTAAGATGAGCTCGGAAAAATCCCCAGATGGACTTGAGCGGGTGATGTAAGTGTAACCTGTCTAATTTTGGGGCGGATGTTGTTGTTGTTGTTTTTCCCGATGGCCGGCTCAAATCTTTTGTAATTATGTAAATAAGTCTTGTTTTCTTTATTCTTCACGACTTAAGTCAGACATTACTTTCTGCTAATTATGTATTCTATACGTTATTAGCACAATTAAAGCAAATTATGATTATATTTTTTTTTTGGGGGGGGGGGGGGGGTCGGTGGAAGGCTGGTTAAACCGTTTGGTTTTCGACCACTACGACCCGGGTTCGATTCCCGCATTGGACACTTTTTTCTGTTTAAAAAATAAAATGCTCCAATGGCCCCCGATTATTGCAAAATTTCAACCCCACCAGCGAGTGCAAGTTACTAAACGGGGCTCTGGCATATTTGTAAGTGTAAAGTCGAACTGCTTTTCACATGTGTAGACATGTGGTGTACTTACAGTAAAAGCAGTCGCTAACTACCCACCATGATTATCATAGCTTTGAGATAAGAGAGAGAATGATTATGTTTTATAATTTTACTGCAATTTAAATACTCATGTATACCAACTTCAAGCTAATGCTCAATTCCCTATATCAATCATCAAATAATAATTCTACATATCTCAATAAAATATTCTAAAAACCTTCCACCAAACCATGATACAATTAAAAAAGAACTTCCTAAGATTATGAAAACAAAAATAGAATAGCTTATTCAACAAGACTTCGCTAGACTCGACAATTCGATTTTTTTTTCAAACTATAAACTTCTCTGTAATTCTTTTATGCCAGAACGATACTTGTCATGGAATCTGTCATCGAAGATAATAGCCTTCATTGCACGGACTATAATTACTTCAACTCTAGATAGAGAAAGTCATATTCTCATCATCAAAAGGAAAACATTCACTGCAGGATTTGTGGAAATATGATATCTGATGAAATCTCGCACTATATCATAGAATACATATATTTAGGTGAAGAAAGAGAAAAAACTCTTAAAAGCACCTTCTGGAGACTTAGCAACCCACTGAAGACGCTGAGAACTATTTCAGAAAAGAAAAATATAGCAATAGAACTCTATAATTTCTACAGATCAATTGTAAATAGATTCATACGCAAAAGAGGTAGTGAGGAAAGTTGTAGAACACACACACAGATGTGTAAATAAATCCATTTTCAAACAAAGACTCACGTGCACATGGGGAAAGGGAGAAATAATTACTGTATTATTTTGTTGTTGTATGGCGAATCCATACAGGGCAATGGGCCCTAATAAAAGCCTTTTTGTTGTTGATATAATATTCTAGAATCAACAGAAAATTTCTTTTGTAATATATACAGTTAAACCTGTCTATAGCGCCCCCTCTAAATAGCACCTTACTCTCTATAGCGCCCGATTTTAAATACGTAGTACGATGCGATTTACATTAAAAGTGACCTGTCTATAGCTCCTTATTTTGGTGAGTCCCAAGAGGGGACGCTATAGACAGGCTTAACTGTATATATATATTTATTAAAAAGGCATATATTGGATCAAAATATAATTTATTTTACCAATATTTCAGTTGGCTGAACGCCAACCTTTATCAGGTGTTATAACATTTTAAAGTGTGTCAACAATAAACTCATATATATATATATATTCATATATAGAATCATAGGTCGCCTCTCTCGTCAAAATAGACGTTTAAAAGCAGACCCCATCTATTGACCGTCGCCGCAAACTAGCGGCCCCAGGTCTGCGACAATGCCACAACACCAGCTTTGGTAAATTGAGAAGCGTCCACCTAGAGACCATGGTTTCGGGCTAATGGCCCTCGTCAGTCTAGGGCGGACTTTATTCCATGAGATCCACACGGGATCTAATGGAATCTTCACAATCTCTAGATGGAATATTTGCCGGGAGGAAATTGATCCTTAGAAGCATAGGGCGCCTCTCCAGTCAAAATAGATGGCGTCAGGTTTTGACGTTTATTTTGACGGGAGAGGCGCCCTATGCTTATATACATATATAAAGAATACAAATTATAATTAAAGGAAATAAAAAGGGCATCTCCTGATTGTGAAACTAAAATTTGCTGATGGCTTGCGCCATCTGTCGGAATAAATATCAACTAAAGCTAAACATGTACGCCTTTGACCGTTGACCTTCGTTAGCATGATGCAAGATGTACCTCAACAACCAAAAAGGAGGATCTTTGGGTCATTTTGAGAAACCATTAAACAGATATAACTCAGCCTTTGCCCCTCCCAAGTCCGGTAGAAAAAGGAGGAGGGGGAGCAGTAACAAGCTCGCTAAAAAACCTGGTTTCAGCTGGCCAAGCTGATAGTACCCTGTAAGGTCTCCAGGGATACAGGATGAGCAGAGTTTGTACTCCATGTTAGGAGCGGCTGTACATGGCGTCTGTTCCTCTCTGTTCCTCGTGTCAGAGGCGGCCATTTCTTTTGGAGCTAAGTTGGCCTGCCACTGAGTAGTGCTCCCAGTCTTAATCACAAAGATATTTTACTTCACACAGTCATGATGGTTGTCAAACAGACACCATCAAGGAGCACAACTTGATATCCTAATATGACTGAGTGGAGATAAGAAAGAAGAAGATGACAAAGACAGACACATTCCACTTCACCCAGTCATGACAGTTGTCAAACAGACACCATCAAGGGTCACAACTTGATACCCCAATATGATTGAGTGGAGATAAGAAAGAAGAAAATGACAAAGGCAGACACATTCTACTTCACCCAGTCATGATAGTTGTCAAACAGACACCATCAAGGGTCACAACTTGATACCCTAATATGATTGAGTGGAGATAAGAAAGAAGAAGAAGATTAAACAGATATTTGGACCTGAAAGTCATAAGAAAGACAAATCTTAATTTATTCACCTGATCCCAGCACATTTTCCTTTTTGTACTATTTAACATATTATAGAAGTAATTTATAATATAATATAATATAATGCGGCTTGTGATTGTAAAACGACATTTGAAATACTATCCCGCATGTGTTTCTTTTCAACGAAAAATCAAAAATTTATTTTAGGAAAAAATAACAATTATTTCTAACCTTATGGATGAGGTATGAAAGGATGAATTGTGAAGGGTAATGATAAACGTGAAAATAAAAGTGTCCAGGGATTAATTTTCCGTTGATCATTACTCTTGACAATTCATCCTTTCATACCTCATCCATAAGGTTAGAAATAATCGTTATTTTTTCTTAAAATAAATTTTTGATTTTTCGTTGAAAAGAAACACATGCGGGATAGTATTTCAAATGTCGTTTTACAATATTATAGAAGGTTTAGCTACTATTTAAAGTATATTATAATGTTATTTTGCATTTCTCCTATACTCCTTTCTATACAATTCGTAAAGTTGATTTAAACTAGTGAAACCTCTAGAAGGGTTCCTCACTGATTCACTAAGCCTTCTTAATATAAAATTTGAAACTATTTTAAAGGCGTAAGATTCTTTTTGTAATTAAGCAATATCTTCTGCCCTTACTGCAATGGAAAAATTAATGGGAGGGCCTGGCTCATCAGTGGTAAACCCTCCCAGCGGTTTCGCCAGTTTAATCTACCATACCGCTGTTATATTGCATTTTTGGAACTTCCTTTTATAGTGATACTGATGCTAGACTCTTGGAATGGGTATTTTAGATGAACTATGGACATAAGATTTGAGGACAGTAGAATTACATGCAATTATAATATATAATATGCTTTGAGCAAACGCTCTTCCATTACAGTAAGGACAGTATAAATTGTTTAATTTCAAAAGGAATCATACGCGTCTATAATAGTTTCGAATTTTGATAACAGATGGAACGCTAATGCTTCCTAATATAGTTTATTTTTGCTGTAAGGATATTAAAGACGTTCTCGAATATGGAGTAAGGGGTTATATTTAAAATGTTTGATATCTTATTACAGTATGTGAAATAAAGAGACAAGGGTCGAAGCATCAAAATAGACGTCAAACCTAGACCCCATCTATAGTATAGTATGTGAGCAGTTCATGCTGATGAGAGCAGCCAGGATACACCTTTTTACAATTTTTAATAGAAAAACCTGACCATGTTTCTATTTTACATATATATTACAGTAGAACTACCTCTCTGTAAAGGACAACACCTAGTTACAGAGCTAAAGTGTCCTTTAGAGAGAGGTGTACTCTTACCAGAGAGTTGCTACAATAGAACTACCTCTCTGTGAAGGACAACACCTAGTTACAGAGCCAAAGTGTCCTTTGGAGAGAGGTGTACTCTTACCAGAGAGTTGCTACAGTAAAACTACCTCTCTGTAAAGGACAACACCTAGTTACAGAGTCAAAGTATTCTTTAGAGAGAGGTGTCCTCTTACCAGAGAGTTGCTACAATAGAACAACCTCTCTGTAAAGGACAACACCTAGTTACAGAGCCAAAGTATCCTTTAGAGTGAGGTGTCCTCTTACCAGAGAGTTGCTACAGTAGAACTACCTCTCTGTAAAGGACAACACATAGTTACAGAGCCAAAGTGTCCTTTAGAGAGAGGTGTCCTCTTACCAGAGAGTTGCTACAGTAGAACTACCTCTCTGTAAAGGACAACACATAGTTACAGAGCCAAAGTGTCCTTTAGAGAGAGGTGTCCTCTTACCAGAGAGTTGCTACAGTAGAACTACCTCTCTGTAAAGGACAACACGCAGTTATTGTGTCAAGGTGTTCTTTAGGGAGAGGTGTTCTTTTACCAGAGAGTTTCTAAATAGAAAAATGGTAATTTTACTAATGAAAACTGTCCTTTGTGGAGAGATGTCCTCTAAAGGGAGGTTCTACTGTAAAGGTATATAATATATTTTTACTTCTGCGTATATATATATTCAACAAAATTATGATAAATAATTCTACTAGTGTTTTATTAATAAAATACATCAACACTATAATGATATGTTTTGAATGTTTTCGTAGATATTTGAAGCGTGTATTGTACGTGATATCCCAGCAATGTATTTCTCTCTATTTGTAGCTGGTAACCAACCACCACCACCAGCCCATTATGTACCCAGGAAAGGAAGGAACAACGGGATTTAACCAATAATTACTCAAGAACACATTATCTCTGCTATTAGGGGAAACTTCTTAAATTATTCTAACGTCGCCATTTTATTGGGGCTTTTTTTATGTTCAATTAACATATCTTTCCTTTTTTTTTACAAATGTTTTTATTTTAAATATTGTTTAGATATCGTTTGTAATATTTATCAATTTTGAAGATCGTTTGTTGATTCGGATGTTCGTCTGGAAAAATAGAACTGCATCAAACAATTATTAAAATGGAGTAAATTATTTATTATTCTATGAAAAGTCTTTTTTTAATATCGATATTTGTATTTTGATATATTGAAAAATTACTCATTGATTCTATGCTATTTTATTAGTTTTAATTCAGGAACCTGGGTTATAAATATATATCTCTCTCTTTAGTTTTAATTGGGTTTTATATTAAATAAATTGTCGTTTTTCATTCAGAGGTTTGTCTTTTCTTATTTTCTACGTTACAATATTATTTCTCTTTGTTTCAAATGTTTTTTTTATTCTAAATATCATTTATATATCGTTTGTGATTATTATTATAATCTTTATTTTGATATATTTTTCTATATTGAAATTAATTTCTGTGTGTTAGTAGCAAGTTTGTTTGGAAAATATAACTGTCTCAAACAATTATGTATTTTTATACAATACTAGACGGGCATATTCTGGCATATGGAAGATGGACGTAGTTCCCGGACCGGCCGGCAGCCGGACGATTACATTTTCTCGACGGGGGGGAGGGGGGGGCAGGGAAGTCACGTGCTCGCTGGCAGCCAACGGGCGCGCGCCGCCGGCAGATCGCCCGCGTTCTAGAGAGCGCTGCTCGTGAGCTAAGTAGAATAATTTGAATATATAGTTTTAATAATTGATTTATATATTTTTTAAAATAGCCTATCGTCATCCCCGTTATTTTTTACCAATGTATGGAAATTTTGGTTTGAATTAGTGAACTACTGCGAATTTGTATACAGGGCATACAAACCAACAAACAGACAAACATACAAACATTCATTTTTATATATATATAGATAATGCCGCCTATGATTGCAGAACGACATTTCAAAATATCCCGCATGTGTTTCTTTTAACGAAAAATCGTATTTTAAGGAGAAATAACGATTATTTCTAACCTTAGGGATGAAGTATGAAAGGATGAATTGTGAAGAGTAATGATAAACAGAAATGTAAAAGTGTCCAGGGATGGGAATCGAAGTTGGGTAAGCGGAACACTGGGTTCGATTCCCATCCCTGGACACTTTTATTTTTCCGTTCATCATTAATCTTCACAATTCATCCTTTCATACTTCATCCCTAAGGTTAGAAATTATCGTTATTTCTCCTTGAAATAAATTTCGATTTTTCGTGCAAAAGAAACATTTGCGGGATATTTTCAGCTGTCGTTCTACAATTATGTATTTATTGAAGAAAGACAAGTTAGGGAAAATAAAAGCTTGTTCCTGACTTGTCTTTCTTCTATAGCGAATGGATTACCATTGTTTTAATTATTTATTTAATTCAAGACGTGTCACCAACTCGCAATCACTAATTCTCTTCAGGAATAATGACATCGTGTCAGTGGGACGTAGGAAATTAAATAAATAATTAAAACAATGATAATTTCTCCCTATTCATATACACCTATCCCCCGATTTACACGGTAGATACGTTCCTGAGAAAAACGTGTAAATCGAAAATTAAAAATTTAAATAAATTGCGCAAATGCAATAAAAATTGCGTGTGCAGCAAGTCAGCACGTAAGCTCGGGATTCCTCGTGAGATGTGTACACAGCGCATGTGTTCAATCACAGTAGCATTTAGTATAGTGCGATAAAAACAAAAAAAAAACACTTATTTGGAAAACCGTGTAAAAGCGAAAACGTGTAAAACAAGTACCTTGGAAATCGGGGAATAGGTGTATTGTGATTTCACTGCCACTCTGTGTTGTGATCTAAATTCTATAGAGGGAGTCTCTGTTCTTGATCGGCGGGGTTGAAGGTGTTCTACCGCGTTAGGGTAAAGGTTCGAGCTGCAGTGAGAACTATAAATTAATAATTTATATTTTAATAAGTGTCCAAAAATTACATACAATTATAAGAGGCAGGTGGAGTACAGTTTTTACTCCACCAGCGCCTAGAGTATTATATAATGGAAGGAACCGCCGCAGGTTGTAGCGACGCGCGGTAAACAGCCGGCGACATCAGGCGGTGTTCGAAAAGTGCGCGCGCAGCCCCCGGTGCGCGCGCAGGCCGGCTGGCCAGCCGCCGCTTCTCGCAGAATTCCCAGCGTCCCAGGCCAGCGTCGCCCGCTGGCATCCTCTTATCTCATGCCCCCCCTGGAGATTGGGACTTGGGACCGATCCAACGTAGTTGCTATAACGCGGGTTCGGTTCTCGGGTTCGAGGGGATAAGGTCTGCTGATGTTGAGCTGAGTTGGGTGGGGTGGTGTACGGTGGAGGCACGAAAGGTCGTAAGAATCTGCGATTACGGCGAAGAAGGCGTCCGGCGTCGGTCCGGATGAGGTAGCTGCGACCGCGTGGAAGTTGTTCGAGAACCTCAGCAAGGAGGGTCCAATGTTTTGTGCGGTGATCCTGGACAAGGACTATTGCTCCCACTTCCAAATGTGAGAGTGGCTTGGCGTTGCGATTGTATCGCTAGAGGGCTTTCTGCCTTAAGTTCTGGGCTCGTTGATCGCATTCTGAAATCCTTGTTCTCCATTCCTTGGCAAACTGACTACGGTGAAGCGGTAGCTTGGTACGTGTCGGGGCACCAAACACAATCTGCGCTGGACTTCGTCCCTCTGCTTTGGGCGTGTTTCGGAATTCCATCAAACTTTCTAAAAATGTGTCGGACTTGAGATTCCCATTGGTGGTGGTCTTGCTGATTAGGTACTTTATCGCTTTTACGGCCGCTTCGGCAAGTCCATTTGATTGAGGAAAGTGTGGAGATGAGGTAGAGTGGTCGTGGTTCCAACGCTTTGTCCAACTCCGAAACTCTTGAGAGGAGAATTGGGGACCATTGTCGGATGTGAGTATCTCTGGGATGCCGTAATCTGCCATCCACTTTTGAAGGTGACGGATGACCGTGGTGGACGTGGGGGCTCTGCCACATTGCGTCACGTTGATCCAACCTGAAAAGCGGTTGACCATAACGAGATATTGGTATCCAGCGTGCGAAAAAAGGTCGCAGGAAACATGTTGAAATGGGTAGCTAGGCGGCGGGTCGGAATAGAGTGGTTCTTTCTGTTGCGAGGGTAGATAGGCTGAACACTCGGCACACGTTTTTACTACGTTCCGGATGTCATTAGTGATGCTCGGCCAAAAGACAGATTGGCCAGCGCGTCGAAGAGTCCGGTCTTGGCCTTGATGCGAAGCATGGAGTATTTTTAGCACTTCTGAGCGTAATGGTGTTGGGATGAGTAGGCGAGAGCCTAAGAAAACGAGTTCTTCGCGTACGCTTAGTTGGTGCAATACTCTCCAGTAGGGGCGAAGATCTTCGTCGAGGTCTTCTTTACGTTGAATCTTTTGAGGGATGATATTGCGTATACGTTTGTACTCTCCATCATGCTCTGCGGCTGCTCTGATTTGTCGTATTAACGAATCCTCCATTACCCTGGATCCGTCGACCGGGTCTACTACAGCAGCGGCAATGAGAGGTGCGGGATCAGAATCAGGATGATCATCGGTATCGTAAACGTCGGGAACTGGGGATGGGTGGCGAGAGAGCACGTCGACAACGGTATGTTTCTTTCCCGGACGCCAAACTGCCGTAATGAGGTACGGAGTCAGCTTTTCCTTTAGCCGGAGGAGCCTTGGGTTTTCTATCTCGTCCAGAGTTTTGGAGTTCAGTATGGGAATAAGGGGACGGTGGTCGACTATAAGTTCGAAATGAGATCCCATAAGAAATAACTTGCATTTCTTGGCTGCCCACACGACAGCTAATAACTCAATTTCCGTGGCGCTATACCGGGACTCTGCAGGAGTCACATTGCGGGATCCTACCTGGAGAAGTCTCCATTGACTATCAGGTTGTTGTTGATAAAGGGCATATCCTAGTCCCTGGGTCTGTGCTGCGTCCGTTTCTAGGCGGAGGGGTTGTCCTGGGGAGAACTGTGCTAGGATGCGTGAGCTGCAGAGTTCTTGAATGACTGCGTCAAAAGCTCGCTGGTGGGGGTTCTCCCAAACGAAGGCGGCTTTGGCTGACAAAAGTGATCGGATTGGCGCGGTTAGCTCGGTTAGATGATGGGAAAAGGCCTCAAACTGTTGAACAAGGCCGTTAAAGGAACGCACGTCGGTCTTGTTGGTTGGTATCGGGAAATTCTTTAGAGCGGAGTACAAATGTGGAGAAGGTGTGTAACCGGAAGAATTTATACGGAAGCCGCACCAGTCGACTTCTGGCTGAGCGAATACGAACTTCTTCTGGTTGAGGGTGATTCCATGTTCCTGACACCGGGAAATGACCTGTCGAACACGTTGGACGTGTGTTTTGTAGTCTGAATCGAAGATAATGATGTCCTCTACCACTTTTTCTACGTTCTGTATTCCAAATAGGGCTTCGTCTCCACGACGGTTGTGCTCGTCTCCGGCGGAACACAATCCCATCACGTTGCGACAATAGCGGTAACTTCCCCATGGTGTGATGAAGGTGGTTAGTTTTTTACTCTTTTCATCGAGGGGGACTTGCCAATAACCGTGACGGGCATCTAGCGTGCTGAAAAACTGCATGCCTGGTGGGATGCGAGCAACAACCTCGCGGGGTACCCTGACTGGATAGGCGGGTCGTCGGACGTATTTGTTCAGTCCGGTGAGGTCCACGGTTACGCGCGGTTCTGATGAGCCTTTTTTCGGGACGACTACCATAGGATGGCACCAATCGATGGCTTCGCCGACGGGTACCTGTTCGATTATCCCTTTCGCCAACATGGTATCGAGTTGAGTTTTGACGGGGTCTCTCCAGTGAAAGGGAACGTTGTATGCCCGGTAGCGTTTGCAAGGAACGGCATCTTTAACTAGTTCGATAGACATGGGGGGTCCTTGCATGGGTTTTAACACTATGTCGCCGAACGCTCTAGCATAATGGGTAAGGATAGACTGCTTATCGATCTCATTGGCTCTCACCGGGGTCGGCGGGAACGTTAGAACTTGTCCGTTGGTTATGGCATTGACGATCATTGAATGGGGCCAGTTATCCGGCAGAAGTCCTAAGGCTTTGCATCCGCTCTTGCTCAAGAGAGGGGCGTTCAGGTGCTTGCAGACTCCAACGGTAGTACTGTATGTTTTCCCGTTGAGATGCAGTGCCGCGACGAACAATCCACAAGGACTTAAGCTGATGCCGTTGGCTCCTACGCAAGGGACGTTCTTCGGGTTGAGTGCTGATCGGGTCTGCTCATCCAGTAACAGGAATTCTGATTCTGGGATTAGATCCAGATCTGACCCCGGGTCCGCCAGCCAACGGATTTGGTGTAACTTATGGTTGATATCGGTCGGAATGGTTATGAGTTCGTTGCGTACTCCAGCTGCAACAACTGTGTTTGAGGGTCCTGGTTGGGACTGATTGTTTCTGGTTGCGGGTGGCGGGATATTAGGTCTGGTTGTGGGTTTCCGTTTCAGTTGTCGGCAAACCCTTCCGTAATGCCCGGTGATGCCGCATTTGTTACACTCTATGTCTTTTGCTGGGCACTGGTCACGGCGGTGTCTTGGGTTAGCCCCACATCCGGAGCAGGGGTCGTTAGGATCATAGGGTTTCTGAAAGAAACGGTTGGCCTTAGGTGAGGTTTCAGACGAGCTGGCTTGTTGATGCTTGTAGGTTGATGGTGCACGTCTGGTTGCAATGAAGGCTTCGGGGGAGGTGGTTGGGGAGGGTGAAAGAGTCGCGCCCACGGCGGTAGCACTCTCATGTGCGATGCAAATTGAGAGGACTCGGTCCAGGGAGAGGTCGGAATTGTACTGCTCCGCCAGTACTTTTCGTTGGAGGTCTTTATCAAACAGGCCACATATTAACCTGTCACGGATACGGAGTTGCTGTTGATAACCAGCAAGGGCAAACGTTTTCCCACAAGCTCTTTTTGTGCATATTGTAATACACGGGTCGCCGCATGTGCTGCACTTAAAATCCAGCTCATGTGCACACGAGTCATCAAGAGCTTTAAGGGCTGCGAAGTAGCGATCCACCGATTCTCCGGTTTGTTGGTCCCTACGATGAAAATCTTGCCGATCAAGGAGGGGGTTTCGCTTCTTGCGTAGGTAGGCCTCGAGAGCATTCACGGCTTCATCGAGGGTGGTGGTGGTAGAAATATGAAGGCGGCCTGATTGCCAAAGGATGGTCCATTCGGAATGGAGGGCGGCACGCAAAGTCACTTGCTGTGTGGATAGCGGTAAGGTGGCTACTTGTTGGGCGTCCACATAGTCGTTCCAACGTTGTTTCCAATCGCGGAAAAAAGACATCGTTAACTCCTCCGGGGAAGCCAGTTTAGGAAGCTGGATGATTTTTGTGGCGTGGTGAGGAGGAGCTCCTAATGGGACTGTCGGTGTCGGATTCCGAGTAGCCATCTGCTGCAACAGTGCGGCTATGGACCTGAGGATGTCGGTGCTGGTCGGTGAGGCAGGGTTCTCTGGAGGGGTTTGGGATGGTCGGCGATTCCTTCTTGAGGGCATCTTGATTACTAATTGTCACTGAGCTGTCACTTAAAAAACGGCTATAATTAACCGAATGTCGACTGCGCCATGTTCTACCGCGTTAGGGTAAAGGTTCGAGCTGCAGTGAGAACTATAAATTAATAATTTATATTTTAATAAGTGTCCAAAAATTACATACAATTATAAGAGGCAGGTGGAGTACAGTTTTTACTCCACCAGCGCCTAGAGTATTATATAATGGAAGGAACCGCCGCAGGTTGTAGCGACGCGCGGTAAACAGCCGGCGACATCAGGCGGTGTTCGAAAAGTGCGCGCGCAGCCCCCGGTGCGCGCGCAGGCCGGCTGGCCAGCCGCCGCTTCTCGCAGAATTCCCAGCGTCCCAGGCCAGCGTCGCCCGCTGGCATCCTCTTATCTCAGAAGGTGTCGCTGCTTGTACCACTTTTAAAATATACGAAGAAAACAGGAGAGAAATTTATATTTATTGTCAATTAAGAAAATAGTTTTTTTTTTACTTATCCCATTATTCTAAATTAGACAAGATCTTGGAGGTCGTGCTCATAAAGAAGTTCAAGAACTCTTCTTGGTTCTCTGTACAGGGATCCTTTGTCCTTTCCGATACAATTTAGTAAATGTTGAGGAGTGGCCTCTTCGGTTTTGTACCTAGTACACATGGGGAAGCTTTTGGCTCCCTCTTTATAGACTAGAGGGCGCAGGTGACCAGATTTCCATCTGGCTAACTGTGTCGATTCCCTTCTGTTTAGTTGGAGGGTCTGTTAGAAAATAGTAAAGGGTTATTTAATTAATTATTTATCTAAATGTATTTACACTATATAAGAATCGGGGATCATGGCAAATCTTCCCGTTCGAAAATTGTGTTACAGGTTCTTCTGTTTTCCTCATTCCAGCCGCTGCATCCCCGTAGCCCTCTCCATTGGCTGCCTCGAACTCCCTCTTTTCCGACACGCTATATAAGAAACACAAGTCATGAACAAGCTTTCTAA
>CP092865.1:52827539-52860060 GCA_030710605.1 Cordylochernes scorpioides | reverse complement strand
AATAAATTTAAGGTAATAACGTGCCATCTATACATAATAAATTAATTCATAAAAGCTCAATGTTATTTACACATAAAACAAACTTCTACTGTACTTAGTGCGATTAAAACTGCAATGCGTTTACATATGCAAGTAGTCCAAGTTATTAAGTTGTATTTTCAAATAGTTTTGCATAGTATTTTACTTTTCGTAATTAATATTCATCAAATGCATTTCATATTTCTTGAAAATAAAGATACTTCGGCCAGTAATTCTTTTTATAAGAATGATTTTTAACGCCTTGATAAATGCTTTAATTTTTGTTTGCTCCTGACGAGGACAAAAGATTTTTGTCGAAACGTCGAGATAATAAAAATATTTACTGGCCGAAGTATCAATATTTTCAATAAATATGAAATGCCGGCAAGAGGCAACCTCTATCTTTATGAAATGCATTTCACTGGCTCATTTAAAAATAATTATATATTATATATTTCAAATAGTATTTGTAGAGACTATTCAGAATTCTTTCTGAAACATAAAAATATTATCTTTGAAAGTATATAGAGATGAATATTTATTTATTTTTCAACACACAAAACGCAATATCCCAGCTATGAATAATTGCATCGATTTACATTTTTTAAAACAGAAACGGTTATAAACATATTATACAAGAAAATTTAATCGAAAATAAAAAAGAAAAACAATAATATATATTAGGAACCTGAACCTTTCAGGTTAGAAAGATATTCATAAATAAATTTACAAAAATACACCTATCCCCCGATTTACACGGTAGATACGTTCCTGAGAAAAACGTGTAAATCGGGGGATAGGTGTACACAGAAATAAAAATAAAATGCATTGACAGGTTAAAATATGTAGTCAGCACATAAGCTCGGGATTCCTTGTGAGATGTGTACACAGCGCATGTGTTCAATCACAGTAGCATTTAGTATAGTGCGATAAAAAAAACTTATTTGGAAAACCGTGTAAAAGCGAAAACGTGTAAAACAAGTACCGTGTAAATCGGGGGATATGTGTAGTTAATTCTATAATAATTCTCTCTGCTATTTACAAATTGATATAGATTTAAAAGAAAATTAAACAAGTATTTTATTACATTTTGTTTCGAGAGAATAGAACACTCTATATGTTAGTAGAAGAAAATAAATTACTTTTTCTCTGTGATCACAAACTGAGTCAGGTGAGCAGCTTTTAGCTTAATCTACTTTTATTCTTTGCACAAAGATACTTTAAAAACCTTTTAAATAGATAAAAAATGTTTGAAGTATTATATATACTTTTCTGGTAATGTTTTTAATACTTTTAACTTTTTTAAAACAGATATTAGTATTTAATTAAAAAGGCATATATTGGATCAAAATATCATTATGCTACGAGTTTGTTGTTGACACACATTAAAAATTTATGAAAAAAGGCATCTCCTTATCGTGCAAACTGAAAGTTGCTGATGGGTTGCGCCATCTATCGGAATAAATATCAACTATTCTCGTTGATTTCCAATTATTCCAGAATTGAACAAATACCCATTCTTGATTAATCAAGAAAAGCTAACCACGGACGCGTTTCGGGCCGTTGGCCCTCATCAGCGTGGTGCAAGCTGTACCTCAACGACCAAAATACTGGTCATTCAAGGGATCCTGAAAAATCATGAAACGGGTAGTTAAGGCCAGAATTGCGTGAGACTGCGACACAATGTTAAAAAACACATTAAATATGTTATAACACCTTGATAAAGGCTGGCGTTCGGCCAACTGAAATATATTAGTTTTATATTCCAATAATCCCTCATAGTGTCTAATAGCAAATAGAGGATAAAATAAGAGTTTATCAAATTCAGCAAAGAATATATATATTACATATAAGAATATATATTACAATTTGGTATAAATTTAAAGCTAAATTTCACTTTCACCGCAAGGGATACATACTTGCGCCAAACAAGGAGAAAAGTTTATTTACATAAGTTATTTACATTATTCAACGCATGAAAACATTAGAGAACCAGATCTTGTAGAAAGTTAGAATTTATTTACAAAATGAATTGAACTTTAAATATGTTTTTTTTTATTGGAAATCAAATCGTTAAGTTTCACAAACAACTAGTTCATTCTTCATTCTATAATTTTGAAATGCTGGGCAATCGATCAGTAGATGTCTTGAGGTCTAAATAATAATAGATTTAAATATATTTTCACTTATTATTTTTCTATGTAGAAAGGTGTAATTGTTATTATATTGTATACTAAATTATAGTATTATTGAACAAAACAATGCGTTATTTATATGTGATATATGTATAATTATTGTATTTGTGTTTTTTAAATACATATATTTATATTATAATGCATTAACGTGCTATCTGTTATGTAAATTCGAAATTATTATAGACGCGTATGATTCTTTTGAATATTAAACAATTTATACTGACCTTACTGCAATGGAAAAATAAATGGGAGGGCCTGGTTCATCAGTGGTAAACCCTCCCAGCGGTTTCGCCAGTTTAATCTATCATAACGCTGTTATATTGCATTTCTCGATATTATTTTAATAGTGTTACTGATGCTAGACTTTTGGAATGGGAAATTTAGATGAACTATGGACATAGACTTTGAGGACAGCAAAACTACATACAATTATAAATATATAATATGCTTCGAGCAATCGCTCCTCCGCAAATATCAAATCATATATCCAATAATAAAATCATGTGGAAATAGATTAGTAGCTTTTATTTTCGTATCCCTTTCGGAATCACATTTTGGCAGGTATGTCGATTTATTCGTATCTTCACCTAACCGATATTAATTATTTAGTGCCATTTTTCGGCTTGTATAGTAAGCTGGAAGTCATACTTCTGTTAAAAGGCATTTTATCCCGAAAGCATTACTCCCTTTAATTGTAAATTACAACGATCGCAAAATGCATCTCAGCTTATTAAAAATTTAACTAGAGATGATAAACATGTTTACTCTTTGCCTGAAATTTCCAAATATGGTGTTGTCGCTAATTCTTTATCAACACTAATAAATATTTTATTTTACTAGGGTAATGTATAATGCATCGTAAGAAGAGATGTCTATTTTGGTACATACATTTATATTAGATAATAAAAAAGCACATATTGGATTTAATAGAAGATTTATTCGCCAAGATTCCAGTTATATGAACGCCAAACCTTTATGAAGGCATTATATTTTTGACTAAACAAATTCAGCGACGTTAATGCCTTGATAAAGGTTTGGCGTTCAGCCAACCAAAATGTTGATAGATAAATCCTTTATTCAAGCCAATATATGCCTTTTTTTATCTAATGATTTAAATATGGATTGCTCTATTTTAAAAATAAATTTATATATACTGAATATGTAATTTTAATAATTTTTAGAGAATGGCAAAGAAAAAATTAACAATGTAAGATAAAGCCTTAAACGCAACGATAGCCTTCATAAATAAATATAACCATAGTGGCAAAAATACATGTTCATACATAACCATTATGTTAGTATAATCAATAGAAATCGAGGTCACCTATTTTTTCGAATTAGACTCTAAAAATAAGCGCCTTCTATTGGCCGTCGCCGCAAGCTAGTGGACTCAGGTCGGTAACAACACCAACTTTGGCAAACAGAATCGCCGACCTGGAAACCATGGTTTAGAGATAATGGCTCTCTTAAGACTAGGGCAGACTTTACTCCATGATATCCACACGGGATATAAAGGAATCTTCACAATCCGCCAAAAAGAGTTTAGCTCGCAAAGTGGAAAAGCTAAATCTATGGCTAAAATTGGGTAATATAAATATTACCATAGTTTCGAATTAAAGGACCTTCTTTGCATCTATTTGGTCTGAAAAAGCGACTTTTATTTTTATAGATAGATATAAATGAAAACATCAAAACGCGAATGTTTATTTTAAGAAATAAATCAGACATCTACTGTCCTTATTGCAATGAAAAAATATTGGGAGAGCTTGGCTCATCAATGGTGAACCCTCCCAGCGGTTTCGACAATTTAATCTACCAGACCGCTTCTTTATAGCTCTTTTACTGTTTTGGATCATTCCGCTTTTATATCTACACTGAAGGGTGGAATCCTATAAATGGTATAAAGCAAACTATGTGGACAGTAGATTTCTATATAATATTTGCATCGAGCAATGCTTTTCCGCAGATTTGATTTATTTGTGAAAAGAAACATTCGCGTTTTGGTGTTTTAATTTGTTTTATATAGATGGCGCGTTATTTTTATGTATACCATGGTAGATTAATATATTGCCGGGAAAATGTCCATCTATATTATGTTTGTGCTATATATAAACCTATATAATGCTTTTATTGTTATAACTGCAGGGTTTTTGTTAACATTGTAGTCAGTTTATTGCTAGCACATCAGTATTATGAGTTGAAGCACACAAGTGAAACACATTAACCCACCTCAGGAGACCACTAACTCCTGGACTACTGTAGAACATTGGGCAATGAAATGGCTCATAAAACCTTTAGAAGATTCTATTCAGCCTACGCAACAAAACTTTATGGATTTCCCCCAAATACTTTTACGTAATTACCATACTTGTCAACTATATCAAATAATATTATATTTCCTACCTGTTTTTATTGCTCTAAACCCGAGGAATTAAATTTAAAAAATATATTATTAAAAGGTTTGTGTTAAAGAAATGGTATATATATATATGTCCTATCTGTCGTGATCGAATGGAAGGGCGCAGCCGTTATGCATGTAGGCTTCGAAAAAGAACTTGTTCCACACTCGTCGGATTCTGTATATATATATATACAGGGTGATCCAAAAGTCCCGCACAACTTTAAAAATTAATAACTCCGCGAATATTTGCGCTAGAGCAATGCGGTAAACACCATTGTGTTCAGGATGCAATGGGATTTTTTATGGCAAATAATGAAAATTTCGAAATTGATTTTAGTTACAACTTTATTTGCTAGATGGCGCTCTACCAGACTCAGCGATTCAGCGGCCAAATTGTTTGATAAATTGCAAAATATAACTGAACGACACGTATTTTTCCTTTTTGAATACCAGGAAAGAACCCTAATAATATCAAATGATAAATTAATAAAACACCATTTCGCCAAAAGTTTGAAGAAATGGTTAACGATTTTTAAATACAATCTGAGATATGTAAAATAGGTATATGCAAATTAAAACATGTAGCAAAAAAAAAAACTGATATTTTAGATGCGGTTTGCTGGAATCCTCTCAGCTATTTAAATTTCGAAAATAATAATTTTCTAATTTTTTTAATTCAACTCTCTCTCAGTATCGATTATATTTATTTTAATTCATTTGAAAAATATTTATCTATCTCTGATGATTTATTTTACTTTGGAATGCCGTTGTTGTTTTTGTCGTGTCCAATAAAGAGCTTCAGATGTCTCCATGCATCTCTATCACAGCAGCAGCAGCATTGTCCCCCTATCTTGGGTGTGTATAACTGATGCTCTGGGTCTATGTCAATTTTCTGCAAGACTGCGGCCATTGCTGGGCATGAGAATATGTGAGTAGGTGTTAGTTCCACACCAGGACAGTTGTTGCTTGTCCTATAGGTTCTTGTGCCATCTGGATTTATTGTCATTTCTTTATAGTGTTTGTTCCAAGCCGTGTTATAGTTTTTGTCATTTTTCTCTCAGTGTTTATTTCGCATTTTGATTTTTTCTTATTTTTGTTCAATTATCTTGTATTTTTCCAAATCATCAGCGTCAAATAATGGTATTTGTTCTATCCTTTTCTCAACTTTCTGGCTTCCTTTGCAAATACAACTGCCATTTCATTACCCCCGATCCAAACACTGGCAGGAATCCATTGTAGAATGCAGTTATTCTCCAATGATATCAGTTGAGTAAGTAACGAGTGTATTTTCTGTGTGATTATAGTATTGCCCTTCTGAATTGCTTCTAGATCGGATATAAAGTCGTTGTACGGTATATTATAATTCCTTCTGCTTGATGCAGGGATGGTTGGTTAAGGCATACATCAAGAGCTTTCCAGATAGCTGTCAGTTCACAAGTGAAATCTTTCTTGTTCCTTCTTTGATTTTGATGTACAAGTTGTACATGTTTGATGTACATGTTCCATCTTGCAGTATTATGTTAATTCCAGCCCCTCCATTATTTATGGTAACGTCTGATGATCCATCTGTATATGCTGTTAAATAATTTATCTGATCGCATAAACCAATTGTGTCAAGTCCTTTATTTTTAAGTATGTTTTTGTTCTCTTTTTTTTTTTATTGCAGGGTTCATTCAGGTTAAGATTGATGATTACATTTTATAGCAATGGGGTAGGAAATATTGGTTATTCGCGAATTTGAAATTCATTATGTTTCATATTTATGCTCTTTCTAATATTGTTGCCGTACTGAAGTGTTGAAGATCTTTTGAGCCTTTCTTTTTGTGTCCAGTTTAAATAGGTTCCATGGGATATGTGTTCGGTTTCTTTAGTTTTTAAGCTATTGGTGAATTTTATTGTTTTTAATTGTCTTCTTCTTTCAAGTAGGTCTAGACCACATTCTCTCTGAATTTTCTAATTATTGGTATTTGAAACAGAACCAGTGATTAATTTGGCTGCTTTTGCTTGAACACTATCTAGTCTTCTTTTTAGTGATGAACTTGAGGGAGCCCAAACAGGTGGCCTTATTAAGGTGATATATGTTGTTCTGAGAATTTTGGGTTTTGCTCCCCAATTTGTTCCACATAGCCTTCTCAGAATGTTTAGGTTTCTGGTAGCTCTATTTGAGGTGCTAATTATGTGTTCTGTAAATCGCAATTCCTCATCAAGTATCACACCTAGGTTAATTTGGAGATCTAATATCATCAATTATATGGTTGCTTATGCTTATTTTGGAGTTGAATTCATGCCTTTTTTCCTGTCAGTGAAGGAGACCTATAGGTTTGTGTTTATTGGGTTTATTGTCATTTTGAGTTTCATTGCCCACTTCTCCAGTCCTCTCATTGATGTGTTCAGTATTTTTCTGATATTTCTATACTGCTACTTGTGTGCCATATGGCTATATAATCTGCATAACAGGAAACCTTTGTGTCTTCAGTGAGGATGGATGTTGTTAAGGTTGTGTCGTAATTAGATGTACAACAACTCAAACTTGACCATGACTCTTTATTTAGCTCTTATTATTTTCGTTTGGCCAACAAAAAGTGTCCAATTTATATACACATATATTCTTACATGATGAGACTTTAAAGAATGCAAATAATATTCATCTATTTACATACACAACACATCTCCCCCCTTAATAATAATCCAGTCGGTCTGGGGGTTTCCTGGCTCTCTGAGGTCTAGGACTGCGGACGGGCACTTGCACAGCGGCAGGCACCGGTTTAGGAGTGCAAGAGGGCACGTGCACAGCAACAGGCCCTGGTATAGGAGTGCAAGAGGGTACGTGCACAGAAGCAGTCTCCTCCTTGTTTCCTGATGTAACCTCTGGAACCTACTCTTCACTTTATTTCTGACTTCCACCTACAGGCTTCTCTCCTGATGTTCGAGGAAGTATCAAATTTCTTGTCTCCACTTGTTTCTTTCTCACAGGTCGCAATTGATTGATATGCCTCTTATACACGACGCCCTCGCAACTTATAAGGTAGTGACGGTAGCTCAATAATTTCAAAATGGTACTTTTTTACCGTTTAGGTCCAGTTGCATAGTTTCGGAAATAAACCTCGCAACCTGTAGTAAACTGCTCCTGCCTTCTTACGGCCTCATGAAATACCTCTCGCGGATTTCCCATCTTGGTATTAAATTCGAGAATATTGATCTTAAACTTCTCTTCATTAGCAGTTCCGCGGGGGAATTCTTTTATTACAGTTTGGGGGAATGCTCTATGAGCAAATAGGAATCTTTGTAGATTCGTCTCTAAATCATCCTTTCCATTATTCTTTCTCAAAAGGTTTTTAAAGGGGATTTCGTATGGAACAGTTTGGAGAGAACACACATTTAGAATTTTCTATAAAAATACCCTAACAAAATTCAAAGTTTTCACGAGTTGAAAGTCAGCGATTTTGAGAAGCGTCAATAATTCGCTGCATGGGTTTTCCGGCAAATTGATATTGATGAAAACTGGCTGTCAAATGTTCTAAGAACAGATGATGCTCACTTTTATCTAAAGGGAGAATTTAACATTCAAAACTGCCTCATTTTGGCAACAGAAAACCCTAGGATTTTTACAGAAATACCACTTCATCAGCCCAGAGTTACAGTTTTGTGTGGGTTCACTTCTTCTTTTATTATTGGGCCATTTTTCTTTGAAAAAATCAATGGAAGAACTTTTAAAACCGTTTTTGTAACTGGTGAACGTAATGTTCAACTTTTGAGAGAAAAGGTTATTCCCATATTGCAGAACAGACAAGCACTAAGCGAAATAACATTCATGCAAGATGGAGGACCTCCTCATATCTCCCGCGGTGCCAAACAATTGCTGAAGGATACGTTCGGTGAAATTCGTTGATAAGTCGCCACTTTATACACCAGTGGCCTCCAATATGACCAGACTTGACGCCTTACAATTTCGGTTATGGGGGTACATTAAGTCGCGTTTTTTATCGATGCCGGCCTACCACATTGGCCATGTTGAAGGCTTCTATCAGATGGCACGTTTTATAAATTCCAACTATTTAATTGTAACCATTCTGTCATCTATCGTCTGCAGGCGGTGTTTGAGAATGAAGGGCGCCACATTGAGTAAGGATTGTGACCTAATACAAGAGAGAAGGCAGTTACCTCATGTGTTATATTTTGCAGCTCTTTGTTTTGGGTTATGGGAATAATAAATGCTGTCCTCACATCTTGACTCTTTTTTTTTCTGTGAACAGTAATTTTTTTGTTTGTCATTTGCCCACATCTTATATTATGTCGTGCAGGCCAAAGTGTTATAACTTCTCGAATAACACTGGTATACACAACTTCACCCCTTATGTTTAGTTTATCGCTTTTCGCTCATTAGAAGAAATAGCATAAGGAATATTCTCTGTATCCACCCCCCCATCAACTTTTGAAATTTTGCGCAAAAAATAATACAAAATGATTTTACTACCACGTTTTTCAACGCAAGGGGATACATTTTTCAAAATTATGTACAGTATAATAAAAAATGATAACATTTGACAAACCCATAGGATATTTGGAATAAAGTACGACAAATATATTTTGTCACTCCCCTCTATATTTCATTTTTGGATCATGACAAATATCCAGTTAAATAGTCAAGTGTCGCCAATTAGTCAAGAAACTACACATTCCTTATAGCACGAAATCCTATTAGTAGTGCCATCATAATTTTTGGTACTATATTAACATTTCAAAAAATCGTGCATTGATATCAGCAGTGTTTTTCAAACATTCAATCTATTTCATAAAACCCCATCTAAAATATAGATTTTTTTGCTATACATGTTTTAATTTGCATTTACCCATTTTACATATCTCAGATTGTATTTAAAAATCGTTAACCATTTCTTCAAACTTTTGGCGAAATGGGTGTTTTATTAATTTATCATTTGATATTATTAGGGTTCTTTCCTGGTATTCAAAAAGGAAAAATACGTGTCGTTCAGTTAAATTTTTCAATTTATCAAACAATTTGGCCTCTGAATCGCTGATTAGGGCAGAGCGCCATCTAGCGAATAAAGTTGTAACTAAAATCAATTTCGAAATTTTCATTATTTGCCATAAAAATCCCATTGCATTCTGAACCCAATGGTGTTTACCGCATTACTCTAGCGCAAATATTCGCGGAGTTATTAATTTTTAAAGTTGTGCGGGACTTTTGGATCACCCTGTATATATATATATATATATAGTTGAACCTGTCTATAGCGCTCCTTCTTGGGACTCAACAAAATAGGGTGCTATAGACAGGTCACTTTTAATGTAAATCGCCTCGAACTACGTATTTAAAATCGGGCGCTATAGAGAGGGAAACGCTATTTAGAGGGGGTGCTATAGACAGGTTTAACTGTATATATATATATATATATATATATATATATATATAAAATGTAAATAATAAAGTTTATCAAATAAAATTTTAAATCTTAAATATAATTTAAATTAAGTTGATATTATAGAGTGAGTTAAGATGGATTTATATATTGATATAACTATATTTAAAACTTTTAATAATAGTAATATTTATATATAAAAAGGAAATTTATTTATTTATTAATCATCCAGGCGGGATATTGAAATATTCGCGTATTTTACTGAAGAAACAAACAACTAAAAAATCAAATTAAAACTTAAAATTAAATATTAACAAATATACATGTATATATCGACAGAGTTCATAAAATATATATAGACAAAGTGACTGATGTAAGAGAGTTAAATTATTTTGATCAGGAGCAATCGATGTCTCACTTCTGTAAAGTTCGGATAGTCATAGATAAGGTGAAGAACAGTTTGTTCAGTTTCTTCGTAGGAACGATTTGGTGTTTCTGATGATAAACCTCTTTTATATAAGTATTTCTAGAATGTTCCGTATGATGTGACAAATTGAGTGACGATAATATTTGAATGGAACTGTGTAGTAATTCCGTTTGAAAAAATAGTGCAAATTGTATAATTGTGTATCTTCGGATTATGTAGAACACAATTATTAACTTGAATTTTGAGCTAGTGAAAGAAAAAAACATCTTTATGTTTTATTTTAAAAAAATAATGTTTGCATATATATTGAAGCAATATTTGCATAGAGGGCTTTTATCTTGCATACAAGACATACTAATATTATGAATATTCGAAACAATTATTAGCGCGTATGATTATTTTGAAAATTTAACAATTTCTACTGCCCTTACTGCAATGGTAGAATTAAAGGGAGGGCATGGCTCATCAGTGGTGAACCCTCCCAGCTGTTTCGTCAGTTTAACCTACCATACCGCTGTTATATTGAATTTTTCAATATTCCTTTTATAGTGATACTTGTGCTAGACTTTTGGAATGGGTATTTTAAAGTGAACTATGGACATAAGCTTTGAGGACAGCAGAATTACATAAAATTATAAATATATCTTAAATGTTTTAAACACAAACTATAAGTAAATTATTTACTATTTCCTTTCAACATTTGTTTCGATTATGGAAATTCGTTTAGAAACCGTATCCAACATTTTGAACCTACCATACAGCTGTTATATTGCATTTTTGGAATTTCCTTCATCATAAAAAAATATCAAAAATCATTATAAAATACTAATATTCATTATCCATTCTTTAATCATAGCTTTACGGTTATATTATCTCAATATCATAACTTATTGAATAATATATAAATATATTTTTGTGAAATTATTGTTCGAAGATCAAATTGATAATATAGACGAAAATACGAGCTTTATAATCATAGTATTTGATATTTCAAAATTTTAATTTTTATTATTAGGTATTATATATTAGGTAAAAAGCACATATTTATATTATTAACTTTATTATAATGTGTTTAAATTTAAATTGTCTATATTCTAAATATATTTTCAACACATTTTTAATGAAGAATTTGATTTATCTTCTCAAATAAAGATTCTAATTTTACCTAAAGATGAGTTAGCTATTTTCCCAACTCTGGTGACCACTTCAATATATCCAAACTTCATTAAGATATAGAATATTTCAGAAAATTATCAGAAACACTAAATGCTTGTAGCCAAGATATTGATTTTCAATATAAAAAATTGGCGATTTTATTTCTAATTATATAAAAATTGCCATGTGATTGTGTAAAATCGCATATATTAAAAATAAAAAATAACATATCCTGACCAGGAGCACATGTGCTTTACAGAAGGCAGAGCGCCATGTGGTGGAACAGAAATCAACTAAACATTGATTTAGCCTGTTCCCTGATATTTGGCCAACCTTATTTCTTGTTAAATCAAGAAAAGCCATCCAAGAACGCGTTTCGCGCTTTTGGCGCTCGTCAGCGTGGAGTAGGCTGTACCACTGCGGTAAAAAAGTATTTTGGTCCCAGAGGCTTCTTGAAAAACCAAGAAATGGGTAGTTGAGGCCAAACTTACGTAAATACGCTTAACACATGAAAATAATATATATATATATCGTACATTTTAAAACTGTATAATAATGACACTTTTAGTATATGCCACATATCTCCCAATTAGTTAGAGCCGATGTCTTAAAATACCCTACCTTCTATTAAAATGAATAGTTTCTATTTGCTACCACCCCCATATTTTGTATATATTCTATATCTTAATTAATACAACCTGTGCACCCTTATTTGTATTTAAACTAAAAATGGTGACGTCAAAATAAAAATCCAATGAGCGGTAAGCTGGGGACAGATGGGGAGAGAGGAGGAAAATGCCAATGCCAGATGGGGGCCCCACTCCCCCCAGGGACTCTTTATGGACAACCCCTGAAAACAGGGCAGGTTTTAGCAGGGGGTCAGCAGCAGATGGTTCTAAGGTGTGGCCATCGACAGACGGCTTCTGTCTCGCTCATGCTTTCTCTCCATGTCTCGGTGATAAGCATCCAAGTTTGTGTCATGGCCTCTACCTCTGTCCCATGGGCTGTCCCCAATCACCCTTGGTGTTTACATCTAGCCCTGCCTCTGCTTCTTGTTGTCCGCGTGTGGGAAGAACATCAACACTCGCCACACGTACACGACTGCCAGCTTATCCATACGTCGACATTTGCAACAATGTTACATATATATAATAAGTGATTGGGTAACTCATTAATAGAGAATATAAATCATTTTATAATAAAAAAACATATATCATAATATGATATTATTTATAAATATATATGTACAGGTATTATAGGAATGTATTTTTAACAGAAAACTTTAAACGATCAAAAATAATGGATTGCTCAATAATATTTAAGAATTTGTGAAAGAAAAATTATTAACAGAAGTTTCATGGAGTAGAAATAACTCCAAAGAGTAATTTGTAGTTTTCTTCGTAAATTTGAGTATCATTAGAACAAAATTGCCAGTAATAAGTTCTAAGGCTAAACGGCTTTTTCTTGTTTCTTGAAACATATATAGATTTGGTTTATCCTAAAATAACGGTGTTAAAATTTATTATATTATATTGCACTAGCGCGCCATCTGTTATGAAAATTCGAAACTATTTTAGACGCGTAAGGTTCTTTTTGAAATTAAACAATTTCTACTGCCCTTACTGCAATGGAAAAATTAATGAGAGGATCTGGCTCATCAGTGGTGAACTCTCCCAGCGGTTTCGCCAGTTCAATCCACCATACCGCTGTTATATTGCATTTTCGATCTTCCTTTTATAGTGATACTGTTGCTAGACTCTTGGAATGGGTATTTTAGATTAACTATGGACATAAGCTTTGAGGACAGTAGAATTAGATACAATTTATAAATATATAATAAATTTATATTTAATAGGTTTATCACTGTCACTAAAAAAGGCGCCATTATTTTTGAATAATATATGATTATGAATATAGCTCCAGAGATACTTATGGGCAAAACTTAAGGAATTTGTGCCTTTAGGCATGTATATCGGGATTCAGAAAATAACTCTTGAAGATATTTGATACCCAGTAACCTTCATTAAGACACACGAGATAACCAAAGTGAACAAAATTACATTTTTATTCTTTAAAAAAAAGATAAATTTCCTTAGGTTTTGTCAACGAGTGAAGACAAATATCAGATATTTGAATTAATTTAGGCGCGTTTAAAACTTGAAAAAATGATAATTTGATAATTTTTCGAATAGAAATATATGTGGTATTTCGGTGATCTGGTCTGTTGTATTGAGTCGTGGGGAAAGATGATGATTGCGCAGTCGTGATGGTGGTGAGTGGTAAAGCACACAGAGACGACTCAAAGGGGAAGCCGAGGCATCAAAGAGAAATAACGCAGAGACCAAGTTGCGGCCGGCGGGCCACTTACTAACGATCTGTCTGCTGCTGCTGTCTGCTATCTTGCATCTGCTGAACTGACTAACTTGGCTGAGAGAAAATAAGGATAACCCGGGCCCCTGGAATAACTTGGCTTGGCTGCGGGGCAAGCCCTTTTTATATGCTCAAGCGTTACGTCATCGGACGTAGGGCGCCGCGGTGTCTGGGCCATTGATCTCAGGTTTTGGTTTTGGTAGTTTAGTTTTGGTTTCTACGTTCTATCTAGATGCACATTTGTATTTAATTGAACACACAAAAACGATACATACAAAGTTAATTGATTAAAGGAGGATTGGGTACAATGATTAAAAGTCCATATTAGAGTAGGGGGTGTAAGAAGAGGTGGTGAGTATATACACAGGTGTTTATGATTCTTAAATTACCACATATATATATTAAATTTTTGAGTGAATCATTCATGAGAGAGGAGTACTTACGATTAAATATCTCGCTTCCCAACAAAAGACAAGTAGCACAACAAAGAGTTTTATGGCAATTTTTCAGGAAAGAAAGAAAAGACTTCTGGAAAGAAAATGGCCGGAACTGTTTACTTTGTAAGGATCTCATGGAAGATAATTTGGTTCACTCTTTCTTCCAATGCCCTCTCTTAACAGAAATACGTACTGAATTCCCCGCATATGTCAACTTCTCTCTTCAGCTCTGGATGATGAATTACTGATTGTTAGATACTTTAAGTTCTGCACAGAAGCTGGGCTCATGAGAAAGAATGCAGGGCAAAGGATACTGGAGGATGACCTATCTGTAAATAGGTAACTGAATGCGATACAAACTTTATTTTGCTGTAAATGTTTCCTCTTCCCTCTTCTCTTGTTGATGTGTAAATACTGCGAATTCTATATGGGGCAGAATGCCCTAAATAAAGGCTTTTGTTGTTGTTGTTGTTGTTATATATATATATTATATTTTTAAACTTTTCCTTATTAAAAAGAAAATAAATTAAATTTGGAGATTTTTCCCTTTCTGAGCTAAAATGTGAACGATAAAACATAGTAAAGGGAGGTGTGTATATTATGTATACATTACATATTTTTAATAATACATAATATAATTTACAAAGAATATATACAGTTAAACCTGTCTATAGCGCCTCCTCTTGGGATTCACAAAATAGGGTGCTATAGACAGGTCACTTTTAATGTAAATCGCATCGTACTGCGTATTTAAAATCGGACGCTGTAGAGAGATATGCGCTATTTAGAAGGGGCGCTATAGACAGGTTTAACTGTACATTTATATATTTTTACCGTACGTAATTTATATATTTCAACACACAAAACGCGATATCTCGGCAAGGAATAATCATTGATATATAATAATTTATCGGTTCAAAATCACATTAATAGGTACCGCTCAACAAGAGCAACCTAGTTCATGATAATTGAAACAGTGAATAATATGTGAAGTTCACATATTAAACAAAATTCAACTCGGGACTCAATCCCGGTTCATGACTGTCGGGAATCGAGGGTGTTACCTTGATAATTTATGGCCAAGGTTATTTAATAAAAAAAGGTTTATCCCGACCGCGCTCACATGAGCATTTCTAAGTGACAGAGCAGCATCTAGTGGAACAAACATAAACATATATTTTAATTCACCTTATTGTAATTAAATTAAATATTAAAACACAAAGTATTATGACTATCCCTTATTTCTAAATAGGATACGTTACAATATATAATAGTCAAAAATTCTCAAAGAAGAATATAAATCTCAAATTGGGGTTGGCGAAGCACGAAATAGAAGCCACTTAATGTGTATTTCCATCTGCAATAACCCAGTGGTGGGCCCAAGGTTAGGATTAAACTTGTAATTAAATTAAATATTAAAACACAAAGTATTGTGACTATCTCTTATTTCTAAATAGGAAACCTTACAATAGATAATAGTCAAAAATTCTCAAAGAAGAATCTAAATCTCAAATTGGGGTTGGCGAAGCACGAAATAGAAGCCACTTAATGTGTATTTCCATCTGCAATAACCCAGTGGTGGGCCGTAAAAATCTCGATATACCCAAACGTCAAGCTGTCAATGCTACTCCAGTTTGGCGTCGATAACTTAGTGCTTTAAAATTGGAGAGAGCCCACTCCTTCCCTTTTATTATACTCTTCATCTTCCAATACTCTGTGTCAGAAACTCTGGGAAATATAATTTACCACGTTACTATGAAATATTCAGCGATTTTCCACAAATTGATTTTTCCTTTGATTTATATCTTGCTATGAGTGAAGCTAGATACCCATCTATTTTTCCCCCTTTCAATATGAAATTCAATTGGTCATTTACAAATGGGTTTTAAAGTAGTTTCATTGTTTTCTGAAAATTTTATATCAAAGATTTTTATATATTGTAAATATTTGTGTTTTTTCTTCACATTCTATGAGAAAGATATATATGCATTTTTTCCTATCAAAATATGAAATTCTATTGTTCATTTACAAATGGGTTCTAAAGTAGTTCCATTGTTTTCTGAAGATTTAATATCAAACATTTTTATATATTGTAAATTTTTTTTTATTTTTTTCCTTATCAATATGAAATTCAATTGGTTATTTACAAATGGGTTCTGAAGTAGTTTCATTGTTATCTAAAGATTTTATATAAACAATTTCTTTATAGAGCGTAAATATTTGTATTTGAATTTGTTAATATATATTTGGCATGCTATGAAAAAGAAATACATATTATATATTTGTAATGTAATATCTTATGTAATATCATTGTTCTCTAAAGAATTTGATTCATACTTTTTATAGAGTATATAAATATTTGTATTTGATATTTCACATTTTGTGTAAAAAATGATAGCTTTGCATTATTTTCTTTCAATGTGAATTTTATTGTTCAGTTACAAGATGAAAATATTTCTCATTAAAATAAATTTAGGTTTTCGTTCATAAGAAACATTTCAGAGATAATTGTCAAATGCCGTTCTACAATTTAAGCCGCATTATATTGTATTATTGTAAGATACTAACAATGTTATAAATATAAATACAAGACGTTGCATGCTTTTGTTAAATAACGATTCTATTAATACATTTATATTGACCTCTCTTTATAAAATTTGTAACGAATTATATTTTAGCAATTTCTTCGTTCTTTTAGCAAATTCACTTAGTAAATGCTAGGGATATATAAGAAAAAAACCTTCCAATACAATAGTAGAGCGATCTGGAGATTAATTTGGGGAAACCTCTGAGAACTTTCACCACTGATGAACCAATTCCTCTCATTCAATAACCTTTATCATCGCACTAAGGTCTTTCGATAAGGTATTGGATGATAAATTTAAGAAAAAAAAAAACACATTGCCCAAAACCTTCAAATATTTTATAGCAGTTCAATGTTAACCTTTTACTCCAATATTAATTATAGCATTGTTATATATGAAGATTAAAATCAAAAAAGGCATATCCTAACCACGTTCACACGAGCTCTCTACAGGCAGAACGCCTATGAGCATTGTCAGGATATTCCTTTTTATATATAATACCAACACCTGTCCTTTTCCATATCATTTTATTTCAAATTGTTCCTTTACATATAGTAATAAACATATTTCTATTGCGTAAATTATAGATATATACAATTATAGAAAATATGGTTTTACGGGATACTTACCAAAGTGTATGATTTGAAAAATGAATTTAGCAAGCAGACAAGCCGCAATTTGCTATAGCAAAGGTGCTGCACACAACCAAGGTTGTTAAAAAAAGGTTAGATTCCCCAGGCCAGGAAAGATAAAATAAATACAGGTGTTGATTTGATAAGAAGATTAAATAAAGCGGAAATAATTCAACAAGTGATGAGAAAAGATAGATTTTCTTTTCGAAAAAAGAATAAAAAAGTTTTAGGTAAAAATAATTGTTTATTATAAACCTTTGACTATATATAAATTGAAGTAACAAATAAGGTATACATATATATATTATATTTAAAAAATATATTTTTTCTGCTTGAATTTATGATCATCTTGGGGATTATGCTATGGTGGTGCAGTCGTGGCTAAAATCTTGAAATAAAAATAATATTGAAGATCATAGATTTCTTTATTTGAGCTGAGTAATATATATGAATAACATAATTTGATAAAAGTAATGCCTGGCTTAAGGCGTAAGAATAATTAAAACAAAATATTATTTACATAATTACAAAGTTTTGGGTCGGCCAACGGGGAAGAACAACAATGAGATTTTATATGGGAAGCATGACCTCTGGCGGCCGATTTAACAGAATATTTTTATCTATGAAATATATTTTTAAATAAAACAATATCTTGATATAACATTTTAAATAATACATTTATATAACATATATATATAATAATTTTGAATTATATAGCAACAAATATTTTTTAAGAAACTGATAATTTCTATTAATTGTACATATTGACAGACACTTCTTTCTTTTGTACACAGTTCTTTTTTCTCGTTTTTTCTCTCTTTCTCCTTGTTAATATCATATGACAATATATGTCAAAATTCGAAACTAATATAGACGCCTATTATTCTTTTTAATAATAAACAATTTCTACTGTCATTACTGCAATGGAAAAATTAATGGGAGAGCCTGGCTCATCAGTGGTGAACCCTCCCACGGTTTCGCCAGTTTAATCTACCATACCTGGCGAAACCGCTGGGTGGGTTCACCACTGATAAGCTAGGCCGTCCTATTAATTTTTCCATTGCAGTAAGGACAATAAAAATTGTTTATTTTTAAAAAGAATCATAGGCGTCTATATTAGTTTGGAATTTTGATAACAGATGGTGCGCTAATGCATCATAAAAATATATGAAAAAATAACAGAAAAAAATAAAAGATAAGTGGGTTAGGTGTTGATATTAAAAATAAGCGTCTTTACGCAAATTTGGCCTTAAAAACCCATTTCTTGATTTTTTCGGGAAGCCATTGGGACCAAAAAAAAATTTTGGGTCGCAGTGGTTACAGCCTTCTCCACGCTGACGAGCGCCAAAAGCGCGAAATGCGTTCGTGGATGGCTTTTCTTGATTTATCTAGAAATTGGGTTGGCCAAATATCACGGAGCAAGCTAAATAAACGTTTAGTGTATTTTTGCTCCACTAGATGGCGCTCTACGATCTAAAAAGCACATGTGCTCGTGGTCAGGAGATGCCTTCTTTATTTTTAATAAATATATATGTATAGAAAAATGTAAAGGCACGCATGTATGACAGTGTTAGTGTCCCTAGAGAGACATATAATTTAAATTGAAATATATAAATTGTGGTATACAATTAATAGACAATAATGTTGTTCTGAAAATAGAGCAATCCATAAATAAATCTTTATATAAAAAGGCATTTTTTGTCATAAAATAAATGAGTTTGATTCAATATATGCCTTTTTTATTTAAATAATTTTGTATAAATAGAGAAGAATGCAGAATTCTATGCAGATTTCGTGTCGAGAGGTTGACATAGCTTTTGACATTGATTCAGAGAGTAGAACCGAGCTGGCAGGATCAGTTAGATACCTCGTCCATCAAGAGGGAAACTGGGAATCATTATCACCCCTGGAGTCGAGAGTAGATCGCGAAAAGATGACTAATTGCTGACTTAATCTCCAACCCAGGAGTTATTAACGGTTTTGTCAGAGAATAGAACTGCTAACAATGCTTTCCCTTGTCTCTATATACAAGTCAATTTCTGTTAGAACATTAGCGCTTACCTACCTTGTTTAAACAATGTGTTTGTATTGAATAAATTGAAATGTTTAATTATAAATACATATATTGGAACAAAATCTCATTTATTTTATCAATATTTCAGTTGGCTTAACGTCATTTTTATCAAGGTATTAAAATATATTAATATGTTTCAATACCTTGATAAAGGTTGGCGTTCAGCCCCATCTGAAATATTGGTAAAATAAATGATATTTTGTTCCAATATATGTTTTTATAATTAAAGATTTATTTATGATTTGCTCTATTTAAAAAAAATGAAATATATATTTTAACGAATTTTCTTTGATATAATAATAATATATTTGAGTTATTCAAGGAATAATTGTCTTTGTTATATGATTCTTTAATAACAAGTATGAACAATCACATTAGTGTCATTGGAAAGGTTGAATAAAAATATTTCATGCGTTTTATAAGAACTAGTATTAAGTGATATTTTATTGAATATATTTTGATGGGAATGTTATGGTAGGGTTCATCCCTGATGAGCCAGGCCCTCCTTATATTTTTCCATTGCATTAAGGGCAGTATAAATTGTTTATTTTTAAAAAGAATCATATGCGTCTATAATAGTTTCGAATTTTGATAACAGATGGCGCGCTAATGCATTATAATATAATTGTTCTAATAAAATACTTTAATTTATAGATATCCTTTAGAATATAACTATAATAAAACAATATTTCATTTGTTATAAGATTATTTAATAACAATTTTAAACAATCCGACTGTATTCATTGGAAAGTTTAAATAAACATATTTTCTTCATATTATAAAAACTAGTATTAAGTTAAATTTTATTAAAATTAGGCTATAATTCATTATTATCCTTCAGAATATAACTATATTAAAGCAATATTTTCCTTTATTATTTGATATTTTAATAACAAAATATAAATGTGTATGTAAATAGATGAAGATGATTTGCATTCTTTAAAGACATTATGTTAAATTATATGTGTATATAAATTGGACATTTGTTGTTGGCCAAACGAGGAGAATAAGAGCTAAATAAAGAGTCATGGTCAAGTTTGAGTTGTTGTACGTCTAATTACGAAAAACAAAAATAAACAATCATATTATATTCATTTGAAAGTTTGAATAACAATATCTCATTCATATTAAAAAAAAACTAGTAATAAGTGAAATTTTATTGAATTTATACTTTAATTTATAGTTATCCTTCAGAATATAACTATAATGAAGCAATAATTTTACTTTGTTATTTGATTTTATAATAACAAAATATGAATGTTGTGTGTGTAAATAGATGATTTACATTCTTTAAAGCCTCATTATGTTAAATTATATGTGTATATAAATTGGACATTTGTTGTTGGCCAAACGAGGAGAATAAGAGCTAAATAAAGAGTCATGGTCAAGTTTGAGCTGTTGTACGTCTAATTACGAAACAACAATAAACAATCATATTATATTCATTGGAAAGTTTGAATAACAATATTAGATTCATATTTTAAAAAATAGTATCAAGTGCAATTTTATTGAATTTATACATTAATTTATAGTTATCCTTCAGAATATAACTATAATAAAGCAATTTTTTCCTTTGTTATATCATTCTTTAATAACAACTATAAACACTCATATTATATTCATTGGAAGGTTTGACTAGCAAAATTCGATTCATATAAAAAAAACTAGTGTTAAGTGAATTTTTTTGATAATATACTTTAATTTATATTTATCCTTTAGAATACAACTATAATAAATCAATATTTTTCTTTTTTATTTTATTTTTTAATAACAATTATAAACAATCATATTCATTGAAAAGTTTGATTCAAAATATATATTTTTTTATATTATCAAAACTAGTTATAAGTGAAGTTTCATTGAATTTATTCTTTAATTTATATTTATCCTTCAGAATATAACTATAATAAAGAAATATTTTCCTTTGTTATTTGATTTTTTAATAACAATTATGAACAATTATACTATAATATTTGGAAAGTTTGAATAACAATATCTCATTCATATTATAAAAACTAGTATTAAGGGAAATTTCATTAAATTTACTTTTATTTTTAGTTATCCTTCAGAATATAGCTATAATAAAGCAATATTTTCCTTTGTTATTTGATTTTTTTAATAACAATTTTACCCTATCCGACTATATTCATTGGAAAGTTTGATTCAAAATATTTCTTTATTTTTTTTTAAATAGTATAGAATGAAATTTTATTGAATTTAAACTTTAATTTATATTTATCCTTCAGAATATAACTATAATAAAGCAATATTTAATTTTGTTATATGATTTTTTAATAACAATTTTAAACAACCATATCGTAAACATTGGAAAGTTTGAATAACAATATTAGATTCATATTATAAAAACTAGTATTAAATGAAATTTTATTGAATTTTACTTTTATTTATAGTTCACATCTACAGAAATAACTATGATACCATCTATATAGTAAACTAAAGATACAATTACAAATTTCCCGAATGACAAATCTAAATTAAACATATCTTGATATATGAATTAATACTAGGTTTTATTATTTGAGGTAAATTTTAAGTTAATATTTTTTAGAGTCCGTCTCCATTTGTTATTTCAACAACTTTATTGTTATCAAAGGTTTCTTCACTTTTGTTCTTTTAAAAATAAATATTTTTCTATATATTTTAGATATGAAACTTATATAAATCAGTATAGAATAATATATGGAATTTATCTTATAAGGTTGCATATTTGTTAGAGTAATTATTGATTATTTTATAAAATATAATATTTATTGCATATGAATATATAAAAACAAAGTAGGTCTATCCTGACTAGCAGTGTTGGGCATTAAAAAATTATTTTTCAATTAAATTGTTAATTGACTAAGAAATTAATTGCTAATAAATTAATTACAATTAAATCAATTGCAATTAATCTTTAAAATTGTTTTATGAAACAATTAAAACTAACAATTAAATATGTATTAAAATACAGAATAAATAAAAATAACAGATTCAATGGAAGGTTTAAAAAATTACACTGCCTAAAAAAAATCAATCCTTCTCATTGATGAACTATTCTTGTCACGTTAAGCCTTTTACATACGTGAATGTTTGTTTTGGTTAAGAATACATTGTTCTAGACTAGTGAAATAAAATGGCGTCGATAAACGAAATGGACGAAGACAGTAACATTCCAGTGACTTTTTTCGGTTTCGGACATTAATGAGTCATTAGAAACATCTTCGCCTGTGCCACCAACTGACACCGCCGAGTGTTCGTCTTCGCAAGCGCGGCTTTACTTGCTAGATGGAACATATTTCAAATCCTTGCTTGAAGAGTCCACTGGTAATAAAATCACAGCGCTTTGTATGAAATGTCCAAGAGATGTATTAACTAAAATTAAAGGATATCATAATTGTACGTCAAACTTATTGAGTCACCTGAAGCGAAAACACGGGCAAGAATGCATTGAAGAGTACAAAAGATATGTAAAAAAAAAAAAAATCCGAGGTAAAAACTGAGAAGTCAAATGAGAATAAAATTACACAAGAACAATTCGATGAAAATAATCTGAAATATTTTATACATTCCATGATCCCATTACGTGCAGTGGATGATCCATATTTTTCAAAAATATTCACGGACTTGGAAATATCTGAAATGGGGGCTAACTCTAATGAGTCGACGTTCACTAGGACGTCGTATAGAAAACCACTATGAAACGCAAGTAGCTAAGATAAAGTCGAAACTAAAAGAAGCTTCCTATGTGTGCACAGAAATAGATATTTGGTCCAGTAAAAAGAGAAGTTTTATAGGAGTTACAGCGCACTGGATCACAAATGATCTACGCAGAGTTTCAGTGGCGTTAGCTTGTCACCGATTCAAAGGAGTCCACAGCTACAATCGACTATCCGATATAATTCAAGAAATTAACCATCATTTCGACCTCAATACGAATAAAATTGTTGCATCGGTGACGGATAATGGCAGCAATTTCGTAAAAGCTTTCAAAATGTTCGGTGTCAAATTGACCAATATAAATATTGTTGATGAAGTTATACCAGACTCTCAGCCAACAGAAGCCTTTTCTGAATCAGATGTTGAAGACGACGAATCATCAAATTTAGAAGATCCTGAGCATTTACTTCCTGCCCATTTACGATGCTGTGCGCATACGTTAAGCCTTTGCGCAACTACGGACGCGAACAAACTTTTAAGCGAGCAAGACACCCCTCTGTCGCAAATGCATGCTGCAATCATGAAGAAATGTAATGCTTTGTGGAAGGCTGCAGGACGACCAAAGAGTGCTGAAATAATGCAGAATGTGTTAGGACACACGTTAAGTCGACCTGGTAAGACCAGATGGAATAGCTTGTTTGATGCCCTCCAGCAAATTTTCGATATTAAAGAAAAAAGCTTACTCTTACATAGATTATTAAACATAAAAAATGCTATCAAAGACAACGAATTCGAATACATACAAGAGTATTTGACGTGCACTTCGCCAGTGGCAGAAGCCCTCGACATAATGCAGAGTGAGACTAACGCATATTATGGGATAGTTCTGCCGTGCCTTCTTGCGCTGAGAAAAAAATTGCTAAAAATGGAAAATAAAAACAACTTTTCCTTTTGAAATCCGTTGGTCAAGGCATACAGAGAGAGTGTAGAGAAGAGATTTGAAAAAATGTCACCACTCCTGAAGCTGAAATAGCGGCTATTGCGGCATTATCCTACCCAAGATTCAAAAATAAATGGTTGACTTGTTTTGAGCCCGCGGATCGTACCAAGATTCTAAAAGTTTTCAAGACCTGCATTTCCGAAAAAATTAGTGGAAATATAGTAGCAACAGTGGCAACAACAAAAAGTACCAAAGAAAACATTTTTGAATAAAACAGAACTTTTGATGCTGCATTTTTTTGCAGAGGAAAGCCAAGATTTGCAACTACTCAATAGATATCCTGAGATAAAAAGTGTTTTTATTAAATACAACACACCTTTACCATCGTCAGCTGCAGTTGAACGCCTTTTTTCTTTTGCGACAATGACAAATCTGCCAAAGAGTCACAAATTGTCGGACAGCATGTTCGAGAAGAGAGAGTGGTACTGAAATGTAATTTAAATTATTACAAGAAATTATAAATTATCATTGTCTATCTAATCATGCTTAATTAAAGTTATTGATGATCATTTGCATCAGTCTTTTATTTGTTGCTAACATGTGTATTTAAATAGTTCAATAGTTATATTGTACCTGCGTCCACGTCCCACGCAGGCCTGTACAGTATATTATATACCAGTTTATTATGCACCAGTATTTTTTGTTATTTGTTAGATTAATTAAATTTCTCTAAACAATTAATTAATTGTTAATTTGAAAAGTGCAATTAACAATTAAGTAATTGTTAATTAGAAAAGTGCAATTAACAATTGATTAATTGTTAATTGTGAAAATTACAATTAACAATTAATCAATTGTTAATCTTTAATAAATAATTTTAATTAATATTTGCCCAACACTGCTGACCAGGAGCACATGCGCTTTTCAGAAGGCAGAGCGTCATTCTCGATTTATCAAGAAATTGGATATGCCAAATATCAGGGAACAGGTTTCATCAATGAATAGTTTATTTCTGTTCCACCAGATGGCGCTCTGCCATTTAAAAGGCACATGAGATCTTGGTCAGGATAGGCCTACTTTGTTTTTAATATCAACACCAGACCCACTTATTTTTTTATTTTTTTCTATTGTTTTTCATAGAAATATATATATATATAGTAATAATTTCATTTTATATTGATATATCTTTCCTTCTTTTTTTTTTTTCAAAATTAAAATTTTTCTAAATTTCTTTCGGCAACTTGAAAGAGTTTTTTCGAATCTTTTGGATTTTTCATTTTGTTGTTTAATTCCTTATTATTTTTAAACACATTTGGATGAAATATGATTCACATAACGTAATTTTACATCTTTCATATTTATAATTTAAAAATATATTCAAATTAAAAATCTTCAGATACTTGCATTATCATCGTGTGTGATCAAGGTTGGATAAATTCTGAATTATTAGATATTTGAATATGATTAAAAAATAACTTTATATGAATAAAATTAAAAGTGATAATGTAGAGTGAGAAGATCATCATATATGTTATTTATAATTAATAATAAATAATATACAGTTAAACCTGTCTATAGCGCCCTCTCTTGGGACTTACCAAAATGAGGTGCTATAGAGAGGGGGTGCTATAGACAGGTCACTTTTAATGTAAATCGCATCGTACTATGTATTTAAAATCGGGCGCTATAGAGAGAGAGATAGTCGCTATTTAGAAGGGGCGCTATAGACAGGTTTAACTGTATTTATAATCAGTTTTTTTTACATTGATTGTTCTTAAAGATAGAGGTTGCCTGGCCGGCATTCATATTTCTGTAAAAAAATAGACACGGACAGTTGAAGTTTTATTTTCTCAACGTTTTAACAAAATTATTTTGTCTTCGTCAGGATAAATAAATAAAATTAAAGCTTTTGAAAGCTTTTAATCTCAGAACAAATTTTAACACCTTACCAAATACCTTATTTTTATGTATTTCTCCTGACGAAAACAATAGAATTTTGTTGAAACGTTTAGATAATAAAATTCTAACTCGCCAAATTGTCTATTTCTTACAGGAATTGATTGGTATGTTAAGTAAAATTTAATTCCAAGATATATTAGAAATACAAAGGAAAACTTCCTATTATTTATAATTGTGATTCTATGAAATTCTTTGTAAATTCTTTCTTATACAGTAAATTAATCATTTCAGAAGTTAGGTCAGTTAATTTATCTTACTGTTCTAATATTCTATTGATAAATATTCTGTTTATCTATCCTAAACTACAGAGTAAATATCGATTTATCTATTTAAATGAACTCTGAATACATAAATCTTGAGGTAGTATAAATATTTATAGATATTTGCATATATAATTGCACATCCGCAAACAATGTAACGGATACAGACTAGCCAGATACAATAGTGGAATTAATTTCAAGTTAGAATAAACAGGCAATAACGTCTTATAGTATTCACCGCTAATAAATCAGGCCAAGAAAATATTTTTGCTTCGTTGTAAGGGTAATGTAAAGTTATTTTATTCTGAAAATAATAATTCGCACTGAATAGTTTCGTTTTTTTGAATATAGAGGGAGCTCTTCTATACCATATATTGAACTTATTTTAGTATTTAGCTTCAATTTGGTAAATATAATAATTAGTCTTAGAACAGAGTATTAAAGTTCTAACGAAGCGGTCTGGTAGATTAAATTGGCAAAACCTCTGGGAAGATTCACCACGGATGAACCTCCTCGGGCTACTCACGCCTGAGACAAGATTATTCTCGACAAATTCTTCGACATTATCATCAAACATGTTCCGAACATGAACACCCCAAATGGCAGGGATCTGTCTAGATTCAAGGCGGCTTTTAGCTCCTGATCCGGACGTGCCCTCGGAGAGGGCTACGTCGATTGTATATATCTCTCTTCATTCCTACCATTATTATTACCTTATAACTCCCTTTGAGTGTAAAGATTGACGAAATGTCAATAAGGTTGTTTAAATTGTCAAAAGAAAAAATTGTCACGGATGAACCAAGCCCTTCCAATATATTTTTTATCGCAAAAAGAACAATAAAGCTTTGATTGATGTGTGAAAGAAACATTTCGCGTCTTAATATTTCATTTTCTCAGTATGGGAGCACCAAAATTCACATTTGACGTTCAAATCAGAAAAATAAATTTGGGAAAAAGTGTTATAAATTAAACATATCATTTATATAGCGATAAATTTGCAAAATTGAAAAAAAAAAAAAACAAATAAGATACTCAAATAGGATAATAATCTAAATTTCAATCCCGCCAATCTATTTCATTATCCATATATATTTTAAATTGAATTATTATTTAATAGAATTATATTTCATTGATTCAAATACTCTGTTAAATCCACCGCCAGAGGTCACGCTTCCCCTTTAAAAACTAATTGTTGTTTCTTCTTCCCGAAGGGGGGGCTCATATCTTTGTACATTATGTAAATAAGTTTTATATTTTTTTATTCTTACGCTTTAAGCCAAGCAGTACTTTTATCAATTATATTTTTATATATTCCTTTAGCTCAATTAAAGCTATTTCTAATCTTCTTTATTTTCATAATTATAGTTTCAAGATTTTTGTTACGGACTGCATCACAAATACCATTAGTACTAAGAAGAATCAGCAAATAAATTTATAGCATAATCTCAACAATCAAAATGCAAGAAGAAAATCTCATTTTTTTATAACATATATATTGAATAAAAAAAAACTAAATAAAATAATTAAAGATAAAGAATATATATACAAATAAAAGATAATAATACTTCTATTTACCTATCAAATATACATTTATAATTAATTATAAGAGTGGGTGCTTCATTGGCAAATAGGCAATTATACAGGTTAGCTTAATTAAGTCTCCATGTGAGATATTGGGACGGTATATAAACAATGGTAGCAGCTGTTTTGTGACGTCATTTCTTGATTACGTCATGTAGTGCCATTTATTACCTTCCGCTAACTTATACATATTTAACCAAGCTGTCATATATATATATATATATATCCCTTTATATAAGCCACTATGTAAATATATATATTAATATATGCAAATAGGTATAGTTTCGTTTCAGAGATAAGTTACCACTCTACTACTATTTATACTTATACTATTTATAAATAACATGCCAAATTTGTCAACTATCATATATAGGACAAACATGTAATCCATTAAATATACGAGTAAACCTACATAGAAACCACGCTAAAAAATCAATTGGTAATATATACATGAAAGAACACAATCAATTACATACTTTTAACAACTTCAAGATAGAGATACTAGACATATGTCAAAACAAAAAACAACGACTATTATTAGAAAACAACTACATTTATAAACACAACACATTATTCCCTTATGGACTTAATGACGAATTAAACTACACATACAAACCACAAACAGAAGAAATTTCAACTTATGAAATCAGCTGCAAATACAAAAAAAAAAATGAACTTAAAACTAAACCTAATAAAACTAGAGGTAAAACTACCAATAAATTAGGTTACATTGTATTTGAAGAATTACTGGACCCAAAACAAATGTATACTAACAACTTAATCGATAAATTTATTAAAACTTTATTTAAACTAAATAATAATAAATTTATCAAACTATATAGAATATATTAAAATTCATAATCTGACTAACAGATTAATAGATATCACACACGACATCTTTAAATACAGAAAAATTAAACAATCTACTAATAACAATAATATTATCATTAAATTTAATAACAATTTATTTAATCATATTAAATGTAATGATATTTTTAATAACCAAAACATCAATAATCTTTTCCCTATAAAAAATTTAAATTTTAAAACAATCTGGAGATACAACAAAAATATAGGTAGTTTAGTTTGCAATTATAACAAATTTATTAATAATTTGGCAAATTTTTAAAATATTAAATGTAATTGCAACAACTATATTGATAGATATAAGTTCTCAGGTCATATATTAACTAGCAATTTTTCTTTTTTAAATCCAGAATATCAGGATATTTTAAATAAAGGGTATAAATATATACCTCAAATTAAACACAATTATAATAATACAATTAAATCTATATTAAAAGATATAGATATTTTCATAAATAAAACTAGTATAAAATACAGTATTCCAGAATTTACTTTTCTGGAATGGAAACATAATATTAAAAAGGAAATTATAAATTATTATAATAATACACTTAAATACACAAAACCTAATTCAGATATTCCTTCTTTTAAAGAAAATATAATTAAATTTACAGAAGGACTTTATTATCACTCCTATAATAAATGTTCCAATAACTTATCTATAATTTGTAAAAATCTATACCACGATATACTAAAAAAGGAAATTGATAATAATCATAAATACACTTTTGCGAGAACTACAGCCACAAAAATCAAAAAAGACACCAAAAACGTTGAAAATTCACTAAAAAATTATAATTACTACAAAAATCCAAACATACCTATCACAAATACCAACTATCACATCTGGTATAAATTCAGTTATAAAAAACATTGATATACAATTAGCTTCAACACTACAATTTATTATAAATGATTTAACTAATAAATATAACTAAATTTATCGACTCAAATAAAAAAATCATTAACTATTTAATAAACAATTGGACAAACATTGAAACAGTACACACATTTGATTTTGAGGACCTATATTCTAAAATAAATTTAAGAGATCTAAATAACAAAATAACCAATTTATTTAATGAATTCATTAATGACAAAACTTTCTACATTAAAATTATTCATAACAGATTATAAAACAATTAAATTAGATCTTAAAACAGCAAAAAACTCTACTAGAAACATTTTAAATTTAACTATATAGAATTTTAAAAATAAAATATATATTCAATCAGAAGGCGTTCCTATGGGAAACTTCATGAAGTCCTTTATTAGCTAATCTAATACTCTTCTGGTACGAAAGAGAATACTTTCTACAAAATAATGTTAATTGACAAATATTCCGTTTTGTAGATGACATTATTATATTTAATAACCCAGAGTTTAAAAACATAATACCTGAAATAAACCTAAATACTTGAAACTTAAGAACAATGAAAAAATTAATAGAAACAAAAAAGTTAACTTTTTAGACCTAAATATATGACCTTACAAATAATGCTATTAGAATTTATAATAAAAAAAGTAATTATAATTTCAACATTATAAAATACTGTAATATAAATTCTAATATATCATTAAATTGCTGTAAAGGTATATATTTGGTCAGTTTCTAAGATTTTATAGAATAAATAAATATATTAGAAAATTTCATAGAAGATGTTAAAAATTTAAACATGGAATTTATTAAAAACAAATTTAGTATAGACAAGTAAAAATATTTCAACAGTATATCAATTATAAAATATTTAAAAAAAAATAAATGGAAGTATCCATTTATTAAATCAACTTTCTATAATTTCCCTCAATAATAACTAATACAAATTTATAATCTTTAAACAGTTTGATTAAACTTAAATTATATAACTAATTGAAGATTTTCCACAAGATTTTTAAAGTGATATTGTATGGAATTCATTTTGTTAATCTCCAATTTCTGGGGAGGAAAATGGAAATTAAATAATAAATGATTTTCAAAAATAATAGCTTTATTAATCATCCAATAATTTGCCTTTTTAAAGGAATATTGAAAGATAAATAATGGTTAAATCAGTTATATTAATATAACTAACTGTAAAATATAAAGTTTGGCTTTCTTCCCTTAACCATTTCTTTCTTCTTTAGCTGTCTTATTGTTCTAAAAATTTTCTGAATAAGCACTCTAATTTTGAAGGAACGACATGTGTTCCCCCCCCCCCCCCCGCAACAGATGTCAGCCAAAAATAGTTGTTTACAGAGGAGGACGTCGCGGACGAGGTAGGTTTACAGTTGGAAGTTCCTTAACACTTGTATTTGTTGGAACCTGTTCATATAAATGTTTCACTGAAGCAACTTAATATTAACACATAAAATCTGGTTGAAGAGAGTTCTATGACATAATAGAGCAGGAGTGAAATGTCGCTTGATTTCTATTTGAAAATCTCCGGTCAAGCAGATCTCTCTTTCCATTAATCAATTCATTTAAAATTTGTTTGTATATGTCTGGTCTACCATTAGGGTTTCAAAACATAATAACCAAACTTTATAACAAAAGTTATTCATATTATAGATTTATTACTAAATACAACTAGATATATTTATATTATAAAATTAAAAAAATTAAAAAATCATATAAAAAAAGGATAAAATATAAAATTATATAAAATAATATATATATATACTAACAATCTTATCTACCTTCTTTACAAAAATTTTTTTTTTCTCTTATTATTAGTTTGAATGAAAGTGCATGGTTCTGTCTTTCTCTCTTTTCTCTCTAACTACTAAAAATTATACTATTAAATATATTATCACTTCTATTATTCTATATACAAATTAGAGTATGTCTAAATGACGTGTAAAAGCCGACTGCAAAAGACGTTACGTTGTTAAATTTTATTGTTATTAATTATAAATATATATGGATGAGTATAAGAAGTAAAGGATTTTTTTTTCTCTCTCTCTATTAATTAATAACAATTTACAAATTTTATAATTTGAATTTAAATAATCAAAGAAATAAAGATAAATTTAAATACTAAACTATTTATTTTAATAATTAATTTAGATTTAGCTTGCTAATCTAATCAAATCTACTTGATATAAATTATCATTCTTATCAGTGTACTCTTAATTTTAAATATAGAATCATATTATATTTTATTATATAGTTTTCACACTATATATATTTATATATTATATATGTCGTATTAAGGTATATCTTTGAATAATATAAATTTAAAACTCTAAATTTGTATATAAGAAATAATAGACGCGAAAAAAAAAACGCAGCCATTTTTCTCTTTGTTTATTATTCAACCTCTTTTTTCTCCCTCCTTACCCCTCGGGTCGTTGGTCAAAAATATATACAAGCATGGCTATTTACTCTTTGATTATAGATATTAAAAATATATGATATGGATATTAAAATATATGGATTGGATATTAAAATATATGGATATTAAAAATAAAAAATGTTTGACTATTTACAAGTATGTGGGAATTATATTGCAGTGAACTGCGTGGGGGTCAAGTATATAAGCTCAAGTCTAGAAATTTTAATTTTCTCTGATTGAAAATAACCTAACGAGGTTATGATAT
>CP092865.1:52788765-52827439 GCA_030710605.1 Cordylochernes scorpioides | reverse complement strand
GCGATTCTACACTATAATGGACAAATATCTACAAACAATTCGTTCAAAATATCGTTAAACCCCACTCTATATCTTTAGATATGTGCAAGAAAAACACAAATAGAGGGTAATCAAGAAGATATTTTCACTATAAAGAACATTTTCATATACACAATATGTTTAGAATATTTTTGAAGCTCACTTAATCAGTATAATTATGTACAGGATTGATGCCAATAAAGAGACGGTAGCCGGGAAGCAATTATACACTATAAAGGACAAAATTCTACACAATTCGTTTAATATATCGTTAAAAGTCACTATCGTTATATGTATGTACAAGAAAGACAAATAGAAGGTGATCAGGAAGCGATTTTCCACTATAGATAACATATTTCTATATACACAATACGTTTAAAATATCGTTAAAGATAATTCTATCGGTATAGTTATGTACAAGAAATACAAATATAAGGTGATCAGAAAGCGATTTTCCACTATAAAGGACAAATTCCTATACACAGTTCGCTTAAAATATCGTTAAAAGTCAATCTAGCATTATAGGTTTATACAGGAAAGGCAAATAGAAGGTGATCAGGAAGCGATTTTTCCTATAGATAACATATATCTATGAACAATTGGTTTAGAATATGGTTAAAGGTCACTCTACCAGTATAGGTATGTTCAGGAATGACGTAAATAAAGAGAAGGTAACCAAGCAACGATTCTTGGCAAGGAAAGTTCCTCTGGGTATTTAAGCCAGCCATCTAACATGTACCGTCTGCTTTATAAATATTTATTCAATTAATACCAAACGGTAAATAAAACATGGCTGTCCCCAGGGGACCATATCCTTGGTATTGCCATTGGACAGGTCGACACTCTCTCCATTAACTCTTTTAATTCTATCTATTCCACAATAAAAATTTCTTTCTATAACTCACTGGAAGATGGGGGAAATTTTCTAGTAAATCAATTTCAGAAATATATATCAGCGATATCCTTTTTAAACCCCCAAGAGCAAGATATCTGTAATTGAAATAGAAAATAATGAAGAATTCTATAGTTTCTTGTTTGATCAAATTTTCTATAGTTTTTAGTGTTGCTCTTTATATTTGTAAAATTATATATATGTGAAAGGAATTGTTTTAAAACAATATCAAGGAACAGACTAAATGAACGTTTAGTTGATTTCTATCACACTAGATAGCGCTCTGCCATCTAAAAAGCTTATATGCTCGTGGTCAGGATACTCCTTTCAATCTATAAATAGAATAAAATGCTCTGTGAGGTCGACCACCAGATGTCACGTTTTCTCTATATAAACATGTTGTTAATTCCCGTTGGTTGGCTCAAACTTTCTGTAGATATGTGATATTTTTTTTTTCATTCTTTAAGCCTTTAGTAAGAGACACTTTCTCAATTATGTATTTTATATTCTTTAAACATAATTAAAACAAATCGTGATAATAATATGTTTTATTATTTTACTACGACTGCAATTTGAATACTCATGTATATCACAAGCATATTCATGTATCAACCAAATTATCAATAATTATATATCAAATCCTCAAAATATAGGCATCTTTTTTGCAATATAAATATATATATATATATATGAGAAAACAATATAAAAAAAATAAAAGATAAGTGGGTCAGGTGTTGATATTAAAAATAAAGAAGGCATCTCTTGACCACAAGCACATGTGCTTTTTAGATGGCAGAGCGCCATATAGTGGAGCAAGAATAAACTAAACGTTTATTTACCTTGCTCCGTGATATTTGGCCAACCCAATTTCTTGATAAATCAAGAAAAGCCATCCAAGAACGCGTTTCGCGCTGTTGGCGCTCGTCAGCGTGGAGTAGGCTGTAACCACTGCATCCAAAAATATTTTTTGGACCCAATGGCTTCTTGAGAAATCAAGAAATGAGTATTTAAGACCAAATTTGCGTAAATACTCTTAACACATGAGAAAACAATAGAAAAAATAAAAGATAAGTGGGTCAGGTGTTGATATTAAAAATAAAGAAGGCATCTCCTGACCACGAGCACATGTGCTTTTTAGATGGCAGAGCGCCAACAGCGCGAAACGCGTTCGTGGATGGCTTTTATTAATTTATCAAGAAATTGGGTTGGCCAAATATCACGGAGTAAGCTAAATAAACGTTAAGTGTATTCTTGCTCCACTAGATGGCGCTCTGCCATCAAAAAGCACATGTGCTCGTGGTCAGGAGATTACTTCTTTATTTTTAATATCAACACCTGACCCACTTATCTTTTATTTTTTCTATTGTTTTCTCATGTGTTAAGCGTCTTTACGCAAATTTGGCCTTAAATAACCATTTCTTGATTTCTCAAGAAGACATTGGGTCCAAAAAATCTTTTTGGATGCAGTGGTTACAGCCTACTCCACGCTGACGAGCGCCAACAGCGCGAAACGCGCTCGTGGATGGCTTTTCTTGATTTATCAAGAAATTGGGTTGGCCAAATATCACGGAGCAAGCTAAATAAACGTTTAGTTTATTCTTGCTCCACTAGATGGCGCTCTGCCATCTAAAAAGCACACGTGCTCGTGGTCAGGAGATGCCTTCTTTATTTTTAATATATATATATATATAGTCATATCCTGACCGCACTCACACGAGCTTTTTTGGATGGCATAGCACCATCTAGTGGAACAGGAATAAACTAAACGTTGGTTTAACCTGTTCCCTGATTTTCGGTCAACCCCTATTTTTATTGATAAATCAATAATAGCCATCACCCAACGCGTTACGGGCTGTTGACCCTCATTAGTGTGGTACATGCTGTACCTCTACGACCAAAAATATTTTGTTCCCAGAGGCTTCTTGAGAAATCAAGAAATGGATATTTATAAAATCGCTATAATGTAATAAATATATATATCTTATATTTAAAAAAAAATGAGTTTCTCCTTGTTTTTGGATCAATTTGAGGATTATGGTAATGCAGTTATTTGTTGGTTCTTTTTAGTACTATATGGTATTGGTGATGCAGTCGTGGCTAAAATATTGAAAGTATAATAACAAAAATGGTTTTGAACAGAGATTGTTTTATTTGAGCTAAAGTAATATATAAGAACATAATTTGATTAAAATACTGCTGGCTTAAGGCGTAAGAATAAAAAAATGTAAAGCTTATTTACATAATGTACAAATGTTTTGAGCCGACCACGTGAAGCAACAACAATCGGTTTTATATAGGGTAAGCGTGATCTCTGGAGGTCGATTTAACAGAATATTTGTATCTATGAAATATATTTTCAAATAAAATAATATTTTAATATAACATTTTAAATAATACCTTTATATAATATATATATATATCTTACTCTGAGAATAGAGCAATCCATAATATATATAATTAAAAAATAGGGCTTATTTTGGATTGCAATAAGATTATTTATTAATCCAATATTCCGATAGACTAATCGTTCAGCTTTTACGAGGTTTTTGTTATGAAGAACACAACAGGTCGCGCGCTTCAGGTGAGCCACGGATGTCATAAGCTTTTTGTGCGATAAACTATCTAATGTATACATTTTAAGCAAATGTATATTAGATGGTTTATCGCCCAATAAGCTTGTAAGACGTCCATGGCTCACCTGAAGCACGCGACCTGCTGCGTGCTTCATGACAAAAACCTCGTAAAAGCTGAACGATTGGTCCATCGAAATATTAGATTAATAAATAATCTTATTAAAATATAAAATAAGCCTTATTTTTTAATAGATATCTCAGTCTCATGTACAAATGAATTAGAGTCCTAGGATTGTATAGAGAATTTGAATAATAAAATTGAGAGAATTGAAAATACAATTCTAATGAACGAAGGCCTATCTATTGTATAGTAAAATTTTAATACCTTAGCTACGAAACAAAGAATTGATTAAAGAGAACCGAGAAATGTAATTAAATAACACAGCCCTGAATACTAATCAGTGGAGAAACTTAATATTGTTGCTTCTGTCATCTTACCTCTCTTTGACGCTAATTGATTTTAATTAGGTTTAGTTTTGATTGATTAAAGATTCTCCAGAATATATATAGGATATGTTAGAATAATACTTGAATATAGTCTTATAGAATGATAAGTTTTGAACTAAAATTATTCATAATACAATATAATATAATGCGGCTTGTGATTGTAAAACGACATTTGAAAATTATCCCGCATGAGTTTCTTTTCAACGAAAAATCAAATTTTATTCCAAAGAGAAATAACGATTATTTCCAACCTTAGGGATGAGGTATAAATGAATGATTTGTGAAGAGTAATGATAAACGGAAAAATAAAAGTGTCCAGGGATCCCCAAGGTTGGAAATAATCGTTATTTCTCCTTGGAATAAATTTTGATTTTTCGTTGAAAAGAAACTCATGGGGATAATTTCAAAATGTCGTTTTAAAATATTTAATCAAACGATTGTTTGTTGTAAAAATATGAAACCTAATGGCATATACAGTCGAGTCTCGATGATCTGAAACTCAAAAGAAAATAGAAAAATTTTCAATTTATCAAGAGTTCAAAATAACAGAAGTTTAAACAACCAAGAGGGATGAGAGAAAAAATAAGTAAACAAGAGTTTGAAGTTTAGGCAGTTTCTGGGTATACATACTGTGTTGATACTGGATTAAATAAGTGACTTACTGCAAGTTTTTACACTAATAAATTTATTGGGAGATTTCGAGTCTTGTCCTTTCTCAAACAAGAGTTTGATCAAAATTCGTGATTTATAAAATTAAACATTTGTACAGTTATTCACAAATGTTCATTCGGAGCAAGATACTATTCCTTTAACTTCAAATTACCAAGAGGACCACAATTAATATTGAGTTTATTAAATTTATCGAGTATTTTTAAAGAGCCCGAGGAAAAAATTCACATTATCGAGAGATTCAAATAAACGGGTTTTGAATTATCAAGTGTCAACTGTATATAGACAAATATTAAAGCTATTAAACTATGATAAAGGTTAGAACTCAGGGTATCGAACTATTGGTAAATTAATCAAATTTTAAATAGAAGCAGAAATCCAAGTGGCCGGCCTTTATTTAGAATTCCACTCTCTGCTAGACACAGAAGCGACAAACTCAGCTGATGTGAAGAGAGACGTCTTTGGGCTTTAGAATGGCATTCTGTCAATTTTATGATGAATCCAGATTCAGTTTGGAGGTTCATGACGGCAGGATACATGTTAGACCTAGGCCCCAAGAAATATCCCATCAGGATCGCATTTTTGAAAGGCATACAGCAAGAACCCCTGGCTTCATGGTGTGGGGTGACATCAGCTATGAAAGTAGGACCCTTTTAGTATTTATTCAAGACACAATGACTGCTCGGTTATACATTTCAGATGTGTTACAACCTGTTGTGTTGCCATTTCTTAAGCAGACTAATAATGTCATTTTCCAACAACTCACGAGCCTTTCTTCAAAATGTTGACTTCCTTCCTGGCCTTAATTTTCTAAGAACTTTCCTCAATTGAGCAGGTATGGTACATGATAGGGAAAAAAATTGTATGTCACCTCAGTCAAGTAATTTTCAAACGGCTTTGATTAAAAAAATTAAAGCGGCTTTGTTTATCATATATATATATATATATATATATATATATATATATATATATATATATATATGATAAACAAAGCCGCTTTAATTATTAAAAACAACATAGTTTGGTTGAATCTTATCTATCATATGGTGAGGAATTATAGAGAAGGTACAGCCAGTATCCATGAGAGCTACAATACTGTTATTATTCACATTTAGATTTATATACAGACCTTGGCGTCAGGAGTGTTGAAGGGGAGCTGGTCGGCATTCGCTCGAAGGGGCTGCTGTCTGCGTCAAGGTATCCATGGATCGAGACGGCACGGACATGAAGCTTGCAGCTGGGGAGGCTTGTACGGCCTTCTCCCGAAACCAGCACCTATTCTCAGGATGGAAGCGTCCGGCATGTCCCCTGTTTAGGCAAATTCGGCAGGGGCGTCTTTTAGAACTATAGTCCATAGGGCTTCTTCCTGGATGTCCCCATTGCCTTTGTTGTACTTCCATTCTTGGGGCTGTTTCCCTTTTAATAGATGACTCCTCCACATTTGCATCTTTATTTGGCAAATTCTGCAAGCTTTTTGCGTGAATTTCTAGAAATTCCATTAAATCCTTACTTGAAGGCACAACCCTTGGGTTGTTCTGCAATTCCCACTGTTTTCTTGTGGTTTTATCAAGCTTATCTTGTATGATCTTGACGAGAAACACATCAGATAAACTATCGATTTGGTAACCTAATACCTTCACTGTTCTTACTATCTCGTTGCAACTATCTAGAAGTTTAAACATTGACTTATGGTTGTCATCGGCTAACTTTGGTAATCTTAATGCATTATCTATTTGTGTGAAAATCAGATCCTTTGGATTATCATATCTTGTTAATAAGGTTTGCCAAACCTCAACATAATTATCGGCTGTAATTGGAAATGCGTTTACCAGTCTTAGGGCTTCGCCTCTCAGTTGGCCTTTTAAATATTGTAACTTTTCAATATTAGGTATTTGTGAGTTAGAACCAACCGCAGAAAAAAATAGATCCTTAAATGAAAGCCATGATTCTAATCTACCATCGAAAGTTGGCAATTCAAGTTTAGGCATTTTAACATGTAAATTTACTTTTTTCTCAGATGTTTCTTGCCCATTATGCCTTAAATCCAATTCACACTTTAATCTTATACACTTATCTATGCAATTTTCTACTTCGTCATTCAATTCATCATCTTCAATTTGCTGCAAGAAAATATCACTCATTTTCATCAAATCATTATTTGCATACTCTAGTTTGCATTTCGTTGCATTTACATCTACCATAGACACAATGGATTCGATATTTTCTTCAATGCCTTTTATACTTTTTTTTATCCTTTTTAATTTCTTAATTAAAGTTTCGACTTCCATAATTGCTATTCTTTTATCTATATCTTTTCCCAAATATCTTAGTTGCAATATATGGCTTTGAAATCTATTGGAATTCTTCTCGTACAGGGTTAAAATACATCCTGTCGACTATTAATAAAGGTGTCGTAAAAAAAGATGTATTTTAGGTACGTTACCAATTCATTCATGCAGTCGTGGATTGAATTGTAAATGATAACTTTATATCCAAAATTGAATTTATTTTAATGATTATATTTTTAAGAACAAACAGTTTTGCATACATACAATTCTATATGATATTCTAAGTATAAACAAAAAACAATATTGCGTTGTACTCCTTTTGTTAAGGATTTTAAAAAATTAACTCTGTGTTAATTCTATGATTATTTAAATTATAATTATATTAATGAATAATAAAAATATGATTTTTATTATGTCATTTCTTCCCTCCAAGGATAAAAATTAGGGAGTAATTTTCAAAGTAAAAAAAAAGTATCATTATTATTTACATAGATTATCAATTAAGATGGAGGATACCAATTGAAACTATATCAATGATTCTCTTTATTCATTCTACATATTCTTATTTGTACCTTTGTTTGACAGTAGCTGAAAACTATCCAATCTTATTTGAATTTATAGGTGTCTCCTTCCTATAATTCATAAGGGGATTTACCTCGTGAATTGAGTAGGCCTTCTCAGGCTCTCAATATTCAAAAGGTATTTTGCCACATGCCAAAAAAATATATATCTTTGAAAATCACAAATTTATTTCTCATAATGACGAGTGGTATCCAACATCTTGTTTCACATTTATTTGGTTTGATCAGAATAAAAACATAAGATAATGGGTTATTTCCACATAATGAAAAATATTTACACATGAAGTTTTATTATTTACATTAAAAAAAAGAATGTTCGAATATGAAATGTTCCATATAAAATTTGTGAGGGAAAATATATAGAATCATATGAGTGAATTTCTCAACAAATAAAATCAAAATGTAAAATATTTCCAACAATTGAAAAGAAAAAGTGTCAAGTTATATCTAATATATAATTTATAACTGAAAAAAGATATAGTCTTCCATAGTCCTTGAGTGTTTTTTAAAAGCTCAGTTTTATATTGAAATAGTATATCTTATTTGTGCACAAAAATTATATTCTCAAGGCCCACTTTTTAGGCGTAGTTATTTTTAGTATTGTCTTATTTATGTTAAGATTTCCCTACCATTATTTAGTAAGAAGAGGGATTCTACTTTTCACTACCTTAGGTGCCACTTGTTAGCTTGGTTTTTTCTCTAAAGTGGGTATTTTACTTTTTGTCAGTTTTAACTCAAATCCTTCTTTTGGGTAGTATGGCCTCAATTTGGATGAATGAATTACCATGGTAGTTTTTCCTATATTAGATTGGGGTTTATCAATTTCATAATTGACTGGGGATATCTGTTTTAAGATTGTAAATGGCCCAGACATTGGAGGCATTAATTTTCGGTTATCTGGATGGTAAAAGGTTTGTAACCAAACTTTATCGCCTACTTTAAAGGTGGAAGGTTGATAATGTTGATCATATCTAATTTTATTTATCTGATGAAATTTTAATGTATTATTATAGGCATTTGTTCTGGCAGTGTCTATGGGGGGGGTAAAATTCTGATTCTTTTAAGGGGGGATCATAAGGGAGCTTACCATACAAAAGGTAAGTAGGAGTATAGCCTGTTATGGAATGGGGAGTATTATTATATTCATTTAGTACTGAATCTAACAATTTCGTCCATGGTATTGATTTTCCTTTCAAGTTATTGAATTTACATCTTAACCTGGTTATTATAGTTTGGTTAAGTCGTTCATTTAACCCATTACACTGAGGTCTTGATGATGAAGTCAATAATTGTTTAATGTTATTGTTAATCAAATATTTTCTAAATCTTGGTGAAGTAAATGATGGTGCCCTGTCACTTAAAAATTGTTTGGGTTTTTGTATTTGAAAAATTTTGTTTAGGCAATTTATATATGAGTCAGTAGTTTGACTTTTTGAGGGGAAAGCCCTAATGTATCTAGTAGCATGATCTACGATGATGTGAAGGAATTTCTTTGTGGAATTATAGTAATTTAGTCCACCTACTGTGTCTATAGACACAAGATCAAAAGGATCCTTAGCTGGGGGGAGACTTTCCAACAGACCAAATTTCTTCTGGTGAGATATTTTATTGAGTTGACACACCTCACAGTGTTTTACATAATTAGAAATATCTTGAATTAGGTAGGGCCAATAATAGATAGGGGAAATTAGATTTAACATTTTAGATACTCCTATATGGCCGTAATCTTGATGAGCTCTTATTAATACTTTTTCTCTTAATGATGGTGGAACAACACTTTTGATTAATCCTTTTTTCTTTATTGTTAAAAGTCCATTAAATTTAGTATATTCCCTATCATTGATGTTATCATCAAATTGAGCTTGTTTTAGTTCTGGGTCAGAAACAAAATGAGCTATGGGGTATCTGCTGAGAAAATCAGCTTCTTTATTTTCAGTTCCTCTTATGTGTTTTATCTCAAAGTCAAACATTGAGAGCTTCAAGCTCCATCTAAATAATCGTCCTTTTGGGTTCTTTATGTTCTTCAAATACTTTAGACAAGCATGGTCTGTATGGATGGTGAAATGCACGCCATCTAAGTAGGGTAAAAAGAAATCCACAGCATCAATAATAGCAAGGCATTCTTGCTCAGTTACACAATAGTTTGATTCATAAGATGTCATTCTACGGCTTCTATACGCTATTGGCTTTAAAAGCCCATCGGGTTGTTCTTGTTTTAGGATAGATCCGATCTGTTCTTGGCTAGCATCCGTGTAAAGGTGTATAGGATATTTGGGATTATAGATAGCTAATATAGGTTTTGAGGTTATCATATTTTTTAATTTAGAAAATGCGGTTTCGCATTCTTCATCCCATTTCCATTTTACATCTTTTTTCAACAAATTATTCAAAGGGAGTCTGAGTTTAGCATAATTAGGGATAAATTTTGAATAAATGTTAATAGATCCTAAAACTCGTTGTAAATCCTTTTTATTCCTTGGGGAATTCAATTTTCTAATCGTTTCTATATTATTAGTGCTGGGTGAAAATTGATGGTTTGATATTTCATATCCTAGAAAAGAAATCTGATAAGTAGCGAATTTACATTTACTTAGTTTTAGCTTAATATTTTCCTTAATGCAAATATCTAAAATTACTTTTAAATGGGTCAGATGTTCCTGAAAATTATTTGAAAATATAATGAAGTCATCGAAGTAATTCATGCAAAAATCAACATCATATTTATTTAAAATTTGCCTTAAAACTCTTTGGAATTGACTTGGACTATTTTTTAATCCAAAAGATAATTTATTAAATTCGTAAAGTCCGTGAGTGGTAGTAAAAGCTGTGTATTCTTTATCATCTGGGTGTATATCTAAATGGTGATAACCTGATAAAAGATCTAGTGTAGTGAAGATATTAGCTTCTGAAAGCTTATCTAATATAGAATCTATTCTTGGTATGGGCTCAGAATCTCTTTTTATTATATCATTTAATTTTCTGTAGTCTATTACTAGTCGAATTTTACCTTCATTTCGCTTATTCACCAACATAGCAGGGGATGCATAGGAGGAATAAGATGGTCTAATGACATTATATTTTAAAAGTTCTTCAATCTGTCTTTTAATTTCAATGTTGTCCGAGAAGGAAGGTCTAAAAGGCTTTAATGAAATAGGTGTTTGTGAGGTAAGTTTAATTCTAATTGGATCTGCTTTAATATGTCCTATATCCATTTTATGGGCAGCAAACGCTTCCTTATTTTCCTTAATTAATTTAATTAAATCAGATTTTTCATATGGTGAAAGTTTTTCATCAAATTCTACACTATTAAAATTTCTAAAATCATTTTCATTAGGAGGAATAATAGATTTAAATAAAGGAATTACATTATGATGTGTATAATTATTATTATTAGGGTTATGGTAATTAACATTAAGAATTCTACCAAATTGAGTAATTGTAAAACTTTGAAAATCAATGTCTAATTTAAATAATCTTATATGGTGTAAAGAAAGCAATACATATGGCAAATTAATATCAGAGGAATAAAAATCAATATCTCTAGTAATATATCCTATAGTTGTATTAACATTAATTTTTGAATTTATATTTAGCATACCGGATGTCTGTTTAATAAGAGGTAAATAATTAAAAACAACATAGTTTGGTTGAATCTTATCTATCATATGGTGAGGAATTATAGAGAAGGTACAGCCAGTATCCATGAGAGCTACAATACTGTTATTATTCACATTTAGATTTATATACAGACCTTGGCGTCAGGAGTGTTGAAGGGGAGCTGGTCGGCATTCGCTCGAAGGGGCTGCTGTCTGCGTCAAGGTATCCATGGATCGAGACGGCACGGACATGAAGCTTGCAGCTGGGGAGGCTTGTACGGCCTTCTCCCGAAACCAGCACCTATTCTCAGGATGGAAGCGTCCGGCATGTCCCCTGTTTAGGCAAATTCGGCAGGGGCGTCTTTTAGAACTATAGTCCATAGGGCTTCTTCCTGGATGTCCCCATTGCTTTTGTTGTACTTCCATTCTTGGGGCTGTTTCCCTTTTAATAGATGACTCCTCCACATTTGCATCTTTATTTGGCAAATTCTGCAAGCTTTTTGCGTGAATTTCTAGAAATTCCATTAAATCCTTACTTGAAGGCACAACCCTTGGGTTGTTCTGCAATTCCCACTGTTTTCTTGTGGTTTTATCAAGCTTATCTTGTATGATCTTGACGAGAAACACATCAGATAAACTATCGATTTGGTAACCTAATACCTTCACTGTTCTTACCATCTCGTTGCAACTATCTAGAAGTTTAAACATTGACTTATGGTTGTCATCGGCTAACTTTGGTAATCTTAATGCATTATCTATTTGGGTGAAAATCAGATCCTTTGGATTATCATATCTTGTTAATAAGGTTTGCCAAACCTCAACATAATTATCGGCTGTAATTGGAAATGCGTTTACCAGTCTTAGGGCTTCGCCTCTCAGTTGGCCTTTTAAATATTGTAACTTTTCAATATTAGGTATTTGTGAGTTAGAACCAACCGCAGAAAAAAATAGATCCTTAAATGAAAGCCATGATTCTAATCTACCATCGAAAGTTGGCAATTCAAGTTTAGGCATTTTAACATGTAAATTTACTTTTTTCTCAGATGTTTCTTGCCCATTATGCCTTAAATCCAATTCACACTTTAATCTTATACACTTATCTATGCAATTTTCTACTTCGTCATTCAATTCATCATCTTCAATTTGCTGCAAGAAAATATCACTCATTTTCATCAAATCATTATTTGCATACTCTAGTTTGCATTTCGTTGCATTTACATCTACCATAGACACAATGGATTCGATATTTTCTTCAATGCCTTTTATACTTTTTTTTATCCTTTTTAATTTCTTAATTAAAGTTTCGACTTCCATAATTGCTATTCTTTTATCTATATCTTTTCCCAAATATCTTAGTTGCAATATATGGCTTTGAAATCTATTGGAATTCTTCTCGTACAGGGTTAAAATACATCCTGTCGACTATTAATAAAGGTGTCGTAAAAAAAGATGTATTTTAGGTACGTTACCAATTCATTCATGCAGTCGTGGATTGAATTGAAAATGATAACTTTATATCCAAAATTGAATTTATTTTAATGATTATATTTTTAAGAACAAACAGTTTTGCATACATACAATTCTATATGATATTCTAAGTATAAACAAAAAACAATATTGCGTTGTACTCCTTTTGTTAAGGATTTTAAAAAATTAACTCTGTGTTAATTCTATGATTATTTAAATTATAATTATATTAATGAATAATAAAAATATGATTTTTATTATGTCATATATATATATATATGGTAGTCAGATTTATGCAGTCGTGGGGCCTAAAGTGGTTTCAGGCGTTAAAGGGTAACCCAAAAGGACAAGGCAGGTTGGATGTCACCTCAGAGAGAGGCTAGAGCCGAAGACGCAGACAGGGTCCAAGAAGGTGTGATCTACCTGAGAGGGAGAGATAAACTGCTTGTTGTCTGTCAAAACGGGCGGAAGCCAAACAAACTAACGGAATTGGATTCTCGTCCTGTTTTGGGTATGACGGACTTTCAATGAAACTTTATTATCTTGTTTAGTATTACATGATAGCCAAGCTGGTTCATTGAACTCTTTAGAGCTATTACGTCATAATTATGGTACATATGCAAATATAGCGTATATTTACATATATTACTATATATATATATTAATAAAATGGAAATTTCATAAGTGGACATCACTAAAAACTTTCGTTACAATGCATCAATTTCAACCAAATTTTCAACATTTATGTAAAACGAGATGGAGCAGGTTTTGCTTAACATCAAAATATATTTCCTAACATTAACATGCGTAACTTCGCTGTTATCGATTAAATACAAAAAAAATCAACAGAGTTAATTTTATTTATATATAAATACAAAATTAAATTTCAACAGAGTATATTTTTTTACATACTAGCTAATAATCTCAATCTAAAAAATATTCAAAACAAGCAATTTTAAGAAAACACCATATGTAAAACAGTCGGCCAAGAAAACAACAACGATATTACATCTTTCTCACATATTCACACACAATCTTGATTAATAATTAAAACTAATCTTTAACATTGTTTATTATACTTCAACTTTTATTTCTACATTTGTTTTTAAATACCCAATTGTTTTATCATGTTTCTAATTTCGCCTAACAAATATACAAATTTATAGTGACCAACATATGCAAATTTTATCTTTGTTTTTATTTAACTTGATATCGTAAACATAACATCCATTGTAAGCATTTTTCTGTTCACCTTCCGTGGTTTCTCTTTTCTCTGATAGTTTTTAGGTGTAGTATATTTTCTTATTACTAGACTACAAACATTCCCTCGAGAAAAACCTGGGCGAAGCCGGGTACATCCGCTAGTTATAAATAAAAGAGAATTCGCCTAGAATATTATATGTCATTATAAAAACATATTTCTAGTTTATAGAAATTTTTAAAGCAAAATTTTAATACCCTCGTATGATAAATAATACCCTTTTAATGAATTTCTAATTTTATTTTATCACTAATTCTATCACTTTTATTTATCAGAATTTTAAATAGACTATATATATATTAACACCCACATTATATATAATGAATATATTTGGGCGTTTCATGTAGAATATTCTACTTATATAGGTAAAATATTTAAAATATTAAATAAAACTAATGCTTTTTATTAATTCTACTCAAAAAAAGGGTATTTGTAATATATATATATATATTAAATAGATTTATAAAATTACTTTCAATTAAAAACAATTCAATTTAATAAAAAAAAATTGTACCTTCAAGGAATCTGATAATTTTGATAGAAAAATATATCTGTGGGATAAATAGATTTTCCCATTTCCAGCTGATGTGGTAACAAGAAAAAAGAAGTAGTAAAGCTGAATTAAGATGTTCGTCTGATTTAGAGAAGTAATTAGGCGTCTGCCTATAAATTTAGGGATGTCATAAGAGAGCGGAAACAGGGACGTTGGTATAATAAGGTGTCAACTCGCCTAAGAATAAGTCCCAGCTGTGACAAATGAACTTGGGTGCCACTTACAGAACAATGCCATCACTTCTAATGTTCCTTTAAATCACTCGACGTCGTAGAATTTTTTGATGCCAAATAATAGTCGTCTGCATTTTTATACGCTTACTCATTATTGTATTTTTAATTTTTTTGGTTATTATTAAATTATTATTTATATATATTAAATATTATGATGCATTAGCGCGTCATCTTTTATCAAAATTCAAAACCATTATAGACGCGTATGATTCTTTTCAATTTTTCCATTGCAGTAAGGACAGTAGAAATTGTTTTATTTTTTAAAAAATCATACGCGTATATAAAAGTTTTTAATTTTGATACATTAAATAAATATATGGCTTAAGAATGAGATATTAGGAAAGATATAGAAATAATAGTTCAAATATAAATATTTTATAAATATATTATAATAAAAGAAACTCATTGCGAAAGTTTGTATCTTTATTTTTTAATAAATATAAATATGAAACCTTTTTTTCGAATTTAAATATAGTTTTTATTTTATGAATAATTTCAATTTAAAAAAGAAAATCGCTTTTTTTCCTTTTTTTTTTTTGAAAATTGTTTACTTTAGCCTTAGTTTTCTAAAATATAAATGGAAATTTTGCAGAGATAATATTGATCTAAAGAGACAAAGGTCGCCTCTCCCGTCAAAATAAAGGTCAAAACCAGACGCCATCTATTGACCATCGCCGCAAACTAGCGGCCTTGGGTCGGTGACAAAGCCACAACACCAGCTTTGGTAGTTCGCCTTAAGCTGACGAGGGCCATTAGCCCGAAACCATGGACTCTAGGTGGACGCTTTTCGGTTTGGCAAAGCTGGTGTTGTGGCTTTGTCACCGACCCGGGGTGCTAGTTTGCTGCGGCGGTCAATAGATGGCGTCAGGTAATGACGTCTATTTTGACGGGAGAGGCGATCTTTATCTCTTTAGTTTGCTAAGGTAAATATAAGATATTGCCGATTAAATTTCAAATTTAAATCCAAAATATTTTTATTGTATGTATGAAATACGATATATAATTGATTTGATATATTATAGCCGTTTTTTCTAATTTTAAAATGAAGATTCTTAAATTATTGAGTATTTCCTCAATGGAAATATTAATCGAAATTCATAATACACTCTTGGCAAAACTTGAAGTTGAAAGAATTTGATGCCTGTCATATATTTCTTTTTGGAGACAGAAGCAATTTTGTACACATTTGGTTATCATTTATTTACCAGTTGTAAACAAGACACGCTATATATATATATATGAACTATTTACAATAATTCATATTGTAATAGAGTAGGTAACAGAATTATCAAAAAGAAAATAAAAAAATAAGAAAAAGAGCATTAAATAAACATATACATTAAACAAATCAGCAACATCATAAGCAGATAGAAGAAACCGCAAGGTAGGTATTTACAATATGTTGAGCAATGATGGAAGTTGATTTAATGAAGTTATCTGTAATAATTAGTATCGTGGAGAGAGAAAGTTGATCAAATTGAGCTATTTTTTTGGTTATAATTGTATCTTCAATAAATATCACTGTGTATCAAATATCTATCAGAGGAAGTGTCTGAATAACGATATACATGTTAAAGGGTACAAATAACCTAGGTTTTGCCCATGATTATGAATTGGATGTACATATAGAAAGAATATATGATGAAACATTACTCTTTGGGAGACCTCATTGTTTCACGTCACTGGTTAGTTGCAGTTATTTGGTTGTCATGTTTTTCTTTACATGAACCGTTTTAAAGTTGTATTTTTAGGAGTTGGTGGTGGTGTTTGAAATGTGCCATCAGCTTTTTTCTTCTCATCCATTTCTTTTTCAAACATCATATTTTTTCATATCATCGAGTCTTAAATCTAACCGAGTTAATCCTTTCCTGTACATTAGTCTTTTTGAAATTATCAACATTCCGATTTTTAGTTTGTTTATCAATAATTGTATAACAAAATTTTGTAATATAATGTACAGGAAAGGATTAACTCAGATAGATTTAAGATTCGATGATATAAAAGAATATGATGTTTTGAAAAAGGAAATGGATGAGAAGAAAACGGTTGTTTTTATATATTCAGGTTATATTTAGGTTAAGTTTGAGAGATTCTATTCAGTCACCTAAAATAAACGATTTGAACGATAAACAAAGAGGTATATAAGAATCTCCTTAGCAACTTAAACATTTTATAAACATATTTTAAAACCTTACGCAATTAGTTTCTTTATGATGCACTAGCGCGCCATCTGTAATCAAAATTCGAAACTATTATAGACGCGTATGATTCTTTTTAAAAATGAACAATTTATACTGCCCTTACTGAAAAGAAAAAAAAAATAATGGACGGGCATGGCTCATCAGTGGTTCACTATATTGCATTTTCCGATCTTTCTTTTATAGTGATACTTGGAATGGGTATTTTAGATGAACTATGGACATAAGCTTTGAGAACAGAAGAATTAAAGGCATTATAACAGCGTTATGGTAGATTAAACTGGCGAAACCGCTTGGAGGGTTCACCACTGATGAGCCTGACCCTCCCATTAATTTTTTTCATTGCAATAAGGACAGTATAAATGGTTTATTTTCAAAAAAGAATCATACACGTCTATAATAGTTTAGAATTTTGATACCTATATTATTTTAAATTTTAAAAATATAAATAAATTGTGAATTTTACGAAATATTAACACATTTTAAAAACACAAGGTAATAAGACCAAATCCAAATAAATAAATCGTGTGTGACGTTTCGGTAACAGCGTTGTTACCATCTTCAGACAAAAGTACAATTTATTTATTTGGATTTGGTTTTATTACCTTGTGTTTATAATCTATAATCCAAATTGTGCTTTATGTACTTTTGTCTGAAGATGGTAACAACGCTGTTACCGAAACGTCACACACTATTTATCTATTTATTTAGATTTTGTTTTATTACCTTGTGTTTATAATCTATAATCCAAATTGTGCCTTATCATTAACACATTTTATTTTACCTTCCACTTTGATGCGGTTGCTATGGAAAAGTTGCATTTGAAGGAAGGACGACCCAAATAATAATTAGGTGTGCGGAAGAGGTTAATTAACTGTTAATGGGCTCAGAAGAATAATTAGAATTCAAATTTTGTCAAGCAATTACGAAGAAACCAGAAGGTGGTGGTGGAAACAAGGCGAGCTTCGCTGTAGAATAGGAATGTACCTCCTAGCAACAACAAACAGGAATGGTGAATTCATTCGACATTAAATAAATTCAAGTCAAATATTTCTATAAAATCTTTGTGAATAGATACCATTCTTTTTAGATTGTTATTTATTAAAAATAAAATAGCTTTCATATTTATTAAATTAATTAAAAGCACAAATTCGGTATTTTTGAAGGCTCACATGAACTGTCAGAAAATGACAAATTGGTGTATGTTTTTAATATAAACACCTGACCAATTTTATATTTCCTATTGTTTTTTCCAACTACACTGCGTGACATTGAAAATGGAACACCAAGAAATAGTGGCCAGAAAGTGATGAAACTCGGCAGACAGAGAGAGACAGGGACGAACAATAAGTGATCTTTATTTCAAAATGATAGTCATAATACAGAGCGAGAACGGCGTCGGCTTAGTAGCAAGTAGGACCACCGCGGACGGCGATGCACGCAGCAACACGTCTAGGTAGAGAGTCAATCAGAGTACGGATGGCGTCCTGAGGGATGGCTCTCCATTCCCTCTCAACCATTTGCCACAGTTTGTCTTCTGAACGCGGCTGTGGCAAGGCATGCAAACGGCGTCCAATGATGTCCCAGACGTGCTCGATTGGGCAGAGATCAGGAGAGTACGGTGGCCAGGGAAGCATCTGTACATCTTGCAGAGCTTGTTGGCTAATGCGAGCAGTGTGCGGTCGGGCGTTATCCTGCTGATAAAGGGCATTGGGTACCCCCTGAAGGTAGGGGAGTGTCACCGGTCGCAGCACATCATCAACGTATCGTTGGGCCGTCATAGTGCCCTGAATACGAAGTAAAGGTGACCTGGAATCATACGCGATTGCGCCCCAAACCATGATTCCACGTTGTCGCACGGTGGGGCGTTCCACAATTGCTGCCGGATTGGACCTTTCTCCACGTCGACGCCACACGCGTACACGGCGACTATCACTGGACAAGCAGAAACGCGACTCATCTGAGAACACGACCCTGTGCCATTCCGTCATCCACGTCGATCTAGCCCGGCACCATTCCAAACGTTGGCGCCTATTCGGTGTGGTCAATGGCAGTCTTCTTAGCGGACGGCATGAGTGCAAGCCATTAGCAACCAATCGACGGGAAATGGTTCTGGTCAAGATGGAATGATCTAAGGTGTCTTGCACATGTTGCAGGATGGCGGTACAAGTGGCTTGTGGGGCCGCCACTGCTTGTCGAAGGATACGCCGATCCACACGTGCTGACGTCACTCTGGTTGCACCGACATTCCTATAAATTGCCACATTTCCTTGTTCCAACCATCTTCTCCACAGTCGGTGCACCGTGGACGCACCAAGGTGTGTATCAGCTGCGATTTGACGTATGGACCAACCTGCCCTTTTCAGTCCGATCACTATGCCCCTCGTAAAAGCGTCTGTCTGCTTGAACTGCCTCCGTTTACGATGACCTGGCATTCTCTGTTATTACACGTGTCTTTTGACACAAGAACAAAATTTCTACAATGATTTTCCTTGAAGAAATAACGACACGAATACTGTCCTTTCTGCAAGTTCCTCCCCTTATATCTTACTCCATGTGCGCACGAGAGCTGCGCATTTTACATCATTTGCATAACTCGGTTAGGCGCGTCTACCCTAAAATTTGCATAATTTTCTGGCCACTATTTCTTGGTGTTCCATTTTCAATGTCACGCAGTGTATATTAAGTATACTAGGAAACAAATAAGTATAAATATTCATATTTTAGGGAGCTTTTGTTGGTTTAAAAAATAAATTAAAATGCAGGCACATATTAAAATATGTACAAATAGACACCTCTCCCTTTAATTATGCATCAATAATATGCATTGTTTTTATCACCCTTGTAAAGTGATTTAATAGTGGTAATAAGGAAAGAACATTATTTCATTTTTGGCAAATTCCGACAAAAATCCACAAATCTGAATTTTCCAAAACAGGTGTTGTGGCTCATTCATAAACATAATGAATCGTTATGATGAACAATTAAAGGGGGAGAGGCTTCTTCTGGTACATGATTTTCATCCTTCCGTAACTTCGTGTTGTTGTATTAAAAAAAGGAGACAAAAATTTCAATAAAATATGAATGTTTATATAGATTAGTTAATGATCATAATTAATTAACTTCCCAAATTATTTTAGATTTATTAATGTCTTCAAATTTCTAATATTCTGAATTACTTTGATATATTAAAAATATATAAATCAATATTGAAGAGAAAATAATATTAAAAAATTGAGTAGATTCGCATAGATTTACACACAAGTAAACATAATTGAATTTACACTATTTCCAATGCAGGTCAATACATAAAATTATATATAAATGAAGAAACCCTTTAAGAGGTTTCGCCAATTTATCTACCAGACTGTGTCTTAGTGCTCTAATACTGTATTGGATCATTCTGCTTATATATGTTGGACTGAAGGGTGGAATCTCAGAAATGGTATTTGAGCAACTATAGGTTGAAGGCCAGTATTAATTTATATTAATTTATGTTTATCTTTACGTTTTGTTAAAATCAGATTCCATTTATAATATTGCATATTATAAGTATATAACGTGCCATCTATATATAATAAATGGAAGCATTAAATCACGAAGATTTATTTATATAAAACAAATTCTATAATGTCATTACTGCGATGAAAGATATATTGGGAGGGCTTGGATCATCAGTGGTGAACTCTCCCAGCGGTTTCGCCAATTTAATCTACCAGACGCATCCTAGAGCTCTAATAATATAGTGGATCATTCTGCTTTATATGCTTTACTGAAGGGTACAATCTTATTAAGGATAGTAGAATGTTGTTTTATATTTATAAATAAACATTCGTACCTTAAAGCTTCCATTTCATAAATATTGTACATCTCAATTTATTTATTTTATTTATTCATTTTTTGATATTTTATCTTTTCAACAACAACAAAGATATGTCTACTATTTGATTATATATATATATAAATATTTCTGAAAATAGAGCAATCCATACTTAAATCATTAGATAGTAAAAAGGCATATATTGGATTGTATAAAAGATTTATTCAATCCAATATATGCCTTTTTACTATCTAATATATAAATATGTGTACCAAAAGAAGAACCTCTTCCTTCAATTATGCTTTGGAACGATGCATTATATTTGTCACCCAGTAATAAAATTCACTAATGAGTATGAAAAATGACACATAATACCAATTTTAGAAGATTCGGACAGAGGGCAACCTGTATACAATAGTTTCAATCTTTAGCCTTCATCAGTACAAGGGCGGCTTTGATTTCGTAACATACTACGAGAGGAGTCGATCGAATTTAGCAAAAATGTGTTTAGGTTAGTGAAGTGGCAAAGGCCGATTTTCAGACAAGAATACACAATACATTTACAGTAGGATGATATTCATGCAACAAAAAAGAGGAACCTTACTCTTTGGTTATGTATCAGAACGAGGCACTGTGCATCGAACTAAAAAGAAACATTCATTCGAATTTTCCAAAACTGGTATTTTGGCCCATACTTTATCATCACCAGCTTTTTCATTAGGGTGATGTACAATACATCGTTCTAATGCATAGTTAAAGGGAATGAGCCTCTCTAAGTACATGAATATCATCCTCCCACAAATTTGTGTTATATATCAATATATTTTGTTTAAATAATAAGTATATTGTCTAAACATATATTGGTGATTACAATCGTCAAATTCGATTAATAACTTTTATGATAACTCCAATAGAATTTTAAAAAACTTGATCGATAAAATATTTTCTATAATACAATCCAATGCTGCTTATGATTGTAGAAGGATATTTGTAAATCATCCCGCATGTGTTTCTTTTGAACGAAAAATCGAAATTTATTTTAAGGAGAAATAACAATTATTTCTAACCCATGGACATGGCATCTTCTCGGTAAGCGGAACACTGTGGGTTCGATTCCCATCCCTGGACAATTTATTTTTCCGTTTATCATTACACTTCACACATCATCCTATCATACTTCATATCTAAGGTTAGAAATAACATTATTTCTCCTCAAAATAAATTTCGATTTTTCGTTCAAAAGAAACACACGCGGAATAATTTTAAAATGCCGTTCTACAATATATTCTCTAGACCCTACAACCTTATACATAGAGTATATCTTTCTAAATGGATTTGTATTCAACATCACACATAATATTCTAGACTTTCTGCATATATATAAATATATGATAAATATATTCAGCCTATCAAATTCCTGACAATTTTATAAACGCGGCGACAATATCTCAACTTTTCTAACTTTATAAAATTTCCAAGCTTTAGAGCAATAACCTCATGTTACGTGATTTAGGAAACTTTGTAAACTCACTTGAAGAGTTTTATATGCTAATCTAATGCGAGCTATTTTCACCAATTTAAAAGTACTTCTCGTGATACCATTAACTCTTTGGAAATTCCTTTCCACCATTATATCCTATTTTTATAATATAACTTGCGCTATATATAGTCTATATGATCTTAAATATACATTCTTGTATCTTTTGTATATTTTGTAGATTTGGCGAACGCATTTCATAACGAATGAAAACATTAAGACGAGAATATTTCTTCTCACAAATAAATCAAACTTCTACTGTTCCTACTACTGCAATAAAAAAAATATTGGAAGGGCTTAGCTCATTAGTGGTGAACCCTCCCAGCGGTTTTGCCAGTTTAATCTACCAGACCGTTTCTTTAGAGCTCCAATAGTGTATTGGATCATTCTGATTTTATATTCTACACTGAAGGGTGGATTCTTAGAAATGGTATTTAAGAAAACCATGGATATATGCGTTTTGGAAAGTAGAATCACATTTAAATATTTAAATGAATACATTAAGACGCGAATGTTTCTTTTCGCAAATAAATCAAACTTCTACTGTCCTTTCTGCATTTCACGAAGAATTTAGCAAAACGTTTAGTGGTGGTGAAGTTTCTCGGATTTTTAATTTGGCCAAGCCTTCTTATAAAATAATATTTGTATTTACTTACTCAAATTAAACAGTTTCCAAATATAATATAAAAATTAATATGAATATACACTGATTGATAAAACTTAAGGAAGTTGTACATTTTAGCATGTATATATCGGGATTCAGACAATAACTCTGAAAGATATTACGGTGACCTTTATTGAAGACACACGAGATAACCAAGTGTGAACAAAACTTAAGGAAGTATTACTTTTTAGCATGTATATCGAGATTCAGACAATAACTCTGAAAGATATTACAGTAACCTTTATTGAAGACACACAAGATAACTAAGTGTGAACAAAACTTAAGGAAGTTGTACCTTTTTGCATGTATATCGGAATTCAGACAGTAACTCTGAAAGATATTACAGTGGCCTTTATTGGAAACACACGAAATAACCAAGTGTGAACAAAACTTAAGGAAGTTTTACCTTTTAGCATGTATATCGAGATTCAGACAATAACTCTGAAAGATATTACAGTAACCTTTATTGAAGACACACAAGATAACTAAGTGTGAACAAAACTTAAGGAGGTTGTACCTTTTAGCATGTATATCGGGATACAGAAAATAACTCTGAAAGATATAACAGTGACCTTTATTGAAGACACACGAGATTCCTTAGATAAAAAGCATATATTTTATTATCTAACTATTCAAATATATATTTCTCTAAATTCAGAACAATTTTAACCAGCTTTGGTACCAACAACCTTCGCCTAGCAAGAACCAATATATGCCTTTCTATTATATAAATAGTTATACATATATTGATGTGGAAAACCGATAATACGCTATTAAAACACTATATATGATTTGTAATATGCTGTGTATTTATTTATGTAAAATATTCGAATATTCTTTGATTTTTCTTCATAATTATGCAGCCAGTAACACTTTATTTTCTTTTTTTATCTAATTTTGCATAGGTTCGTTTTGTTTATATATTATGGTTAACCTTGTAGTAATTCAATTAAATATTTAAAAATAATGTATTGTGCTCTTGTGAGATATTCATCCCATTATAATATCTAATATTTTAGCGGTGAATAGTCTGATGCACGCCCACACATGCCAATAAAACATTTTTTCCAATTATTACTGTACAAAGTTCATCTTGATATTTTATATAGGAGTATATGCCCGTTGAAGAGCAGAAAATTTGCTCGAAAATTTGCGAAAATCAAAATTAAAAGAAACCCTCTACCTTAATATTATATATTCTTTCTTTTTCGAATAATTTCTAGATAACTATTGATCACACAAAGTATTGTAACTATCCCATATTTATAAATAGGAAAGGTTACATGTTTATACACCCCTACCTCGCTTTGCGTCGGGGTTACGTTCCAAAAATACATGACACAAATTGAAACGACACAAAGTGAAAATATGTGAAGGCGCAATCAAAAACAAAGGTGTTGCCATATTTTAGGAAAAAATATTAAAAAAAAAAAAGACTCGAATCCAAAACAACGCAACTTCGAAAATCTAACGACGCACAGTGAAAATCAGTAAAAATTAAGCAACGACGCGACTTCGAAAAAAACGCAAATCGAAACGACGCAAAGCGAGGTATTGGTGCACTAAAATGTCTCGCTGAAAAGTTTATTTTGGGAATAAATGTACAAAAACTTTAGTTAACGAGTGTAACTATGTAAATAAGTTAAGAAAGGCTTAATGAAGTGAGCCAATCCGACCATTTAATAAGTTATTTTGTATCCTTTTATCCGATATCTTATAAACAATTTAAAATGGGATTAACTTCTTCCTCGGTAATCCGATTCATGGGATTAGGTCTGCAATAGAATAAACCCTCTTTTCTTTCCCTTTAAGCTCTTAATATATTTAGGCTTAAGATCACTACCTATTTCATTCAAGTATACCTACATTGAGGTGAAGTAATGGCTACAAAATACCATTTTGGTTCTTAGCGGCAAAATAACTTATCTATTCATGTGAATTTGAAACTATGATAGACGCGTATGATCCTTTTTTTTCTTTATTAAACAATTTCTAGTGTCTTTACAGCATTGAAAAATAATGGGAGGGCTTGGCTCTTAATATATTTAGGCTTAAGAACACTCTCTATTTATTCAAGTATACCTACATTGACATAAAGGAATGACTAGAAAATACCATCTTGATCTTGGTTATTAGTGATAAAGTACATTTATCTGTTCATATAATTTTAATAGATAAATTATTGGGAGAAGAGTTTATAATAGAACATAGTAGGAATATATAAAAGACAATAGCCCGTTTCATTAATGGTACAGCACATAAATGAAACAGGGCACACTTTAATTTAACAGAACCTACAGTATATTATAGTGATATTCATAACAAACAGCAAAGGTTAGTTATAGAATCAATAATTTCTAAACAAAACAACAGTATTGACCTAAGCAGAAATATATAAAACAATAGGCACAATAAAAATCCATAATTAACCCATATTTAGGTTATATTAGAAGATCAGTAATATGAGAATGTACTGGAGGAATATAGGTTTGGTCTGTTGGTTTTACATATAGGTAAAACCTAATTGCATATGTTCAGGAAATAACTAAGTATACAAAGTTAACAGCAATAGAATTATATATATGGTTTCAAAATATGTGAAATATATTTTAGAACATATATATATGAAAAAATAGCACAAATGTAACATTGTACTGGGATAAGGTGCATAAATTAAAAAAAAGGCATCTCCTTATCGTGCAACTGAAAGTTGCTGATGGCTGGCGCCATCTATCGGAATAAATATCAACTATTCTCGTTGATTTTTTATTATTCCAGAATTGTCAAATACCCATTCTTGATTAATCAAGAAAAGCTAACCACGGACGCGTTTCGGGCTGTTGGCCCTCATCAGCGTGGTGCAAGCTGTACCTCAACGACCAAAAAAATTGGTCATTAAGGCATCCTAAAAAATCATGAAACGGGTAGTTAAGGCCAGAATTGCGTGAGGACGCTACACAATGTGAAAAAATAGCACAAATGTAACATTGTACTGGGATAAGGTGCATAAATTAAGAAAAAGGCATCTCCTTATCGTGCAACTGAAATTTGCTGATGGCTTGCGCCATCTATCGGAATGAATATCAACTATTCTCGTTGAGTTTTAATTATTCCAGAATTGGCCAAATACCCATTCTTGATTAATCAAGAAAAGCTAACCACGGACGCGTTTCGGGCTGTTTGCCCTCATCAGCGTGGTGCAAGCTGTACCTCAACGACCAAAAAATTGGTCATTAAGGCATCCTAAAAAATCATGAAACTGGTAGTTAAGGCCAGAATTGCGTGAGGACGCTACACAATGTGAAAAAAATAGCACAAATGTAACATTGTACTGGGATAAGGTGCATAAATTAAGAAAAAGGCATCTCCTTATCGTGCAACTGAAAGTTGCTGATGGCTGGCGCCATCTATCGGAATAAATATCAACTATTCTCGTTGATTTTTAATTATTCCAGAATTGGCCAAATACCCATTCTTGATTAATCAAGAAAAGCTAACCACGGACGCGTTTCGGGCTGTTGGCCCTCATCAGCGTGGTGCAAGCTGTACCTCAACGACCAAAAAATTGGTCATTAAGGCATCCTGAAAAATCATGAAACGGGTAGTTAAGGCCAGAATTGCGTGAGGACGCTACACAATGTGGAAAAATAGCACAAATTTAACATTGTACTGGGATGGATGGCGCCAGCCATCAGCAACTTTCAGTTGCACGATAAGGAGATGCCTTTTTCTTAATTTATGCACTTTATCCCAGTACAATGTTACATTTGTGCTATTTTTCACATTGTGTAGCGTTCTCACGCAATTCTGGCCTTAACTACCCGTTTCATGATTTTTCAGGATGCCTTAATGACCAATTTTTTGGTCGTTGAGGTACAGCTTGCACCACGCTGATGAGGGCCAACAGCCCGAAACGCGTCCGTGGTTAGCTTTTCTTGATTAATCAAGAATGGGTATTTGGCCAATTCTGGAATAATTAAAAATCAACGAGAATAGTTGATATTTATTCCGAAAGATGGCGCCATCCATCAGCAACTTTCAGTTGCACGATAAGGAGATGCCTTTTTCTTAATATATATATATATATATATCTAAAAATAAAAAAAGCATATCCTTAACAGGAGCACATGTGCTTTACAGAAGGCAGAGCGCCATCTGGTGGAACAGAAGTAAACTAAACATTGATTTAACCTGTTCCCTGATATTTGGCCAACCCAATTTCTTGATTGGCGTTCGTGGGTGACTTTTCTTGATTTATCATTGTTATAAGAGGACACCTCTTACACCTGTAAGAAAGACCTCTTTAAAAATCCTGAGTTCAACTGACCCAGTTAATAGACCTCAGTAAGGGTCCTCTCCAGGGATACGGAGGAGCTGTGTCTGTACTCATGTTAGAGTCGGCAGCAAAGGCTTCCATGTTAGGAACAGCCTCAAACTACAGGCAAAGTCAGACTTTCACCAAAGTGTGCCTGGATCATGGTGCCATGATCAAAGAAAGCTACACCCCTACACCCCATTCCATTGGTATTGTTTTAACCTTTACACAAGGGTAATAAAACCCGTTTGATCTAATTTCAACAAAATACAAATATATAAAATTCAACTCATTTTGTAGATTTATTTTGAATTTTACAAAATAAAACTACGAAATTCCATTGGAACGCTTTTATTTATAAATTAACTCTTTTTTAGTATTGTTTTTATTCAATAATTCCCTAATATCTATCATATTTTCATTCTAAAATATTCCATAAAACTTTCTTTATTCTGTAAATTGTTTTTATTGAATACACTCAATACTTTACAATTTGATTTCATTTAGCTAAATTTGTATATCAATCCTTTGTACATATATCAATTGTGTTGATATTATTTTCTTTTACATCTAACTAACTTGCATATTAATTCAGTACATATTTAAATATCTTTCTTTTCTTTCAAAATTTTGTTTATCTTTAAGTGTCCCAAGGGAGACATAGCGCTCTAAGTCGAAATACAGAACAAGGGTATAGGAAACGATAACATGATTCGAAATTGAATTTTAATTAGAGAGAGAATATTTACAAATATTAATTAAAAATAAATATAACTCCATGTAGTATTATTAATAGATAACGTTGAATGAATATCCTATTGTAAAGCATACTAAATTAAAAAAGTATATATTCGAATTGATAATTTTATAGAATGGTATAAGCATATGTGAAAATATTCTATGAAGAAAAAAAAAAGAAATTTATTAAATGCTAAATAATTGAGGCGAAGAAAAAATATTTAAAAAATCAATAATGAGATAATTTTTTCACAGGTCTTTTTTTCTTCTTCATTCAGAGATCAAAAAGGGATTTTATTTTTCAGTGAAGAATATAAAATAAGTTTGACAACAGTGTGTAAGTAATTCTGTTAGGGAACAAGCCAGGCGTTTAATCTTCCTTCAAGCGAAATCTAATTAAGATCCGTCTTATTCTTTATTATATTTTATTTAGAATTTTGATGATGCATCACGTTTTTTAAAATATATTTTTACTAAATAAATTGGGGAAGAGGATAAATTGAAACTTGATTATTTATCTAGAGAGTAAATTGTGTCTGTTGGAAAATATTTAAATGCTGAGAAATTCAGGTTTTCTTTTTTAATAAAGTGCTTTCATTTCATTTGGTGGTGAAATATATATATTTTTTAATATTATAATTTTAATCTTTTTTTTTTTCTTCGTTCTCCAATAAAAATAAAGCTTTAATATTTGAAGAATTTTTCGTATGAAATGAAAAGTGAAATAGGATTTTTAAGTAATGAATGTAGTTGATAAAATTGTTTAAGATTTTATAGGGTTTTCTTTAGTTTTACAGGTTGCTATTGTAACACACACATCTTTCCTTTATAACTACTAAAGTTTATTAAACGACGTTTAAACGTTTTACTGCAAATCTTTCTCTTTACAGAACGAAAAATCGTAATATATATATTATATTATGTAATGTATCCTAAAGTTAATCTTCAATTGAAAATAAATAGCGCTCCTTGTTTATCAAAATTCAACATACGAAGTAAAATTCTTCTTTGAAACACAGTTCTCTCAGAATGACCAGTTTTTTTGTCGTTGAGGTACAGCTTGCACCACGCTGATGAAGGCCAACATCCCGAAACGCGTCCGTAGTTAGCCTTTCTTGATTAATCAAGAATGGGTATTTTGCCAATTCTGGAATAATTAAAAATCAACGAGAATAGTTGATTTTTATTCTGATAGATAGTGCAAGCCATCAGCAACTTTCAGTTACACGATAAGGAGATGCCCTTTTCATAATTTATGCACCTTATCACAGTACAATATCACATTTGTACTATTTTATCACACAGTTCTCTTTGTTAATGTGTAATAGTATAAGAGGTAAAAGTATATAGTACAATATCATCCTATTGTGATTGTCAATGCTGATTCTATATATCTTATCCGTGTCCATAGAAGGTAGAAATAAAGAATGATTTGAATTCTGACCTTATATCTAATTATGAGAATTCAAAACTATTATAGACGCCTATGGAAGCCCTTTCATTAATTTATAAATGCAGTAAGGGCAGCAGAAATTTGTTCAATTTTTAAAAGAATCATACGCGTCAATAATATCAATTAAGAAGAATCAGAAGATGAGTTTCTTTTATTGTATGAATGCTACGAGCTTTCGGGCAAAAGCCCTTCGACAGGCAAAAAATATAACTATACTAAGAAAGATAACGTTATCTTTCTTATTATAGTTATATTTTTTGCCTGTCGAAGGGCTTTTGCCCGAAAGCTCGTAGCATTCATACAATAAAAGAAACTCATCTTCTGATCCTTCTTAATTGATATACCTTACTAGAAGAGTCTTTACCTTTAAGCGTCAATAATAGTTTCGAATTTTCATAACAGATAGCGCGCTAATGTATCATATTATATCTAATTATAAAAAAGGTTGTATATCCAGTCAAAATAGACACTAAAACTCATCTATTGACCGTCTATGCACACTGCAGGTCGGTGACAAAGCCACAACACCAGTTTTTGCAAACTGAGAAGCGTCATCTAGAGACCATGGTTTCGGGCTAATGGCCCTCGTCAATAAGGGCGAACTTTATTCCATGAGATCCACAAGGGATCTAATGAGATATTCACAATCTGCTAAAGAGGTGTTTATCTCATAGCCGCTAGTTTGCACTGCCGGTGAATAGATGGCGCTTAGTTTCAGTGTCTGTTTTGATAGGAAAGGCGACTTTTTTTATAGATTAATTACCACCCGGAAAAATATTTTATTTTACCATCTATATATAAGTATAAAGTGACAAGGGTCGCCTCTCCTGTCAATATAGACGTCTAAAACCAGACGCCATCTATTGACCGTCGCCGAAACTAGCAGCCTCGGGTCGGGTGACAAAGCCACAACACCAGCTTTGGAAAACTCAGAAGCGTCCACCTAGAGACCATGGTTTCGGGCTAATGGCCCTCGTCAGCCTAGGGCGGACTTTATTCCAATTCACATTTGATCAATATCCTCCCGGCAAAATTTCCATTTATATATAAGTATATATATGTATAAAAGAAATACATTTTCATAATTGAATGAATATATCTAAGTATAATTTTGAATATATCCTCTCAAAAATGAAAATTGAAAATATTGATATCACTTTACCATGTTTAAATTACTTTTCTATATATATCTGTCAAATTTTGAAATTCCGTTTGAGAAAATTGTATTATTTCTAATTTAGTGGAAAGATAATTACGCAATTATATCCTTCGTCACAATGTTCTAATGCGAGTTTTAATTATCTAAAGAGACGAGGGGGGTCGCCTCTCCCGTCAAAATAGACGTCTAAAACCAGACGTCATCCATTGGCAGGAATAAAGTCCGCCCTAGACTGACGAGGGCCATTAGCCCGAAACCATGGTCTCTAGGTGGACACTTTTCAGTTTGCCAAAGCTGGTGTTGTGGCTTTTTCACTGACCCGAGGCCGCTAGTTGTGGCGACGGTCAATAAATGGCGTCTGGTTTTAGACGTCTATTTTGGCGGGAGAGGCGACCCTTGTCTCTTTAGATAAATTTCCTCCCGGCAAAATTTCCATCTAGTTTATATTATATAATTATAGTTTATATATATATTTTTTCAAACTAGGTTTTCACGCGGCCGATCTAAAAGCCAGATGTTGTAAACTTAACTCCTTCTTCGAAGTTATACAGAATCAAGATTTGTCTATATAGCCTGAGTTGAATATACATTAATAACCTTGCATACCGAGAAGTAAAAGAGGTCGCAAGAACCAAATCTAAAGTTTCATTTAATGTTATTTGTATTCACATAGTCAAAATATTGCTTACCTAGATATGTCATTTAGTTTTCTTTGCGGCTTATGCTGAGAACCAGTTATATCAGCTCTGGCACTGTCATTAGATTCCCACGTAGGTCATGACGAAGGCTAGAGTTGCAGCTCTGGCTCTTTCTTTAGATTTTCACATAGTTAATCCCGAAGGTCAGATGTTGAAGCTTTGACTTTATTCCATTAGATTTTCATATAGCTCACGCCGAAAGCCATATGTTGCAGCTATGACCCTTTCTCATTATATATTCACACAGTTCATGCCGAAAGATCATGTCGGAGGGAAGAAATTGTATCTATTGTAATACGCATAGAATCAAAAAGGATGAGTTTCTTTTATTGGGAAAAACGTTTCTAGCTTTCGGGCGTAAGTGTGAGTTATTAGATTTATTTTCAGATCATGACGAAGGCCAGATGTTGTAGCTCTGGCTCTGCCATTAGATTTCTACATAGCTCATGACGTATGCTAAATGATGCATATTTAGCTCCTCCTCATTTGATTTTCCCATAGTTCATGCCGAAAGCCAGATGTTGCAGCTATGGCAGTTATCATATTTCTACTCAGATCATGACATAGGTCAGATTTTGCTGCTCTGGCTCTGCCATTAGATTTCTACATAGTTCATGACGGATGCTAAATGGTGCATATTTAGCTCCTTCTGATTTTATTTTCCCATAGTTCATGCCGAAAGCCAGATGTTGCAGTTATGGCAGTTATCATATTTCTACTCAGATCATGACAAAAGCCAGATGTTGTAGCTCTGGCTCTGCCATTAGATTTCTACATAGCTCATGACGTATGCTAAATGATGCATATTTAGCTCCTCCTCATTTGATTTTCCCATAGTTCATGCCGAAAGCCAGATGTTGCAGCTATGGCAGTTATCAAATTTCTACTCAGATCATGACAAAGGCCAGTTGTTGTAGCTCTGGCTCTGCCATTAGATTTCTACATAGCTCATGACGATGCATATTTAGCTCTTCTTCATTATATTTTCACATAGTTCATGCCGAAGTTCACATGTTGCAGTTCTGGCCGAAGGCCAGATGTTGAATGTCTGATGCCTCCATTAGAGGATTCGACGTAGCTTCATACAAGGGCAAGATGTTCCAAGTTCTTGAGGTCAGAATTGTTTCCATGCGACATATTCTAAGGACTAGGTATATCACTCCGCTTGTAAAAGTTTCCATGCAGTATGTATCGAAAGCTATATGTTGATGCTCAAGCGCCGCCTCGTTTTTTTTCCAAGAAAATTATAATCGTTTCATTCTTTGATTATCTCGTTGGCAATCACAAAGATCGATGCTCATTCAAATAGCCAGCAGATTGTTTTCAAATTGAAGATTCAGAAATCCAACATTTTTCACAATTCAATACTTCTAACCAGAGCTATATATGAACTCTTTTTTTGGCACATATTTGACAGAAATTTCATTAACATTTCTTGGATCATTTTAAATCGTAGAACAACTCATATTGTTAAGGATCATATCCCGAAATCATCGTAAACATATATCGGGTTTAATATAATTTGCCAAATCCGATATTATAAGATATTCAATGATTCAAATATGCAGATCTTTTGAAAAAATGATAAATAAATATTTTATTATAATGATGTTTTTCCGAATATAGGCAGGCATCATCTTTTTTTCAAGATGACATTCAAGCTACTAAATTATTCAATCAAATACGGTTTCCTCTATTCAGTGCTCTCTCTTAATTATAAATATCATCAAAGAATATCAAATAGCGATATAATGCTTTTGATAAATATTCCATTTTAAACATTTGTTCCAGCGATATTCTTTTGAAAAAGACGAATCAACCAAAATGTTAATCGAATTCGCTCATTTTCGATTTTAAGAATTCCTGAAATTTCGTACAATCATAATAGATAGAAGTTAAAAAACAACGTAATCATATTATTTGACATTACCTAGCGTAACAGATATCAAACTAGATTAACATTGGAGAGATTGAACTTTGTTTTCAGCATATTTGGCTCCGATAGCGTGAATAAATTCATTTTGGTTTGATCTTAAAGAGGAACATTAATGGATTAAGCAGTATGCTCATCACATCTTCCTTTACTTGATCCTGGAGACTCCCGTATGGTTGTTGTATGCCGAAGAGATTAACCTTCCTCATGGTCTTGTAGTCTTGAGTGATCAAATATCCATTGTTCATTCTCTCCTTTTTAAATGTTCATATAATATAATCAGAATATAATATTAAATCGTAATAATTATTAGAGAAATAAATATTTCGGAATATCGTATTGCATATAATTCAGATTGGTAACTTCTATGGTACAGGCTTCTTGATGAACTCTTTCAGATTGTATTTTAGCGAGGTCTTCGTAATTTCGGATATTATCTTAACTCCTTATTGGAAAGTAAAAGTCAAATTATTATTGAATCAATTTTCTTTAAGAAGGCTCTTCAACCAAATATTTTCAATTGTTATAACCATGGTTCTAGAGATTTCTAGGGAAAAATGCTTTTCATATTTCATTCGTGAATTTTGATGAAGTACATGATGCAACAAACAAACAACAACAAAAAGGCTTTTATTAAGGCCCATTGCCCCGTATGGATTCGCCATACAACACCAAAATGATATAGCAATTTATTTCTCCCTTTCTCCATGTGCACGTGAGCCTTTTTATGTATATGATGCACATGTTTGAGTTATATAATATTGAAATATATATTATGTGTGTGTACATTTATAAGCATATGAAAAATATTTGATAATATATACATATTGTCATGAAATTTAATTGAATAGAGAAAATATCTTTAAACATATAGAATAAAATATATACATCCTATATGTTCAAATTGAATAAAAGTGAAATTGAAATATGATACTCAACTCAAGATTGCGAGATTATAGTATACGTTTATTAGCTAAAAGGCAATTATCGATTTAAAATACATTAAAACAAATTATTTGGTTCATAGCTATCTTTAAGATTATCCAATAAATCATTTTCAGTACTTTCTTCTCTCATTCTTCAACGATTATCTTTCCAGTAATTTATCTTATAACCATCCAATGACTTCTAAATAATTTATTTCAGACCTTCGTGTGTCTAACTGTTCATCATGTTAAGTCCGGCTCTTGGTGGCTAAATGGACAAATATTATAAATTTTGATATGTGAATGAGCATCACTGCTATGCTCCTCAATAAATATTATTTACATTTATTCGATTATGTTTCTATATATGTCCATATAATCTTTAGAATTCTTTCAGTGTTAAAAATATATATATAAGTAATTCAGTTTCATTTACAGTTCTTCAGTCTTTATCCGAGAATTACCATATAGATGAATAAAGAAGAAATGTTTATAGGTGTTTGCATTTATTTGCTTTTTCTAGGGACATTTCTATAATATTCTTTGACCGATATTCATCATCATGAACAATAAACAAGAAAGGTTTGTGAATGTTTTCTTTTGTTTGCTCGTCTAGGAACCTTTCCACAATGTAGACATCATCCTTCGATTACAAACTTTACGCCCGTTGAAGAACGAATTCGTTCAAAAGTTAGCGAAATAAATAGTTCTATAGAAGAAGTTCTTTGTGAGTTTATAATCTTACAACATCTTTCCACAATATCCCTTGTCCGATCTTTACACACTATAGATGAACCAAGATAAAATGTGTTTGCATTTGTTCGCCATTTCTAAGCGCTTTTCCATCAAATTCTACTGATTCTGATGGAAGTGATTGACATCATGAAATATTAGTTCTTGAAAGAGTTAATTATATATTTACTTATATGCAAATAAAGCAGATAACTGCCAATGCAAAGTTTTCAGTATATAATATTCTACCGCCTATAATTGTCTTTTGGATGATTACTGTTTTATATTGTTTCAACTCGCCCTTTCATTGATACGCTAATCTTGACATATGCGCGGTGAAATTTGTGGCCACTATACATACGTCGGTTGTGAAGGCTTTTGTTGGGTTCTGTGCTTCCTGGAGTATAGGAGCGCTATCTATGCTTCCTTCCGAATCTCTATAAGACCGGTGGTCTTAAATAAAGCTGTGTATATCAAATACTGTATGGTTCTGTGCTGCCTGGAGTATAGGAGCTCCATCTATGCTTCCTTTCTGTGGTGAATCTGTATAAGACCTGTGTAAGTTGTGTGATTATCTTGGATCAAATATTTCAAGAGAATTTGGTCTATTAGCCATGTCAAAATATAGAAAATTGCAATATAATACTTTATCAAGATATCCTTTTAATAATTAATATATAAATGTTTATTTGTATAAAATTTTATTTTTAATAATCATTTCTAAAAATATTTTCCATCTGGACTTAATAAATTTTCATCTTAATTATTATAATCAAAATTATTATAATGCGCTAAAAATATTTTTTACAGAATTACCAATTTGTTATAAAGATTTTCAACCAATTTATAAAATAAAAACAGATATCTAATCCTACTTTATTTCTCAATTTTTTAATCCAATACATTATAATCACTCAGAATAATCTAAACAAACAAAAAAGAAATACGGTGATAGAAAAATATTTTAATAAAATTACCACTAAAAAGATTATAATAAAAATAATTTTTAATTTATAAGAAAGTGTTAGGAAGGGGATAAAAAGGAAGAAGTGTAATCAAGTAATCCAGTGACTGTAGAGGAAATACTCCGAGTTGTAATAAAGTTAAAGGCAGGAATAAACAAAAACTTTCTAAGAAGTGGGATGGAATAATTGGATAAAAGAAAATATCGTTTAGGCCTAATGAGCACTTAGTGGAATGGGGGAATGTCATCAACAGTTGAAAACCTGATAAAAAAAGTGACTAGCTAATCTGTTTACGAATATTATTATTATTATCTGTATTTTTACTCATCATTCAGTGTCTAAGTAATGTTATATTGATGATTAATAAATCTATATGGGGCTTAATGGACTTCTATATATTTTACTTAAGTATGCTAATTTTTCTGATAACTTTATAAATGTTAATGTACGCTGTTGTGTTTGTATATAGAATGTTTGTACATTAATATATTATAATTAAAACATCTATAAAAGAATTGTATATATAATGTTTGTTTGAATAAATATATTAGCATAGTATTTTTCGAATTTCCAATTATTAACTAATCATAAATTTCGAAATTAGGTTCAATTTTTAGTCAATATCTCTTTCTGATTTTTTTCTCAAGGAATAAATGAATACATTAATATATATGTACGAAAGGTAGTACCTCATATTTTAAAAATGCATTAAAACAATGCATTTTTAAGAGAGAGAGGTTCTAAACCTTTGGTACACGAATATCATTTTCATTCAAATATGTATATATATATATATGACTTTTATATGATATGTGACTTAATATTTTGTCTATATAATGAGGAGAGAATGTCAGTTTATATCTTATTATGATTTTTTCATGATTTTGTTAACTGTATAGGAAGAACAATCCAATACAATAATAGAGCGGTCTGTGGGTTTATTTGGCAAAACGCTGAGAGGGTTCACCATTAACGAGCCAAGTCTTTCTCTTCTTTCTTTCTTATCTCCACACTGGAAGAGGTAGAATGCGTCTGCCTTTGTCACCAAGACTGGGAGAACTACTCAGTGGCAGGCCGACTTAGCTCCAAAAGAAATGGCCGCCTCTGACATAAGGAACAGACTCCATGTACAGCCGCTCATAACATGGCGTACAAACGCTGCTCATTCTGTATCCCTGGATCAGGAGCCCTTACAGGGTGCTATCAGCCGGGCCAGCTGAACCTAGGTTTTTTAATGAGCTTGTTACTGCTCCCTCTCCTTCTTTTTCATCCGGGCTTGGGATTGGCAAAGGCAGAGTTCGAGCCAAGTCCAAAAGATATAGATGTATCGATATGTAGTGTAAATAAAATAAAAGCTGTTGCTAATATTAATAATAATCTGTACAATGTTGCTTTGAATAAATTCAAAAATCTTAATATTATAAATCTCCAAGTCCGTGAAATTTTAAATGAAGAATTTCCAAAGGAGAATGTTTATCTATAAATATCAAAGTCACTAAGCAGCACCATATATTGACCGTCGCCGCGAACTGGAGGATTTGGGACGGTGTTAAAGAAACCAGCTCAGAACACCTACCATGAAATCATAGTCATACAGTCCTCGTCAGTCCAGAATGTATCATTCAGAATGACAATTAGCTCAAAACCGTGGTCCCAAAGTTTCTGAGCTTATCATTGATGGTACCGACCCTAGTCCGCAGGTATGCGTTCATTACTTTTAATTGACTATAATGAAGGAAGAGGCGACCTTTATAAGTCTGAATATGTTCAAAGTAAATGAGGTATAAAAAATCCACAAGCCGCAAGAGAGGTTGATAAAAATTGTCGTTGATACACCATCATGTTGGCATGTACTGTATTTTGTGAGTGTTAAGTTTTATTATTATTATTATCCTTAGTATATATATACGTGGTAAAATCATTATGATCATGGTTCGTGGAGGTTGACGACTGCTTTTACTCAAAGTGTACCTCATCTCTATACATGTAAAAAGCAGTTCGACCTTTGGACTTAAAAATATGCCATAGCCCCGGATCGTAGCGGTCGATATCCAACGATTCAGACCACTCGACCACCAACTACCTTGAGGTTAAGAGTAAAACATAGTAGTTAAATTAAGATGCATTAGCGCGCCATCTGTTATCAAATTTCGAAACTATTATAGACGCATATGATACTTTTAAAAATAATGTCTACTGTCCTTACTGCAATGGAACCTCCAATTAACTTATCTATTGCAGTAAGGGCAGTAGAAATTATTTATAGCCATCTATATAATTATCAATTATATATTATATATTATTATCAAAATTCGAAACTATTATAGACTCATATGATTATTTTAAAAATAAACAATATCTACTGTCCTTACTGCAATGGGATATTTCATTAATTTTTCCATTGCAGTAAGGACAGTATAAATTGTTTAATTTTAAAAATAAACATACATGTCTATGACAATTTCGAATTTTCATAGATAGATACCTACAGATAGATTAATACATTCCCTGAAAGATCTTAGAATTTGTGAATATTAAAGGTATATCTAACGTCTTGAAAACAGCCAGAGCGGCTGTAGGACATGTGACCTGGACAGAAGAGGGGACAGGTGTGGCGACAGTCAGATAGAAGTAGAGGACAGAATGGTAATGGGAGTTTACTTGTCCCGGGTCACGTCTCCGAATGTCACCGACTGTCACCTCGAGCCTACTCCTAGCAATTTGGTTTTATACTCCAGCTGTGTATTTATTGCAGTCGTATACACTTCATATCTCCATTTATTTGTATTTTAAGGAAATCTAGTAGCCCCGATTATAAATCTTGTTTTTATATATAAATATATCTTTTTTTAAATAGATATTTACAATCTATATAGATTTTAGATCTTTATTTGTGAA
>CP092865.1:52714189-52788665 GCA_030710605.1 Cordylochernes scorpioides | reverse complement strand
AAATCAATTGAAACATTTTGCAATATACAAGTTTAATTAATAAATTATTTTTAATTAAGCTTCTAGAATACTTGTCTTCTCTACCGTGACAATTAAAAACAAAGAAGACATATCCTGATCACGAGCACATGTGCTTTTCAGATGGCAGAACGCCATGTGTTGGCCTGGATATGCCTTCTTTGTTTTTAATATCAACAGCTGACCTTTTTATTTATTCATTTTTTCACATTCATATACAGTTGAACTACCTCCCTGTAAAGGACAACACCTAATTGCAGAGCCAAAGTGTCCTTTAAGGAGAGGTGTCATCTTACCGGAGAGTTCGTAAATTGTCAGAATGGTAATTTTGCAAATAAAAACTGTCCTTTGTGAAGAGTTATCCGCTAGCGGGGTGTACGTTAAAGGGAGGTTCTATTGTTTATGCTTTTTAAAAAATATATTGCGACCCCTGTTAAAATCGATGCTAAAACTGATCGACTATCTCCATAAACAAGAGGACTATGGTCTGTGACAAAGCCACAAGACCAGCTTTGACAAACTGAGTAGTTTCCACCTGAAGGCCATATTATTTGGCTAGGGGCCCTCGTCATTTATGGTCGGACATTATGATATTCATAAAGGATCAAATGGTATCTTCACAATCTGTCAAAGAGGTGTTCAGCTGGTAGAGTAGCTAGGCCAAATCTATGGCTAAAATATAGATGTGAATTTTGACGAGAGGAAAATGATTCTTTAAAATCTCTTGTTAAGAAATGTTAACATCAAAATAATAAGTGATATGGTCGCGTTGAAAAATTGACACGAAGAGAGGTAAACACGAACTTTATTCTCTTCAACTGTCTACCCTAGAAGTGTATCTACGTGCATTGATATAGCTACGCCATAATTCAAAACTATGTAAATAAATACAATCAAAATTATGTAAATAAATTAACCACGTTACAATATTAATAACAATCTATATAGATAATACCGTAACAGAGTTTTCCATTGTAAAGTCCTGAGCTATCTCCTCCGAAGATTCTGAACTACACATAACGATCTATATACCAAAATTTTCGTTATTTTTTTCTTCGTATGATAGGCCTGTTTTTATTTTCCTAATGTTAACAGTTATTTTTATTTTTTAATTTAATCTATTTTACAATCGTAGATTTTTTGCATTTATCATCATCAATTCCTTTGTTTTGAAATGCGTTGTTTTGTTTACCTTTTACTAATTCTTATTTACTAATTTTTACTAATTTCTGATTCATTTTATTATGATTATAATTTGTAAGTACTTTGTTATAGTTTTTCATTCAAATAGAGCTCAATTTTTGTGTATGTTTCCTATTTGCATTATCTTTCCTAATGTCTTTGGCAACGTTTTTTTTTTCCTCATAAATAGGCTGAGGTTATATTATTTTTCGAATTGTAGATTGAAATATTTATTTATGTCTTTCTTTTGCTTAATTATTTCTTCTTTATATTTGTTCTTATTTATTCTTTTTTTTTTACTCTTTCACAATCAAATTTTGAAAATGGCTAAATGGCTTATAGTTTTTCATTTAAATAGAGCTCAATTTTTGTGTATGTTTCCTATTTGCATTATCTTTCCTAATGTCTTTGGCAACGTTTTTTTTCCTCATAAATAGGCTGAGGTTATATTATTTTTCGAATTGTAGATTGAAATATTTATTTATGTCTTTCTTCTGCTTAATTATTTCTTCTTTATATTTGTTCTTATTTATTCTTTTTTTTTACTCTTTCACAATCAAATTTTGAAAATGGCTAAATGGCTCCACTTCTCCCTATTTGCTTTTGCAGCTTTTCTTATAAAAAAAATATTTAAACTTAGAATTAAGCTTTGCTTTTTTATATACATGTTTATTACACATTTAGCAATACTTTTTCTTTATATTTGCTCTTATTTACTCATTTTTTTACTCTTTCACAATCAAATTTTGAAAATGGCTAAATGGCCCCACTTCTCCCTATTTGCTTTTGTAGCTTTTCTTATAAAAAAAATTAAAACTTAGAATTAGGCATTGCTTTTTTATAGACATGTTTGTTACACATTTAGCAATACTTTCTCTTTATATTTGTCCTTATTTATTCATTTATTTACTCTTTCACAATCAAATTTTGAAAATGGCTAAATGGCCCCCACTTCTCCCTATTTGCTTTTGTAGCTTTTCTTATAAAAAAAAATTAAAACTTAGAATTAGGCATTGCTTTTTTATAGACATGTTTGTTACACATTTAGCAATACTTTCTCTTTATATTTGTCCTTATTTATTCATTTATTTACTCTTTCACAATCAAATTTTGAAAATGGCTAAATGGCCCCACTTCTCCCTATTTGCTTTTGTAGCTTTTCTTATAAAAAAAATATTAAAACTTAGAATTAAGCTTTGCTTTTTTATATACATGTTTGTTACACATTTAGCAATATATATACCAAGATATTTTTTTGAATACTTAACTCTTTTAGTGAATTTTTGTCAGGGGGGCTGCAAAAGTGCCGTACTTATGCAGTATTTTGATGCTTTTCCTGTGACAAGGATAATGAAATTTAAAATTAAGCTTTGCTTTTTTATATACATGTTATTTACACATTTAGCATTATATACACAGAAATATTTTGGAATATTTAACTTTTTTGGTGAATTTTTGTCAGGGAAGCTATGGACTGCCGTAATCATGCATTATGTTGATGTTCTTCTCATAAAAAAAATATTTGGGTTTGGAATTGGGCTTTGCTTTTTTGTATACATGTTTTTTTACATATTTAGCTCCATTTTTGTGTCTTATTTTCTTTTTTGCATTATCTTTCATAATGCCTGATTTGATTACTTGATCTGTTATAGTTTTTCATTTGAATTTAGCTCCATTTTTGTGTCTGTCGTTTTTTTTTCTTCTCATAAATAGGCTGATGCTGTATTTGTGTACTCAATTGTTGCTTTTTGTGTCTGGTTTCTTTTTTGCAGTATTTTTTTGGAATCTTTTTTTTTTTCTTCAATTGTTTCCTCACATGCTTGGAATTTTCTTTTTATGCCTGTCCTGGCTTTCAGTTTTATAGTTTTCCTCTGCTTTGTTCTTATTTTACCTTTTTTTTTTCAGCGTCTTCTGTCATGCCTCGAAAAGTCCGTGAAAGACTCACTCCCCTTACCACTAGGCGTGCTAATATGACTCGCCGCAGGAACAAAACCACGATTGCTATTTCTCCAGTTTACTTTTTCACCAATGTCTATAATTTTTCACCCGAAAAGATTTTTTATTTTATTTGTTATTCAATAAACTATTATCACTTATTTTTGGTCTTCTTTTTATTTACTTATTTTACTGGGGGTTGGTGGAAGGATGGTTTAAGCCGTTGGTTTTCGACCGCTACGACCCGGGTTCGATTCCCGCATTGGGCACTTTTTTCTGAAAAAATAAAAAAAAAATGCTCCAATGGCTTCCGATTCTTGCAAAAGTCCAACCCCCACCAGCAAGCGCAAGTAATCAAGCGGGGCTCTGGCACATTTGTAAATGCAAAGTCGAACTGCTTTTCACATGTTTAAACATGTGGTGTACTTACAGTAAAAGCAGTCGCCTACTCTACCCACCATGATTATCAAGGCCTGTACCACGTGCACTAGGGATAAGCAAAAAAAAAATTATTTTACTCATTGCTCTATACATACAATTATTTGCATACAATTATATACATACAAATATATGCATACAATTATATACATACAATTTTCTACATTTTTGCACTCTGCAGTCTGATATGTTGTTAATAATAGGGGTTTTAGACAAATATCAACTGTTGAAATTTGAATTTCAAAATAGTTGAATTATCGAATGTGTCGAATTAGTTTGTCATATGATAGGCCGTAGGTTGAGACATCAAAAATGGTCGAATTATCGTGTGTTGATTTAATTAGATTATATTGTATATGTAAAAATATAGAATTGTTGTTTTTAATGAGGTCTTTTAAATGAATTTATTCCTTTAATATGTTGTCATATCTGCAATATAGTTGTGTTGTTTGCAATTTTCTTTTTTTTTTTCCTTTCAAATATTTGTGTCCACTCTGAAATATAGTTTGTGAATATATATTCCAATTTATTTTCTTATATATATATATATTTTTTTTATTTCCAAAATATTTATTTAGACTTTCACCAATGCCTTTAGGATCTTTACGATGGAACACGTATGGTGTTTCAACGCATGTGCTCTCATGTCCTTGAAGCACATATACTGACAGTGCCCAAAGTTGAACACACTGTATAGTGTCTGAAATATCTTTGGCCCCTTCGGATACCAACCTTCGCTTCATTCTAGAGAGGCGTTAGTTTTCACTAAGGTTGGCTTTTGCTATGACTATAAATAAGGCTCAAGGACAAACCTTGGCTACAAGAGCCTGTGTTTACGCACGGACAACTTTAAGTGGCTTTTTCAAGTGTGCGAACATTGGATAGCATACATGTAAAGATGACCCATATCTTTTGGTCCTTCAGATTTCAGACTTCCATTCATTCTGAATATTTGCGTTCTTCCTACAAGAGCCTGTGTTTAATTTTAAAGTGGCTGCCTTCGCCTCTGTAATACCTTTTTACCGGTAAAGTTGTATTTAAACAACAATCAACCTTGAAAATTTGATTTTTAAAATGGTCGAAATATCGAAAGTGTCGAATTATCGAAAGTGTCGAATTATCGATAGTGTCGAATTATCGATAGTGTCGAATTGCAGTTTGTTTATTTATTTTTTAATAAGGTCCTCTTATCTTATCTGCAATATAGTTGTATTGTTCAAAATTTTATTTTCTAATTTGTTAATTTTTTTCTTTTTTTTTCACTCTAATAATATTTATTTAAATCTGATAATTTTTATTTAATGCAATTTATTTAATAATTTATTTAATCCAATGTCTATAGTTTCTTCCCTGAAATTGCTTACCAAACATGAGTCAGTGTTTCCTCAGTGTTAACAGTTGGAGTGTTAGAATGCGGAGAAGCAAAATAACTCCCTACTGAATTTCTCAATAGTCTTACTCCCAGAGGAATGCATCCACACCAGTTAAACTCTAGGTTGGTGCTATTGTTATGCTTCTGAGAAGTTTTAATCCTAAGCAGGGTCTTTGAAAATGGTACACGTGTGGTGATACTGTGCATGTGCTCTCATGTCCTTAAAGTAGTGTAGTTCTGTTGTTTGCACTTTCATTTTCTGATTTGTTAAAATTTTTCTTCTATAGTTTCTCACCTGCGGGTCCTTCGGGTAAACCTGGGTCGTTGCCCAGGTCACTCGGCTATTTATATCTATATATATCTATACTTTTAAAGTCTCTGCAGGCCCTTTGGGTAAACCCTGGGCGTTGCCCGGGTCACTCGGCTAGTTTTATTAATATTAACGTTCTTCCACTATTATAATATAATAAAATAAACGAAGCTTCCAGGGTTAAGTTTCTTGTTCAACTTTTATTTTCAAGTTTTCAGACTTGTCAGTCCTTCAAGAGGATTATCACTTTAACAATTTATATAATAATGTATAAAAGCAACGGGCGCTTCTCCCGTCAAAATAAACGTCAGAATCTGACGCCATCTATTGACCGTCGCCGCAAACTAGCGGCCTCGGGTCGGTGACATAGCCACAACACCAACTTTGGCAAACTGATAAGCGTCTACCTAGAGACCATGGCTTCGGGCTAATGGCCCTCGCCAGTCTAGGGTGGACTTTATTCCATGAGATCCACACGGGATCTAATGGAATCCTCACAATCTACCAAAGAGGTGTTTTGCTGGCAATGTAGAGTTTGTCAGATTGACAAGATTCCATTAGATCCCGTGTGGATCTCATGGAATAAAGTCCGCCCTAGACTTACGAGGGCCATTAGCCCGAAACCATGGTCTCTAGGTAGACGCTTATCAGTTTGCCAAAGTTGGTGTTGTGGCTTTGTCACCGACCCGAGGCCGCTAGTTGCGGCGACGGTCACTAGATGGCGTCAGATTCTGACGTTTATTTTGACAGGAGAAGCGCCCATTGTTTCGATGGATTAATTTCCTCCCGGCAAATTTTCCATCTATATAATAATGTGTATATAAAAATGTTTCTAATATTAAATTGTTAAAGTGATACTCCTGTTGAAAGACCGACAAGTCCGAAAGCTTGAAAATAAAAGTTGTACAAGAAACTTAACTCTGGAAGCTTTATTTATTTAATAATTTTATTAATCATATATAAATCTCCGAGGATAAATTTCTTTATTACACTCTCAACGAGTTTACAAGCTTTCGGGTTTTAAACGACCCTTCTATAAAACGTTAAACCCGAAATCTTGTAAAATCGTTAAAAGTGTAATAAAGAAATTTACCCTCAGAGATTAATCAGAGATATATGATTAATCTAATTGATACAGAGGATTCTATTTCTAAAGTTATTTTATTCTGTGAAAAAATAGTACAAATGTGATATTGTACTGAGATAAGGTGCATAAATTGAGAAAAGGAAATAGTATAAGGAGATGCCCTTTTTCTTCTCCTATTTTATTATTTTTTTTTTATTTAGATATATTGGTCTGAAAAAATATATATTAAATGCGACAATGCGTCTTCAAAAATTCTAAAGCTTTATTATTCTGTGAAAAAAATATTACAAATGAGATATTATATTGAGATAAAGTTCATAAACTAAAAAAGGAAAATTGGATGAGGAGATTACTTTTTTCTTTTCCTATCTCATTGTTTTTTTATATGTATCGGTCAAAAGGTATATACATTAAATGCGACAATGCGTCTTCAAACAATATATTCAACGAATTCAAATGCAAGCATATTTATATATTAGGAAATAGGTTGAAATTTCGAAAATGCATACGAGCCTTTTTACTATTCTACCGTATGTGCATACGAAAACGTTTCAATTAATAATGTAAAATATTTGGTTAAATTATAAAGTTTTTCGTGAAATACAGTTCAGTATAAGGGGCAATATTTTTTCAACGTCAAATGCGATAAAGTTTCGTTTATATTGAATTATACATTTCCGTAATAAAGAAGGGAAAAAGATAATTTAATAAAAGAATAATTCAAAATCAGAACTTGCATCAGAACGTAGAGTAGTAAATTGAAGTGATAGTTATTCCTTTCATATACAAGTTTTGATTTTCTTCTTCAAACCTTTTTACCTTTTTGTTGAATAAAAACTTTCATGAATATCTTTACACAATTACAACACTTCCGTATTTTATAATAAATACTGAATATTTGTAAAATTTTATAATTTTAATAGTATAGATATGTGGAATATAGGGAAATATATTTTCAGACGGAAAATTCTAATAAATATCTTTTCCGTAGTATTGTACAGATAACATCATGAGAATCCTGAATTCTACATTAAATGCATATATATTTATTTTGATATATAGGTTTGAAATTGAGAAATATTCATATTATTGTATGTATTGATAAAATAATGCTTATTTTGGAGCTAATATATTTTATTGTTCACTCAAGAAGTTTAGAATTTTTTTAATGAAATATTGAAAACTAAAATATATTTGATCCAAAATGATCTTTCTTTCAAATAGATAGATATATTTTAAAATGATTATTTTGGATCATGTAGTTTCAATTTACAATATTTCGTGTGGCAACTCGCCAATCTTCTTCGTGGAACAAGATTGCTTTGAAATGCTCGCGTATCAATTCATGAGTATGTACAACTGCTATATATACTTGTGAATTGTTACACGAGCATCTCAAAACAATCTTGTTCCTGAAGATGTTTGGCGAGTTGCTATACGATATATTGAAAAATAAAATATATTATCCAAAATAAGAATTTTAAAATAATTTAATATATGGATTGTTCAATTTTCAAATATAAATATACAGTTAAACCTGTCTATAGCGCCCCTTATAAATAGCTCCTTCCTCTCTATAGCGCTCGATTTTAAACATTAAAATGTAAACATTTTACATTAAAAGTGACCTATATATATCTATAGCACCCCCTTTCTATAGCACCCTATTTTCGTGAGTCCCAAGAGGGGGCTCTATAGATAGGTTTAACTGTATATATATAAAGTATTTTAAGAATCGGTAATATACCATCTCAAAATCACCATATGGTAAATTATAAGTATATCAAACAATTCCGTTGTACAGAAGTCGGTCATCTTCCGAAATCGATAGTTGTGATAGTATTGATGTTCTACACGCTGTCCAGGGTATACGAAGGATTCTTCGCCAACAATACATCTCGAACGCATCTAGTGATGATGTTATAGTCTAAGACTCTGAAACATAAGTAGCCATAGAGAAAACTAGTACCCGGACTCTCCTTGGTTCTCATCGCGATACTGTGGTCACAGATTTGTGAGTCTTTCCATTGCAATCGCCATCTATCTACAGACCTCTCTACCTGATCCTCCCTTGTTTGTTATTAGGACATCGAGCTAGGTGTCCATCACCCCAACATCCCATGAGATGAAGATTTAAATACGACTATTGAATTATAAAGGAAATTACAACATCATAATGATAATATATCTATTAATCTACATTATTTTGTTTGTATCTGTCACAACAAATGTATTTTTCTGTTTCTTGTTCCTTAAAAAATTTTAATTATGTAAATTCTTTCTATTTTCTTGTCCCAAGTCTGGACTTTAGTCTAGACCAGATCCTGAAGGCCTCTATATCGCCTCTATGACCACAGCTGGGTCAATGTAGATGTAAATTCTTAAATTCTTGTGTCCTATATTTGCATATATCTTTAAAATGCTATATAATCTATATATTATTTATTTATGTTTTAGTGTATTGAGGAAGGGCTTGATTGAAAGCTACTTTATACAATTAATAAAAATAGTTGTGGCGTCTTATACTTTTTTTTTTGTAACTAGAGTATTGTTGCGATATAAATGTATAGCCACCCTTGTATATGTCAGTATTTGTTAATATTATAATCCCTTCGGAGTGAATTATAGATAAAAGATAAGTCGATGAGGAGAAAAAGAAACTTTTCCCTCACTAAATTGTATTTTATTAATAAATCACAGTATTTGATCGGAGTGAATTATAGACAAAAGATAATTCGATGAGGAGAAAAAAAAGAGAATCTTTTCCCTCAGTAAATTGTGTTTCATTCATAATATCAGAGTATTTGTTGAGAATTTGTTCAAGAATGGAATCTGGTGTTATAATAGAGAATGTATGAGAGAATGGATGCTACGTAGAATAGAACAAGGAAAGAACCTACCTGCTCTGACGTCCACGGGCCGGGATAGAAGAGCACCAGCCCTGGAGGTGATCAGACATCGGTACCGAGCCATATGGACATCCTGACGGAACTGTGCGGGGGCGAAGGGCGGGAAGACAAGAGCATGGTCCGAAGGCCTGACGTATCGTAGCCCAGGTAGATCGGCAGCGGGGGTCAAGGGACGGACCTGCTAGCCATCGAACCTCCAGGCCGGGACCTCCCCGTGCCTCACACGGCACAGCAGCCCCGGTGCCATTGTAGAAGGCAACATGGGCGGGAGGCTCACTGGAGAGACTGGGGGCCTCCGAGCACCATACTGCACACCACCAGCTTAACATCGATCTTCATAAAATACTTCTTTTCTGATAAAAAATAACCTTAACGTGGACAAACAGGTAAATCCATAGAAAATGACAATGAAAAGGTTTTATTGACTTTCAGTCAACAGTTTCAAAAATGTAAAGTAAAAAATTCAAAATTACTGATTATTTGCATCATACGAATCCAACTGGGTGTCGTTTCTTTCAATGTCGCATTCTGTCCTGAAGTCGGACAGCCTCTTGCCTAGGTCGGAATCCTTGTCCCCGACATGGGCGATTACAATGTTAATGAATTTCTTCAGAGCAGAGCTCTGTTCAGGCGAGAGAAATTCGATAACGCCCTCCCTCTTAGATAGAGATACAAGAGCGTTCTCAATTCCGAACCTATATAAATCCCTATATAGGGGTTCCAGGAAGGAGTCAAACGTCTAGAACCTTAAACAGATCCTCAACTTTCTGTAAGGTGGGCTGAGGAGGCTATATGTTTTGTGGTTTAGGGATGGAAGATTCCTCAGAGGTAGCTGTCGTGATACATACGAAATACTTTGCTGATGATCATCGGCGTTACAGCAGTGAAGGCGACGTCATGACTCTTCATTTCTTTGAAAATATCCTTAAGATGGTCGCTGACACTTACATCAATGTCTTGGAGACCGTTGTGAAGCCTTGGATGGACATGGTGACCGTAGAATAGAAATATGTCTTAAAACAGGATTAAGCTCCATCCCACAAAACAAAAAAGACACAATCGTGGCTGACACTTAACGTCCCCAGTCATTGGAGTCCTGATATTTGGTCTCCTAACTCTCCAGACTACAACCTTTTGACTACTATATATGGGGCGTTGTTGAGAGAGATGTCAACAAAGCTCCCACAAAACCATCCAGTCTGTCGAGAAAGCGGTTCACACAGTGATGACTCAAATGGAAAAGGTTATCGTCGCCAAGACGTGTGCTTCAGTCCACACTTACCTCGATACTGTTGTAGCTGATAATGGAAACTACATTGAATATATCAAACTATATTCTTTTAATACTACTATGTCAAATATCATTAAAATTCTTGCAAATTTTACTTTCAATAAATATCAGTTAAAATTCCATTGTGGTTATTCTCAATTAAACTGATACACTCTGTGTACTAATGAAATGTGATAAATATATAAAATAATGTATAGACATTGTCAGAGTATTAACACCCCCCGAATAGCAATATGACCCAATAAAGATTAATTTGTATTGGACATTTTCAATTACTTTTTCACATTTATTTATAAATAAAAAGTACATATGAAATGAAAGGATTTAAAAGCACGAGTGTTTCTTTTATACATAATACAAACTTCTACTATCCTTACTGCGATGAAAAAATATATTGGGAGGGCATGGCTCATCAGTGGTGAACCCTCCAAGCGGTTTCATTAAGCTCGTCCAATATATTTTTTCATCGCAGTAAGGGCAGTAGAAGTTTGTATTATGTATAAAAGAATCACCCGTGCTTTTAAATCCTTTCATTTTATATGTATAAATGGCGCGTTATTGCTTTGTGTTAAAAAAATATATACAGAAAGAAAAAGTGTAGAGATATATCATTTAAAATTCATACTAAATATGAAAATTTAAAATTGCCCATGATTTTTCTATATATGAAAAATATATCGAATCGTTTTTAAAGAAAATTAATAATAATAAACTTAACTTGTATCACAAATCCATTGATAATTTGCAATGTTCCATCTTCTATTTTCTTTTGGATAATTTTATAGAAGCTTTATATCCACTAAAACAGCAGTGTATAAATATAATAAAATTTTATTCAATTTTTAGAGTGCGAAATTTCATTCCTAAAATTTAGAGTTCACAAATAAAGATCTAAAATCTATATAGATTGTAAATACCTATTAAAAAAAAGATATATTATATATAAAAACAAGATTTATAATCGGGGCTACTAGATTTCCTTAAAATACAAATAAATGGAGATATGAAGTGTATACAACTGCAATAAATACACAGCTGGAGTATAAAACCAAATTGCTAGGAGTTACCTCGAGGTGACAGTCGGTGACATTCGGAGACGTGACCCGGGACAAGTAAACTCCCATTACCATTCTGTCCTCTACTTCTATCTGACTGTCGCCACACCTGTCCCCTCTTCTGTCCTTGTCACGTGTCCTCCTCTGTCCTTGTCACATGTCCTACAGCCTCTCTGGCTGTTTTCAAGACGTTAGATATACCTTTAATATTCACAAATTCTAAGATCTTTCAGGAATGTATTAATCTATCTGTAGGTATCTATCTATAAAAATTCGAAATTGTCATAGACATGTATGTTTATTTTTAAAATTAAACAATTTATACTGTCCTTACTGCAATGGAAAAATTAATGAAATATACCATTGCAGTAAGGACAGTAGATATTGTTTATTTTTAAAATAATCATATGAGTCTATAATAGTTTCGAATTTTAATAATAATATATAATATATAATTGATAATTATATAGATGGCTATAAATAATTTCTACTGCCCTTACTGCAATAGATAAGTTAATTGGAGGTTCCATTGCAGTAAGGACAGTAGACATTATTTTTAAAAGTATCATATGCGTCTATAATAGTTTCGAAATTTGATAACAGATGGCGCGCTAATGCATCTTAATTTAACTACTATGTTTTACTCTTAACCTCAAGGTAGTTGGTGGTCGAGTGGTCTGAATCGTTGGATATCGACCGCTACGATCCGGGGCTATGGCATATTTTTAAGTCCAAAGGTCGAACTGCTTTTCACATGTATAGAGATGAGGTACACTTTGAGTAAAAGCAGTCGTCAACCTCCACGAACCATGATCATAATGATTTTTACCACGTATATATATACTAAGGATAATAATAATAATAAAACTTAACACTCACAAAATACAGTACATGCCAACATGATGGTGTATCAACGATAATTTTTTATCAACCTCTCTTGCGGCGTGTGAATTTTTTATACCTCATTTACTTTGAACATATTCAGACTTATAAAGGTCGCCTCTTCCTTCATTATAGTCAATTAAAACTAATGAAGGCATACTTGCGGACTAGGGCCGGTACCATCAATGATAAGCTCAGAAACTTTGAGACCACGGTTTTGAGCTAATTGTCATTCTGAATGATACATTCTGGACTGACGAGGACTGTATGATTTCATGGTAGGTGTTCTGAGCTGGTTTCTTTAACACCGTCCCAAATCCTCCAGTTCGCGGCGACGGTCAATATATGGTGCTGCTTAGTGACTTTGATATTTATAGATAAAAATTCTCCTTTGGAAATTCTTCATTTAAAATTTCACGAACTTGGATATTTATAATATTAAGATTTTTGAATTCATTCAAAGCAACATTGTACAGATTATTATTAATATTAGCAACAGCTTTTATTTTATTTACACTACATATCGATACATCTATATCTTTTGGACTTGGCTCGAACTCTGCCTTTGCCAATCCCAAGCCCGGATGAAAAAGAAGGAGAGGGAGCAGTAACAAGCTCATTAAAAAACCTAGGTTCAGCTGGCCCGGCTGATAGCACCCTGTAAGGGCTCCTGATCCAGGGATACAGAATGAGCAGCGTTTGTACGCCATGTTATGAGCGGCTGTACATGGAGTCTGTTCCTTATGTCAGAGGCGGCCATTTCTTTTGGAGCTAAGTCGGCCTGCCACTGAGTAGTTCTCCCAGTCTTGGTGACAAAGGCAGACGCATTCTACCTCTTCCAGTGTGGAGATAAGAAAGAAAGAAGAGAAAGACTTGGCTCGTTAATGGTGAACCCTCTCAGCGTTTTGCCAAATAAACCCACAGACCGCTCTATTATTGTATTGGATTGTTCTTCCTATACAGTTAACAAAATCATGAAAAAATCATAATAAGATATAAACTGACATTCTCTCCTCATTATATAGACAAAATATTAAGTCACATATCATATAAAAGTCATATATATATATACATATTTGAATGAAAATGATATTCGTGTACCAAAGGTTTAGAACCTCTCTCTCTTAAAAATGCATTGTTTTAATGCATTTTTAAAATATGAGGTACTACCTTTCGTACATATATATTAATGTATTCATTTAATCCTTGAGAAAATAATCAGAAAGAGATATTGACTAAAAATTGAACCTAATTTCGAAATTTATGATTAGTTAATAATTGGAAATTCGAAAAATACTATGCTAATATATTTATTCAAACAAACATTATATATACAATTCTTTTATAGATGTTTTAATTATAATATATTAATGTACAAACATTCTATATACAAACACAACAGCGTACATTAACATTTATAAAGTTATCAGAAAAATTAGCATACTTAAGTAAAATATATAGAAGTCCATTAAGCCCCATATAGATTTATTAATCATCAATATAACATTACTTAGACACTGAATGATGAGTAAAAATACAGATAATAATAATAATATTCGTAAACAGATTAGCTAGTCACTTTTTTATCATGTTTTCAACTGTTGATGACATTCCCCCATTCCACTAAGTGCTCATTAGGCCTAAACGATATTTTCTTTTATCCAATTATTCCATCCCACTTCTTAGAAAGTTTTTGTTTATTCCTGCCTTTAACTTTATTACAACTCGGAGTATTTCCTCTACAGTCACTGGATTACTTGATTACACTTCTTCCTTTTTATCCCTTTCCTAACACTTTCTTATAAATTAAAAATTATTTTTATTATAATCTTTTTAGTGGTAATTTTATTAAAATATTTTTCTATCACCGTATTTCTTTTTTGTTTGTTTAGATGATTCTGAGTGATTATAATGTATTGGATTAAAAAATTGAGAAATAAAGTAGGATTAGATATATGTTTTTATTTTATAAATTGGTTGAAAATCTTCATAACAAATTGGTAATTCTGTAAAAAATATTTTTAGCGCATTATAATAATTTTGATTATAATAATTAAGATGAAAATTTATTAAGTCCAGATGGAAAATATTTTTAGAAATGATTATTAAAAATAAAATTTTATACAAATAAACATTTATATATTTATTATTAAAAGGATATCTTGATAAAGTATTATATTGCAATCTTCTATATTTTGACATGGCTAATAAACCAAATTCTCTTGAAATATTTGATCCAAGATAATCACACAACTTACACAGGTCTTATACAGATTCACCACAGAAAGGAAGCATAGATGGAGCTCCTATACTCCAGGCAGCACAGAACCATACAGTATTTGATATACACAGCTTTATTTAAGACAACCGGTCTTATAGAGATTCGAAGGAAGCATAGATAGCGCTCCTATACTCCAGGAAGCACAGAACCCAACAAAAGCCTTCACAACCGACGTATGTATAGTGGCCACAAATTTCACCGCGCATATGTCAAGATTAGCGTATCAATGAAAGGGCGAGTTGAAACAATATAAAACAGTAATCATCCAAAAGACAATTATAGGCGGGTAGAATATTATATGCTGAAAACTTTGCATTGGCAGTTATCTGCTTTATTTGCATAGAAGTAAATATATAATTAACTCTTTCAAGAACTAATATTTCATGATGTCAATCACTTCCATCAGAATCAGTAGAATTTGATGGAAAAGCGCTTAGAAATGGCGAACAAATGCAAACACATTTTATCTTGGTTCATCTATAGTGTGTAAAGATCGGACAAGGGATATTGTGGAAAGATGTTGTAAGATTATAAACTCACAAAGAACTTCTTCTATAGAACTATTTATTTCGCTAACTTTTGAACGAATTCGTTCTTCAACGGGCGTAAAGTTTGTAATCGAAGGATGATGTCTACATTGTGGAAAGGTGCCTAGACAAGCAAACAAAAGAAAACATTCACAAACCTTTCTTGTTTATTGTTCATGATGATGAATATCGGTCAAAGAATATTATAGAAATGTCCCTAGAAAAAGCAAATAAATGCAAACACCTATAAACATTTCTTCTTTATTCATCTATATGGTAATTCTCGGATAAAGACTGAAGAACTGTAAAATGAAAATGAATTACTTATATATATATTTTCAACACTGAAAGAATTCTAAAGATTATATGGACATATAGAAACATTTTCGAATAAATGTAAATAATATTTATTGAGGAGCATAGCAGTGCATTCACATATCAAAATTTATAATATTTGTCCATTTAGCCACCAAGAGCCGGACTTAACATGATGAACAGTAAGAAACACGAAGGTCTGAAATAAACCATTTAGAAGTCATTGGATGGTTATAAGATAAATTACTGGAAAGATAATCGTTGAAGAATGAGAGAAGAAAGTACTGAAAATGATTTATTGGATAATCTTAAAGATAGGTATGAACCAAATTATTTGTTTTAATGTATTTTAAATCGAGAATTGCCTTTTAGCTAATAAACGTATACTATAATCTCGCAATCTTGAGTTGAGTATCATATTTCAATTTCACTTTTATTCAATTTGAACATATAGGATGTATATATTTTACTCTATATGTTTAAAGATATTTTCTCTATTCAATTAAATTTCATGACAATATGTATATATTATCAAATATTTTTCATATGCTTATAAATGTACACACACATAATATATATTTCAATATTATATAACTCAAAAATGTGCATCATATACATAAAAAGGCTCACGTGCACATGGAGAAAGGGAGAAATAAATTGCTATATCATTTTGGTGTTGTATGGCGAATCCATACGGGGCAATGGGCCTTAATAAAAGCCTTTTTGTTGTTGTTTGTTTGTTGCATCATGTACCTCTTCAAAATTCACGAATGAAATATGAAAAGCATTTTTCCCTAGAAATCTATAGAACCATGGTTATAACAATTGAAAATATTTGGTTGAAGAGCCTTCTTAAAGAGAATTGATTCAATAATAATTTGACTTTTACTTTCCAATAAGGAGTTAAGATAATATCCGAAATTACGAAGACCTCGCTAAAATACAATCTGAAAGAGTTCATCAAGAAGCCTGTACCATAGAAGTTACCAATCTGAATTATATGCACTACGATATTCCGAAATATTTATTTCTCTAATAATTATTCCCAAAGATCATATATATAAGATCATATATATATATCTAATAATTATTACGATTTAATATTATATTCTGATTATATATTATATGAACATTTAAAAAGGAGAGAATGAACAATGGATATTTGATCACTCAAGACTACAAGACCATGAGGTAGGTTAATCTCTTCGGCATACAACAACCATACGGGCGTCTCCAGGATCAAGTAAAGGAAGATGTGATGAGCATACTGCTTAATCCATTATAATGTTCCTCTTTAAGATCAAACCAAAATGAATTTATTCACGCAATCGGAGCCAAATATGCTGAAAACAAAGTTCAATCTCTCCAATGTTAATCTAGTTTGATATCTGTTACGCTAGGTAATGTCAAATAATATGATTACGTTGTTTTTTAACTTCTATCTATTATGATTGTACGAAATTTCAGGAATTCTTAAAATCGAAAATGAGCGAATTCGATTAACATTTTGGTTGATTCGTCTTTTTCAAAAGAATCGCTGGAACAAATGTTTAAAATGGAATATTTATCAAAAGCATTATATCGCTATTTGATATTCTTTGATGATTTATAATTAAGAGAGAGCATTGAATAGAGGAAACCGTATTTGATTGAATAATTTAGTAGCTTGAATGTCATCATGAAAAAAAGATGATGCCTGCCTATATTCGGAAAAACATCATTATAATAAAATATTTATTTATCATTTTTTCAAAAGATCTGCATATTTGAATCATTGAATATCTTATAATATCGGATTTGGCAAATTATATTAAACCCGATATATGTTTACGATGATTTCGGGATATGATCCTTAACAATATGAGTTGTTCTACGATTTAAAATGATCCAAGAAATGTTAATGAAATTTCTGTCAAATTTGTGCCAAAAAAAGAGTTCATATATAGCTCTGGTTAGAAGTATTGAATTGTGAAAAATGTTGGATTTCTGAATCTTCAATTTGAAAACAATCTGCTGGCTATTTGAATGAGTATCGATCTTTGTGATTGCCAACGAGATAATCAAAGAATGAAACGATTATAATTTTCTTGGAAAAAAATACGAGGCGGCGCTTGAACATCAACATATAGCTTTCGATACATACTGCATGGAAACTTTTACAAGCGGAGTGATATACCTAGTCCTTAGAATATGTCGCATGGAAACAATTCTGACCTCAAGAACTTGGAACATCATCCCTTGTATGAAGCTACGTGGAATCCTCTAATGGAGGTATCAGACATTCAACATCTGGCCTTCGGCCAGAACTGCAACATGTGAACTTCGGCATGAACTATGTGAAAATCTAATGAAGAAGAGCTAAATATGCATCGTCATGAGCTATGTAGAAATCTAATGGCAGAGCCAGAGCTACAACAACTGGCCTTTGTCATGATCTGAGTAGAAATTTGATAACTGCCATAGCTGCAACATCTGGCTTTCGGCATGAACTATGGGAAAATCAAATGAGGAGGAGCTAAATATGCATCATTTAGCATACGTCATGAGCTATGTAGAAATCTAATGGCAGAGCCAGAGCTACAACATCTGGCTTTTGTCATGATCTGAGTAGAAATATGATAACTGCCATAACTGCAACATCTGGCTTTCGGCATGAACTATGGGAAAATCAAATAAGAAAGAGCTAAATATGCACCATTTAGCATCCGTCATGAACTATGTAGAAATCTAATGGCAGAGGCAGAGCAACAACATCTGACCTTTGTCATGATCTGAGTAGAAATATGATAACTGCCATAGCTGCAACATCTGGCTTTCGGCATGAACTATGGGAAAATCAAATGAGGAGGAGCTAAATATGCATCATTTAGCATACGTCATGAGCTATGTAGAAATCTAATGGCCGAGCCAGAGCTACAACATCTGGCCTTCGTCATGATCTGAAAATAAATCTAATAACTCACAGAGCTGCAACATCTGGCTTTCGGCATGTGCAGAGCGCAAATCTAATAAAAAAAGAGCCATAGATACAATTTCTTCCCTCCGACATGATCTTTCGGCATGAACTGTGTGAATATATAATGAGAAAGGGTCATAGCTGCAACATATGGCTTTCGGCGTGAGCTATATGAAAATCTAATGAAATAAAGTCAGAGCTTCAACATCTGACCTTCGGGACTAACTATGTGAAAATCTAAAGAAAGAGCCAGAGCTGCAACTCTAGCCTTCGTCATGACCTACGTGGAAATCTAATGACAGTGCCAGAGCTGATATAACTGGTTCTCAGCATAAGCCGCAAAGAAAACTAAATGACATATCTAGGTAAGCAATATTTTTGACTATGTGAATACAAATAACATTAAATGAAACTTTAGATTTGGTTCTTGCGACCTCTTTTACTTCTCGGTATGCAAGGTTATTAATGTCTATTCAACTCAGGCTATATAGACAAATCTTGATTCTGTATAACTTCGAAGAAGGAGTTAAGTTTACAACATCTGGCTTTTAGATCGGCCGCGTGAAAACCTAGTTTGAAAAAATATATATATAAACTATAATTATATAATATAAACTAGATGAAAATTTTGCCGGGAGGAAATTGATCTAAAGAGACAAGGGTCGCCTCTCCCGCCAAAATAGACGTCTAAAACCAGACGCCATTTATTGACCGTCGCCACAACTAGCGGCCTCGGGTCAGTGACAAAGCCACAACACCAGCTTTGGCAAACTGAAAAGTGTCCACCTAGAGACCATGGTTTCGGGCTAATGGCCCTCGTCAGTCTAGGGCGGACTTTATTCCTGCCAATGGATGGCGTCTGGTTTTAGACGTCTATTTTGACGGGAGAGGCGACCCCCTTCGTCTCTTTAGATAATTAAAACTCGCATTAGAACATTGTGATGAAGGATATAATTGCGTAATTATCTTTCCACTAAATTAGAAATAATACAATTTTCTCAAACGGAATTTCAAAATTTGACAGATATATATAGAAAAGTAATTTAAACATGGTAAAGTGATATCAATATTTTCAATTCCAATATATGCCTTTTTATTATCTAATACTTATATATAAATGGAAATTTTGCCGGGAGGATATTGATCAAATGTGAATTGGAATAAAGTTCGCCCTAGGCTGACGAGGGCCATTAGCCCGAAACTATGGTCTCTAGGTGGACGCTTCTGAGTTTACCAAAGCTGGTGTTGTGGCTTTGTCACCCCGACCCGAGGCTGCTAGTTTCGGCGACGGTCAATAGATGGCGTCTGGTTTTAGACGTCTATATTGACAGGAGAGGCGACCCTTGTCACTTTATACTTATATATAGATGGTAAAATAAAATATTTTTCCGGGTGGTAATTAATCTATAAAAAAGTCGCCTTTCCTATCAAAACAGACACTGAAACTAAGCGCGATCTATTCACCGGCTCTGCAAACTAGCGGCTATGAGATAAACACCTCTTTAGCAGATTGTGAATATTTCATTAGATCCCTTGTGGATCTCATGGAATAAAGTTCGCCCTTATTGACGAGGGCCATTAGCCCGAAACCATGGTCTCTAGATGACGCTTCTCAGTTTGCAAAAACTAGTGTTGTGGCTTTGTCACCGACCTGCAGTGTGCATAGACGGTCAATAGATGAGGCTTAGTTTTAGTGTCTATTTGACTGGATATACAACCTTTTTTATAATTAGATATAATACGAGGGCCATCCAATAAATAAGTTTCCCTATTTTTTTAAACAAATAAACAACATTATTTACAATTATGCAGTTATTTTATTTTCATTATACAACTCATAGACTACTTCTCTACATAATCACCATTTCTGTCAAAATATTTTTGGTACCGTTGTAGCAATTTTTGGATACCACTGTTGTACCAAGCCGTGTCCTGTCTTCGTAGCCAGTGGTTCGCCTCCGCTTGCACTTCGTCATCATTCGCAAAGTGATTGCCGCCAAGGAGCAACTTGAGTGCTGGAAAAAGATGGAAGTCGCTTGAGGCAAGATCCTGGGAATAAGGTGGATGTGTGAAAATTTCCCATTTGAAGTTTTCCAGCAACGTTTGGGTCGTTCGAGCTGCGTGAGGGCGAGCATTGTCATGGACGAGTAACACTTTCCGAGACAAAAGTCCAGGACGTTTCCGTTTTTATTGCAGCTCTGAGTTTAGTGAGGACTTCGCAGTACCCTCGCAGCGTTAACCGTAGTGTTTGGGGGCAGGTAGTAAACCAATAAAACACCCTTACAGTCCCAAAAGACCGATAGCCATAACTTTGCTTTGTGACCTTCGCCTTTTTTTGGTGCACTTTCCTCAGGCTTCTTCCACACCATGCTTTGTCGTTTTATTTCTGGAGTTGAATGATGCACCCAGCTTTTATCTCCAGTGACAATACGGGAAAACAGTTGATCTCCATCTCTCCTATGCATTTCCAGGAACGCTCGGGCTGCCTCCATCCGTTGTTGCTTGTGATTTTCCGAGAGCAATCGCGGGACCCATCTTGCGCAGACTTTTCGATAATTCAAAACATCTGACATGATTGTTCTAATCGAAGAGGCGTCCAATTTCGATTCCAGGAGGCAGTCGAATCATTATTTCGTCAATGGTGACGCGGCGATCTGCTTCCACCACATTCCGAACAGCAGCAACGGCTGCATTGTCCGTAGCAGTAACGGGCCTGCCGCTTCGCTCGTCATCATGCACGTTTTGCCGTCCTTCTAAGAACCATGAACGTCATCGGCGAACCATTTGGATGCTCATACATCCTCACCTTACACTGACACTAAATTGACATTAATATTTACCGCGGTTTCATTTTTTGCCGTGAAAAAACGAATTACAGAACGGAGTTCGCAAGTGGACACGTTCACCAGTGGTAGGTCCATGGAAACTGAAGCGCTACGGACTTGCGCGTACGAGTAGCGTGATTTTGAAGGTCACGCGCTTCCAACGCATCCTAGTGACCATTTATAACACTACTAACTAATTTTTACAACGTTTCGTTCGCAGAAAAAAAAATAGGGAAACTTATTTATTGGATGGCCCTCGTATGATACATTAGCGCGCTATCTGTTATGAAAATTCGAAACTATTATTGACGTGTATGATTCTTTTAAAAATTGAACAAATATCTGCTGCCCTTACTGCATTTATAAATTAATGAAAGGGCTTCCATAGGCGTCTATAATAGTTTTGAATTCTCATAATTAGATATAAGGTCAGAATTCAAATCATTCTTTATTTCTACCTTCTATGGACACGGATAAGATATATAGAATCAGCATTGACAATCACAATAGGATGATATTGTACTATATACTTTTACCTCTTATACTATTACACATTAACAAAGAGAACTGTGTGATAAAATAGTACAAATGTGATATTGTACTGTGATAAGGTGCATAAATTATGAAAAGGGCATCTCCTTATCGTGTAACTGAAAGTTGCTGATGGCTTGCACTATCTATCAGAATAAAAATCAACTATTCTCGTTGATTTTTAATTATTCCAGAATTGGCAAAATAACCATTCTTGATTAATCAAGAAAGGCTAACTACGGACGCGTTTCGGGATGTTGGCCTTCTTCAGCGTGGTGCAAGCTGTACCTCAACGACAAAAAAACTGGTCATTCTGAGAGAACTGTGTTTCAAAGAAGAATATTACTTCGTATGTTGAAATTTTGATAAAACAAGGAGCGCTATTTATTTTCAATTGAAAATTAACTTTAGGATACATTACATAATATAATATATATATTACGATTTTTCGTTCTGTAAAGAGAAAGATTTGCAGTAAAACGTTTAAACGTCGTTTAATAAACTTTAGTAGTTAAAGAAAAGATGTGTGTGTTACAATAGCAACCTGTAAAACTAAAGCAAACCCTATAAAATCTTAAACAATTTTATCAACTACATTCATTACTTAAAAATCCTATTTCACTTTTCATTTCATACGAAAAAATTTTCAAATATTAAAGCTTTATTTTTCTTGGAGAACGAAAAAAAAAAAAGATTAAAATTATAATATTAAAAAATATATATATTTCACCACCAAATGAAATGAAAGCACTTTATTAAAAAAGAAAAAACCTGAAATTCTCAGCATTTAAATATTTTCCAACAGACACAATTTACTCTCTAGATAAATAATCAAGTTTCAATTTATCCTCTTCCCCCCAATTTATTAAGTAAAAATATATTTTAAAAAACGTGATGCATCATCAAATTCTAAATAAAATATAATAAAGAATAAGACGGATCTTAATTAGATTTCGCTTGAAGGAAGATTAAACGCCTGGCTTGTTCCCTAACAGAATTACTTACACACTGTTGTCAAACTTATTTTATATTCTTCACTGAAAAATAAAATCCCTTTTTGATCTCTGAATGAAGAAGAAAAAAAGACCTGTGAAAAAATTATCTCATTATTGATTTTTTAAATATTTTTTCTTCGCCTCAATTATTTAGCATTTAATAAATTTCTTTTTTTTTTTCTTCATAGAATATTTTCACATATGCTTATACCATTCTATAAAATTATTAATTCGAATATATACTTTTTTAATTTAGTATGCTTTACAATAGGATATTCATTCAACGTTATCTATTAATAATACTACATGGAGTTATATTTATTTTTAATTAATATTTGGAAATATTCTCTCTCTAATTAAAATTCAATTTCGAATCATGTTATCGTTTCCTATACCCTTGTTCTGTATTTCGACTTAGAGCGCTATGTCTCCCTTGGGACACTTAAAGATAAACAAAATTTTGAAAGAAAAGAAAGATATTTAAATATGTACTGAATTAATATGCAAGTTAGTTAGATGTAAAAGAAAATGATATCAACACAATTGATATATGTACAAAGGATTGATATACAAATTTAGCTAAATGAAATCAAATTGTAAAGTATTGTGTGTATTCAATAAAAAAAATTACAGAATAAAGAAAGTTTTATGGAATATTTTAGAATGAAAATATGATAGATATTAGGGAATTATTGAATAAAAACAATACTAAAAAAGAGTTAATTTATAAATAAAAGTGTTCCAATGGAATTTCGTAGTTTTATTTTGTAAAATTCAAAATAAATCTACAAAATGAGTTGAATTTTATATATTTGTATTTTGTTGAAATTAGATCAAACGGGTTTTATTACCCTTGTGTAAAGGTTAAAACAATACCAATGGAATGGGGTGTAGGGGTGTAGCTTTCTTTGATCATGGCACCATGATCCCGGCACACTTTGGTGAAAGTCTGACTTTGCCTGTAGTTTGAGGCTGTTCCTAACATGGAAGCCTTTGCTGCCGACTCTAACATGAGTTACAGAGACAGCTCCTCCGTATCCCTGGAGAGGATCCTTACTGAGGTCTATTAACTGGGTCAGTTGAACTCAGGATTTTTTAAAGAGGTCTTTCTTACAGGTGTAAAAGGTGTCCTCTTATAACAATGATAATTAAGAAAAGTCACCCACGAACGCCAATCAAGAAATTGGGTTGGCCAAATATCAGGGAACAGGTTAAATCAATGTTTAGTTTACTTCTGTTCCACCAGATGGCGCTCTGCCTTCTGTAAAGCACATGTGCTCCTGTTAAGGATATGCTTTTTTTATTTTTAGATATATATATATATATTAAGAAAAAGGCATCTCCTTATCGTGCAACTGAAAGTTGCTGATGGCTGGCGCCATCTATCGGAATAAATATCAACTATTCTCGTTGATTTTTAATTATTCCAGAATTGGCCAAATACCCATTCTTGATTAATCAAGAAAAGCTAACCACGGACGCGTTTCGGGCTGTTGGCCCTCATCAGCGTGGTGCAAGCTGTACCTCAACGACCAAAAAATTGGTCATTAAGGCATCCTGAAAAATCATGAAACGGGTAGTTAAGGCCAGAATTGCGTGAGGACGCTACACAATGTGAAAAAGTAGCACAAATGTAACATTGTACTGGGATAAGGTGCATAAATTAAGAAAAAGGCATCTCCTTATCGTGCAACTGAAAGTTGCTGATGACTGGCGCCATCCATCCCAGTACAATGTTACATTTGTGCTATTTTTTCACATTGTGTAGCGTCCTCACGCAATTCTGGCCTTAACTACCCGTTTCATGATTTTTCAGGATGCCTTAATGACCAATATTTTGGTCGTTGAGGTACAGCTTGCACCACGCTGATGAGGGCCAACAGCCCGAAACGCGTCCGTGGTTAGCTTTTCTTGATTAATCAAGAATGGGTATTTGGCCAATTCTGGAATAATTAAAAATCAACGAGAATAGTTGATATTTATTCCGATAGATGGCGCCAGCCATCAGCAATTTTCAGTTGCACGATAAGGAGATGCCTTTTTCTTAATTTATGCACCTTATCCCAGTACAATGTTACATTTGTGCTATTTTTTCACATTGTGTAGCGTCCTCACGCAATTCTGGCCTTAACTACCCGTTTCATGATTTTTCAGGATGCCTTAATGACCAATTTTTTTTGGTCGTAGAGGTACACTTCCGGCTGGCCATACTTACTACTTACCATACTTTCCATCCCTACCATGGCTCCCTCTAGGAAGAAGAAGAAGAATGCCGAGGAGCCCCAGGAGAAAAAGAATGCCGAGGAGCCCCTCGTAACCCAGAAGAAGAAGAATGCCGAGGAGCCCCTCGTAACCCTTGCCCTATTAGAGTCGGAGAATAGAGATTATATGGAGGACGTCGAGAAAGCATTACGCTATCCTCATCCTACCTCCCAAGAATGCCTGTGCGAAATCATTACGAATATCACCAGCCATCGGAACGAGCAGATCAAGGCCCTCATTGCCGAGGTAGAGAACCTCTCTGGCACCCTCGCGTCCTTTAAGGAACTGGACGAAATCATGCCACAGACTGCCTGCCAAAGCTCCCAGACTGACCCCACCAAGCCTGCCACTCCTCCTGCTGACAAGCCTGCCTCCACCCTGCCTGCTCCTGTTGCAACCAAGAGGAAGCAGCTTGAGGCTATCAACCCGCCCGCAAAAAGACCCAACCTAAAAGGTCCAAACAAACTTGCGTCATCCCGCGTCTCCAAGCCCGCGGCCGCCCAAGTGGTCCTCCATGGGGGAAAGAACGGCGGCCCACACAGTGGTCGTCTCTGACGACCCACAGGCTGACCCCAGGGACATTTACAAGGCTGTCCGCGCTGCCCACACCCTACCCCAAGGTGTTTGGGCCTCTCTGCGCACCAAGGGGAAGCTGGTCCTCCATTCCAGCAATCCCAACATCATCCCTGAGGTGACCACCTCCCTGGCCAGCAAGCTAACGGGAATGAAGGTCCGCCAGCAGAAGGAATTCCTGCCAAGAATCTGCCTCTTCAGAGTGGATGAGGAGACCTCCAATTCCACAATCGAGGAGACCTTCCTGGCAACCGCCGCTGTCAGCCAGCTCCCCGGGAACAAAGTGGTGCGCGTGGCGCACCGTTCTGCACTCAGAAACGGGACCTGCACCGCCTTCATCGAGGTGGACCTCAAGACCTTTGGAGCCCTGGTCAACCGCGGAATAATCGTGGTTGACGGTGTGATCCTCAACTTCGAGGCGTCCATCCGCGCCCGCGTCTGCTTCCGCTGTTGTGGCTTCGGCCACAACTCCACCCACTGTTCCAGAGCTCCCAAGTGCTTCCACTGCGGTGAAGACGGCCATGAAGGCCGCTCCTGCCCAACCAGAGCTGACCAGAACACTTCCAAATGCGCCAACTGCTGCCAAAAAGGCCTCTCAGACAACCACGAGGCGAGAGCCTCAATCTGCCCCATCCTGAAGTCTAAGGCCCCGCACGTTTTAGGCTTCAAAAAACCCTCCGCCTCCAACTCCTCCCGCCACCTTCTACTGGTTACTGGACCCCTGCCTCACTTCTCCCAGGTGCTGTTCCCCTGCTTTCCCAACGTTTCCACTTCCCTGCGAGTCTTCTCCTGCCGCTACATACCCCTATTCCTTGCCTCCTCACATCGCGCATGGGCTCAAAAATCATTACTTTTGGTTAGTAGCCCGTTAAACAAAATATAAATCGTTGAGGTACAGCTTGCACCACGCTGATGAGGGCCAACAGCCCGAAACGCGTCCGTGGTAAGCTTTTCTTGATTAATCAAGAATGGGTATTTGGCCAATTCTGGAATAATTAAAAATCAACGAGAATAGTTGATATTTATTCCGATAGATGGCGCCAGCCATCAGCAACTTTCAGTTGCACGATAAGGAGATGCCTTTTTCTTAATTTATGCACCTTATCCCAGTACAATGTTACATTTGTGCTATTTTTTCACATTGTGTAGCGTCCTCACGCAATTCTGGCCTTAACTACCCGTTTCATGATTTTACAGGATGCCTTAATGACCAATTTTTTTGGTCGTTGAGGTACAGCTTGCACCACGCTGATGAGGGCCAACAGACCGAAACGCGTCCGTGGTTAGCTTTTCTTGATTAATCAAGAATGGGTATTTGGCCAATTCTGGAATAATTAAAAATCAACGAGAATAGTTGATATTTATTCCGATAGATGGCGCCAGCCATCAGCAACTTTCAGTTGCACGATAAGGAGATGCCTTTTTCTCAATTTATGCACCTTATCCCAGTACAATGTTACATTTGTGCTATTTTTTTCACATTGTGTAGCGTCCTCACGCAATTCTGGCCTTAACTACCCGTTTCATGATTTTTCAGGATGCCTTAATGACCAATTTTTTGGTCGTTGAGGTACAGCTTGCACCACGCTGATGAGGGCCAACAGCCCGAAACGCGTCCGTGGTTAGCTTTTCTTGATTAATCAAGAATGGGTATTTGGCCAATTCTGGAATAATTAAAAATCAACGAGAATATTTGATATTTATTCCGATAGATGGCGCCAGCCATCAGCAACTTTCAGTTGCACGATAAGGAGATGCCTTTTTCTTAATTTATGCACCTTATCCCAGTACAATGTTACATTTGTGCTATTTTTTCATATATATATGTTCTAAAATATATATCACATATTTTGAAACCATATATATAATTCTATTGCTGTTAACTTTGTATACTTAGTTATTTCCTGAACATATGCAATTAGGTTTTACCTATATGTAAAACCAACAGACCAAACCTATATTCCTCCAGTACATTCTCATATTACTGATCTTCCAATATAACCTAAATATGGGTTAATTATGGATTTTTATTGTGCCTATTGTTTTAGATATTCCTGCTTAGGTCAATACTATTGTTTTGTTTAGAAATTATTGATTCTATAACTAACCTTTGCTGTTTGTTATGAATATTACGATAATATACTGTAGGTTCTGTTAAATTAAAGTGTGTCCTGTTTCATTTATGTGCTGTACCATTAATGAAACGGGCTATTGTCTTTTATATATTCCTACTATGTTCTATTATAAACTCTTCTCCCAATAATTCATCTATTAAAATTATATGAACAGATAAATGTTACTTTATTACTAATAACCAAGATCAAGATGGTATTTTCTAGTCATTCCTTTATGTCAATGTAGGTATACTTGAATAAATAGAGAGTGTTCTTAAGCCTAAACATATTAAGAGCCAAGCCCTCCCATTATTTTTCAATGCTGTAAAGACACTAGAAATTGTTTAATAAAGAAAAAAAAAGGATCATACGCGTCTATCATAGTTTCAAATTCACATGAATAGATAAGTTATTTTGCCGCTAAGAACCAAAATGGTATTTTGTAGCCATTACTTCACCTCAATGTAGGTATACTTGAATGAAATAGGTAGTGATCTTAAGCCTAAATATATTAAGAGCTTAAAGGGAAAGAAAAGAGGGTTTATTCTATTGCAGACCTAATCCCATGAATCGGATTACCGAGGAAGAAGTTAATCCCATTTTAAATTGTTTATAAGATATCGGATAAAAGGATACAAAATAACTTATTAAATGGTCGGATTGGCTCACTTCATTAAGCCTTTCTTAACTTATTTACATAGTTACACTCGTTAACTAAAGTTTTTGTACATTTATTCCCAAAATAAACTTTTCAGCGAGATATTTTAGTGCACCAATACCTCGCTTTGCGTCGTTTCGATTTGCGTTTTTTTCGAAGTCGCGTCGCTGCTTAATTTTTACTGATTTTCACTGTGCGTCGTTAGATTTTCGAAGTTGCGTTGTTTTGGATTCGAGTCTTTTTTTTTTTTTTTGAATAATTTTTCCGAAAATATGGCAACACCTTTGTTTTCGATTGCGCCTTCACATATTTTCACTTTGTGTCGTGTATTTTTGGAACGTAACCCCGACGCAAAGCTTGGTAGGGGTGTATAAACATGTAACCTTTCCTATTTATAAATATGGGATAGTTACAATACTTTGTGTGATCAATAGTTATCTAGAAATTATTCGAAAAAGAAAGAATAAATAATATTAAGGTAAAGGGTTTCTTTTAATTTTGATTTTCGCAAATTTTCTGCTCTTCAACGGGCATATACTCCTATATACAATATCAAGATGAACTTTGTACAGTAATAATTGGAAAAAATGTTTTATTGGCATGTGTGGGCGTGCATCAGACTATTCACCGCTAAAATATTAGATATTATAATGGGATGAATATCTCACAAGAGCACAATACATTATTTTTAAATATTTAATTGAATTACTACAAGGTTAGCCATAATATATAAACAAAACGAACCTATGCAAAATTAGATAAAAAAAGAAAATAAAGTGTTACTGGCTGCATAATTATGAAGAAAAATCAAAGAATATTCGAATTTTTTACATAAATAAATACACAGTATATTACAAATCATATATAGTGTTTTAATAGCGTATTATCGGTTTTCCACATCAATATATGTATAACTATTTATATAATAGAAAGGCATATATTGGTTCTTGCTAGACGAATGTTGTTGGTACCAAAGCTGGTTAAAATTGTTCTGAATTTAGAGAAATATATATTTGAATAGTTAGATAATAAAAGATATGCTTTTTATCTAAGGAATCTCGTGTGTCTTCAATAAAGGTCACTGTTATATCTTTCAGAGTTATTTTCTGAATCCCGATATACATGCTAAAAGGTACAACTTCCTTAAGTTTTGTTCACACTTGGTTATTTCGTGTGTTTCCAATAAAGGCCACTGTAATATCTTTCAGAGTTACTGTCTGAATTCCGATATACATGCTAAAAGGTACAACTTCCTTAAGTTTTGTTCACACTTAGTTATCTTTTGTGTCTTCAATAAATGTTACTGTAATATCTTTCAGAGTTATTGTCTGAATCTCGATATACATGCTAAAAGGTAAAACTTCCTTAAGTTTTGTTCACACTTGGTTATTTCGTGTGTTTCCAATAAAGGCCACTGTAATATCTTTCAGAGTTACTGTCTGAATTCCGATATACATGCTAAAAGGTACAACTTCCTTAAGTTTTGTTCACACTTAGTTATCTTGTGTGTCTTCAATAAAGGTTACTGTAATATCTTTCAGAGTTATTGTCTGAATCTCGATATACATGCTAAAAAGTAATACTTCCTTAAGTTTTGTTCACACTTGGTTATCTCGTGTGTCTTCAATAAAGGTCACCGTAATATCTTTCAGAGTTATTGTCTGAATCCCGATATACATGCTAAAAATGTACAACTTCCTTAAGTTTTATCAATCAGTGTATATTCATATTAATTTTTATATTATATTTGGAAACTGTTTAATTTGAGTAAGTAAATAAAAATATTATTTTATAAGAAGGCTTGGCCAAATTAAAAATCCGAGAAACTTCACCACCACTAAACGTTTTGCTAAATTCTTCGTGAAATGCAGAAAGGACAGTAGAAGTTTGATTTATTTGCGAAAAGAAACATTCGCGTCTTAATGTATTCATTTAAATATTTAAATGTGATTCTACTTTCCAAAACGCATATATCCATGGTTTTCTTAAATACCATTTCTAAGAATCCACCCTTCAGTGTAGAATATAAAATCAGAATGATCCAATACACTATTGGAGCTCTAAAGAAACGGTCTGGTAGATTAAATTGGCGAAACCGCTGGGAGGGTTCACCACTAATGAGCTAAGCCCTTCCAATATATTTTTCATTGCAGTAGTAAGGACAGTAGAAGTTTTATTTATTTGTGAGAAGAAATATTCTCGTCTTAATGTTTTCATTCGTTATGAAATGCGTTCGCCAAATCTACAAAATATACAAAAGATACAAGAATGTATATTTAAGATCATATAGACTATATATAGCGCAAGTTATATTATAAAAATAGGATATAATGGTGGAAAGGAATTTCCAAAGAGTTAATGGTATCACGAGAAGTACTTTTAAATTGGTGAAAATAGCTCGCATTAGATTAGCATATAAAACTCTTCAAGTGAGTTTACAAAGTTTCCTAAATCACGTAACATGAGGTTATTGCTCTAAAGCTTGGAAATTTTATAAAGTTAGAAAAGTTGAGATATTGTCGCCGCGTTTATAAAATTGTCAGGAATTTGATAGGCTGAATATATTTATCATATATTTATATATATGCAGAAAGTCTAGAATATTATGTGTGATGTTGAATACAAATCCATTTAGAAAGATATACTCTATGTATAAGGTTGTCGAGTCTAGAGAATATATTGTAGAACGGCATTTTAAAATTATTCCGCGTGTGTTTCTTTTGAACGAAAAATCGAAATTTATTTTGAGGAGAAATAATGATATTTCTAACCTTAGATATGAAGTATGATAGGATGATGTGTGAAGAGTAATGATAAACGGAAAAATAAATTGTCCAGGGATGGGAATCGAACCCACAGTGTTCCGCTTACCGGGAAGATGCCATGTCCATGGGTTAGAAATAATTGTTATTTCTCCTTAAAATAAATTTCGATTTTTCGTTCAAAAGAAACACATGCGGGATGATTTACAAATTCCCTTCTACAATCATAAGCAGCATTGGATTGTATTATAGAAAATATTTTATCGATCAAGTTTTTTTAAAATTCTATCGGAGTTATCATAAACGTTATTAATCGAATTTGACGATTGTAATCACCAATATATGTTTAGACAATATACTTATTATTTAAGCAAAATATATTTATATATAACACAAATTTGTGGGAGGATGATATTCATGTACTTAGAGAGGCTCATTCCCTTTAACTATGCATTAGAACGATGTATTGTACATCACCCTAATGAAAAAGCTGGTGATGATAAAGTATGGGCCAAAATACCAGTTTGGAAATTTCGAATGAATGTTTCTTTTTAGTTCGATGCACAGTGCCTCGTTCTGATACATAACCAAAGAGTGAGGTTCCTCTTTTTTGTTGCATGAATATCATCCTACTGTAAATGTATTGTGTATTCTTGTCTGAAAATCGGCCTTTGCTACTTCACTAACCTAAAACACATTTTTGCTAAATTCGATCGACTCCTCTCGTAGTATGTTACGAAATCGAAGCCGCCCTTGTACTGATGAAGGCTAAAGATTGAAACTATTGTATACAGGTTGCCTTTTGTCCGAATCTTCTAAAATTGGTATTATGTGTCATTTTTCATACTCATTAGTGAATTTTATTACTGGGTGACAAATATAATGCATCGTTCCAAAGCATAATTGAAGGAAGAGGTTCTTCTTTTGGTACACATATTTATATATTAGGTAGTAAAAAGGCATATATTGGATTGAATAAATATTTATATATATATAATCAAATAGTAGACATATTTTTGTTGTTGTTGAAAAGATAAAATATCAAAAAATGAATAAATAAAATAAATAAATTGAGATGTACAATATTATGAAATGGAAGCTTTAAGGTACGAATGTTTAATTATAAATATAAAACAACATTCTACTATCCTTAATAAGATTCTACCCTTCAGTGAAGCATATAAAGCAGAATGATCCACTATATTATTAGAGCTCTAGGAAGCGTCTGGTAGATTAAATTGGCGAAACCGCTGGGAGAGTTCACCACTGATGATCCAAGCCCTCCCAATATATCTTTCATCGCAGTAAAGACATTAGAATTTGTTTTATATAAATAAACCTTCGTGATTTAATGCTTCCATTTATTATATATAGATGGCACGTTATATACTTATAATATGCAATATTATAAATGGAATCTGATTTTAACAAAACGTAAAGATAAACATAAATTAATATAAATTAATACTGGCCTTCAACCTATAGTTGCTCAAATACCATTTCTGAGATTCCACCCTTCAGTCCAACATATATAAGCAGAATGATCCAATACAGTATTAGAGCTCTAAGACACAGTCTGGTAGATAAATTGGCGAAACCTCTTAAAGGGTTTCTTCATTTATATATAATTTTAAGTATTGACCTGCATTGGAAATAGTGTAAATTCAATTATGTTTATTTGTGTGTAAATCTATGCGAATCTACTCAATTTTTCAATATTATTTTCTCTTCAATATTGATTTATATATTTTAATATATCAAAGTAATTCAGAATATTAGAAATTTGAAGACATTAATAAATCTAAAATAATTTGGGAAGTTAATTAATTATGATCATTAACTAATCTATATAAACATTCGTAAAACGAAAATTAAAATTATACCGCGAATGTTTCTTTTAAAAATCGAAATTTATTTTCAAAGAGAAATAGCGACATTTCTAACTTTGAGGATGAGGTATGGAAAGGTGAAACATGAAGAGTAATGGAGAACGGAAAAATAAAAAGTGTCCAGGGGCGGGAATCGAACCCACACCCTTCTGCTTACCGGGCAGGTGCCTTGTCCACTCGGCTACCCTGGACGTATTTTTCCGTTCGTAACTAATACTTAAAGTAACATTTAAAATACAATATAACGCGGCTGATGATTGTAAAACGAAACACCGTGGACAAGGCACCTGCCCGGTAAGCAGAAGGGTGTGGGTTCGATTCCCGCCCCTGGACACTTTTTATTTTTCCGTTCTCCATTACTCTTCATGTTTCACCTTTCCATACCTCATCCTCAAAGTTAGAAATGTCGCTATTTCTCTTTGAAAATAAATTTCGATTTTTAAAAGAAACATTCGCGGTATAATTTTAATTTTCGTTTTACGATCATCAGCCGCGTTATATTGTATTTTAAATAAACATTCGTATTTTATTGATATTTTTGTCTCTATTTTTAATACAACAACACGAAGTTACGGAAGGATGAAAATCATGTACCAGAAGAAGCATCTCCCCCTTTAATTGTTCATCATAACGATTCATTATGTTTATGAATGGGCGCCACGAATGAGCCACAACACCTGTTTTGGAAAATTCTGATTTGTGGATTTTTGTCGGAATTTGCCAAAAATGAAATTATGTGTTCTTTCCTTATTACCACTATTAAATCACTTTACAAGGGTGATAAAAACAATGCATATTATTGATGCATAATTAAAGGGAAAGGTGCCTATTTGTACATATTTTAATATGTGCCTGCATTTTAATTTATTTTTTAAACCAACAAAAGCTCTCTAAAATATGAATATTTATACTTATTTGTTTCCTAGTATACTTAATTTAGTTGGAAAAAACAATAGGATATTGGTCAGGTGTTTATATTTAAAACACACACAAATTTGTCATTTTCTGACAGTTCATGTGAGCCTTCAAAAATACCGAATTTGTGCTTTTAATTAATTTAATAAATATGAAAACTATTTTATTTTTAATAAATAACAATATAAAAAGAATGGTATCTATTCACAAAGATTTTATAGAAATATTTGACTTGAATTTATTCAATGTCGAATGAATTCACCATTCCTGTTTGTTGTTGCTAGGAGGTACATTCCTATTCTACAGCGAAGCTCGCCTTGTTTCCACCACCACCTTCTGGTTTCTTCGTAATTGCTTGACAAAATTTGAATTCTAATTATTCTTCTGAGCCCATTAACAGTTAATTAACCTCTTCCGCACACCTAATTATTATTTGGGTCGTCCTTCCTTCAAATGCAACTTTTCCATAGCAACCGCATCAAAGTGGAAGGTAAAATAAAATGTGTTAATGATAAGGCACAATTTGGATTATAGATTATAAACACAAGGTAATAAAACAAAATCCAAATAAATAAATAGTGTGTGACGTTTCGGTAACAGCGTTGTTACCATCTTCAGACAAAAGTACATAAAGCACAATTTGGATTATAGATTATAAACACAAGGTAATAAAACCAAATCCAAATAAATAAATTGTACTTTTGTCTGAAGATGGTAACAACGCTGTTACCGAAACGTCACACACTATTTATTTATTTGGATTTGGTCTTATTACCTTGTGTTTTTATAATGTGTTAATATTTCGTAAAATTCACAATTTATATATATATTTAAAATTTAAAATAATATAGGTATCAAAATTCTAAACTATTATAGACGTGTATGATTCTTTTTGAAAATAAACCATTTATACTGTCCTTATTGCAATGAAAAAAATTAATGGGAGGGTCAGGCTCATCAGTGGTGAACCCTCCAAGCGGTTTCGCCAGTTTAATCTACCATAACGCTGTTATAATGCCTTTAATTCTTCTGTTCTCAAAGCTTATGTCCATAGTTCATCTAAAATACCCATTCCAAGAGTCTAGCATCAGTATCACTATAAAGGAAAGATCGGAAAATGCAATATAGTGAACCACTGATGAGCCATGCCCTTCCATTAATTTTTTTTTCTTTTCAGTAAGGGCAGTATAAATTGTTCATTTTTAAAAAGAATCATACGCGTCTATAATAGTTTCGAATTTTGATTACAGATAGCGCGCTAGTGCATCATAAAGAAACTAATTGCGTAAGGTTTTAAATATTTTTATAAAATGTTTAAGTTGCTAAGGAGATTCCTATATACCTCTTTGTTTATCGTTCAAATCGTTTTTTTTTAGGTGACTGAATAGAATCTCTCAAACTTAACCTAAATATAACCTGAATATATAAAAAACAACCGTTTTCTTCTCATCCATTTCCTTTTTCAAAACATCATATTCTTTTATATCATCGAATCTTAAATCTATCCGAGTTAATCCTTTCCTGTACATTATATTACAAAATTTTGTTATACAATTATTGATAAACAAACTAAAAATCGGAATGTTGATAATTTCAAAAGACTAATGTACAGGAAAGGATTAACTCGGTTAGATTTAAGACTCGATGATATGAAAAAATATGATGTTTGAAAAAAGAAATGGATGAGAAGAAAAAAGCTGATGGCACATTTCGAACACCACCACCAACTCCTAAAAATACAACTTTAAAACGGTTCATGTAAAGAAAAACATGACAACCAAATAACTGCAACTAACCAGTGACGTGAAACAATGAGGTCTCCCAAAGAGTAATGTTTCATCATATATTCTTTCTATATGTACATCCAATTCATAATCATGGGCAAAACCTAGGTTATTTGTACCTTTTAACATGTATATCGTTATTCAGACACTTCCTCTGATAGATATTTGATACACAGTGATATTTATTGAAGATACAATTATAACCAAAAAAAATAGCTCAATTTGATAAACTTTTTCTCTCCACGATACTAATTATTACAGATAACTTCATTAAATCAACTTCCATCATTGCTCAACATATTGTAAATAACTACCTTGCGGTTTCTTCTATCTGCTTATGTTGTTGCTGATTTGTTTAATGTACATGTTTATTTAATGCTCTTTTTCTTATTTTTTTTATTTTCTTTTTTGATAATTCTGTTACCTACTCTACTACAATATGAATTATTGTAAATAGTTCATATATATATAGCGTGTCTTGTTTACAACTGGTAAATAAATGATAACCAAATGTGTACAAAATTGCTTCCGTCTCCAAAAAGAAATATATGACAGGCATCAAATTCTTTCAACTTCAAGTTTTGCCAAGAGTGTATTATGAATTTCGATTAATATTTCCATTGAGGAAATACTCAATAATTTAAGAATCTTCATTTTAAAATTAGAAAAAAAAGGCTATAATATATCAATCAATTATATATCGTATTTCATACATACAATAAAAATATTTTGGATTTAAATTTGAAATTTAATCGGCAATATCTTATATTTACCTTAGCAAACTAAAGAGATAAAAATCGCCTCTCCCGTCAAAATAGACGTCATTACCAGACGCCATCTATTGACCGCCGCAGCAAACTAGCACCTCGGGTCGGTGACAAAGCCACAACACCAGCTTTGCCAAACCGAAAAGCGTCCACCTAGAGACCATGGTTTCGGGCTAATGGCCCTCGTCAGCTTAAGTCGAACTACCAAAGCTGGTGTTGTGGCTTTGTCACCGACCCAAGGCCGCTAGTTTGCGGCGATGGTCAATAGATGGCGTCTGGTTTTGACCTTTATTTTGACGGGAGAGGCGACCTTTGTCTCTTTAGATCAATATTATCCCTGCAAAATTTCCATTTATATTTTAGAAAACTAAGGCTAAAGTAAACAATTTTCAAAAAAAAAAAAGGAAAAAAAGCGATTTTCTTTTTTTAATTGAAATTATTCATAAAATAAAAACTATATTTAAATTCGAAAAAAGGTTTCATATTTATATTTATTAAAAAATAAAGATACAAACTTTCGCAATGAGTTTCTTTTATTATAATATATTAATATAAAATATTTATATTTGAACTATTATTTCTATATCTTTCCTAATATCTCATTCTTAAGCCATATATTTATTTAATGTATCAAAATTAAAAACTTTTATATACGCGTATGATTTTTTAAAAAATAAAACAATTTCTACTGTCCTTACTGCAATGGAAAAATTGAAAAGAATCATACGCGTCTATAATGGTTTTGAATTTTGATAAAAGATGACGCGCTAATGCATCATAATATTTAATATATATAAATAATAATTTAATAATAACCAAAAAAATTAAAAATACAATAATGAGTAAGCGTATAAAAATGCAGACGACTATTATTTGGCATCAAAAAATTCTACGACGTCGAGTGATTTAAAGGAACATTAGAAGTGATGGCATTGTTCTGTAAGTGGCACCCAAGTTCATTTGTCACAGCTGGGACTTATTCTTAGGCGAGTTGACACCTTATTATACCAACGTCCCTGTTTCCGCTCTCTTATGACATCCCTAAATTTATAGGCAGACGCCTAATTACTTCTCTAAATCAGACGAACATCTTAATTCAGCTTTACTACTTCTTTTTTCTTGTTACCACATCAGCTGGAAATGGGAAAATCTATTTATCCCACAGATATATTTTTCTATCAAATTTATCAGATTCCTTGAAGGTACAATTTTTTTTTATTAAATTGAATTGTTTTTAATTGAAAAAAAAAAGTAATTTTATAAATCTAATTAATATATATATATATATATTACAAATACCCTTTTTTTGAGTAGAATTAATAAAAAGCATTAGTTTTATTTAATATTTTAAATATTTTACCTATAAGTAGAATATTCTACATGAAAACGCCCAAATATATTCATTATATATAATGTGGGTGTTAATATATATATAGTCTATTTAAGGTTCTGATAAATAAAAGTGATAGAATTAGTGATAAAATAAAATTAGAAATTCATTAAAATATACGAGGGTATTAAAATTTTGCTTTAAAAATTTCTATAAACTAGAAATATGTTTTTATAATGACATATAATATTCTAGGCGAATTCTCTTTTATTTATAACTAGCGGATGTACCCGGCTTCGCCCAGGTTTTTCTCGAGGGAATGTTTGTAGTCTAGTAATAAGAAAATATACTACACCTAAAAACTATCAGAGAAAAGAGAAACCACGGAAGGTGAACAGAAAAATGCTTACAATGGATGTTATGTTTACGATATCAAGTTAAATAAAAACAAAGATAAAATTTGCATATGTTGGTCACTATAAATTTGTATATTTGTTAGGCGAAATTAGAAACATGATAAAACAATTGGGTATTTAAAAACAAATGTAGAAATAAAAGTTGAAGTATAATAAACAATGTTAAAGATTAGTTTTAATTATTAATCAAGATTGTGTGTGAATATGTGATAAAGATGTAATATCGTTGTTGTTTTCTTGGCCGACTGTTTTACATATGGTGTTATCTTAAAATTGCTTGTTTTGAATATTTTTTAGATTGAGATTATTAGCTAGTATGTAAAAAAATTAACTCTGTTGAAATTTAATTTTGTATTTATATATAAATAAAATTAACTCTGTTGATTTTTTTTTGTATTTAATCGATAACAGCGAAGTTACGCATGTTAATGTTAGGAAATATATTTTGATGTTAAGCAAAACCTGCTCCATCTCGTTTTACATACATGTTGAAAATTTGGTTGAAATTGATGCATTGTAACGAAAGTTTTTAGTGATGTCCACTTATGAAATTTCCATTTTATTAATATATATATATATATATATATAGTAATATATGTAAATATACGCTATATTTGCATATGTACCATAATTATGAAGTAATAGCTCTAAAGAGTTCAATTAACCAGCTTGGCTATCATGTAATACTAAACAAGATAATAAAGTTTCATTGAAAGTCCGTCATACCCAAAACAGGACGAGAATCCAATTCCGTTAGTTTGTTTGGCTTCCGCCCGTTTTGACGGACAACAAGCAGTTCATCTCTCCCTCTCAGGTAGATCACACCTTCTTGGACCCTGTCTGCGTCTTCGGCTCTAGCCTCTCTCTGAGGTGACATCCAACCTGCCTTGTCCTTTTGGGTTACCCTTTAACGCCTGAAACCACTTTAGGCCCCACGACTGCATAAATCTGACTACCATATATATATATATAAAGAGACAAGGGTCGCCTCTCCCGTCAAAATAGACGTCTAAAACCAGACGCCATCTATATTATATATATGGTAATTTAAACCAACAACCCCATACTGTCTATATAACTTGTAATAAGATTGTCATGTTGTATATAGAAACACATCTATAAATAATTATGCGCATGATTAATCTGTGTCATTACATCGCCCTATGTAATGTAATTTGTACAAAGTGGATAAATAAATAAAATCTGTAATAGATTTAAGAGTTGAGCTAAAGCAGAGATCGAGCATAGTATTGCCAAAACAACAGTCTAAAGATGGAACTCATAAATCAGGTAGATTCACAATTCCCACGACAGGCCACCCACACTGTCACATGTGGTGGAATGCAGAGACCCCTCTCACACCTGGACAGGTAAAGGCGCCCTTTCTCAAACGCCCCTGTCACATAAGGTCCCCCCCCCGTCTTTTAAGCTATAAATACATCACTTTTACAGAGACTTGACAGTTCAGTCAGCTCAGTTCAGTTTAGGTTAGTTCACCCTTAGTGCAAGCCGCGTCGGTCGTATGTTATGTCGATCTCATCCAACATGTAGTTAGGAAGAACTCTTCTATCTCCATCTTTTCGCTCCTGGCTCAACTTTTATCTGTTTACGGAACTTTCTTAGTGCAACTGTGTCTTCGTTTTTTGTGTATGGATATCCCCAGCTTTCCACTCTGCCTCGACCACGACTGCCTGTATTTTGTGAGAACTTTTAAAGGTCTTCCAAGGTGCAGAGAGGTACTGGAAAACTCTACATCCTGACTGTTCCTCTCGGTCAACACAGTACAACAAGAGCTACCAGGACTTCAACTATTATTTCAGTAGTCGACAGGATCTCTACAAAAGCTACTGGAATTCTCATATTATTACATGAGTCGACAGGATCTCATCACAGATAAGTCGACAGCAACTCATCATCTCATTACATATATATATGTTATATTAAAATATTTCATTTAAAATTATGTTAAATTGAAATATATTTTTAGAAATGTTATATAAAGGTATTATTTAAAATGTTATATTAAGATATTGTTTTATTTTTAAATATATTTCATAGATAAAAATATTCTGTTAAATCGGCCGCCAGAGGTCATGCTTCCCATATAAAATCACATTGTTGTTCTTCCCGTTGGCCGGCCTCAAACTTTTGTACATTATGTAAATAAGCTTTTCATTTTTTTATTCTTACGCCTTAAGCCAGGCAGTACTTTAATCAAATTATGTTATTCATATATATTACTTTAGTTCAAATAAAACAATCTCTCATATCAAAACTATTTTCATTATTTTACTTTTCAAGATTATAGCCACGACTGCATCACCATTACAATAATCCTCAACATGATCTAAATTGAAACAGAAATAATATATTTTTTAATTTTTTTTTATAAGAATAGTCGACAGGATATTTACCTGTTTATTTTTTCAAAATGACAAAAGCAAAATTTTCAAATTCAACTATGCAAATCCTTCACCTAATTATATATGCAAATTCTTCTTCAAGCAAACATAATCCTCTTCAATTAAAAATAGACATTTTTACCTACAAAAATAGCTCTTTTCAACCAAAAATAACCTACTATAACAAGACATAGCCCAATACAAGCAAACATAACCATCTTCAAGCAAACATAGTCATCTCCACAGGAAAACATATTCTCCACAAGCAAACAGCCATCTCCGAAAATCAACTCCACCCATCCTCTGCAACACCATCTCCATCTACAGCCATCACACCTTCCGCACAACACCAGCCATCTCCCGAGATCTTCTATCCAGCCCATCATCTATTTAAAGGTACTTTGTATCTACATTTTACATAATTTACCCCGTTTTAACTTTTTCTCTATTGTTTACAATAGTTTTCAATCACTTATTTTATTATAGTTACATCCCTTTTATGTCATTTCTTAAATATATTTGCCATTTAAAATTTAAAATGCTTTATTTTCTCTGCATAATTATTTCTTTATCTCTCCTAAATATATCTCTTTCCATACTTTACAATTAAATATTTACAATTAAGTTAAACCCTTAACAACATATCAGTTTTAATACGCCTTATGCAAAGCAGTCGGCCGGGAGGACAACAACAACAACAATATATAATATATTTCTCACATATTCAATTTTTAATAAAAATTAATCTTTGTTAATCATATTTTCCATTATATATTTTGTTAATGACCACAATACCCTATAGTTTCACATTTCTATCTTATATTTGAAATTCCCAAACTTTTAGTATTTGATATTTTCTTATTTAATCTGATTTCATAATGTTTTTTATTTTTAAAATTTGTATTTTTGCCCACTTTACTTATTTCATATGTAATTATATCTAAAGGCGTACCTAACTATGTAAATTTAGCGAGACCAACATATGTAAATTTTAACTTTTAACAGGAATGGAGGAAATGGTCGTCGGGGAGTCACTATCTCTGAGCATCGGGGCCAATATTTTGGCTAGATAAGTTGCTAACGGAGCTGCAGGGGAGAGGTGACTCCCCGACGACCATTTCCTCCATTCCTTTCTTCATAGGTAAGTTACAACAAACAGCAGTTACACCTGGTACCATCATGGTCTCATTTGATGTTGTTAATTTATATCCCAGTCTCCCCCACCAGCTTATTTTATATTGCACCACAGAATTTCTAATTGAACAAGGTTGCCCCACAGACACCATTTCCAAACTCATTGCACTTATCAAAATCAGTCTTTGCCATAGTATTTTCAAATTCAACCAATCTTACTTCAAACAGACCAAAGGCACCCCTATGGGTAGCCCATTATCCTCTCCCCTTTCAGAAATAGTGATGCGCAAGATAGATAAACGTATTGTTAATATCTTCCCTGACGACATTTTAATCTGGTCTAGATACATAGATGACGTCTTTGCTATAATCAAAATTAACGCCTTTAATGATATACTCAACACATTGAATAATTTCTATCAAGACATAGACTTTACTTCCGAGACTGAAACATGTGACTCTTTGGCATTTTTGGACATACGCATAACAAAAATACGCAATAGATATAATACTGAAGTCTATTATAAACCCACCTTTCACCCAATGTATATAAATTTCTCATCTTTCTGCCCATTAAGCCATAAAATCAATACGGTAAGAACCTTGTCCAAGAGAATATATACCCACTGTAACACTGAGGAGTCAAAGCAAAAGGAAACAAATAACATAATTTCAAATTTAATGTCCTCTGGTTATCCTAAAAAACTTTATTTTAAGGCATTTACATAACCCATCCCGCACCAAGATATATGACAACTATAAATCCATCTGCACAATACCATATTCCTTGCAAAGCATAAAAATAGCTAGAGAACTAAAGAACTTCGGCATCCGCACTTACTTTTCCAACACCCCTAGTATAGGCACTATCTTAAGGAACCCTATTACTAAAGACAACACGCCTCGGAAACACTCTTCAAAGAAACTATGCTGTTTATTCCATAAAATGCAACGATTGCGACAGTGTTTATGTAGGTGAAACTGGCCGTTACATTAAAGACAGAATACAGGAACACGACAGAAACATCAGACATAACGATCCGAAATCACTTATTGTCCAGCACATTTCACAGACAGGACATAGTTTCAACACAACTGATCCAAGATCACATTATTCTAATATACCACATAAACACAAAAGATTGGTTGTCGAGGCCTTGCTATCTCTGAGATATAATAGTATAAACAGACATATTGATGTACCTGAGCCGTATATAAGCTTATTACATAAATAGCCATCGATGTACCCCATGAATTCCCTGTTTTGTTCATTTATTTTAATATCCTTTTAAACTGTTTTACCTTATAAATACTTATAGTTTTATCACAGTTTCCGTCGAACCGTAGGAACGTCCTTTTTGTCTTATTACGCTTTTATCTTAATACCTTGTAATATTCGTATATTATTCTTCTTAACAAATTTTATTAATTTGCTTATGTCTCGATATTCTTTGTAAACAAAAATCCTGAGTATTACCGATTATTTTAAAAAATTTTACAACTAATTTCTAATAATACATATGCAGATTTATTCTTCGTGTATATAGTGTATCATTTTTCTTATTCATTTGATCCTGTAGAAGGGCCACGCTGTGCCCGAAAGCTTGATGTCCTAATAAATTAATGAAGAAACTTATCTCCTGAGTATTTTGTCCTTACCACGCACTTATTTTTTCTCTCATCCCTCTTGGTTGTTTAAACTTCTGTTATTTTGAACTCTTGATAAATTGAAAATTTTTCTATTTTCCTTTGAGTTTCAGATCATCGAGACTCGACTGTATATGCCATTAGGTTTCATATTTTTACAACAAACAATCGTTTGATTAAATATTTTAAAACGACATTTTGAAATTATCCCCATGAGTTTCTTTTCAACGAAAAATCAAAATTTATTCCAAGGAGAAATAACGATTATTTCCAACCTTGGGGATCCCTGGACACTTTATTTTTCCGTTTATCATTACTCTTCACAATTCATTCATTTATACCTCATCCCTAAGGTTGGAAATAATCGTTATTTCTCCTTGGAATAAAATTTGATTTTTCGTTGAAAAGAAACTCATGCGGGATAATTTTCAAATGTCGTTTTACAATCACAAGCCGCATTATATTATATTGTATTATGAATAATTTAGTTCAAAACTTATCATTCTATAGGACTCTATTCAAGTATTATTCTAACATATCCTATATATATTCTGGAGAATTTTTAATCAATCAAAACTAACCTAATTAAAATCAATTAGCGTCAAAGAGAGGTAAGATGACAGAAGCAACAATATTAAGTTTCTCCACTGATTAGTATTCAGGGCTGTGTTATTTAATTACATTTCTCGGTTCTCTTTAATCAATTCTTTGTTTCGTAGCTAAGGTATTAAAATTTTACTATACAATAGATAGGCCTTCGTTCATTAGAATTGTATTTTCAATTCTCTCAATTTTATTATTCAAATTCTCTATACAATCCTAGGACTCTAATTCATTTGTACATGAGACTGAGATATCTATTAAAAAATAAGGCTTATTTTATATTTTAAAAAGATTATTTATTAATCTAATATTTCGATGGACCAATCGTTCAGCTTTTACGAGGTTTTTGTCATGAAGCACGCAGCAGGTCGCGTGCTTCAGGTGAGCCATGGACGTCTTACAAGCTTATTGGGCGATATACCATCTAATATATACATTTGCTTAAAATGTATACATTAGAAAGTTTATCGCACAAAAAGCTTATGACATCCGTGGCTCACCTGAAGCGCGCGACCTGTTGTGTTCTTCATAACAAAAACCTCGTAAAAGCTGAACGATTAGTCTATCGGAATATTGGATTAATAAATAATCTTATTGCAATCCAAAATAAGCCCTATTTTTTAATTATATATATTATGGATTGCTCCATTCTCAGAGTAAGATATATTTATATATATATATATATATGTTATATAAAGGTATTATTTAAAATGTTATATTAAAATATTATTTTATTTGAAAATATATTTCATAGATACAAATATTCTGTTAAATCGACCTCCAGAGGTCACGCTTACCCTATATAAAACCGATTGTTGTTGCTTCACGTGGTCGGCTCAAAACATTTGTACATTATGTAAATAAGCTTTTCATTTTTTTTATTCTTACGCCTTAAGCCAGCAGTATTTTAATCAGATTATGTTCTTATATATTACTTTAGCTCAAATAAAACAGTCTCTGATCAAAACAATTTTTGTTATTATACTTTCAATATTTTAGCCACGACTGCATCACCAATACCATATAGTACTAAAAAGAACCAACAAATAACTGCATTACCATAATCCTCAAATTGATCCAAAATCAAGCAGAAAATCATTTTTTTTTTAAATATAAGATATATATATTTATTACATTATAACGATTTTATAAATATCCATTTCTTGATTTCTCAAGAAGCCTCTGGGAACAAAATATTTTTGGTCGTAGAGGTACAGCATGTACCACACTAATGAGGGTCAACAGCCCGTAACGCGTTAAGTGATGGCTATTATTGATTTATCAATAAAAATAGGGGTTGACCGAAAATCAGGGAACAGGTTAAACCAACGTTTAGTTTATTCCTGTTCCACTAGATGGTGCTATGCCATCCAAAAAAGCTCGTGTGAGTGCGGTCAGGATATGAATATATATATATATATATTAAAAATAAAGAAGGCATCTCCTGACCACGAGCACGTGTGCTTTTTAGATGGCAGAGCTCCATCTAGTGGAGCAAGAATAAACTAAACGTTTATTTAGCTTGCTCCGTGATATTTGGCCAACCCAATTTCTTGATAAATCAAGAAAAGCCATCCACGAACGCGTTTCGCGCTGTTGGCGCTCGTCAGCGTGGAGTAGGCTGTAACCACTGCATCCAAAAATAATTTTTTGGACCCAATGTCTTCTTGAGAAATCAAGAAATGGGTTTTTAAGGCCAAATTTGCGTAAAGACGCTTAACACATGAGAAAACAATAGAAAAAATAAAAGATAAGTGGGTCAGGTGTTGATATTAAAAATAAAGAAGTCATCTCCTGACCACGAGCACATGTGCTTTTTGATGGCAGAGCGCCATCTAGTGGAGCAAGAATAAACTTAACGTTTATTTAGCTTGCTCCGTGATATTTGGCCAACCCAATTTCTTGATAAATCAAGAAAGCCATCCACGAACGCGTTTCGCGCTGTTGGCGCTCTGCCATCTAAAAAGCACATGTGCTCGTGGTCAGGAAATGCCTTCTTCATTTTTAATATCAACACCTGACCCACTTATCTTTTATTTTTTCTATTGTTTTCTCATGTGTTATGCGTCTTTAGGTAAATTTGGTCTTAAATACTCATTTCTTGATTTCTCAAGAAGCCATTGGGTCCAAAAAATCTTTTTGGATGCAGTGGTTACAGCCTACTCCACGCTGACGAGCGCCAACAGCGCGAAACGCGTTCTTGGATGGCTTTTCTTGATTTATCAAGAAATTGGGTTGGCCAAATATCACGGAGCAAGGTAAATAAACGTTTAGTTTATTCTTGCTCCACTAGATGGCGCTCTGCCATCTAAAAAGCACATGTGCTTGTGGTCAAGAGATGCCTTCTTTATTTTTAATATCAACACCTGACCCACTTATCTTTTATTTTTTTTATATTGTTTTCTCATATATATATATATATATATATTTATATTGCAAAAAAGATGCCTATATTTTGAGGATTTGATATATAATTATTGAAAATTTGCTTGATACATGAATATGCTTGTAATATACATGAGTATTCAAATTGCAGTCGTAGTAAAATAATAAAACATATTATTATCACGATTTGTTTTAATTATGTTTAAAGAATATAAAATACATAATTAAGAAAGTGTCTCTTACTAAAGGCTTGAAGAATGAAGAAAAAAAAAGACATCACATATCTACAGAAAGTTTGAGCCGACCAACGGGAATTAACAACATGTTTATATAGAGAAAACGTGATATCTGGTGGTCGACCTCACAGAGCATTTTATTCTATTTATAGATTGAAAGGAGTATCCTGACCACGAGCATATAAGCTTTTTAGATGGCAGAGCGCTATCTAGTGATATAGAAATCAACTAAACGTTCATTTAGTCTGTTCCTTGATATTGTTTTAAAACAATTCCTTTCACATATATATAATTTTACAAATATAAAGAGCAACACTAAAAACTATAGAAAATTTGATCAAACAAGAAACTATAGAATTCTTCATTATTTTCTATTTCAATTACAGATATCTTGCTCGTGGGGGTTTAAAAAGGAGATCGCTGATATATATTTCTGAAATTGATTTACTAGAAAAATTTCCCCCATCTTCTAGTGAGTTATAGAAAGAAATTTTTATTGTGGAATAGATAGAATTAAAAGAGTTAATGGAGAGAGTGTCGACCTGTCCAATGGCAATACCAAGGATATGGTCCCCTGAGGACAGCCATGTTTTATTTACCGTTTGGTATTAATTGAATAAATATTTATAAAGCAGACGGTACATGTTAGATGGCTGGCTTAAATACCCAGAGGAACTTTCCTTGCCAAGAATCGTTGCTTGGTTACCTTCTCTTTATATACGTCATTCCTGAACATACCTATACTGGTAGAGTGACCTTTAACCATATTCTAAACCAATTGTTCATAGATATATGTTATCTATAGTGAAAAATCGCTTCCTGATCACCTTCTATTTGCCTTTCTTGTATAAACCTATAATGCTAGATTGACTTTTAACGATATTTTAAGCGAACTGTGTATAGTAATTTGTCCTTTATTGTGGAAAATCGCTTTCTGATCACCTTATATTTGTATTTCTTGTACATAACTATACCTATAGAATTATCTTTAACGATATTTTAAACGTATTGTGTATATAGAAATATGTTATCTATAGTGGAAAATCGCTTCCTGATCACCTTCTATTTGTCTTTCTTGTACATACATATAACGATAGTGACTTTTAACGATATATTAAACGAATTGTGTAGAAATTTGTCCTTATAGTGTATAATTGCTTCCGGCTACCCTGTCTTTATTGGCATCAATCCTGTACATAATTATACTGATTGAGTGAGCTTCAACAATATTCTAAACATATTGTGTATATATGAAAATGTTCTTTATAGTGAAAATATCTTCTTGATTACCCTCTATTTGTGTTTTTCTTGCACATATCTAAAGATATAGAGTGGGGTTTAACAATATTTTGAACGAATTGTTTGTAGATATTTGTCCATTATAGTGTAGAATCGCTTCTCGGTTACCCACTCTTTATTTGAATTATTCCTGTACATACCTATAACGATAGAGTGACTTTAAACGATATTCTAAACGTATAATGTACATGTAAATATGTTATTTCATAGTGGAAGGTTCTTTCTTGATTACCCTTTTTTTTTGTAAATACCTAAAGCGATATAGTGAGTTTTAACAATATTCTAAACGTATTATGTATATATAAATGTTCTTTATAGTGTAAAATTCTTGATTACCCTCTATTTGTCTTTCTTGTACATACCTATAACCATAGAGTGGGGTTTAACGATATTTTGAACGAATTGTGTATAGAAATTTGTCCTTCATAGCGTAGAATCGCCTTGATTACCATTTGTGTCTTTCTCGTACGTAACTATACCGATAAAATAATCTTTAACGAGATTCTAAACATATTTTGTATAGATATATGTCCTTTATAGTGTAGAATCGCTTCCCGATTGCCCTATCTTTATTCACGTTATTATTTTACGTACGTATACCGATAGAGTGAGTTATTTTAACGATATTTTGAAAGGATTGTGCATAGAAATTTCTCTTTCAAAGTGGAAAATAGTACCCGGTCACCTTATTCGCGTCTTTCCTGTTCCTGTCTATTTCGATGAGGTAATGAGGATTTCCTGAACGAATTGTGTAGAAATTTGTCCTTCATAGCATATAATCGCTTCCCGGTTACCCACTCTTTATTTACGTCATTTCTGAACATACCTATACTGATAGAGTGCCCTTTAACCGTATTCTATACGTATTATGTATATATAAATGTTCTTTATAGTGAAAATTTTCTTCTTGATTACCCTCTATTTCTGTTTCTCTTGTATATACCTATAACGATAGTGTGATTTTAACGATACTTCAAACGAATTGTGTATAGGAAATTGTCCTTTATAGTGGAAATTCGCTTCCTGATCACCTTATATTTGTCTTTCTTGTACATATCTATACCGATATAATGATCTTTAACGATATTTTAAACGTATTGTGTATGGAAATTTGTTCTTTATAGTTTAAAATCGCTTCCTGATCATCTTCTATTTGTCCTTCTTGTATATACCTATAACGAAAGAGTGGGTTTTAGCCATATTTTAAACGAATTGTGTATAGAAAAATATCATTTATAGTGTAAACTAGTTCCCGGTTACCCTCTCTTTATTTACGCCATTCTTGTTCATACCTATAAGGGTAGAGAGATCTTTAAACGATATTCTAAACGTATAATGTATAGAAAAATGTCCTTTATAGTGTAAACTAGTTCCAGGTTACCCTCACTTTATTTACGTCATTCTTGTTCATACCTATAACGGTAGAGTGATCTTTAAACGATATTCTAAACGTATAATGTATAGAAAAATGTCCTTTATAGTGTAAATTAGTTCCAGGTTACACTTTCTTTATTTACGTCATTCTTGTTCATACCTATAACGGTAGAGTGATCTTTAAACGATATTCTAAACGTGTAGTGTATAGAAAAATGTCCTTTATAGTGAAAAAAGGTTCCAGGTTACCCTCTCTTTATTTACGTCATTCTTGTTCATACCTATAACGGTAGAGTGATCTTTAAACGATATTCCAAACGTATAATGTATAGAAAAATGTCCTTTATAGTGTAAACTAGTTCCAGGTTACCCTCTCTTTATTTACGTCATTCTTGTTCATACCTATAACGGTAGAGTGATCTTTAAACGATATTCTAAACGTATGATGTATAGAAAAATGTCCTTTATAGTGTAAACTAGTTCCAGGTTACCCTCACTTTATTTACGTCATTCTTGTTCATACCTATAACGGTAGAGTGATCTTTAAACGATATTCTAAACGTATAATGTATAGAAAAATGTCCTTTATAGTGTAAATTAGTTCCAGGTTACACTTTCTTTATTTACGTCATTCTTGTTCATACCTATAACGGTAGAGTGATCTTTAAACGATATTCTAAACGTGTAGTGTATAGAAAAATTTCCTTTATAGTGAAAAAAGTTTCCAGGTTACCCTATCTTTATTTACGTCATTCTTGTTCATACCTATAACGGTAGAGTGATCTTTAAACGATATTCCAAACGTATAATGTATAGAAAAATGTCCTTTATAGTGTAAACTAGTTCCAGGTTACCCTCTCTTTATTTACGTCATTCTTGTTCATACCTATAACGGTAGAGTGATCTTTAAAACGATATTCTAAACGTATAATGTATAGAAAAATGTCCTTTATAGTGAAAAAAGGTTCCAGGTTACCCTCTCTTTATTTACGTCATTCTTGTTCATACCTATAACGGTAGAGTGATCTTTAAACGATATTCTAAACGTATAAAGTATAGAAAAATGTCCTTTATAGTATAAACTAGTTCCAGGTTACCCTCTTTACGTCATTCTTGTTCATACCGATAACGGTAGAGTGATCTTTAAACGATATTCTAAACGTATAATGTATAGAAAAACGTCCTTTATAGTTTTACCTAGTTCCAGGTTACCCTTTCTTTATTTACGTTATTCCTGTTCATACCTATAACGGTAGAGTGATCTTTAAACGATATTCTAAACGTATAATGTATAGAAAAATGTCCTTTATAGTTTTAACTAGTTCCAGGTTACCCTCTCTTTATTTACGTCATTCTTGTTCATACCTATAACGGTAGAGTGATCTTTAAACGATATTTTAAACGTATAATGTATAGAAAAATGTCCTTTATAGTGTAAACTAGTTCCAGGTTACCCTCTCTTTACATACGTCATTCTTGTTCATACCTATAACGGTAGAGTGATCTCTTTTAACGATATTCTAAACGTATAATGTTTAGAAAAATGTCCTTTATAGTGTACATTAGTTCCAGGTTACCCTCTCTTTATTTACGTCATTCTTGTTCATACCTATAACGGTAGAGTGATCTTTAATCGATATTCTAAACGTATAATGTATAGAAAAATGTCCTTCATAATGTAAACTAGTTCCAGGTTACCCTTTCTTTATTTACGTCATTCTTGTTCATACCTATAACGGTAGAGTGATCTTTAAACGATATTTTAAACGTATAATGTATAGAAAAATGTCCTTTATAGTGTAAACTAGTTCCAGGTTACCCTCTCTTTACATACGTCATTCTTGTTCATACCTATAACGGTAGAGTGATCTCTTTTAACGATATTCTAAACGTATAATGTTTAGAAAAATGTCCTTTATAGTGTAAATTAGTTCCAGGTTACCCTCTCTTTATTTACGTCATTCTTGTTCATACCTATAACGGTAGAGTGATCTTTAAACGATATTCCAAACGTATAATGTATAGAAAAATGTCCTTTATAGTGTAAACTAGTTCCAGGTTACCCTCTCTTTATTTACGTCATTCTTGTTCATACCTATAACGGTAGAGTGATCTTTAAACGATATTCCAAACGTATAATGTATAGAAAAATGTCCTTTATAGTGTAAACTAGTTCCAGGTTACCCTCTCTTTATTTACGTCATTCTTGTTCATACCTATAACGGTAGAGTGATCTTTAAACGATATTCCAAACGTATAATGTATAGAAAAATGTCCTTTATAGTGTAAACTAGTTCCAGGTTACCCTCTCTTTATTTACGTCATTCTTGTTCATACCTATAACGGTAGAGTGATCTTTAAACGATATTCCAAACGTATAATGTATAGAAAAATGTCCTTTATAGTGTAAACTAGTTCCAGGTTACCCTCTCTTTACATACGTCATTCTTGTTCATACCTATAACGGTAGAGTGATCTCTTTTAACGATATTCTAAACGTATAATGTTTAGAAAAATGTCCTTTATAGTGTAAATTAGTTCCAGGTTACCCTCTCTTTATTTACGTCATTCTTGTTCATACCTATAACGGTAGAGTGATCTTTAAACGATATTCTAAACGTGTAGTGTATAGAAAAATGTCCTTTATAGTGAAAAAAGGTTCCAGGTTACCCTCTCTTTATTTACGTCATTCTTGTTCATACCTATAACGGTAGAGTGATCTTTAAACGATATTCCAAACGTATAATGTATAGAAAAATGTCCTTTATAGTGTAAACTAGTTCCAGGTTACCCTCTCTTTATTTACGTCATTCTTGTTCATACCTATAACGGTAGAGTGATCTTTAAACGATATTCTAAACGTATGATGTATAGAAAAATGTCCTTTATAGTGTAAACTAGTTCCAGGTTACCCTCACTTTATTTACGTCATTCTTGTTCATACCTATAACGGTAGAGTGATCTTTAAACGATATTCTAAACGTATAATGTATAGAAAAATGTCCTTTATAGTGTAAATTAGTTCCAGGTTACACTTTCTTTATTTACGTCATTCTTGTTCATACCTATAACGGTAGAGTGATCTTTAAACGATATTCTAAACGTGTAGTGTATAGAAAAATTTCCTTTATAGTGAAAAAAGTTTCCAGGTTACCCTATCTTTATTTACGTCATTCTTGTTCATACCTATAACGGTAGAGTGATCTTTAAACGATATTCCAAACGTATAATGTATAGAAAAATGTCCTTTATAGTGTAAACTAGTTCCAGGTTACCCTCTCTTTATTTACGTCATTCTTGTTCATACCTATAACGGTAGAGTGATCTTTAAACGATATTCTAAACGTATAATGTATAGAAAAATGTCCTTTATAGTGAAAAAAGGTTCCAGGTTACCCTCTCTTTATTTACGTCATTCTTGTTCATACCTATAACGGTAGAGTGATCTTTAAACGATATTCTAAACGTATAAAGTATAGAAAAATGTCCTTTATAGTATAAACTAGTTCCAGGTTACCCTCTTTACGTCATTCTTGTTCATACCGATAACGGTAGAGTGATCTTTAAACGATATTCTAAACGTATAATGTATAGAAAAACGTCCTTTATAGTTTTACCTAGTTCCAGGTTACCCTTTCTTTATTTACGTTATTCCTGTTCATACCTATAACGGTAGAGTGATCTTTAAACGATATTCTAAACGTATAATGTATAGAAAAATGTCCTTTATAGTTTTAACTAGTTCCAGGTTACCCTCTCTTTATTTACGTCATTCTTGTTCATACCTATAACGGTAGAGTGATCTTTAAACGATATTTTAAACGTATAATGTATAGAAAAATGTCCTTTATAGTGTAAACTAGTTCCAGGTTACCCTCTCTTTACATACGTCATTCTTGTTCATACCTATAACGGTAGAGTGATCTCTTTTAACGATATTCTAAACGTATAATGTTTAGAAAAATGTCCTTTATAGTGTACATTAGTTCCAGGTTACCCTCTCTTTATTTACGTCATTCTTGTTCATACCTATAACGGTAGAGTGATCTTTAATCGATATTCTAAACGTATAATGTATAGAAAAATGTCCTTCATAATGTAAACTAGTTCCAGGTTACCCTTTCTTTATTTACGTCATTCTTGTTCATACCTATAACGGTAGAGTGATCTTTAAACGATATTTTAAACGTATAATGTATAGAAAAATGTCCTTTATAGTGTAAACTAGTTCCAGGTTACCCTCTCTTTACATACGTCATTCTTGTTCATACCTATAACGGTAGAGTGATCTCTTTTAACGATATTCTAAACGTATAATGTTTAGAAAAATGTCCTTTATAGTGTAAATTAGTTCCAGGTTACCCTCTCTTTATTTACGTCATTCTTGTTCATACCTATAACGGTAGAGTGATCTTTAAACGATATTCCAAACGTATAATGTATAGAAAAATGTCCTTTATAGTGTAAACTAGTTCCAGGTTACCCTCTCTTTATTTACGTCATTCTTGTTCATACCTATAACGGTAGAGTGATCTTTAAACGATATTCCAAACGTATAATGTATAGAAAAATGTCCTTTATAGTGTAAACTAGTTCCAGGTTACCCTCTCTTTATTTACGTCATTCTTGTTCATACCTATAACGGTAGAGTGATCTTTAAACGATATTCCAAACGTATAATGTATAGAAAAATGTCCTTTATAGTGTAAACTAGTTCCAGGTTACCCTCTCTTTATTTACGTCATTCTTGTTCATACCTATAACGGTAGAGTTATCATCAAGGATATTCTAAACGTATTGTGTATAGAAAAATGCCCTTTATAGTCAAATACCGCTTCCATTTTCCCCTTTCTTTTACATACATAAACCGATTAAGAGATCATTTAACGATACTTTGAAAGGATTGCGCATAGATATTTCTCCTTCATAGTGGAAAATAGTACCCGGTTACCCTCTATTATGCGTCTTTCTTGTACCTACCTATTTCAATAGAGTTATCTATAACGATTTCCTAAACAAATCGTGCATAAATTTATCCTTTATAGTGTAGAATCGTTGCTCGGTTGCCTTCTTTTTATTTGAATTAGTCTTGTACATTACGCTCGGTCGTCTTTTTTTTTTTAAGAAAAAAGAGGCATATTTGTTCACACTTAGTTTGCTGGTGTATCTTCAATACAGGTCACTGTAATATATTTCCGAATTTTTGTCTGAATCTCAATATACATGCTAAAAGGTACAACTTCTTTAAGTTTTGTTTACACTTTGTTATCTCGTGTGTCTTCAATAAAGGTCACTGTAATATTTTTCCGAGTTATTGTCTGAATCCCGATATACTTGCAAAAAGGTACAACTTCTTTAAGTTTTGTTGACACTTGGTTATCTCGTGTGTCTTCAATAAAGGTCACTGTAATATCTTTCAGAGATTTTGTCTGAATCCTCATATACGAAGGTGTGTTCAAATAGTATCGCGACTTTTGAATTTTCGTGGGTTAGGTATATCTTTTTGTGGTTTTATGTTGGTACTCATGTCTCTCACTTATGCCGACAAGCTCGGCCATTTTTAATATTCACTCAATTGTTGACAGCTTATTTGCTTGCAGGTGTTTTGGATCGTCTTCGATTTTTACCTTTTAAAAAAATGGATCAAAGAACCTGTATCAAATTTTGTGTAAAAAACGAAATTAAGTACGCGGATGCATTCCGAATGTTGACTGTGGCATACGGAGAAGCTACCTTGGACCGAAACTACGTTTATCGGTGGTACAAAATGTTCTCAGAAGGCCGAGAAGATGTGAACGACGAAGAGCGTGCCGGACGCCCGAGCATTTAAACAACAGACGAAAAAATTAATGAAGTGGAGAAAATGATATTGGCCAATCGTCGAATCACTGTTAGAGAAGTTGCTGAGGACCTAAATTTATCGATTGGCTCGTGCCATTAGATTTTTATCAATGATTTGGCATGAGACGGGTCGCCGCGAAATTCGTACCAATATTGCTCAATTGCCACCAAAAACAGCATCGCATGAACATTGCTAATGAGATGTTGGACTCTGTCCGCGACGACCCAAATTTGCTCCAGAGGGTCATAACTGGTGACGAAGCGTGGATTCATGGATATGACGTGGAAACCAAAGCTCAATCATCTCAATGGAAGCTGCCGCACGAACCAAGACCGAAAAAAGCGCGCCAAGTTCGGTCGAATGTGAAGGTTTTGCTGACAGTTTTCTTTGATTGCAGGGGCGTGGTGCATCATGAGTTCTTGCCACAGGGTAGAACGGTCAATAAGGAATATTACCTGCTAGTTATGCGCAATTTGCGTGAAGCAATCCGCCAGAAACGCCCGGATTTGTGGAAGAACAAAAATTGGCTTTTGCACCACGATAACGCCCCTGCTCACACATCGTTGCTTGTGCGCGACTTTTTGGCCAAAAACAACACACTAATGATGCGGCAGCCACCGTATTCCCCAGATCTGGTCCCCTGCGACTTTTTCTTGTTCCCTAAACTGAAGAGGCCCATGAAAGGACGACGTTACGCTACGCTTGACGAGATAAAGACGGCATCGAAGAAGGAGCTGAAAAAGATTTTTTAAAAATGATTTTTGAAGTGCTTCGAAGATTGATAAAACCGTTGGCACAAGTGTATAATATCTAATGGGGATTACCTTGAAAGGGACAAAATAGGTAATCATGAATAAATAATTTTTGAAAAAACACAAAAGTCGCGATACCTTTTGGACACACCTTGTACATACTAATTGATACAAATTTCTCATGTTTTGTCACAATGATTGTATTTTTATTCACAGACGTTTTGTTTACTCTCTGCACCTTCCTTAGGTAGAATGCCCTCCGAAAAAAGATAGCAATCGGTTACTGAAACGTCGAAAATATTCATGAAGTTTGATATTTATATACATTTTTTTCTAACAAAATACACAACCAGCGAATTATTTTTACGAATTTATTTTAATACTTTGTTAAATATTTCCTTTTAATACCAGTATATTTATATAAGAAGAGAAATATAATATCAATAACAACACAAAACACAAAATATATTCTTTCATAGTTATTTCGATATCCTTAATACACGTGGTATAGGCCATAATAATCATGGTGAGTAAAAGTAGGCGACTGCTTTTAATGTAAGTGCACCACATGTCTACACATGTGAAAAGCAGTTTGACTTTACACTTACAAATACCAGAAGCCCGATTCGTTACTTGCACTCGCTGGTGAGTGCACCACAATTACAATATTCGGGGGCCATTGGAGAATCGAATTTTTAAAAATCAGTTAAAAGTGCCCATCGCGGGAATCGAACCCGGGTCGTAGCGATTGAAAACCAACGTTTTAGACCATCCTTGCACCGACCCTCAGTTTAAACTTTAATACCATTATGTATTTATTTGAAAACTACTTCTTTTTTTTATGAACTGATAATTTATATTATGCTTATTGTACATATTGCCAGACACTTCTTTCTTTTGTAAACAGTTCTTTTTTCTTGTTTTTTTCTCCCTTTCTCACTGTTAACATCATATGACTATTCTATTCACGGCCTAAAATTATTGTATAAATATGTATAAACAAATATGGAGGCATATATGTATGACAGCCTAAGTGTGATTAGGGGGACATATCGCTTTATATTGCAATAAAATAAATTATTTATTTCAACTAATCTTTGTCTCACTCCTTTCGCTACCGACCACAACTCTGCGTTTGATTATAAGACTTCCCTCAGGAACCTATTACACGCTTCCGTATAATTGATATATCATTCTTCTTTTTTTTTTTGTAAGTAAAATTTACATTCGACAATCTAAACATTACTTAATAAATAAATACTTTTTTTTATTCTCTCCTCACGAATATAAGATTTTTTTAAACATTTATTTTATCATTGACTATCTATATTTTTCAACCAAAGTTTTAGAACAAACCACTTTGAATATTTTTTAAATATGCATAATTAACCTACCTATTTTTTAATTCACTAATATAGGATTGATTTATATATTCTATATAACTGTGATAAAATTTTAATATATAATTAGCCTAAAGTAATTGAAAATACAAACTACATGATAAGTAAATAACCATCTTTCCTATTTTCACGGCTGCATTTTCAATTCTCTATCTTCTTAAGCAACATTATATTCATAACATATATACTATTTTTGACGCTTATTGTCTTTTTTTCTGTTATGTTGAATTGGTAACTGGTCTGAGCAATATGTTGATAGATCATAAGAACATTGGTAGTTTGTTCTGATATTTCTATTACTTTTAACTTTATATACTTAAAAGCGCTAACCACGGACGCGTTTTGGGCTGTTGGCTTCTCTTGATTAATCAAGAATAGGTATTTGGGGCCAATTATGGAATAATTTAAAATCAACGATAATAGTTGATATTTATTCCGATAGATGGCGCAAGCTATCAGCAACTCTCAGTTTCACGATAAGTAGATTCCTTTTTTTTCTTGAGTATACAGATTTAACAGTAATAGAAACATCAGAAAACTAAAGACCAACGTTTTATGATCTATCAACATATTGCACAGACCGGTCACCAATTCAACATAAGAAACTAAATGTCACTACAAAAGTTTTAAGAACAAATATCAACGGTTACTTTATTTGCACGATAGGTAGATGCCTTTTTCTTAATTACTGCACCTTATCCCAGTAAAATATCACATTTGTACTATTTATCCTGTATATTTAGCTATGCTCTGAACTTATGCAATGATTATCTTTTACCTATATGCATAACAAACAGACCAAAGCTACATTACTCCAGTACCTTCTTTTATTACTGATCTATACATGTAAAAGAGAGGAAAATGTGAAAGAAAATTACTTCAATATAAATTACCTTCAACCAAATATACATCAACGATCTCTAATGAATGGCTTAGAATCGTTCAGCTCTCTCTATCTATAATTTCACCATTAAATCATTGAAATAATGAAAGATTTCAAATTCTCTTCCTCAAATAATCATATTTTTACGTGATGTCAGTTTGAATGAAGATCTATCACGACATCCATCTGTATGAAATCATTACCTTTTTTCTATTAACATAATTTGCTCTTTTAGATTAAACATTAGTATCAACCCATTTCTTTCTATTTGATTCCTATATTCAATGTTCTATATACGCTGTCATTAGAAAATGGGTATTTTTGAAGTACACTCAATAGACAAAACTTAAGGAAGTTGTACCTTTTACCATGTATATCGGGATTCAGACAATAACTCTGAAAGATATTACAGTGACCTTTATTGTAGACACGCGAGATAACCAAGTGTGAACAAAACTTAAGGAAGTTGTACTTTTTAGCATGTATATCAGGATTGAGACAATAACTCTGAAAGATATTACAGTGACCTTTATTGAAGACACACGAGATAACCAAGTGTGAACAAAACTTAAGGAAGTTGTACCTTTTAACATGTATATCGGGATTAAGACAATAACTCTGAAGGGTATTACAGTGACCTTTATTGAAGACACACGAGATAACCAAGTGTGAACAGAACTTAAGGAAGTTGTACCTTTTAGCATGTATATCGGGATTCAGAAAATAACTCTGAAAGATATTACAGTGACCTTTATTGAAGACACACGAGATAACCAAGTGTGAACAAAACTTAAGGAAGTTGTACCTTTTAACATGTATATCGGGATTAAGACAATAACTCTGAAGGTTATTACAGTGACCCTTATTGAAGATACACGAGATAACCAAGTGTGAACAAAACTTAAGGAAGTTGTACCTTTTAGCATGTATATCGGGATATTCAGACAATAACTCTAAAATATATTACAGTGACCTTTATTGAAGACACACCAAATATTTCTCTTATCATAGAGAAACAGCGTTAAATATAGTTATGCAAATATCATGTAAAGATGGCGCTCAATTCCAAAATATATATATATATATTTTTATGTTTAATTTAAAAATAGGCATATCATGACCGTTAACATGAGCGGTCCATATTATCGGACAACCTCATTTTCTTGATAAATCAAGAATTTATTATAATTTGAATTTTAGATATAGGGGGGTCAAAAATTTCTGTTTTGATGGGAAAGGCGCCCTATACTTTCATAGATCAATTTTCCCATGACAAAATTTCCATCAATATATTGGCCTAAGATTTGGCCATGCACTTTGCCAACAAACACCTCTTTGGCAGATTGTGAAGGTTCCATTCGAACTTTGTGGATCTCATGGAATAAAGTCCGCCCTGAACAGACGAGGGCCATTAACCCGAAACCATGGTCACCAGGTAGACGTTTCTCAGTTAACCAAAGTTGGTATTATGGGTTTGTCACCTACCCGAGGCCGCTAGTTTGGAGCGACGGTCAATAGATGGCGTCTAGTTTTGACGTCTATTTTGACGGAGGAATCACCCTATTCTTTAATATATTAGTATATTAGTTCGTATAGCATTCAATGTTAAATTCAATGTTATATACATTGATATATATTTGCGCCAGAGAGAAAGAGAGAGAGAGAGAAAGAAAACCTCAAGAATGACTCGTGTCATATGCGTTGTCGAATGTGAAAAAAAAATAGGCCAAAATATTCAGCTGGTCTAATATCTTTATAGAGAATTTATCCATCTCTAATACCATTTTACACCTTCAATACATTGTATAGCCTGTTGGTAAAAAAGTTTTATAAACCGTCAATTCTTCACAGCCGCGAACCGGGATTTTATACTGCGTTGGAGCTTCATTACTTTAATGGATCCCGTTTTGCTCAAAATTTCCAAACCTAATAATAAATAAAAGTAACCAAACAGTAGTCTGTCATAAATTTAAGTGCAGAAGTCGAATTGCACACACTTCTACATGTGTAGACATGTACTACATTAAAAACATTTATATGATTATTGATTATGATGATGTAGCAAAATATTATTTTTGAACATATCATTGCTTTTGATAATTATATTTTTTTCTACTCATTATAAATATCCCTCATTGCTTTCTGGTAGTTTATAATTGTTAAATTGTTCTTGGGCCATAAATAAATTGCCGTGTTATTCTAAAGTTTTTCTTTACTTATTTTCTACGTGACAATATTATAATGACCGGACCCATAGAGAATAAGGATAATGAATTTTTCGAATAATTTCATAATTGTTGCAACGTCATGGGAAGTGCGTAATTACATCATTATTCGATTGGTCCATATTTTGAATACGTGAGAACATTTTTATTTAATATTTAAAAATATTTCTTATTATTTTTAAATTTTAAGTATGATTAAAATTTACAATTATAAATAATATTCTATGAAATAAGATAAACAACGAGAAGAATAAAAAAAGGAAAAAAGAAGAACAGGCAACAACAGATACTTTACGTGGCTCTTATATATCCTTTCTTTTAATTTTATATGTTAATAAATATTTTAATGATTATATAATTGACGTGATCCCTATCTTCCCATTTAAACACCAACAAAAACCAACACGAAAAAAGTAAAACATCAAATAAATTAAATTATTTTTATAATTGATTATTTTTACAGAGAGAAATGAAACAACGGATAGAACGAATAAAACAAAATAATCACAAGTGGAATGCTAACGTAAAGGATTTATATTTAAGCCTATAACATACATATAGGTTGAAATGCATCTCCTGATCGTGCAAATCAAATTTTCTGATGCCATCTGTCGGAATAAATAATAATTATCGTTAAATTTCCCAGAATTAGCCATATATCCATTCTTGATTAATCAAGAAAATATAACCATAGGCGTTTCGGGCTGTTGTCCCTTATCAGTGTGGTTTCAAGAAATCTGGAAAATTTAAAAACCAACGATTAGAAGATGCCTTTTTCTTGGTTTATCCACTTGATCCCAGTATAATTCCACTTTTGTACTATTTTTCATATATATTTTGGTAAATTAATCTTCCAAAACCGCTGCGAGTGTTCACCACTGATAAACAAAACCTCCCAATATTTAGGCTATCACAGTAAAAACAGTAGAAATTTATTTTATCATAAAGAGAAAATAAGACACTATTTTATTTATTTAAATATAGAAGGCGCGCAAAAGCCTCAAAAATAATCTTCAATATTGTTGCACCAGGTTGCGGCTTGGCAGACTCTTCAGCCATGATTCTCTCCTGTGCTGGGTCTTGCATCTTACCAGAGCGTGTTTCAACCATCCTACAAATTTATATAAGGGAATAATGAGATAAGTCTACTTTAAGTAACCTCCAGAATGCTTTATTTATTTTCTCACATCAAAGAGAGCAGTGAAGTCACACGTGTACCTAAATACAAATGATGATAATCTAATCTGTTTTAAATAAATATCATAGAATATTTTATATAAAAATAAATAAATATATAATTTAAATTTCAAATATATTAAAAATAATATAAGAAATACGCCATTAATCATGATGTAACAATATTATATAATTATATATATTTGTTTTGAAAATAGAGCAATCCATATATTTTATGTATTTATTACTAATTTTTCAAATTATAAAATAGAACTCATTTTTTCCTTTAATATTTTAAGATATTTTAAATATTTGATTGCAATTTTTGTAATAATATTTTCATGCACATATTTCTCCCTACTACTCTGTATTTTATTTGATTTCAACTGTGATATTATAACACTATGCGGCGCTGAGTTTGTGTATACAAAAATGTTATGCCTCGATAAAGGTTGGCGTTCAGCCAGCCGAAATATTGGCAAAATAAATATTTTATTAAATCCAATATACTCATTTTTATTATTTAATAATATATGTGTACTCTATTATATATCAATTTTCTCAATTTATATTGACACTATTTTTAAAATATAAAAACAATGTATATTTATTTTGAAAACAAAGCATAATTCATTAATTTTTACTCGGCATATAATTTTGTTTTGAATATTTTTATTGATCTTTTTATTTTAAATAAATTGTGATAATATTATTTTAAAACCTACTACTGAATGTATGCTGTGATTAATAAAATGGAAATATTATTATATATAAATTGATTAATTGGTTAAAATTACCCTTGTTCTGGGGTTCAAATAAAGAAGATAAGAAATAGAGATCAAAGAAGTATGGTTGGCATTGAAAGCGGATAGACGTAATCTCCTCAGCTTCTTACCCAAAGATGCTTGAGGAATTTCCCTTCAATATTCCTTTAGCTTCTTCCAAGCACCATTCTGATGCTATTCTATTTTATTCTAGATCGCAATATGATACAATCACTGGAAACTATATTTCAATTCAGTTATAGGTTTTCCAAACTGCATTATAAATATGTTATGAATTATAATTAATACTATTTGGTATATCCTTTTGTTTTTCTTGATAATTACTATGTTTGATGTTATTGTGTATGTGAAAAGATAAGTATTAAATTCATTAAGAGTAATTATCTTTAGCTATTATATAATTTCTGGAATGTTTTCGTATTATTTATCATTTTTTAATAAAATTATGTTGCATTAGAACTACACAATGCTACAGAGCTTCAGATATCTGCTTGCATCTCTACCACAGCAGGACAATAACCTCCATCTTTGAATATATGGTAGGTATATATATATAGTATGAATATACACGTATATGTAAGTACTTGTATATGTAAGTGAGTCAAATCACTTATGTAATAAAATAAACAAACACCAATATTTAAACAAGTACATATTGAAAGTAAAGTATATAATCTATAAAAAAAAAACAATTAAGATTTCACGGGATTTCTCTAAAAACTCAGGTCTAATAAATCAAGCATATATAATGTGAGTGAAGTAAATCAATTCTGAATAAAATGAGCAAACACAAATAATCAGCCCAGTACCTAGCGACATTTAATATATTTCAAATATATAACTGCCAACTCTGATTAAACGTAGTTTCTCTAACAATCCAATGATTTTTCTAATGAATCTGGAATACCATATGTATATTTCTTCTCAATGTATAATTTTCTTACAACATAAACCTTAGATTATTAAAACATTGGATCAGTAAACATGAGGGCAACCATTTCGTTCAATTACATTACTTTATTTTTCATATAACATTTTTGTAAACAAAAAAGGTGATGATGATAAATTCAATGAATATTTACACAATCATAGAAAAATTATATTAAACCTTTATAAACATAGATATTCTAACTAAATTAAACACCATATAATATATGAGGGAGAAAATAGAATCTGTAATAAACACCAATTTAAACAAGTATATATTGAGAGTAAAATATTCTAACAAAAAGACCAATCCACATTTCACGGGATTTGTCTAACAATTCAGGCCTAATAAATCAAGCACTGCATATATAATGTAATCTAAATAAATCAATGCTGTAATGAAATAAACATAGCCCAATTTAAACAAGTACATATTGAAAGTAAAGTATATAATCTATCAATAAGACCAATAAAGATTTCACGGGATTTCTCTAACAACCTGAGGCCTAATAAATTAAGACCAGCATATATAATATTAGTGAAGAAAATAGATTCTGTAAAAAAATTAGAAAACATTAATATATAGCAGAGAACCTATCGAAAGCAAAGTAATTTATTTTAAATATATAACTGCCAACTCAGATTGAACGTAGTTTCTCTAACAATCCAATGATTTTTCTAATGAATCTGGAATACCATATAATATATAAGTGAGAAAAATAGAATCTGTAATAAACAAACACGAGTACATATTGAAAGTAAAATATATAATCTATCAAAAAGACCAATCCACATTTCACGGGATTTGTCTAACAACCTAGGCCTAATAAATCAAGCATATATAATGTAAGTGAACCAAATCAATTCCCGACAAGTCGCCATCCGTCACAGTTGACACTTATAAAACATGATTGGGCCGGGTGGTTCTGACGCTCTGGACCTGGATTTACCACTTCCGTCGGTGACGCCACGCCCTGGACTCACGGCACGCGACAACGGGGTGACGATAACGAGGGTTTGCGTGATCACGCAATCACATCTTCGTATAGCTCACGTATAGAAATATATAAATCATAGCAATAAATATTCAGAAATTTACGATAAAATAGAACCTACCTTCACTCAAATGTTTATAAGAAAAATAATAATTTGATATCTTAAAACTGATTTTTTAATTACATTATCTAACATTTTGCGTGTTCTGATACATAGATTACATTCCTACATAATATATATTTTTATATTATCTCTAATACACATGGTCCAGGTCATGATTTTTTTCTTATCCCTAATACACCTGGAACAAGTCATGATAATCATGGTGGGTAGAAGTAGGCGATTGATTTTACTGTAAGTGAACCACATGTCTACACATGTGAAAAGCAGTTTGACCATACACTTACAAAGTGCCAGTGTCCCGTACAGGTCATGATAAACATGGTGAGTAGAAGTTAGCGACTGTTTTTACTGTAAGTGAACCACATGTCTACACATGTGAAAAGCAGTTTGACCATACACTTACAAAGTGCCAGTGTCCCGTACAGGTCATGATAAACATGGTGAGTAGAAGTTAGCGACTGTTTTTACTGTAAGTGAACCACATGTCTACACATGTGAAAAGCAGTTTGACCATACACTTACAAAGTGCCAGTGTCCCGTACAGGTCATGATAAACATGGTGAGTAGAAGTTAGCGACTGTTTTTACTGTAAGTGAACCACATGTCTACACATGTGAAAAGCAGTTTGACCATACACTTACAAAGTGCCAGTGTCCCGTACAGGTCATGATAAACATGGTGAGTAGAAGTTAGCGACTGTTTTTACTGTAAGTGAACCACATGTCTACACATGTGAAAAGCAGTTTGACCATACACTTACAAAGTGCCAGTGTCCCGTACAGGTCATGATAAACATGGTGAGTAGAAGTTAGCGACTGTTTTTACTGTAAGTGAACCACATGTCTACACATGTGAAAAGCAGTTTGACCATACACTTACAAAGGTCAAGTGTCCCGTACAGGTCATGATAAACATGGTGAGTAGAAGTTAGCGACTGTTTTTACTCTAAGTGCACCACATGTCTTACACATTTGAAAAGCTTTTCAACTATATTCGAATATACATCAATTTATCGTTGAATTTTGAATTGTATAAATGGTATTTGGTTAAATCTGTAATAATTCAAAATCCAACGATTGGTCATTTTCATTCTGACAAACAAGCCGCGTGGTCGCACGGCCGAAAGAAAGAGAGTAATAACATATTTATATAATAACACCATAATAAAACTTATGCAATATATAATACAATATAATGCGGCTTATGATTGTAGAACGACATTTGAAAATTATCCCGCATGTGTTTCTTTTCAACGAAAAATCGAAATATTTATTTTAAGGAGAAATAACGATTATTTCTAACCTTAGGGATGAAGTATGAAAGTATGAATTGTTAGGAGTAATGATAAACGGATAAAAAAAAGTGTCCAGGGATGGGAATCAATAATTAGAGAGCTTACAATTATAATAAACCTATTTCTAGTGTTGTGTGTCTTATAATAATATGTTATAGTAATATAACACATCTATTTAATATTGTCATAATAAATGTTAATGGAAGAATAATATCACATTATAGAAATCAATCGAATTTCAGCTAACAAATAAAACTAGGTGAAAAAAAAAGTACAAATGTGACAGTGTACTGGGATAAGGTGCATAAATTAAGAAAAAGGCATTTCCTTATCGTGCAACTGAAAGTTGCTGATGGCTTGCGCCATCTATCGGAATAAATAACAACTAGTCTCGTTGATTTTTAATTATTCCAGAATTGGCTAAATACCCCTTCTTGATTAATCAAGAAAAGCTAATCACGGACTCGTTTCGGGGCTGTTGGCCCTCATCAGCCTGGTGCAAGCTGTACCTCAACGACCAAAAAACTGGTCATTCAGTCATCCTGAAAAGTCATGAAACGGGTAGTTATAAAATAAAACTATGTTTAAAGGGTTGTCTTACACTAATGTATCACAGTAATAACACATCTATAAAATATTGGCATAATAAATATTAATGGAAGAACGATATCACAATATAAAAATGCATAGATTTTTAGCTTAAAAATAAAACTATGTGAATTAATAGTACAAATGTGATATTGTACTGGGATATTATTCCGATAGATGGCGCTAGCCATCAGCAACTTTCAGTTGAACGATAAGAAGATGTATTTTTCTTTATTTATTTAAAGGGTTGTCTTACAATAATAGATTATAGTAATAATGCATTCATACAATATTCCCATAATAAATATTAATGGAAAATGATATAAAAATGCATCGATTTTTTAGCTTACAAATAGAACTACATTTAAAGTGTTATCCTACAATAATGATTTTGGTAATAATACATTCATACAATATTGTCATGATAAATATTAATGGAAGAATGATATTAAAATATAAAAATGCATCGATAATAATATCTAAAAAACAAAGAAAAAACCTTTTTAAAAAAGGTTGACATGCAATAATGTTTTACATGGGCTATAGTTACTGGGTAGAAACGCCAGAATACCGATTTTTAATATCACATTTTCTTTCTTGGAAAGGATCGAATTTAATTTTGATAAAATTAAGCACATCTCCTAGGTTGCATATCTGAAGCGATATTCTTTGTTGGTTGGTTAAACTGTGTTATATACATCTCAGTCTTTATATTGAAATTTCTCTACTCTCAATATAACCTGTGTTTTAACATTAAATTATATATTTTTTCTTATCCCTAGTACACGTGGTACAGGCCATGATAATCATGGTGGGAATAAGTAGACGACTACTTTTACTGTAAGTGCACCACATGTCTACACATGTGAAAAGTAGTTCGACTTTGCACTTACAAATGTACCAGAGATCCGTTTGTTTACTTGCCCTCGCTGGTGGGGTTGGACTTTTGCAAGAATCGGAGGCCATTGGCGCATTTGTTTAAACAGAAAAAAGTGCATAATGCGGGAATCGAACCCGGGTCTAGTGGTCGAAAACCGAGGGTTTAGACCATCCTTCCACCGACCCCCACATTGAATTATTATTTTCATATTATAGGTAAAGTTCTATTTCTTTTTCATTTCTACTAATTAGGATTACATATAAATATTTGTATTAATTTATACCTAACTGGCTTTATTCTTATTGTTTGCGGAAGAGCATTGCTCGATGCAAATATTATTATGTAATTCTACTGTCATAAAAGCTTATTTCCATAGTTTTCTTGAACAAAATTTCTATGATTCCCCCCCTTCAGTGTAGCATATATAAACAGAATGATATTATACAATATTAGAGCTCTAAAGAAGCCGTCTAGTAGATTTAATTGGCGAAACCGCTGAAAGGTTCTCCACTGATGAGCCAAGCCCTCCCAATATATTTCTTCATCGCAGTAAGGACAGTAGAAGTTTGTTTTATGTATAAAAGAAACATTCGCGCTTTTAAATCCTTTTATTTTATATGTATAGATGGCGCGTTATTGCTTTGTGTTAGTTATACTTATATTGAGTATTACTATAAAATATAATAAGTTATTATTCATCTATATTTAGATAATGTTTTAAATAGTGGAAATTGTTATGAAAATATACTGTTTATGCCGTAATAAAAGCTCGTTATACTTTTAGTTATCAGACGCGCTGATGTGGTTGTCAGCTAATTCTGTTACAAATGGATTGAACTTGCCTCAAGTGTCCAAATTCATTTCAAAAGAGGTTATCCTAAAAGAACTATATAAAAAAAGTAAAGACGAAATTATAATGTGTTCTAACAAGATAACCGCATTTAATTTCCACGATATAATCAAATATGGCTTAAATGAAATGTAGTTTATACCGAAAGATCAATATAAAACCTACACATGCTATAGGCTCTTGAAAAAAAAAAAGAATTATAACCATATGCAAGGATATGAGCGAAAGACGAAGGGTTTATAATTTGGAATCCTAAAATCACGTACATTCTGAGCAGAGAGCAATCATTCATATTAAGAACGGAGTGTTGCATCCTATATGTTGAATTCAGGCAAAGGCCATGGTCTTTACTAAGGTCTTCATCAGTATAGTGGGGGTTTAGATATGGCAACATTTTACACATTGATATTTGGTCGAGAGGATATTAATCTATTAAATTAAGATCACCTTTCTCCTGAGAAAATATAAACTTAAACTAATATCATTTATTGGTTGTGTCCGCGAACTATTCCCAAATCCAGCTCTATATACGAGGGTTGTCCGTCAAATAACTTCCACGGGGCACCACTGTCATGAGGATCGCTTTTAGGCGCGAGCCGACTGTACGGGCTCGTAGCTTGTTCTAGCCACTCCAATTTCCCACCAAGGTCACGTCGCTGGTAAGCTTAGTCTTGGCTGAGCAGCCGTTAGTGATGGAGCTTCCCCTCGTGTCCTCCTGACAGCTGCGAATTACAGCCAGTAATTCGCTTTTTTGGCCGCAAAGAAGATTCATACTGAACTCTGTCAAGTGTATAGAGAAGGGTGTACGAGTACCGTGATGGTGCGTAGATGGGTCAGAGAATTTAAAAACGGCCGAACAGACGTCCACGATGAACCACGTGCTGGACGGCCATCGGTTTCAGACGAAACCATTGCCAAAGTCGAAGCGGCAATGCTTGAAGATCGACGGGTTACTGTGCGGAGGCTCTGCGATTTGGTTCCTAATGTCAATAAAAGCACCATCGACAAGATTTTGCGTGAACATTTGAAATATTTCAAAGGTCTGCGCAAGATGGGTTCCGAAAATGCTGACTGAAGACCATAAACGGCAGCGGATTGAAGTGGCCCAGAAATTTCTCGATTGCCACGAAACTGACGGAGAGGAATTCTTGGATTCGATCGTAACTGGTGATGAGACCTGGGTACACTACAACACTCCGGAGACAAAGGAGCACTCCAGGAATTGGAAGCATACTTCTTCGCCGAAACTTCTAAAGTTCAAACAAACGCTTTCTGCCGGGAAACGTATGGCTACCTTCTTTTGGGACCGAAAGGGTCTATTGTTGTGCGACTTTATGCGTCGGGTACAACAATCAATTCCAATCGGTACTGTGAGACCTTAAAACACTTCGACGCGCGATTCAGAACAAGAGGAGAGGGATGTTAACCAAAGGGGTGCGTTTTCACCACGACAACGCTCGGCCGCACACCGCCCGTCAAACCACCGCCCTCATCGAAGAATTTGGATGGGAATTGGTGTTACACCCACCTTACAGCCCGGACGTAGCTCCTAGTGACTTCCATCTCTTCCCCGGGTTGAAGAAAAACCTGGGAGGAATCCGATTCCAGGACTATGACGATTGGAAGAAGCGGGTTTAGGCTTTCTACGCGGCCAGGCGGCAGAAATCTTTGACTCTGGGATCCATGAGTGGGTTTCCCGAATGCAAAAATGCGTCGGAACGAAACGGGAAATATGTAGAAAAATAAAAAAGTCTGATATTTTCGAAAATGTATAGTTCAGGGCAAATAAACCTGTTTTTCTGTATGAAAAACCTCTGTGGAACTTATTTAACGGACAACCCTCGTATTTAAAACGCCCACTTGGTGACTAAGGTTTCCTTTCAATGACATTTGTCGTCCAGGGCGCATTTTGAATTAATGAAAGCTCTACGGGTGATCGCTTTATATCTCAGAATTTTCCAAATAATTGTTTTTATATTTCAAACCTCTTCCGGTGAAATTTTCAAGCTAAATTTTCTTCATATAATTGGCTTTGTCATTTTAACAGCTAGATTCTTTGACGAATTGTGAATATTTCATGAAATTAAAGCCCGATTTGAACTAATAAAGGCATTAGACCGAAACCATGGTCTCTAGGTTAGCGTTCATATTTTTCCAAAGCTGGTGTTGCCACTTTATCACGGACCAGAATCCGTTAGTTTGCAGAGACGGTCAATAGATGACGCCTAGTTTTAAAGTCTATTTTAATTGAAGAGATGATCTTTTGTAGAATATCACATTATAACTTACTAAATCTGAAATATATATACCTTTACTGTTTAGAATTTCCTTTAACAACAATTTGACAAGGATGTTGATGTTTTATATTGTCTTATCTCCCGTCTTATTGGCAAAGTTTATCAAGAAAAGTAAATTATTTAATACATTTTCATAAGGTAAAAATTTCTATTTAGTGAATGGCTCATATACCTCTCTCTCTTCAGATTTACAAAGCAAATAATTTATATTATGATACATTAGCGCGCAATCTGTTATGAAAATTCGAAACTATTATAGATGTGTAAGATTCTTTCAAAATTTAAACAATATCTACTGCCCTTACTGTAATGGAAGAATTAATTGGAGGGCCTGGCTCATCAATGGTGAACCCTCTGAGCAGTTTCGCCAGTTTAATCTACCATACCGCTGTTATATAGCATTTTTCGATCTTCCTTTTATAGTGATACTGATTCTAGACTCTTGGAATGAGTATTTTTATTATCCCGCATCTTATTCGCAAAGTATACCAAGAAATGTAAAATTATTTAATACATTTTTTCAAAAGATAAATATGCCTATTTAGTGAATAGCTTATATACTTATTCAGAATTACAAAGCAAATAATAAATTTGAAAGAATCTTGATATTAAAAATAAATAAAGTGATATACTAAAAAAAAGAAAAAATCAGAAGGGAGAAATAAAACAAACAGATGAAAAGTAAATAGAGAACACTTATAATAATAGAGCTATAGAAAAATGAAGATTGCAATTATTCATTTAGGAGTTTAAGTTGAACTAAAATATTTCTCGTATCAAATATAAAAGCAACTTTCGCCATATATATATACATTAGTATAATGGCCTTATAAAACAATATTGAATATAATAAATAGGTTTTGGAATAATTATAAAAGATTATTAATTCTTATTTCTTTATTTCTACACACAAAACACAATATCCCGGCTAGGTAAATTTATTCGATTTACATTTTTTTAAAACAGAAACAGTTATAAACATAATATACATAAAAGGTAATAAAAAATAAAGAGAAACAAAAATATATATTAGGAACCTGAACCTTTCAGGTTAGAAAGATAATCATAAATATATCTACAAAAATAATTCAAATCTATTAATTCAATTAATATCTTTAAGAAATATTACTTTATTTTGAATTAAGCTTAACAATATAATCATATTTCATGTTATCTATTCAGGAAATATGTAAATATAGTATTATGTTTCATCTATTATGTTCACAACTGTTGATGGTGAATCTCAATAATTACTTATCTTTCTAAAATATAAATCTTCTTTATTGAAGGTACAAGAAACATAGATTACTAAATATATCTAAGTAAACATTACTAATAAAATAACATCTCTCTAACCACACACCTCTATTAACTCACCTATACACAGTCTAGCCATAAATTCTGTTACAAACAATTTTATAAATTAATTGATTAAGAACAAAAACTAATGGAATATAAATACATTATTTTATTATCCAATAGGACATAGATTTTAAATATATACAAGCATTCAAAATGTTCTCCCTTATTTTTGACACAGGATCTCAAACGTTCGGGCCATTGATCTATGGTGGCACGCACCTTTTCTAAGGGTATTTCTTTCATTGCTCTCACCAATGCTGATTTCAATTTATCCAAATTATGATATCTTTTATAGCACACCTTCTCCTCTAAATATGCCCACAAACTGTAATCAAGGGGGTTTAAATCAGGGCTTCCAGAGGGCCATTCATTGGCCTTTATGAACTCCGGAACATTCGTCTCCAATCATTGTTGAGTTGACTTAGCTTTGTGAGCATGAGCTGAATCTTGTTGAAATATCCAATGTTCTCCATTGAACATTTTTGTATTCAGAGGCTTTACTATTTGTTACAAAATGTCCTATTTATAGTTTTTAGCTGTATTTTTTACCCCTTTGGCACAGATGTGGAGATCTGTTACACCTTGGTAGCTTAACTCCCCACCAAACCATGACAAAAGAAGGATGGTGACTTTTCAAGTCTTCTGACTTTCAAAGAAGCTTCTAGAGAGCTACGAGCATATATCCTATCATTCTGACGATTAATCTTTTCCTCGACAGTGATAAATTTCTCGTCTGTGAAAAGGATTCTCTCATGCCACCGACCATCATGCTGCGCCAACAACATTTTTAATCTAACCCTTCTAATATCTCTAAGAGCAGGGGTTATCAAATGACCTGTGCGTCGTTTGAAAGCTCTCAGTCCAAGGTCTTCGTTGATTATCCTTGAAACTATCTTGGAGCTAAATTTATCTGTTTTGCTAAGATATTTTGTTTGCAGTGTGGATTTCGACGAATTCTTTCGCGAATGGCTTTTATAGCTGCTTGCGTTCGTTGCATGCGAGGTCGACCAGATCTTTCAAGGTCATCAATAGTGCAAGCCTTGTTGAACCTTTCAATGATTCGATAAACAAATTGAGGCGCAATATTCAAATTTTGTAAAGTTTAAAAAGGGTGAAAGATTTTGGCCTACCTTGTGTAAGGCTATTACAATTATAGGGGTTTTCTTTAATACCCAAACCCATTATCAAAAAACAAATAAATTTCGATTTTTTTTCTGAGTACGTGTGCACGAGATATTCAAATAACAACAACTGTATTTTGAATACTTAACGCGGTCAAATTAATTTTGTATCACTGATTTGGTTTTATAACAATATTTATGGCTAGACTAAGTATATATAAAAAGCACATGTGCTTGTGGTCAGGAGATGCCTTCTTTATTTTTAATATATAATATATATATATATATATTAAAAAACGAAAGAAAAATAAAAGATAAAAATATCAGGTGTTGAAATCAATATTAAAAATGGCATATCCTGACCAGGAGCACATGTGCTTTACAGAAGGCAGAGCGCCATCTGGTGGAACAGAAATCAACTAAACATTGATTTAGCCTGTTCCCTGATATTTGGCCAACCCAATTTCTTGATAAATCAAGAAAAACCATCCACGAACGCGTTTCGCGCTTTTGGCGCTCGTCAGCGTGGAGTAGGATGAACCATTGCGACCAAAAATATTTTATTTGATCCCAATGGCTTCCTGAAAAACCAAGAAATGGGTATTTAAGGCCAAAGTTGCGTAAATACGCTTAGCACATTAAAAAACGAAACAAAAAAAATAAAAGATAAAAAGATCAAGTGTTGAAATCAATATTAAAAATGGCATATCCTGACCAGGAGCACATGTGCTTTACAGAAGGCAGAGCGCCATCTGGTGGAACAGAAATCAACTAAACATTGATTTAGCCTGTTCCCTGATTTCCCAGTATAAACTTCTATACCACTTTATATAGCATTGGTATGTTCTGCCTATTAATCATACATAGAAGAAAATATCTTCGAATATTTATATTTAATAAGCTTTGCCTATTAGGTTTTCATGGCATTATATATACAAATACATATGGTAGTGTCTTGTCCAGAATCAAGGTGGATTGAAGTTAGTGACTGCTTTCATTGTAAGTGCACAACAGCCTCCGGTCCGACACAGTCCAGTGGCCACACCGTGCATATGTTAGCGTATCATTGAAAAGACGAGTGTGGAATCAGCCGCGTTTTTAGTCTTCACTTTCCTCATTCAAATGGACCACGGCATCGGCGATTCTATTAATCTCCTCCGAACGAAATATTTTATACCATTGTATAAATATATACATACAACACACATACAGCTTTATTAAGAACGACCGGGGCTTATACGATTCACTACAGGAAGGAAGCATAGATGGAGCTCTTATACTATAGGCATCGCAGAACCAACAATATTTAATACACATACAGATTTATTAAGACCCACAGGTCTTATCAGATCACCACAGAAGGAAGCATAGAATGGAACTCCTATACTCCAGGTAGCACAGAACCCCAACAATATTTGATACACACATACAGCTTTATTAAGACCACCGTCTTATAACAGATTCACCACAGGAAAGAAAGCATAGATGGATCTCCTATACTACAGGTAGCACAGAC
>CP092865.1:52397575-52714089 GCA_030710605.1 Cordylochernes scorpioides | reverse complement strand
TTCCCGGTTACCCTCTCTTTATTTGCATTATTCCTGTACATACCTATAACCCCCCCCCCCCCCCCGAAGTTGATCCACTTTGCCGTAGTGGGGGGGCCCGAGTCCGACTTCCAAGTCGTTCCGCCAAGAGATCAACACCACAGAGGTCCGTACGTCTCTTGACCTCACGGACAATACAGCAGCTACATTATGCACTCATGATATGTCAAACTTATCTTACACAGTTAACTCCGGCGGTACTAAGAAAATGTACCAAAAACTCTTGGATTCACCCGACCTCGAAATTAACCCTATCCTACAGTCTCCCCCAAAACATAGACTAAAATCAAGGAAGCCGATATGGTCCAGAGGAAACCAACTTCTCTCCCAAAATTTTAATATCTCAGAAGCATGGACAAATTCCTGGATCAGCTCCGATATCCCAAACAAAAACCTCATCACAAGCCCAAGTGTCAAGATCCCAGGTTTTTCCCTCCCTCGACGAGAATGGGTGCTTCTAAACCGCTTTAGGACAGGTCAGGGAAGGTGTGCAGAGCTAATGAAGTTATGGGGCTACACCAAAGATCCAAATTGTGCCTGCAACGTCCCACAATCAATGTCCCATATACTAGATGACTACCCGCTGTACAAATTCAATGGAGGAATCTCCAATCTCCATTCTGTCACCCCGGAAGCCCTGAACTGGCTGAAGGCCTTGCCTCTCAGACTTTAATGACGGATATGTCCTCACTTCTTTTTTCTAGATTTAATTCATTTTGTCTCCTCTCTAATTGTAAATACGCTGCTGTATCACCTCATAAGCATAAATAAATAAATACCTATAACGATAGAGTGACTTTAAACGATATTCTAAACGTATAATGTACATGTAAATATGTTATTTCATAATGGAAGGTTCTTTCTTGATTACCTTTTTTTTTTTGTGAATACCTAAAGCGATATAGTGAGGTGTTTAACAATATTCTAAACGTATTATGTATATATAAATGTTCTTTATAGTGTAAAATTCTTGATTACCCTCTATTTGTCTTTCTTGTACATACCTATAACCATAGAGTGGGGTTTAACGATATTTTGAACGAATTGTGTATAGAAATTTGTCCTTCATAGCGTAGAATCACCTTGATTACCATTTGTGTCTTTCTCGTACATAACTATACCGATAAAATAATCTTTAACGAGATTCTAAACGTATTTTGTATAGATATATGTCCTTTATAGTGTAGAATCGCTTCCCGATTGCCCTATCTTCATTCACGTTATTATTTTACGTACGTATACCGATAGAGTGAGTTATTTTAACGATATTTTGAAAGGATTGTGCATAGAAATTTCTCTTTCAAAGTGGAAAATAGTACCCGGTCACCTTATTCGCGTCTTTCCTGTTTCTGTCTATTTCGATGAGGTAATGAGGATTTCCTGAACGAATTGTGTAGAAATTTGTCCTTCATAGCATATAATCGCTTCCCGGTTACCCACTCTTTATTTACGTCATTTCTGAACATACCTATACTTATAGAGTGCCCCCCTCCCTTTAACCGTATTCTATACGTATTATGTATATAGAAATGTTCTTTATAGTGAAAATTTTCTTCTAGATTTCCCTCTATTTCTGTTTCTCTTGTATATACCTATAACGATAGTGTGATTTTAACGATACTTCAAACGAATTGTGTATAGGAAATTGTCCTTTATAGTGGAAATTCGCTTCCTGATCACCTTATATTTGTATTTCTTGTACATATCTATACCGATATAATGATCTTTAACGATATTTTAAACGTATTGTGTATGGAAATTTGTTCTTTATAGTTTAAAATCGCTTTCTGATCATCTTCTATTTGTCCTTCTTGTATATACCTATAACGAAAGAGTGGGTTTTAGCGATATTTTAAACGAATTGTGTATAGAAAAATATCCTTTATAGTGTAAACTAGTTCCCGGTTACCCTCTCTTTAGTTACGTCATTCTTGTTCATACCTATAACGGTAGAGTGATCTTGAAACGATATTCTAAACGTATAATGTATAGAAAAATGTCCTTTATAGTGTAAACTAGTTCCAGGTTACCCTCTCTTTATTTACGTCATTCTTGGTCATACCTATAACGGTAGAGTGATCTTTAAACGATATTCTAAACGTATAATGTATAGAAAAATGTCCTTTATAGTGTAAATTAGTTCCAGGTTACACTTTCTTTATTTACGTCATTCTTGTTCATACCTATAACGGTAGAGTGATCTTTAAACGATATTCTAAACGTATAATGTATAGAAAAATGTCCTTTATAGTGTAAATTAGTTCCAGGTTACACTTTCTTTATTTACGTCATTCTTGTTCATACCTATAACGGTAGAGTGATCTTTAAACGATATTCTAAACGTGTAGTGTATAGAAAAATGTCCTTTATAGTGTAAACTAGTTCCAGGTTACCCTCTCTTTATTTACGTCATTCTTGTTCATACCTATAGCGGTAGAGTGATCTTTAAACGATATTCTAAACGTATAATGTATAGAAAAATGTCCTTTATAGTATAAACTAGTTCCAGGTTACCCTCTTTACGTCATTCTTGTTCATACCGATAACGGTAGAGTGATCTTTAAACGATATTCTAAACGTATAATGTATAGAAAAACGTCCTTTATAGTTTTAACTAGTACCAGGTTACCCTTTCTTTATTTACGTCATTCCTGTTCATACCTATAACAGTAGAGTGATCTCTTTAAACGATATTCTAAACGTATAATGTATAGAAAAATGTCCAATATAGTTTTAACTTGTTCCAGGTTACCCTTTCTTTATTTACGTCATTCTTGTTCATACCTATAACGATAGAGTGATCTTTAAACGATATTCTAAACGTATAATGTATAGAAAAATGTCCAATATAGTTTTAACAAGTTCCAGGTTACCCTTTCTTTATTTACGTCATTCTTGTTCATACCTATAACGGTAGAGTGATCTTTAAACGATATTCTAAACGTATAATGTATAGAAAAATGTCCTTTATAGTGTAAACTAGTTCCAGGTTACCCTCTCTTTACATACGTCATTCTTGTTCATACCTATAACGGTAGAGTGATCTTTAATCGATATTCTAAACGTATAATGTATAGAAAAATGTCCTTCATAATGTAAACTAGTTCCAGGTTACCCTCTCTTTATTTACGTCATTCTTGTTCATACCTATAACGGTAGAGTTATCATCAAGGATATTCTAAACGTATTGTGTATAGAAAAATGCCCTTTATAGTCAAATACCGCTTCCGATTGCCCTTTCTTTTACATACATAAACCGATTAAGAGGTCATTTAACGATACTTTGAAAGGATTGCGCATAGATATTTCTCCTTCATAGTGGAAAATAGTACCCGGTTACCCTCTATTATGCGTCTTTCTTGTACCTACCTATTTCAATAGAGTTATCTATAACGATTTCCTAAACAAATCGTGCATAAATTTTATCCTTTATAGTGTAGAATCGTTGCTCGGTTGCCTTCTTTTTATTTGAATTAGTCTTGTACATTACGCTCGGTCGTCTTTTTTTTTTTTAAGAAAAAAGAGGCATATTTGTTCACACTTAGTTAGCTGGTGTATCTTCAATAAAGGTCACTGTAATATCTTTCCAGAAATTTTGTCTGAATCTCAATACTAATGCTAAAAGGTACAACTTCTTTAAGTTTTGTTTACACTTTGTTATCTCGTGTGTCTTCAATAAAGGTCACTGTAATATTTTTCCGAGTTATTGTCTGAATCCCGATATACTTGCTAAAAGGTACAACTTCTTTAAGTTTTGTTCACACTTGGTTATCTCGTGTGTCTTCAATAAAGGTCACTGTAATATCTTTCAGAGATTTTGTCTGAATATCCTCATATACGAAGGTGTGTTCAAATAGTATCGCGACTTTTGAATTTTCGTGGGTTAGGTATATCTTTTTGTGGTTTTATGTTGGTACTCATGTCTCTCACTTATGCCGACAAGCTCGGCCATTTTGAATATTCACTCAATTGTTGACAGCTTATTTGCTTGCAGGTGTTTTGGATCGTCTTCGATTTTTACATATTAAAAAATGGATCAAAGAACCTGTATCAAATTTTGTGTAAAAAACGAAATTAAGTGCGCGGATGCATTCCGAATGTTGACTGTGGCATACGGAGAAGCTACCTTGGACCGAAGCAACGTTTATCGGTGGTACAAAATGTTCTCAGAAGGCCGAGAAGATGTGAACGACGAAGAGCGTGCCGGACGCCCGAGCATTTCAACAACAGACGAAAAAATTAATGAAGTGGAGAAAATGATATTAGCCAATCGTCGAATCACTGTTAGAGAAGTTGCTGAGGACCTAAACATATCGATTGGCTCGTGCCATTAGATTTTTATCAATGATTTGGCATGAGACGGGTCGCCGCGAAATTCGTACCAATATTGCTCAATTGCGACCAAAAACAGCATCGCATGAACATTGCTAATGAGATGTTGGACTCTGTCCGCGACGACCCAAATTTGCTCCAGAGGGTCATAACTGGTGACGAAGCGTAGATTCATGGATATGACGTGGAAACCAAAGCTCAATCATCTCAATGGAAGCTGCCGCACGAACCAAGACCGAAAAAAGCGCGCCAAGTTCGGTCGAATGTGAAGGTTTTGCTGACAGTTTTTTTTTATTGCAGGGGCGTGGTGCATCATGAGTTCTTGCCACAGGGTAGAACGGTTAATAAGGAATATTACCTGCTAGTTATGCGCAATTTGCGTGAAGCAATCCGCCAGAAACGCCCGGATTTGTGAAGAACAAAAATTGGCTTTTGCACCACGATAACGCCCCTGCTCACACATTGTTGCTTGTGCGCGACCTTTTGGCCAAAAACAACACACTAATGATGCCGCAGCCACCGTATTCCCCAGATCTGGTCCCCTGCGACTTTTTCTTGTTCCCTAAACTGAAGAGGCCCATGAAAGGACGACGTTACGCTACGCTTGACGAGATAAAGACGGCATCGAAGAAGGAGCTGAAAAAGATTTTTTAAAAATGATTTTTTGAAGTGCTTCGAAGATTGATAAAACCGTTGGCACAAGTGTATAATATCTAATGGGGATTACCTTGAAAGGGACAAAATAGGTAATCATGAATAAATAATTTTTGAAAAAACACAAAAGTCGCGATACCTTTTGGACACACCTCGTACATACTAATTGATACAAATTTCTCATGTTTTGTCACAATGATTGTATTTTTATTCACAGACGTTTTGTTTACTCTCTGCACCTTCCTTAGATAGAATGCCCTCCGAAAAAAGATAGCAATCGGTTACTGAAACGTCGAAAATATTCATGAAGTTTGATATTTATATACATTTTTTTCTAACAAAATACACAACCAGCGAATTATTTTTACGAATTTATTTTAATACTTTGTTAAATATTTCCTTTTAATACCAGTATATTTATATAAGAAGAGAAATATAATATCAATAACAACACAAAACACAAAATATATTCTTTCATAGTTATTTCGATATCCTTAATACACGTGGTATAGGCCATAATAATCATGGTGAGTAAAAGTAGGCGACTGCTTTTAATGTAAGTGCACCACATGTCTACACATGTGAAAAGCAGTTTGACTTTACACTTACAAATACCAGAAGCCCGATTCGTTACTTGAACTCGCTGGTGAGTGCACCACAATTACAGTATTCGGGGGCCATTGGAGAATCGAATTTTTTTAAAATCAGTTAAAAGTGCCCATCGCGGGAATCGAACCCGGGTCGTAGCGATTGAAAACCAACGTTTTAGACCATCCTTGCACCGACCCTCAGTTTAAACTTTAATACTATTATGTATTTATTTGAAAACTACTTCTTTTTTTTTTATGAACTGATAATTTATATTATGCTTATTGTACATATTGCCAGAAACTTCTTTCTTTTGTACACAGTTTTTTTTTTCTTGTTTTTTCTCCCTTTCTCACTGTTAACATCATATGACTATTCTATTCACGGCCTAAAATTATTGTATAAATATGTATAGACAAATATGGAGGCATATATGTATGACAGCCTAAGTGTGATTAGGGGGACATATCGCTTTATATTGCAATAAAATAAATTATTTATTTCAACTAATCTTTGTCTCACTCCTTTCGCTACCGACCACAACTCTGCGTTTGATTATAAGATTCCCTCAGGAACCTATTACACGCTTCCGTATAATTGATATATCATTCTTCTTTTTTTTTGTAAGTAAAATTTACATTCGACAATCTAAACATTACTTAATAAATAAATACTTTTTTTTATTCTCTCCTCACGAATATAAGATTTTTTTAAACATTTATTTTTATCATTGACTATCTATATTTTTCAACCAAAGTTTTAGAACAAACCACTTTGAATATTTTTTAAATATGCATAGTTAACCTACCTATTTTTTAATTCACTAATATAGGATTGATTTTATATATTCTATATAACTGTGATAAAATTTTAATATATAATTAGCCTAAAGTAATTGAAAATACAAACTACATGAAAAGTAAATAACCATCTTTCCTATTTTCACGGCTGCATTTTCAATTCTCTATCTTCTTAAGCAACATTATATTCATAACATATATACTATTTTTGACGCTTATTGTCTTTTTTTCTGTTATGTTGAATTGGTAACTGGTCTGAGCAATATGTTGATAGATCATAAGAACATTGGTAGTTTGTTCTGATATTTCTATTACTTTTAACTTTGTATACTTAAAAGCGCTAACCACGGACGCGTTTTGGGCTGTTGGCTTCTCTTGATTAATCAAGAATAGGTATTTGGGGCCAATTATGGAATAATTTAAAATCAACGATAATAGTTGATATTTATTCCGATAGATGGCGCAAGCCATCAGCAACTTTCAGTTTCACGATAAGTAGATTCCTTTTTTTTTCTTGAGTATACAGATTTAACAGTAATAGAAACATCAGAAAACTAAAGACCAACGTTTTATGATCTATCAACATATTGCACAGACCGGTCACCAATTCAACATAAGAAACTAAATGTCACTACAAAAGTTTTAAGAACAAAAATATCAACGGTTACTTTATTTGCACGATAGGTAGATGCCTTTTTCTTAATTACTGCACCTTATCCCAGTAAAATATCACATTTGTACTATTTATTCTGTATATTTAGCTATGCTCTGAACTTATGCAATGATTATCTTTTACCTATATGCATAACAAACAGACCAAAGCTACATTACTCCAGTACCTTCTTTTATTACTGATCTATACATGTAAAAGAGAGGAAAATGTGAAAGAAAATTACTTCAATATAAATTACCTTCAACCATATATACATCAACGATCTCTAATGAATGGCTTAGAATCGTTCAGCTCTCTCTATCTATAATTTCACCATTAAATCATTGAAATAATGAAAGATTTCAAATTCTCTTCCTCAAATAATCATATTTTTACGTGATGTCAGTTTGAATGAAGATCTATCACGACATCCATCTGTATGAAATCATTACCTTTTTTCTATTAACATAATTTGATCTTTTAGATTAAACATTAGTATCAACCCATTTCTTTCTATTTGATTCCTATATTCAATGTTCTATATACGCTGTCATTAGAAAATGGGTATTTTTGAAGTACACTCAATAGACAAAACTTAAGGAAGTTGTACCTTTTACCATGTATATCGGGATTCAGACAATAACTCTGAAAGATATTACAGTGACCTTTATTGTAGACACGCGAGATAACCAAGTGTGAACAAAACTTAAGGAAGTTGTACTTTTTAGCATGTATATCAGGATTGAGACAATAACTCTGAAAGATATTACAGTGACCTTTATTGAAGACACACGAGATAACCAAGTGTGAACAAAACTTAAGGAAGTTGTCCTTTTAGCATGTATATCGGGATTCAGACAATACTCTGAAAGATATTACAGTGACCTTTATTGAAGACACACGAGATAACCAAGTGTGAACAAAACTTAAGGAAGTTGTACCTTTTAACATGTATATCGGGATTAAGACAATAACTCTGAAAGGTATTACAGTGACCCTTATTGAAGACACACGAGATAACCAAGTGTGAACAAAACTTAAGGAAGTTGTACCTTTTAGCATGTTTATCGGGATATTCAGACAATAACTCTAAAATATATTACAGTGACCTTTATTGAAGACACACCAAATATTTCTCTTATCATAGAGAAACAGCGTTAAATATAGTTATGCAAATATCATGTAAAGATGGCGCTCAATTCCAAAAAATATATATATATTTTTATGTTTAATTTAAAAATAGGCATATCATGACCGTTAACATGAGCGGTCCATATTATCGGACAAACTCATTTTCTTGATAAATCAAGAATTTATTATAATTTGAATTTTAGATATAGGGGGTCAAAAATTTCTGTTTTGATGGGAAAGGCGCCCTATACTTTCATAGATCAATTTTCCCATGACAAAATTTCCATCAATATATTGGCCTAAGATTTGGCCATGCACTTTGCCAACAAACACCTCTTTGGCAGATTGTGAAGGTTCCATTCGAACTTTGTGGATCTCATGGAATAAAGTCCGCCCTGAACTGACGAAGGCCATTAACCCGAAACCATGGTCTCCGGGTAGACGTTTCTCAGTTAACCAAAGTTGGTATTGTGGCTTTGTCACCTACCCGAGGCCGCTAGTTTGGAGCGACGGTCAATAGATGGCGTCTAGTTTTGACGTCTATTTTGACGGAGGAATCACCCTATTCTTTAATATATTAGTACATTAGTTCGTATAGCATTCAATGTTAAATTCAATGTTATATACATTGATATATATTTGCGCCAGAGAGAAAGAGAGAGAGAGAGAAAGAAAACCTCAAGAATGACTCGTGTCATATGCGTTGTCGAAAGTGAAAAAAAAAAAATAGGCCAAAATATTCAGCTGGTCTAATATCTTTATAGAGAATTTATCCATCTCTAATACCATTTTACACCTTCAATACATTATATAGTCTGTTGGTAAAAAAGTTTTATAAACCGTCAATTCTTCACAGCCGCGAACCGGGATTTTATACTGCGTTGGAGCTTCATTTTTTAAAAACTTTAATGGATCCCGTTTTGCTCAAAATTTCCAAACCTAATAATAAATAAAAGTAACCAAACAGTAGTCTGTCATAAATTCAAGTGCAGAAGTCGAATTGCACACACTTTCTACATGTGGTGCAACTACATTAAAAACATTTATATGATTATTGATTATGATGATGTAGCAAAATATTATTTTTGAACATATCATTGCTTTTGATAATTATATTTTTTCTACTCATTATAAAGTTCCCTCATTGCTTTCTGGTAGTTTATATTTGTTAAATTGTTCTTGGGCCATAAATAAATTGCCGTGTTATTCTAAAGTTTTTCTTTACTTATTTTCTACGTGACAATATTATAATGACCGGACCCATAGAGAATAAGGATAATGAATTTTTCGAATAATTTCATAATTGTTGCAACGTCATGGGAAGTGCGTAATTACATCATTATTCGATTGGTCCATATTTTGAATACGTGAGAACATTTTTATTTAATATTTAAAAATATTTCTTATTATTTTTAAATTTTAAGTATGATTAAAATTTACAATTATAAATAATATTCTATGAAATAAGATAAACAACGAGAAGAATAAAAAAAAAAGGAAAAAAGAAGAACAGGCAACAACAGATACTTTACGTGGCTCTTATATATCCTTTCTTTTAATTTTATATGTTAATAAATATTTTAATGATTATATAATTGACGTGATCCCTATCTTCCCATTTAAACACCAACAAAAAACAACACGAAAAAAGTAAAACATCAAATAAATTAAATTATTTTTATAATTGATTATTTTTACAGAGAGAAATGAAACAACGGATAGAACGAATAAAACAAAATAATCACAAGTGGAATGCTAACGTAAAGGATTTATATTTAAGCCTATAACATACATTTAGGTTGAAATGCATCTCCTGATCGTGCAAATCAAATTTTCTGATGCCATCTGTCGGAATAAATAATAACTAATCGTTAAATTTCCCAGAATTATATCCATTCTTGATTAATCAAGAAAATATAACCATACGCGTGTCGGGCTGTTGTCCCTTATCAGTGTGGTTTCAAGAAATCTGGAATATTTAAAAACCAACGATTAGAAGATGCCTTTTTCTTGGTTTATCCACTTGATCCCAGTATAATTCCACTTTTGTACTATTTTTCATATATATTTTTGGTAAATTAATCTTCCAAAACCGCTGCGAGTGTTCACCACTGATAAACAAAACCTCCCAATATTTAGGCTATCACAGTAAAAACAGTAGAAATTTCTTTTATCATAAAGAGAAAATAAGACACAATTTTATTTATTTAAATATAGAAGGCGCGCAAAAGCCTAAAAAATAATCTTCAATATTGTTGCACCAGGTTGCGGCTTGGCAGACTCTTCAGCCATGATTCTCTCCTGTGCTGGGTCTTGCATCTTACCAGAGCGTGTTTCAACCATCCTACAAATTTATATAAGGGAATAATGAGATAAGTCTACTTTAAGTAACCTCCAGAATGCTTTATTTATTTTCTCACATCAAAGAGAGCAGTGAAGTCACACGTGTACCTAAATACAAATGATGATAATCTAATCTGTTTTAAATAAATATCATAGAATATTTTATATAAAAATAAATAAATATATAATTTAAATTTCAAATATATTAAAAATAATATAAGAAATACGCCATTAATCATGATGTAACAATATTATATAATTATATATATTTGTTTTGAAAATAGAGCAATCCATATATTTTATGTACTTATTACAAATTTTTCAAAATATAAAATAGAACTCATTTTTTCCTTTAATATTTTAAGATATTTTAAATATTTGATTGCAATTTTTGTAATAATATTTTCATGCACATATTTCTCCCTACTACTCTGTATTTTATTTGATTTCAACTGTGATATTATAACACTATGCGGCGCTGAGTTTGTGTATACAAAAATGTAATGCCTCGATAAAGGTTGGCGTTCAGCCAGCCGAAATATTGGCAAAATAAATCTTTAATTAAATCCAATATACTCATTTTTATTATTTAATAATATATGTGTACTCTATTATATATCAATTTTCTCAATTTATATTGACACTATTTTTAAAATATAAAAACAATGTATATTTATTTTGAAAACAAAGCATAATTCATTAATTTTTACTCGGCATATAATTTTGCTTTGAATATTTTCATTGATCTTTTTATTTGAATAAATTGTGATAAAATTATTTTAAAACCTACTACTGAATGTATACTGTAATTAATAAAATTGAAATATTATTATATATAAATTGATTAATTGGTTAAAATTACCCTTGTTCTGGGGTTCAAATAAAGAAGATAAGAAATAGAGATCAAAGAAGTATGGTTGGCATTGAAAGCGGATAGACGTAATCTCCTCAGCTTCTTACCCAAAGATGCTTGAGGAATTTCCCTTCAATATTCCTTTAGCTTCTTCCAAGCACCATTCTGATGCTATTATATTTTATTCTAGATCGCAATATGATACAATCACTGGAAACTATATTTCAATTCAGTTATAGGTTTTCCAAACTGCATTATAAATATGTTATTATTTATAATTAATACTATTTGGTATATCCTTTTGTTTTCTTGATAATTACTATGTTTGATGTTGTTGTGTATGTGAAAAGATAATTATTAAATTCATTAAGAGTAATTATCTTTAGCTATTATATAATTTCTGGAATGTTTTCGTATTATTTATTAGTTTTTTTATAAAATTCATGTTGCATTATAACTACACAATGCTACAGAGCTTCAGATATCTGCTTGCATCTCTACCACAGCACACACAGGCGCAATAACCTCCATCTTTGAATATATGGTAGGTATATATAGTATGAATATACACGTATATGTAAGTACTTGTATATGTAAGTGAGTCAAATCACTTATGTAATAAAATAAACAAACATCAATATTTAAACAAGTACATATTGAAAGTAAAGTATATAATCTATAAAAAAAAAACAATTAAGATTTCACGGGATTTCTCTAAAAACTCAGGTCTAATAAATCAAGCATATATAATGTGAGTGAAGTAAATCAATTCTGAATAAAATGAGCAAACACAAATAATCAGCCCAGTACCTAGCGACATTTAATATATTTCAAATATATAACTGCCAACTCTGATTAAACGTAGTTTCTCTAACAATCCAATGATTTTTCTAATGAATCTGGAATACCACATATGTATATTTCTTCCCAATGTATAATTTTCTTACAACAATAACCTTAGATTATTAAAACATTGGATCAGTAAACATGAGGGCAACCATTTCGTTTAATTACATTACTTTATTTTTCATATAACATTTTTGTAAACAAAAAAGGTGATGATGATAAATTCAATGAATATTTACACAATCATTGAAAAATTATATTAAACCTTTATAAACATTAATATTCTAACTAAATTAAACACCATATAATATATGAGGGAGAAAATAGAATCTGTAATAAACACCAATTTAAACAAGTATATATTGAGAGTAAAATATTCTAACAAAAAGACCAATCCACATTTCACGGGATTTGTCTAACAATTCAGGCCTAATAAATCAAGCACTGCATATATAATGTAATCTAAATAAATCAATGCTGTAATGAAATAAACATAGCCCAATTTAAACAAGTACATATTGAAAGTAAAGTATATAATCTATCAATAAGATCAATAAAGATTTCACGGGATTTCTCTAACAACCTGAGGCCTAATAAATTAAGACCAGCATATATAATATTAGTGAAGCAAATTGATTCTGTATTAATATTAGAAAACATTAATATATAGCAGAGAACCTATCGAAAGCAAATTAATTTATTTTAAATATATAACTGCCAACTCAGATTGAACGTATTTTCTCTAACAATCCAATGATTTTTCTAATGAATCTGGAATACCATATAATATATAAGTGATTAAAATAGAATCTGTAATAAACAAACACGAGTATAAACAAACACGAGTACATATTGAAAGTAAAATATATAATCTATCAAAAAGACCAATCCACATTTCACGGGATTTGTCTAACAACCTAGGCCTAATAAATCAAGCATATATAATGTAAGTGAACCAAATCAATTCCCGACAAGTCGCCATCCGTCACAGTTGACACTTATAAAACATGATTGGGCCGGGTGGTTCTGACGCTCTGGACCTGGATTTACCACTTCCGTCGGTGACGCCACGCCCTGGACTAACGGCACGCGACAACGGGGTGACGATAACGAGGGTTTGCGTGATCACGCAATCACATCTTCGTATAGCTCACGTATAGAAATATATAAATCATAGCAATAAATATTCAGAAATTTACGATAAAATAGAACCTACCTTCACTCAAATGTTTATAAGAAAAATAATAATTTGATATCTTAAAACTGATTTTTTAATTACATTATCTAACATTTTGCGTGTTCTGATACATAGATTACATTCCTACATAATATATATTTTTATATTATCTCTAATACACATGGTCCAGGTCATGATTTTTTTCTTATCCCTAATACACCTGGAACAGGTCATGATAATCATGGTGGGTAGAAGTAGGCGACTGATTTTACTGTAAGTGAACCACATGTCTACACATGTGAAAATCAGTTTGACCATACACTTACAAAGTGCCAGTGTCCCGTACAGGTCATGATAAACATGGTGAGTAGAAGTTAGCGACTGTTTTTACTCTAAGTGCACCACATGTCTTACACATTTGAAAAGCTTTTCAACTATATTCGAATATACATCAATTTATCGTTGATTTTTGAATTGTATAAATGGTATTTGGTTAAATCTGTAATAATTCAAAATCCAACGATTGGTCATTTTCATTCCGACAAACAAGCCGCGTGGTCGCACGGCCGAAAGAAAGAGAGTAATAACATATTTATATAATAACACCATAATAAAACTTATGCAATATATAATACAATATAATGCGGCTTATGATTGTAGAACGACATTTGAAAATTATCCCGCATGTGTTTCTTTTCAACGAAAAATCGAAATATTTATTTTAAGGAGAAATAACGATTATTTCTAACCTTAGGGATGAAGTATGAAAGGATGAATTGTTAGGAGTAATGATAAACGGAAAAATAAAAGTGTCCAGGGATGGGAATCAATAATTAGAGAGCTTACAATTATAATAAACCTATTTCTAGTGTTGTGTGTCTTATAATAATATGTTATAGTAATATAACACATCTATATAATATTATCATAATAAATATTAATGGAAGAATAATATCACATTATAGAAATCAATCGAATTTCAGCTAACAAATAAAACTATGTGAAAAAAAAAATACAAATGTGACAGTGTACTGGGATAAGGTGCATAAATTAAGAAAAAGGCATTTCCTTATCGTGCAACTGAAAGTTGCTGATGGCTTGCGCCATCTATCGGAATAAATAACAACTAGTCTCGTTGATCTTTAATTATCCCAGAATTGGCTAAATACCCCTTTTTGATTAATCAAGAAAAGCTAATCACGGACTCGTTTCGGGCTGTTGGTCCTTATCAGCGTGGTACAAGCTGTACCTCAACGACCAAAAAACTGGTCATTCAGGCATCCTGAAAAATCATGAAACGGGTAGTTATAAAATAAAACTATGTTTAAAGGGTTGTCTTACACTAATGTATCACAGTAATAACACATCTATAAAATATTGGCATAATAAATATTAATGGAAGAACGATATCACAATGTATAAATGCATAGAATTTTAGCTTAAAAATAAAACTATGTGAATAAATAGTACAAATGTGATATTGTACTGGGATATTATTCCGATAGATGGCGCTAGCCATCAGCAACTTTCAGTTGAACGATAAGGAGATATATTTTTCTTTATTTATTTAAAGGGTTGTCTTACAATAATAGATTATAGTAATAATGCATTCATACAATATTCCCATAATAAATATTAATGGAAAATGATATAAAAATGCATCGATTTTTTAGCTTACAAATAGAACTACATTTAAAGTGTTATCCTACAATAATGATTTTGGTAATAATACATTCATACAATATTGTCATGATAAATATTAATGGAAGAATGATATTAAAATATAAAAAATGCATCGATAATAATATCTAAAAAACAAAGAAAAAAACCTTTTTAAAAAAGGTTGACATGCAATAATGTTTTACATGGGCTATAGTTACTGGGTAGAAACGCCAGAATACCGATTTTTAATATCACATTTTCTTTCTTGGAAAGGATCGAATTTAATTTTGATAAAATTAAGCACATCTCCTAGGTTGCATATCTGAAACGATATTCTTTGTTGGTTGGTTAAACTGTGTTATATACATCTCAGTCTTAATATTGAAATTTCTCTACTCTCAATATAACCTGTGTTTTAACATTAGATTATATATTTTTTCTTATCCCTAGTACACGTGGTACAGGCCATGATAATCATGGTGGGAATAAGTAGGCGACTGCTTTTACTGTAAGTGCACCACATGTCTACACATGTGAAAAGTAGTTCGACTTTGCACTTACAAATGTTCCAGAGATCCGTTTGTTTACTTGCCCTCGCTGGTGAGGGAAGAATCGGGGGCCATTGGCGCATTTTTTTAAACAGAAAAAAGTGCATAATACGGGAATCGAACCCGGGTCTAGTGGTCGAAAACCGAGGGTTTAGACCATCCTTCCACCGACCCCCATATTGAATTATTATTTTCATATTATAGGTAAAGTTCTATTTCTTTTTCATTTCTACTAATTAGGATTACATATAAATATTTGTATTAATTTATACCTAACTGGCTTTATTCTTATTGTTTGCGGAAGAGCATTGCTCGATGCAAATATTATTATGTAATTCTACTGTCATAAAAGCTTATTTCCATAGTTTTCTTGAACAAAATTTCTATGATTCCCCCCTTCAGTGTAGCATATATAAACAGAATGATCTTATACAATATTAGAGCTCTAAAGAAGCCGTCTAGTAGATTTAATTGGCGAAACCGCTGAAAGGTTCTCAACTGATGAGCCAAGCCCTCTTAATATATTTCTTCATCGCAGTAAGGACAGTAGAAGTTTGTTTTATGTATAAAAGAAACATTCGCGCTTTTAAATCCTTTTATTTTATATGTATAGATGGCGCGTTATTGCTTTGTGTTAGTTATACTTATATTGAGTATTACTATAAAATATAATAAGTTATTATTCATCTATATTTAGATAATGTTTTAAATAGTGGAAATTGTTATGAAAATATACTGTTTATGCCGTAATCAAAGCTCGTTATACTTTTAGTTATCAGACGCGCTGATGTGGTTGTCAGCTATTTCTGTTACAAATGGATTGAACTTGCCTCAAGTGTCCAAATTCATTTCAAAAGAGGTTATCCTAAAAGAACTATATAAAAAAAGTAAAGACGAAATTATAATGTGTTCTAACAAGATAACCGCATTTATTTTCCACGATATAATCAAATATGGCTTAAATGCAATGTAGTTTATACCGAAAGATTAATATAAAACATACACATGCTATAGGCTCTTGAAAAAAAAAAATAATTATAACCATATGCAAGGATATGAGCGGAAGACGAAGGGTTTATAATTTTGAATCCTAAAATCACGTACATTCTGCGCAGAGAGCAATCATTCATATTAAGAACAGAGTGTTGCATCCTATATGTTGAATTCAGGCAAAGGCCATGGTCTTTACTAAGGTCTTCATCAGTATAGTGGGGGTTTAGATATGGCAACATTTTACACATTGATATTTGGTCGAGAGGATATTAATCTATTAAATTAAGATCACCTTTCTCCTGAGAAAATATAAACTTAAACTAATATCATTTATTGGTTGTGTCCGCAAACTATTCCCATACCAGCCCTATATACGAGGGTTGTCCGTCAAATAACTTCCACGGGGCACCACTGTCATGAGGATCGCTTTTAGGCGCGAGCCGACTGTGCGGGCTCGTAGCTTGTTCTCCCCACTCCAATTTCCCACCAAGGTCACGTAGCTGGTAAGCTTAGTCTTGGCTGAGCAGCCGTTAGTGATGGAGCTTCCCCTCGTGTCTCCTGACAGCTGCGAATTACGGCCAGTAATTCGCTTTTTTGGCCGCAAAGAAGATTCATACTGAACTCTGTCAAGTGTATAGAGAAGGGTGTACGAGTACCGTGATGGTGCGTAGATGGGTCAGAGAATTTAAAAACGGCCGAAAAGACGTCCACGATGAACCACGTGCTGGACGGCCATCGGTTTCAGACGAAACCATTGCCAAAGTCGAAGCGGCAATGCTTGAAGATCGACGGGTTACTGTGCGGAAGCTCTGCGATTTGGTTCCTAATGTCAATAAAAGCACCATCGACAAGATTTTGCGTGAACATTTGAAGTATTTCAAAGGTCTGCGCAAGATGGGTTCCGAAAATGCTGACTGAAGACCATAAACGGCAGCGGATTGAAGTGGCCCAGAAATTTCTCGATTGCCACGAAACTGACGGAGAGGAATTCTTGGATTCGATCGTAACTGGTGATGAGACCTGGGTACACTACAACACTCCGGAGACAAAGGAGCACTCCAGGAATTGGAAGCACACTTCTTCGCCGAAACTTCTAAAGTTCAAACAAACGCTTTCTGCCGGGAAACTTATGGCTACCTTCTTTTGGGGCCGAAAGGGTCTATTGTTGTGCGACTTTAAGCGTCGGGGTACAACAATCAATTCCAATCGGTACTGTGAGACCTTAAAACAACTTCGACGCGCGATTCAGAACAAGAGGAGAGGGATGTTAACCAAAGGGGTGCGTTTTCACCACGACAACGCTCGGCCGCACACCGCCCGTCAAACCACCGCCCTCATCGAAGAATTTGGATGGGAATTGGTGTTACACCCACCTTACAGCCCGGACGTAGCTCCTAGTGACTTCCATCTCTTTCCCGGGTTGAAGAAAAACCTGGGAGGAATCCAATTCCAGGACGATGACGAGTTGGAAGAAGCGGTTTTAGGCTTTCTACGCGGCCAGGCGGCAGAAATCTTTGACTCTGGGATCCATAAGTGGGTTTCCCGAATGCAAAAATGCGTCGAACGAAACGGGAAATATGTAGAAAAATAAAAAAGTCTGATATTTTCGAAAATGTATAGTTCAGGGCAAATAAACCTGTTTTTCTGTATGAAAAACCTCTGTGGAACTTATTTAACGGACAACCCTCGTATTTAAAACGCCCACTTGGTGACTAAGGTTTCCTTTCAATGACATTTGTTGTCCAGGGCGCATTTTGAATTAATGAAAGTTCTACGGGTGATCGCTTTATATCTCAGAATTTTCCAAATAATTGTTTTTATATTTCAAACCTCTTCCGGTGAAATTTTCAAGCTAAATTTTCTTCATATAATTGGCTTTGTCATTTTAACAGCTAGATTCTTTGACGAATTGTGAATATTTCATGAAATTAAAGCCCGATTTGAACTAATAAAGGCCAATAGACCGAAACCATGGTCTCTAGGTTAGCGTTCATATTTTTCCAAAGCTGGTGTTGCCACTTTATCACGGACCAGAATCCGTTAGTTTGCAGAGACGGTCAATAGATGACGCCTAGTTTTAAAGTCTATTTTAATTGAAGAGATTTTGTAAAATATCACATTATAACTTACTAAATCTGAAATATTCGGTATATATACCTTTACTGTTTAGAATTTCCTTTAACAACAATTTGACAAGGATGTTGATGTTTTATATTGTCTTATCTCCCGTCTTATTGGCAAAGTTTATCAAGAAAAGTAAATTATTTAATACATTTTCATAAGGTAAAAATTTCTATTTAGTGAATGGCTCATATACCTCTCTCTCTTCAGATTTACAAAGCAAATAATTTATATTATGATACATTAGCGCGCCATCTGTTATGAAAATTCGAAACTATTATAGATGTGTATGATTCTTTCAAAATTTAAACAATATCTACTGCTCTTACTGTAATGGAAGAATTAATTGGAGGGCCTGGCTCATCAATGGTGAATCCTCTGCGCAGTTTCGCCAGTTTAATCTACCATACCGCTGTTATATTGCATTTTTCGATCTTCCTTTTATAGTGATACTGATTCTAGACTCTTGGAATGAGTATTTTTATTATCCCGCATCTTATTCGCAAAGTATACCAAGAAATGTAAAATTATTTAATACATTTTTTCAAAAGATGAATATGCCTATTTAGTGAATAGCTTATATACCTATTCAGAATTACAAAGCAAATAATAAATTTGAAAGAATCTTGAAATTAAAAATAAATAAAGTGATATACTAAAAAAAAAGAAAAAATCAGAAGGAGAAAAATAAAACAAACAGATGAAAAGTAAATAGAGAACACTTATATGAAAAGAGCTATATAAAAATGAAGATTGCAATTATTCATTTAGGAGTTTAAGTTGAACTAAAATATTTCTCGTATCAAATATAAAAGCAACTTTTCGCCATATATTTATATACATTAGTATAATGGCCTTATAAAACAATATTAAATATAATAAATAGGTTTTGGAATAATTATAAAAGATTATTAATTCTTATTTCTTTATTTCAACACACAAAACACAATATCCCGGCTAGGTAAATTTCTTCGATTTACATTCTTTTAAAACAGAAACAGTTATAAACATAATATACAATAAAAGGTAATAAAAAATAAAGAGAAACAAAAATATATATTAGGAACCTGAACCTTTCAGGTTAGAAAGATAATCATGAATATATCTACAAAATAATTCAAATCTATTAATTCAATTAATATCTTTAAGAAATATTACTTTATTTTGAATTAAGCTTAACAATATAATCATATTTCATGTTATCTATTCAGGAAATGAGTATTATGTTTCATCTATTATGTTCACAACTGTTGATGGTGGATCTCAATAATTTCTTATCTTTCTAAAATATAAATCTTCTTTATTGAAGGTACAAGAAACATAAATTACTAAATATATCTAAGTAAACATTACTAATAAAATAACATCTCTCTAACCACACACCTCTATTAACTCACCTATACACAGTCTAGCCATAAATTCTGTTACAAACAATTTTATAAATTAAATGATTAAGAACAAAAACTAATGGAATATAAATACATATTTTATTATCCAATAGGACATAGATTTTAAATATATACAAGTATTCAAAATGTTCTCCCTTATTTTTGACACAGGATCTCAAACGTTCGGGCCATTGATCTATGGTGGCACGCACCTTTTCTAAGGGTATTTCTTTCATTGCTCTCACCAATGCTGATTTAAATTTATTCAAATTATGATATCTTTTATAGCACACCTTCTCCTCTAAATATGCCCACAAACTGTAATCAAGGGGGTTTAAATCAGGGCTTCCAGAGGGCCATTCATTGGCCTTTATGAACTACGGAACATTCGTCTCCAATCATTGTTGAGTTGACTTAGCTTTGTGAGCATGAGCTGAATCTTGTTGAAATATCCAATGTTCTCCATTGAACATTTTTGTATTCAGAGGCTTTACTATTTGTTACAAAATGTCCTATTTATAGTTTTTAGCTGTATTTTTTACCCCTTTGGCACAGATGTGGAGATCTGTTACACCTTGGTAGCTAACTCCCCACCAAACCATGACAAAAGAAGGATGGTGACTTTTCAAGTCTTCTGACTTTCAAAGAAGCTTCTAGAGAGCCACGAGCATATATCCTATCATTCTGACGATTAATCTTTTCCTCGAGAGTGATAAATTTCTCGTCTGTGAAAAGGATTCTCTCATGCCACCGACCATCATGCTGCGCCAACAACATTTTTAATCTAATCCTTCTAATATCTCTAAGAGCAGGGGTTATCAAATGACCTGTGCGTCGTTTGAAAGCTCTCAGTCCAAGGTTTTCGTTGATTATCCTTGAAACTATCTTGGAGCTAAATTTATCTGCTTTGCTAAGATATTTTGTTGCAGTGTGGATTTCGACGAATTCTTTCGCGAATGGCTTTTATAGCTGCTTGCGTTCGTTGCATGCGAGGTCGACCAGATCTTTCAAGGTCATCAATAGTGCAAGCCTTGTTGAACCTTTCAATGATTCGATAAACAAATTGAGGCGCAATATTCAAATTTTGTAAAAGTTTAAAAAGGGTGAAAGATTTTGGCCTACCTTGTGTAAGGCTATTACAATTATAGGGTTTTCTTTAATACTCAAACCCATTATCAAAAAAACAAAATATTTCGATTTTTTTTTCTGAGCACGTGTGCACGAGATATTCAAATAACAACAACTGTATTTTGAATACTTAACGCGGTCAAATTAATTTTTTATCACTTATTTAGTTTTGTAACAATATTTATGGCTAGACTAAGTATATATAAAAAGCACATGTGCTTGTGGTCAGGAGATGCCTTCTTTATTTTTAATATATATATATTAAAAAAACGAAAGAAAAATAAAAGATAAAAAGATCAGGTGTTGAAATCAATATTAAAAATGGCATATCCTGACCAGGAGCACATGTGCTTTACAGAAGGCAGAGCGCCATCTGGTGGAACAGAAATCAACTAAACATTGATTTAGCCTGTTCCCTGATATTTGGCCAACCCAATTTCTTGATAAATCAAGAAAAACCATCCACGAACGCGTTTCGCGCTTTTGGCGCTCGTCAGCGTGGAGTAGGCTGAACCATTGCGACCAAAAAATATTTTTTGATCCCAATGGCTTCCTGAAAAACCAAGAAATGGGTATTTAAGGCCAAAGTTGCGTAAATACGCTTAGCACATTAAAAAACGAAACAAAAAAATAAAAGATAAAAAGATCAAGTGTTGAAATCAATATTAAAAATGGCATATCCTGACCAGGAGCACATGTGCTTTACAGAAGGCAGAGCGCCATCTGGTGGAACAGAAATCAACTAAACATTGATTTAGCCTGTTCCCTGATTTCCCAGTATAAACTTCTATACCACTTTTATATAGCATTGGTATGTTCTGCCTATTAATCATACATAGAAGAAAATATCTTCGAATATTTATATTTAATAAACATTGCCTATTAGGTTTTCATGGAATTATATATACAAATACATGTGGTAGTGTCTTGTCCAGAATCAAGGTGGATTAAAGTTAGTGACTGCTTTCATTGTAAGTGCACAACAGCCTCCAGGTCCGACACGTGTCCAGTGGCCACACCGTACATAGGTTAGCGTATCATTGAAAAGACGAGTGTGGAATCAGCCGCGTTTTTAGTCTTCGCTTTCCTCATTCAAATGGACCACGGCATTCGGCGATTCTATTAATCTCCTCCGAACGAAATATTTTATACCATTGTATAAATTATACATACAACACACATACAGCTTTATTAAGACGACCGGGCTTATACAGATTCACTACAGGAAGGAAGCATAGATGGAGCTCCTATACTATAGGCATCGCAGAACCCAACAATATTTAATACACATACAGATTTATTAAGACCACCGGTCTTATACAGATTCACTACAGGAAGGAAGCATAGATGGAGCTCATATACTCCAGGTAGCACAGAACCCAACAATATTTGATACACACATACAGCTTTATTAAGAGCACCGGTCTTATACAGATTCACCACAGGAAAGAAGCATAGATGGATCTCCTATACTACAGGTAGCACAGACCCCAACAACAGTCTCCAGGTCTGATACAATTCCAGTGGCCACACCGTACATATATCAAGGTTGGCGTATCACGTATTAACATGTGTCCAAAACAGTTCTTTGCACTTATAAATCTACCAAATAATCCGTTTGGTTACTTTCACTCGTTGGTAGAGTTGGACCTTTGCATACAAATACATATGATTGACATATGGAAATTCATATTTCGTAAGCAATTATTAAATTAACAGTTTCATAAAGTCAATAGCTAAATACAAGATTGATAAAAACACCCTCTATGATATAGCATACCTTGTTCCTAGTTAATTAATAATAAACATATATAATTAATATATTCTGGAAAAAGCTAGAGAGAATTTCAAACAAACATATTTTTACTACAATATAATGCGGCTTATGATTGTAAAAACGACATTTGAAAATTTTCCCGGATGTGTTTCTTTTGAACGAATTTATTTTAAGCAGAAATAACGAAAGTTTCTAACCTTAGGGATAAGGTATGAAAGGATGAATTGTGAAGAGTAATGATAAACGGAAAAATAAAAGTGTCCAGGGATGGATATCGAACCCAGAGTGTTTCGCTTATCGGACAGATGCCATGTCCACTAGGCTACCCTGGATTTCAAGGATAAATAAAGATTATTTCCAACCTTAGGGATGAGGTAAGAAGGATAAATTGTGAAGAGTAATGATAAAAAAACACATGCGGGATAATTTTCAAAGGTCGTTTTTACAAGCATTTTTACCAAAGATATTTTTGTGAATAATTTTATTAAGCTCTACATTGCCATATATAAATATTCTTTCTAAAATATTATACACATTTTTACGATATTTTTCTAAGTTAGTAATATATATAAAAAAAGGTATTTTTTATTTGATAAATGACATGGTCTCTCATAATCGAATTATGTACATCTGGTGCGTTGGCAAATTCGATGAGGACACCAATCTGTGAATTGGAAATCAAAAGGAATTACTGATTTTTCTTTTATCGATATAAATATGAGTATAATGTTTATTGTGACTTTAGATCTTTGATTAAAATGTTTTTAATTTTTTTTTGCTTATCCCTAGTACACGTAGTACAGGCCATTGTAATCATGGTGGGTAGAAATTGGCGACTGCTTCTACTGGAAGTACACCACATGTCTACATATGTGAAAAGCAGTTCGACTTTGCACTTACAAATGTGCCAGAGCACAGTTTGGTTACTTGCACTCGCTGGTGGGGTTAGACTTTTGCAAGAATCGGGGGCCATTGGAGCATTTTATTTTTATCAGAAAAAAAAGTGTCCAATGCGGGAATCGAACCCGGTTCGTATCGGTTGAAAACCAACGGTTTTGACCATGTTTTCACCGACCCACCAGTTTTTAATTATTAATATGAGGAGAGAATTATGGATATATATATTACGATAGATGGCGCAAGCCATCAGCAACTTTCAGTTGCACGATAAGGAGATGTCTTTTTCTTAATATATATATATATATGGTGCTTTGGCAAATTCAATAAGGACACCAATCTGTGAATGAGAGATCAAATTGAATTTCTAACTAATATAGGTATGTGTACCCCACATAAACAACACAGGCCACGGTTTTAATCTATCAAACCCCCATAATAAATACAAAAGACTGATTCTGGAGATAATATTACCCATAAATTTTACAAGCATCAACAGGCATATAGAGATATTCCCGATGTATCCAATATTTTAATTCAGAATACTAATTCTTAGTTTATTTCATAATCAAAATTAACCTATCACAATATTTATATTAATTGTTTAGCATTTGTTTATAATAGTTACTATAAATTTCTCCTCATTTACATATAATTGTTTATAAATTTTAAATAATTCTAATTTTTAAAAGAGGTATGTAAATATATATGTAAGATTATAACCAGTTGATCCATCTAGATTCATTCATTAGTTCTTATTCCTGTAGAAGGGTCGTTAATACCCGAAAGCTTGAAACGTAAAACATTAAATATAGGATACTCATCCTTTGTGATTATATTTTTCTTTTTCTATTTATTGTCGAAGTATTTTGAGTTAATATCGGTTTGTGTGCATTGTTTATTGTGAAGTTAATTCTTTAATAAACATTTTAATAATTTAACACAAAGTGTAATAACGCGCCATCTATACACACAAAATGAAAGGATTTAAAAGCACGAATGCTTCTTTTATACATAATACAAACTTCTACTGCCCGTATTCTATTATCCGTAATACAAACTTCTACTGCCCTTACTACGATGAAAATATATATTGGGAGGGCTTGGCTCATCAGTGGTGAACCCTCCCAGCAGTTTCGCCAATTTAATCCACCAGACCGCTTCTCAGAGCTCTAATACTGTATTGGACGATTCTGATTATATACGCAGCACTGAAGGATGGAATCTCAGAAATGGTTTTTAAGAAAACTATGGACATAACCGCTGGGAGGGTTCACTACTGATGTGCCAAGCCCTCCCAATATATATTTTTCATCGCAGTAATGGTAGTAGAAGTTTGTATTATGTATAAAAGAAACATTCGTGCTTTTAAATCCTTTCATTTTATTTTAATAATTTTATTTATTAATTATTAATATTGTAGAGATTAAATAATTAGCAAGTCGTATGGCAATTAAGAACAATTTAATAAGCGAGAGAAGTTTAACTAATTCAATCTCTACAAACAAAGATAATTTATATGAAACCAAAGAAAGAAAACATTAGCGCGAGCTCGCGTAGAACAACCCGACGCTGACACGAGCTTCCTGTTCTATGAAGTCGCCTTTGCTACAATATTGATAATTATAAATATGAGGAGAAAAAGAATTAGGGATTTTGAAGAGATAAAGGCCATAGCTTGAAGCCATAGTATACACGTTGTTAACCTTTGTCTAAATTTGCCAGAACTGGTGTTGTGGCTCATTATATTCACTTGTAAAGTTCTTTTGTTAGGGTGATGTCCAGTGCTATCGTTTTGATGAACAATTAAGGGAAGATATGCTTTTTTCGTATATACAACTGCATGTATTTAAATAGAAGAAGGCATTTTCTGACCAAGCTCGCATGAGCTTTTTTTTATGTCAGAGCGCCATCTAGTGACACAGATATCAACTAAACGTTGATTTTATCTGTTCCCTGCAATTTGACAAACCATATTTCCTTAATGTATGCATATTAGAAATAATGAAGGCATATCCTGACCAAAAGCACCTGTGTTTTTTAGAAGGCAGAGAGCCATCTAGTGGAACAGAAATCAACTAAACATTGATTTAGCCTGTTCCCTGATATTTGGCCAACCCAACACGAACGCGTTTCGCGCTGTTCTTTCTATTGTTTTCTCATGTATGTATGTATATATATTTAATATTTAATACACCAAGCCATATTCTTCCTCAAAAAAGACGTGTTAAAAATTAGTACCTATTTTCACCGCTAGGTGCCATTAAGTAGACAATGATATATATTTCTATTAACCTAAATTTATATCATAACGAATAATTTATTAATTCGTATTAATATGGAAATAGTAAAATACTACGAATTGTTGAACCTAATCAAAAATTATGTTTTTTTAACTCAAGCGTTCAAACGATTCTATAAACATGTATTTTCGTATCTCATTTATATATTCTAATGTGAGCATTCACACCTGAATACACAATTTATTATATTTTAACAATAGAAATTTGAAACGTATTCAGAATATATTATTTATAATAGAAAACTCGCTCAAACCAAGTATATAAATATGAAACACACAATATAGGTAATACCAAATTTGTGATGCAAATTTAAAACAGAATATATATTATAATAAATATCCTAAAATATTTTACACTTGAATCACAAATATCTTAAAGCCTACATAATGTGTTATTTGAAATAAATATTTTTTATAATTCCATACATATATAAATCTTTCAATGATTCGTAAAAAAATAGGAAAATATTTCCAATTCACTCTATATTTTGTTTTCATTAAATATCTTGAAATATTAAATAAAAAAATAGCTGGGAAAAATAACATATTTTATATATTAAAGGCTTTATAGGATGAGGTGTTCTTTGAAATGCAATTTCCTTTGAGTATATATTTTAATAAAAATAATCTCCGAAATAAAAATGGAAAGATTTATTTGAATATATCACACTTCAATGAAGCTATTCATCAAATGTAAAAATATATTTTGTATTTCTCTTTTCATTTAACATCGTATATGGAATTCAGTGTATCATTCTATATAAAAAAACACATACTTTATAGTGAATGATTTTGAATATATTTGTTAAATGAGGTATTAATCGAAATCAAGCGTTATAATAGGTTTTGAGTTAATAAAACAGCTTGGTATATAGATTAGTATGCATGTATTTTTCATAGTATTCATTCTACATAATGCAGTTGTATATTTGGTATGCATATAGGCTTCCTTTCTCATGTAAAAGATTTATAAGAAAGGTGGATATATTTATATTATTATAATTTTTTTTGTTAAAGAATAAATAGATAGGATGTACGAATTATCTAGATATTTTTTCTCTCAATATATAAAAAGTATTTAAAATATATAAATAACTAGACGTATGATCCGGCTTCGCCCGAGAATTCCCCCGATTGCAATTTCCTTCATACTGAAAGTACATCAATAATAAATATTAGAAGTGCCATATAATAGCAATACAAAAGTAACACATAAACTACAGGAAAAAAAGTTTGTGTGATGGTGAATATTGTATTATATTAGTGTTTAGGTATTTGATTTAATTAATATAGTTGATATAATAATATATATTTTTATTATATATAATATAAATGAGTTTTAAAAATTGTAAAAAAAAATGCATCGGCCGGGAATCGAACCCGGGCCGCAGCATGGCAGGCGAGCATTCTACCACTGAACCACCGATTCTTATAAAAAATGGCCATATTTGGGTATTCATTCCATTCTTCAAATGAAAAAAAGAAATATCCAAAAATACTAATCAAAATGTAGCCGGAAAGTTTCCCCAGGTTTATAAAAAGCGGCATGCAAAATTTGGTACCAATTGGTTCAGTAGTTTTTGAGTTTATCGCGAAACAGACAGACATTGACTTTTATATATATACTGTAGATATAATATGTATATAAAATAGTATTTATTATTAATTTGTTAACGTGATAATCCCTTTGAAGGACTGACAAGTCCGAAATCTTGAAAATAAAAAGTATGTACAAGAAACCTAGCCATGGAATCTTCATTTATTTTATAAGATATATACGTATTTATCATTTTTTAAATGAAATCAAGAGATTAATGAATGAATGACTTAATTATCAATTTAATTATAGATATAAAAGGTATTAATATAAAATTTATAGACAACTCAAATTAAACAATATAAATATCGCTAAATATTAAACAAGAGTATAAAAGGAAATGGCATCTCCTGATTGTACAACTACACGTTGCTTTGTGGATTTAGCCATCTGTCGGAAAAATATCAACTAATCGTTCATTTTTAATTATTTCAGAATTGTCCGAATACTCATTCTTGAGATTCTTGATTAATCAAGAATAGGTACTTGTGACCGTTCGGAAGAGATTAATAGAATCGCCGAATGTAGTGGTCCATTTGGAAGAGGAAAGCGAAGGCCTTTTCAGTGAAACGTTAACCTATGAACGGTGTGGCCACTGGACATACGTCGGACCTGAAGGCTGTTGCTGGGTTCTGTGCTGCCTGGATTATAGAAGTTCTATCTATGTTTCCTTTCTCTAGTGAATCTGTATAAGACCGGTGATCTTAATAAAGCTGTATGTGTGTATCAAATATTGTTGGGTTCTGTGCTGCCTGGAGTATAGGAGTTCTATCTATGCTTCCTTTCTTCCTGTAGTGAATCCGTATAAGACCGGTGATTTTAATAAAGCTGTATGTGTGTATCAAATATTGTTGGGTTCTGTGCTGCCTGGAGTATAGGAGTTCTATCTATGTTTCCTTTCTTCCTGTAGTGAATCCGTATAAGACCGGTGATTTTAATAAAGCTGTATGTGTGTATCAAATATTGTTGGGTTCTGTGCTGCCTGGAGTATAGGAGTTCTATATATGTTTCCTTTCTCTAGTGAATCTGTATAAGACCGGTGATCTTAATAAAGCTGTATGTGTGTATCAAATATTGTTGGGTTCTGTGCTGCCTGGAGTATAGGAGTTCTATATATGTTTCCTTTCTCTAGTGAATCTGTATAAGACCGGTGATCTTAATAAAGCTGTATGTGTGTATCAAATATTGTTGGGTTCTGTGCTGCCTGGAGTATAGGAGTTCTATCTATGCTTCCTTTCTTCCTGTAGTGAATCCGTATAAGACCGGTGATTTTAATAAAGCTGTATGTGTGTATCAAATATTGTTGGGTTCTGTGCTGCCTGGAGTATAGGAGTTCTATCTATGTTTCCTTTCTTCCAGGAGTGAATCCGTATAAGACCGGTGATTTTAATAAAGCTGTATGTGTCTATCAAATATTGTTGGGTTCTGTGCTACCTGGAGTATAGGAGCTCCATCTATGCTTCCTTTTTTAGTGAATCAGTATAAGACCGTGGTCTTAATAAAGCTGTATGTGTGTGTGTGTGGGGGGGGGGGGTATTTTCGACAGATGGCGCAATCCATCAGCAAATTTAAGTTGCACGATCAGGAGATACCTTTTTCTTATTGTAAATATCTCCAAATGAAATTAACTTAAATATGATACATAGGAATTAATTTCAACTCACAATGCGGAAATATCAATTGTGTTCAAACCGGTTTTGTGACAACATGAACTTTCTTTCTTCATAAGACTTTAAAAGAACGCATTCCTGGATGACCTGAATATATAAAGATTTAATATATTGAATACATCCTCCTATATTGTAATTTTTATAAAGTTAAATCATCATGGAACGGTATTTTACCTTGTTTCCATGCGATAATAATTTCTTCTATACCAGGTAACGGCAACCTTTTTATTCAGAAGAGTCAAAAATTACAATTTACAAAATTTCAAAGTTTTCTAAAAGCCACAAAATGTTTTCTCTTCAACAATAAATAGTATTGGCATAAATAAAGTTTTTATTTATGCTAATACTACACCCAGCTTCACATCCAAAGTGCTGCATGAGGTTCGCAAGCCTCAGTTTTTCGACAACTGTTCTAGAACATTCTTGGAATATTAATGAATTAACACCTAAATAAACGTTTAGTTTCTTTTTTATTCCAATAGATGGCTTTCTACCATCTAAAAATGCTGAACGGTCAGAATTTGACTATTTCAGATTTCAACTCTTCATGGGTAAACTCATATAAGATTGAAGACCTTAATACATATTAAAAATGGCATATCCTGACCAGGAGCACATGTGCTTTACAGAAGGCAGAGCGCCATCTGGTGGAACAGAAATCAACTAAACATTGATTCACCCTGTTCCCTGATATTTGGCCAACGCAATTTCTTGATAAATCAAGAAAAGCCATCCACGAACGCGTTTCGCGCTTTTTTACGCTCGTCAGCGAGGTAGGCTGAACCACTGCGACCAAAAAATATTTTTTTTTATTCCAGTAGCTTCTTGAAAAACCAAGAAATGGGTATTTGAGGCCAAACTTGCGTAAATACGCTTAGCACATGAAAATTGATTTATCAAGAAATTGGGTTGGCCAAATATCAGGAAACAGGGTGAATCAATATTTAGTTGATTTCTGTTCCACCAGATGGCGCTCTGCCTTCTGTAAAGCACATTATCTTTTATTTTTTGCTTTGATTTTTTATGTGCTAAGCATATTTACGCAGAGAAAAATATTTTTTGGTCGCAGTGGTTCAGCCTACTCCACGCTGACGAGCGCCAAAAGCGCGAAACGCTTTCGTTAATGGCTTTTCTTGATTTATCAAGAAATTGGGTTGGATAAATATCAGGGAACAGGGTGAATCAGTGTTTAGTTGATTTCTGTTCCACCAGATGGCGCTCTGCCTTCTGTAAAGCACATGTGCTCCTGGTCAGGATATGACATTTTTAATATTGATTTCAACATCTGATCTTTTTATCTTTTATTTTTTTCTTTCGTTTTTTCACCTTAATATATATTGGAAATTGTTTGAATTTTACAAAATATCGTTTCGTAAGAAAGACAAACTTCCATATGAATCTGTATGGATTAAGCTTTCAGAATATAAAATAATGCATTACTCTGATGATTTGGCATATTAATTATTTTCAAAACTAGGCTTATTTAAATTTATATGAAAAATAAGACATTTCGGCCAGTTGGAGTTTTTTTATTTTCTCAACGTTTCGACAAAAATATATTTACTTCTCCTGACGAAGACAAATGTTTTCTGTCGTTGAGAAAAATAAAACTAACTGGCCGAAGTGTCAATTTTTCATATAAATATGAATGCCGGCCAGGCAACTCTATCTTTACGATAGGCTTATTCAACTTTGAATTTCTTTTTGAAAGAGTTATATCAATATTTGAAACTATTATAGACGCGTATGATTCTTTTAGAATTAAAACAATTTCTACTGCCTTTACTGTAATGTAAAAATTAATGGGAAGGCAGTAGAAATTGTTTTTTTTTTTAATCATACGCGTCTATGATAGTTTCGAATATTGATAACAGATGGCGCGCTAATGCATTGAATAATATAATTTATATAAAAAATAGACACTTCGGCCAGTTGGAGTTTTTTATTTTTTTCAACGTTTCGACAAAAATCTTTTGTCTTCGTCAGGAGAAGTGAGAACGCCCTTGCAAACGACTTGCCAAAGTCGTCCTGACGAAGACAAAATATACTTGAATATAGACGTTTTTAACGCCTTGCCAAATGTTTTGATTTTTGTTCGCTTCTTAAGAGGACAAACGATTTTTGTCGAAACGTCGAGATAATAAAAAGATTTACTGGCCGAAGTATTTTCAATTTTAATAACAATGAATGCCAGCCAGGCAGCCTCTATCTCTAGAACATTGAAATTTATTTAAAACAAAATTTTCACATGTTCTTTCGCCCCTAAATATACCCAAATTAAATTGAATTAATTTAAAAAAAATCTCTAAATACTTCTAATGAAGCATAATTTACAAAGTGATTTTATTCCTATTTTCAATATGTAATTAGGTTTATAAATCAAACAACTCAAAATTGGGAAATAAAGTCATTAATGTTGGAACATCAATTTCAAAGATAAATAAGACCAAATTTTCAAATGTTTGATATTTTACAATAGGAAGAAAATCTCAATTACAAAGTACGTCAGGCCAGCTAAGAAAGAGAGAAGGTTTTGTGGAATTAATGGCTTCAACCCGTACCTCGTCTGATAATTAAAGGGAATTTGGCAACTATAAATAATTGCTTTGGACAATTTAGCTTTAACTACGATCGGATTTCCTAGAATTCTACCTTCTTTCACTTCAATATAGTATTTCCTAAATTTTTGCTAAGTTTTGATATCATATTATTTTCGTTTTTTATTATTTTTATATATTAATTTTTATTATTATTAAATTATATTTGAACAATTATTTTAAAGAAAGCATTAAATTATGGATTCGATACTATTAGATTTTTTCAGTAAAAAATAAGAATACATCCTTTCCTGGTTTGACTGAAACAAGAAAATGATTATTCTTTGAGTGTGAAAGTTTGTGAAAATTAGGAACTTACCATCTACCATTAATTTGTTTATTTTTTTTTGTCGTCTGGTTTTGCGTAATTTTAATCTAGTTAGAACGATGTATTTAATTAGATGATTTTTTGTTGCCTTAAATACGAGGTAATTAACTCGTTTCATTCTCTCTATCTAAAAGTGTTTAAAGTTTAAAATATTAATTTCATAAATCTGAGAGTTGTCTTCAAAAACGATCCAACATTGAAAATCTTGTAAAAAAATAGCCTCCCATTTTGTTGTTATTATCATTTGTATTTTTTTCCGAGTTCATAATAAACAATCAATTTTTGATTCTTGCAAAAGTCCAACTCTACCAGAAGGTGCAGGTAAATAGACGGGGCTATGGCACATTTGTAAGTGCAAAGTCGAACTGCTTTTCACATGTGTAGACATGTGGTGTACTTACACTAAAGGTAGTCGCCAACTTCTACCCACCATGATTATCATGGCCTGTACCACGTGTACTAGGGATAAGCAAAAATATATTACCATAGATTGCTACACCCACTATATACAGATATACTTAATTTGTGATTGAAATCTTCGTTGAATTGCCATCTTCAGAATAGTCATAATAATTTGATAACGAATAGTTAAGTCTATATGTTTTATTATGATGCATTAGTGCGCCATCTTTTATCAAAATTCTAAACTATTATAGACACGTATAATATTTTTTTTTTAAATAAAATTATACTGCACTTACTGCAATGGAGATATTAATGGGAGGGCCTAGCTTATCAGTGGTGAAAACTCCCAGTGGTTTCGCCATTCCAAGTGTCAAGCATTAGTATCACTATAAAAGGAAGCTCGAAAAATGTAATATAACAGCTGTATGGTAGATTAACCTGGCGACACCGCTGGGAGGGTTCACCACTAATGAGCCAGGCCCTCCCATTAATTTTTTTCTATTGCAGAAAGAGCATTGTAAATTGTTTATTTTTAAAAAAGAATCATACGTGTCTACAATAGTTTCGAATTATATGTTATGTAAAAATAAAAAAGGCATATCCTGATCAGGAGGACATGTGCTTTACAGATGGCAGATCGCCATCTGGTTGAACAGATATCAAATAAACATTGATTTAACCTGTTCCCTGATATTTGACTAACCCAATTTCTTGATAAATCAAGAAAAGCCATCCACGAACGCGTTTCGCGCTGTTGGCGCTCGTCGGTATGGAGTAGGCTGTACCTTATAAGTTATGCGTTGAGCACATATTGTAGATTTGAAGAAAATAATTCAATAACAAATTCAGTGATATAAATAAATTGGTAATTATTTCACAAATAATTATAAAATAGTCAAATATATTTAATAGTATATTGCTATTATAAATGGAATATTTTATCTTCCAATTAGAAAATATATAATTAAATTCCATTAGAAATATATATTATAATCATCAATTATTATATTAATTATTATAACTATATTTTTAACCTCTATTTTGATTCAATTTATAATACAGTTAGCGGAAATATAATCAAATTTAGAAGAGAAAACTTGAGTATAATCAAGAGGGAGTTAGTTAATTAAAATTTATGAATATATTTAAATTCCATATTCAAATTTTATGAATATATTTTAGGGGTTTGATATTATTATATTATTATTATATAAAGAAGATAATTTTGGGAAGGGTCTATAATTAGATTAATTATATAACTATATTATAGTTGTGTTTGACAAGTAGTGTTAATAATTTATTTACAAATGATTGAAATAGTTACGAATAAAGTATTCTTGTTATTGTTATTATATATATATATGTATATATGAAAAAATAGTACAAATGTAATATTGTACTGGGATAAGGTGCATAAATTAAGAAAAAGGCATCTCATTATCGTGCAACTGAGAGTTGCTGATGGCTTGCGCCATCTATCGGAATAAATATCAACAATTCTCGTTGATTTTTAATTATTCCAGAATTGGCCAAATACCCATTCTTGATTAATCAAGAAAAGCTAACCACGGACGGTGAGGTCGTTGAGGTACAGCTTGCATCACGCTGATGAGGGCCAACAGCCCGAAACGCGTCCGTGGTTAGCTTTTCTTGATTAATCAAGAATGGGTATTTGGCCAATTTTGGAATAATTAAAAATCAACGAGAATTGTTGATATTTATTCCGATAGAAGGCGCAAGCCATCAGCAACTCTCAGTTGCACGATAAGGAGATGCCTTTTTCTTAATATATATATATATATATAACATATATATACTATCTAGTTCCAATAGATGGCGATTTTCTATCTAAAAGGCTCATGTAACTGGTCAGGAAATGCCAATTTTATTTTTAATATATATATATATGTGGTATAATAATAAGGTGGGGAAAGAGAATAAGGACACCACAGGTTTGGAAGAGGAAACCCAGACAATCAGAGAGAGAGAGATGGGAGAGACCCTGGACCGGCCACAGCCGGGCGGCCGTTCGTGTCGCACACAATCCCCAACTGTCTTAAAAGTCCCAAGGTGTTAACAGCGGGCCCCATTTGCCGCTCCTTGGAATGTCGCTGCTGTCTCAAGTGACCGGACTTTACATCCCGTCTCTCTCTGGGCTTGTTCTAGGTTTGCTTTATTATTTCTGGAAGAGTATATATTATGACATATATATATATATATTATGATGCACTAGCGCGCCATCTGTTATCAAAATAGTTTCGAAATTTAATATATATATATATATATTTAAAAAAGATGCATATATTGGATTTCAAATTATTTTTATTGTTCCAATATTTCGAGGGGCAACTCGCCTCTCTTTATCGAGGATGTTTGTGTTTTTCACTAGAACATGCGCGCATGCGTACACCACTCTCGTTCTACAAGGCCAATGAAAGAACTGTATCTTTGACTCAATTATTGCCTTCAGTTTATATACAGCAAATAATTATATTTATACTTAATATTATAGATTATTATTTTATCTATGGAAGATATAGAGATTTATATACAACACAGTGTAATTGCAAAAAATTGTGTTTACATATTAATTCCAAATTAAAAATTTTTAAAAGCAAAATAAATTATTAAATAAAAGGTATATACATAGTTATTTATAAATAATTAAGATATGAATTCTTTATAAATTTCTGGAAAATCAATTTTTCTGTTTATACTCTGTTTATCTTCGGCAGAAGCCCAACTTTCTAAAAACAGTCTACTATGCTTTTCTGTTATGTCTTTGTATATAATTGTGGTCTGTTTGAAATCTGGTACATGGCTATTGTTTAGGGAGTGGTCTACTAGTAGGGATAATGGTTTGTAATTTTTTAAAGCTGCTTTATGTTGATTGATGCGATCTTTAAGTGATTTACCTGTTTCTCCAATGTATGTAGCTTGACATGTCTGGCATATATATATATAAAGAGACAAGGCTCGCCTCATTCGTTAAAATAGACGTCAAAACTAGACGCCATCTATTGACCGTCACCGCAAACTAGCGGTCTCGGGTCGGTGACAAAGCCACAACACCAGCTTTGGCAAACTGAAAAGCGTCCACCTAGAGACCATAGTTTCGGGCTAATGGCCCTCGTCAGCCTAGGGCGGACTTTATTCCATTGCCAAAGCAGGTGTTGTAACTCTGTCAACGACACGAAGACGTTAGTTGGCGGCGACGGTCAATAGATGGCGTCTAGTTTTGACGTCTATTTTAACGGGAGAGGCGACCCTTGTCTATTTAGATCAATATCCTCCCGGTAAAATTTCTATATATATATATATCCAACGAATAAAAAATTAAGACGCGAATGTTTCTTTCAATAAATAAATCAAACTTCTACTGTCCTTACTAAGATATAAAAAATATATTGGTAGGGTTTAGTTCAACAGTCGTGAACCCTCCCAGCGGTTTCGCCAATTTAATCTACCAGACCGCTTCTTTAGAGCTATAATACTATATTGGATCATTCTGTTTTTATATGCTACACTGATGCAGATTTCATTTGTTATATATAGACGGCACATTATTGCTTTCTATATTTATCTTTATTTAATTAAAAAGGTATATATAAGTAAAATGAATGATATTTTGATCCAATATATGCCTTTTTAATTAAAGATTTATTTATTGATTTCTCTACACCCATACCTCGCTTTGCGTCGGAGTTACGTTCCAAAAAAAAAAAACCACGACGCAAATTGAAACGACGCAAAGTGAAAATAAAATTTTGATGGCATGGCGCAATCAAAAACAAAGGTGTTGCCATATTTTAGGAAATAAAATTAAAAAAAAAAAAATTAAAGACTCGAATTCAAAACAACGCAACTTCGAAAATCTAACGACGCACAGTGAAAATCAGTAAAAATTAAGCAGCGACGCAACTTCGAAAAAAATGCAAAACGAAACGACGGAAACCGAGGTATTGGTGTATTTTCAATAATATATCTTTATAGATACTATTTTTTGAGAATCAACTAGACATATGCATATCATATATATGCATATCAGCAGCATCCTTGTGACTAACTTCATATTTAGCCAAATTTATATAAAAATAGGCTTTCTTTTATAAATATAAAAAGAGGAATATTATAGCAAATTTTCCTTCGATATTTGTGATGGTGTGCTAAATAAAAGATTGACGAAACATCGCTAAGTGTTCTTAAATGAGGAGCCAGGCCCATACTATGAATTTCACTGCCTAATATATTCCTACGTAATTTTTATCAAATTTATATAAGCTATTTTATATAAAAACACGAACATATAGCATCCGAATCAATAAATAGTTGAAATTAAAACTTTGTAATGGAGACTTCATGACAAACAGATTGTACAACGGGAAGCACCCTTCTATTTGAATATTAGGTAAAATTCGCATAATTGAATAACACCGTAAAAACTACAAATATTCATTATATCTCTAATAAATTTATATTTAAAAATAAAAATCAGGTGAAAATTCATTTTAATTTTGAATTTGCAAGCTTTCGAGCAAATATACTGATCTTCAACGGGCTAATACTTCTATGTACAATCTCTGAATAATATTTTTCAATTATTTTGTATAAAGATTATTAATAGATTGTACATAGAGTATTAGCCCGTTGAAGATCAGTATATTTGCACGAAAGCTTGCAAATTAAAAATGAAAAGAAACTTTTACCTGATTTTTATTTTTCTTTTTTCAAAAAAATAAAAAATAAATACTAAGTATTATTTAATTCAATAGTTATTAAAGTTAAGAAAAAGGCATCTCCTTATCGTGCAACTGAAAGTTGCTAATGGCTTGCGCCATCTATCGGAATAAATATAAACTATTCTCGTCGATTTTTAATTATTCCAGAATTGGCCAAATACCCATTCTTGATTAATCAAGAAAAAGCTAATACGGACGTGTTTCGGGCTGTTGGCCCTCATCAAGTGTTATGCTGATTATGCTCTTAAGGTCTCTGATAATTTTTCTTCGATGATGAGCCAGGCACACTCATAATTGTTTCTTTTCTTCAAGTAATATTTTAAAAATAAAAAGGGGCACATATTGATTTGAAGATAAATTGAATTATTGATATGACATTACTACGATAAAAATATTCGTAATTTTGAATAAAACATTTTAAAAAGACATGTTCTCATCGTCGAAATATTATTCAATTGAAAAGCAGTTGTATTTATTATATGAATGTTGGATGCTATTGATTTCTTTATTTATATAAATAATATTTATATCGTAAAAAGTAATGTATTTTATATAAGTACACAAACCTTTGAGATCCGCATCAGAATATGGCTAATACTAAATTTTGTATATGGGGCTTCATGATAAACATTTAGTGCAGTGGGAAACACCCGTCTCTATTTATTAATGATGCAAAATTCTCATATATATAAATGATATATAAAAGTGTTATTATATTAGTGTTATAATATTATAATTTATCATATATTTTCTCTATAAATACTGTGGGGTCGACCGCCAGAGGTGGTGACTTTTCCTATATCAAACCCGTTTGTTGTTATTTCCCGTTGGCCGGCTCAGCTTAAACCTTTGGTAATTATGTAAATAAGTTTTTCGTTATCTTTATTCTTTTGCTTTAAATCAGGCAATACTTTTTCATGCATTCACATGCATAAGGAGAAGCCCTTTTCATAATTTATGCACCTTAACCCAGTACAATATCACATTTGTACTTTTTTTCCACATTGTTTCATGCAATTCTAGCCTTAACTACCCGTTTCATGATTTTTCAAGATACCTGAAGGACCAGTTTTTTTTTTGTCGTTGAGGTACAGCTTGCACCACGCTATTGAGGGCAAAGAGCCGGAAACGCGTCCGTGGTTAGCTTTTCTTGATTAATCAAGAATGGGTAAATGGCAAATTATGGAATAATTAGAAATCAACGAGAATAGTTGATTTTATTTCTATAGATGGCGCAAGCCATCAGCAATTTTCAGTTTCACGATAAGGAGATGCCTTTTTCATAATAATTTATCAAATTATGTATTCTTCATTAGAGCACAATTAAAGCAAATTGTGATTAAACCTTTTTTATATTTCTGAGATTCCACGACTGCATAACTATATCACAAGCTTACTCATGTATTCAAAAGCATCAAATAAAAAATAAAAAAATGCTATATCTCAATAAATCCAAAATCAGCAACAAAACAAGATATTTCTAGAAATGTTGCAGATACACATCCATGTAGAATATTACCTAGTGTGAGGTATTTAAATCATATATAAAAAAAATCAATTTGATAGAATAAAATAGAATATATATTCTGTGCAATAGCTTATTTAATTCACATTGCATCCATTGTCGTCTCAGAGATTTAATTCTTCCATAGTATATTTCATTGAATCTTCAACTTATATTTTATAATCCCATTAGAATTTATTTAGCTATTCACATAAAATAATATTTAAAATATTAAAAATTTATAATTTTATATATAAAATTCCAAAAATAAAATTGAAAATAGAGATAAAATATTGTTTTATTTTTCTCACCGCGCGCACGGCTGTGTTAGAAATATATAATAAAGAGAAAAAACAATATTATATAGTAGTTATTGTTTTAACTATTATTGGTTAAGCATTGTGAGCTTTTAATACAATCCAAAATCGATAAAAGATATCGGGTTAAGGTAAAACTTGAGATATTGAAGATATTGGTTTTTCTTATTTTGTTTTCATAGAATTATTTATAAAGTGTTCTTTATAATAAAAACAGTCTATGCAGTCAATTGAAACAGTCTTCTCTTAATATAATATCTTCATATCAGAGATGGCTTTAATTTATTTTAAGGATAAAATAAAAAAAAAACAATTTGGTAAAAGTACTGCCTGGCTTAAGGCGTAAGAATATAAAGAATGAAAAACTTATTTACATAATGTACAAAAGGTTTGAGCCGGCCATCGGGAAACAACAACAATTAGTTTTTATAGGAGAAGCGTGACCTCTGGCGGTCGATTTAACAGAATGTTTGTATCTATGAAATATAATTTTAAATAAAATAATATTTTAATATAACATATATACCATATAATCTAAAATGCAATTATTTTATTTTTAAAAACCTATTTTATTTTTATTCTTTGACTGTTATACATTTTTTGACCATAGATTTAGAATATAACACTTTGCATATTGTTGTAAATATGTAAAGTTAACCTATTTTATTAATCACGAATATATAATTCCTTTAATAAATTATATATTAATGTGAAAAATGGTTTCATGTGTGGTTTGCTTCAAGTAATTCAAAATAAAAATTACTTGATAAGTAAATGTTTATCTTTCCTATTTTTACGACTGCACCTTCAATTCTCTATCTTTTTCAACAAAAAACAAAATATTCATAACATATATATATATATATATTAATATTATTGATATAAAGATCGTTTGAATTTAAATATATATTTTACTTATATATAGCAAATTATTTAGAATACAAATTTAGTTGATTTATATATATATATATTTCTGAAACATAGTACAGTTAAACCTGTCAATAGCGCCCTCTCTTGTGACTCACCAAAATAGGGTGTTATAAAGAGGGAGTGATATAGACAGGTCACTTTTAATGTAAAAAAATCGCATTACTACGTATTTAAAATCGGACGTTATAGAGAGGGAGGGGCTATTTAAAGGGGGCGCTATAGACAGGTTTAAATGTATTTGCTTTTCAATTAATTTTAGTTTATTTTTGTGTAGAGTCTGATTCCCAGTCGGCGCCATACTTGTCTATCTTTGGCCTCTTTTACTTTATTCTTTCCTAGCTTCTCTTTCCAGTCCATCAGTCTATTTCTTTCTACCGTTTCTCCATTTCATACTTCAGAATTTTCTCAATAAATCTTTTTTTTTTGTTGTTCTTAATATGTCTTATCCAATTCTTTTGTACTTTACGGTAATTAATAATTATTTTGTGGTGCATTAGCGCGCCATCTGTTATGAAAATACAAAACTATTATAGATGTGAAAAATAGTACAAATGTGATATTATACTGGGATAAGGTGCATAAATTATGAAATAAAGGCATCTCCTTATCGTGTAATTGAAATTTTCTGATGGCTTGGTAGTGGTTATCTTTTCTTGTTTAATCAAGAATGGGTATTTGGCCAATTCTGTAATAATTAAAAATCAACGAGAAAAAGTTTATATTTATTCCGATAGATGGCGCAAGCCATCAGCAACTTTTGGTTGCACGATAAGGAGATGCCCTTTTTTCCATATTATACATATATATCTATTAGACGTATATTATTCTTTTTAAAATTTAATTTCTCCATTGTAGCAAAGGCAGTAGAAATTGTTTATTTTCTAAAAGAATCATGCGCGTCTATAATAGTTTCGAATTAATTTTATTTTTTATCATTTTTTCATTTTATGATTATTAAAAATAAGGTTCTAACATATTTTTTCTACATATAGGTTATAAAAAAATTTCAAATATCCACTATGGCAATAAATGTGAAAAAGGAAATACAAATAAATACATGCATGTTATTTTGTTGTTGAAATTGACTCCTTAAACATTTTCTCGACCTTCTATTAACACACGTTACTCTTTCCTAATTATATAAATTCTGTCCATATAGCTGCCATATTACCAGCTATAGCATATTTTTGGAAAAATTCCTCATCATTACCTCATATCACTCCAGAAAATCGAAGTATCCTTTGTTCTGATGAGGGTCATAGCTCTAAACCATGTCATTCATAGTTCTTCAAATAAAAGACACTTCGGTCAGTAAATATTTTTATTGTCTCGACGTTTCGACGAAATTCTTTTGTCCTTGTCAGGAGCGAACAAAAATTAAAACATTTGGCAAAGCGTTAGAAATTATTCTATATTCTAAATAATTTCTAACGCTATGAAAAATGTTTTAATTTTTGTTCGCTCCTGAAAAGGACAAAAGATTTTGTCGAAACGTCGAGACAATAATATTTACTGGCCTAAGTGTCTTTTATTTGAAGAACTATGAATACCGGCCAGGCAGCCTCTATCTTTACATGTTATTCATATTGGATACTTGTATATGTCAATAACTACAGTTATAGTAAATGTATAAGTAAATAATCAACAAAGATTAGTTTATGTTTGACGTTCAAATATATCACAGGTGATGTTTTTATGAACAATATATTGAACTATATCTCCTGAATTTTTTTTCAATTCTCAACATTGTTAAAACAAGAGTTTATTTCTATACAATAAAGAAACAATATTGTCGTTATAATGCAATATAACTTCGCCTCAACTCAAAGAGTTCAATTTTAACTCATTTATGCAATCATATCTATACAACTAAGAATTGAAGTATTAAAATAGGTTTCGTAAAATACAATATTTGTGTACTATAATTACTGATATGACAATTAAAATATTTCTTATCAGTTAGTCGAATAAAATATCGTATTAAAATACCAACTAAATTTGACAATAATATATTAATATGAATATATACCTTCGCATATACACGCAATTACTATAGTGTGAATTTGACTTAATTCTTTAGAATTACTGATATGTTAATTAAAACATTTCTTAGCACTTAGTCTAATAATATTTTTTTTTATCAAATACAAAATTGAATACAATATATTAAAGCATATATACACCTTTGCACAAGCAATTATATTACCAAATTAAACATAATAATAATCAAAGGTTTAATGATAAATCTGGGTAACGTGCTACATAAATACATATGAAAATGTAACTATTAATTGTGTGACCTAAAATCTCAAGTCTATTGTTGATGGATAAAATAGACAATACCATTATGAAATGTGTTATTTATAGGATTAAAAAGAATTATAATTTTTTATATTATAGCAATGTTTCACTTTAATTATATATGAAATTATAATGTATTGATATAAAACTTACGATTAACCTATTGTTTACAATCGCCATTTAAAAACATTGCACCTTGTTATTATTGTTATAAAATAGAATAGACTCAATGTAGTTGTATTTATATCTATAAACTAATGAATTTAAAACCCATAATTAATATATTTCTCAAAAACTTCATAAAATGTATTCATTTAAAACTTAATATATAAAAATACAACCTTTAACAAACATATATTAAACAGAATTTACGATGGATTTATAAAAAGATACAAATATTTATGTATTCTCTCTCTCTCTCTCTCTCAATCAAATAAAAGTATTCATAAAATAGCAAACGAAATGTATATTTAATAATAAATTATCATTCAATATGTATACAAATTCGAAATCGCAATTCGTCTGAATTAAATTTGTAACTGTTAAAAATTCATATTATGCAAATTTAATCGAACAAACTAATATAATTTATATTAATAAATTATATTCTTATACTATACGAATATATAGTCAAGATAATAAATAAAAGAAAGTTTTAAAAAGAAATGGAAAGAAAAAAAAAGGAAAAGATTCGAACTTACCTGGTAAAAGAAGTCGGAAGATCAAGGAGGCTGCCACCAACCCGGCCACCTGCATCCTATCCCAGCCGAACATACGATTTCCGGGCGCCCCTAGCGCCGCCTGGAGGACCAAACTTGTTTAATTATTCAGACGCTCTCACAGAGTTGTGTTGGTGCCATTTGGCGGGCTGGTAATTGGCTGCCTAGCTAAAATGCGAGGTGATTTAATCAGACAAATAGAAAACCAAAGAGAAATAAAAAGGATTTAGAATGAAGGTAGAAATTAGCTGTTGGATTTAAAGTTTTATAGATCGTCTGTTTCGTTTTATTTTGGCGGGGAGTTAATGCAATGAAAAATTAGTTTATTTTTCGTTTTATTTTTTTTGTTTGATATTATTTTTTGGATGTTATTTTTTTTTAAAGAATTATTTTATAAATTCCAAGAAGCTTCTTAATATTTTTTATAAAGGAATAGGTTTTTTTATTTTGTTTTTTTTATTATATGTGACTTATAATTTTCATATTATAAAATATTGTAATTGTTTATATATAATCTAGATAAAAATTTTAAATTAATTTTCAACGCGTATGATTCTTTGTAAAATAAAGCAATTTCTACTGCCTTTACTGCAATGATGAATTTGTATCTATATAAGTTCGAATTTCTTATAACAGATGGTGTGATAATGCCACATATTCATATATATATATATTTATATATATATTCTGAATATAGAGCAATCCATAATACATTTTGGAAGACGTCTAGTGACTCACCTGGGGCACGCGACCTGCTGCGTGCTTCACGGCAAAACACCTCGTAAAAGATGGAAGATTGATCCATCGAAATATCGGATTAATAAATAATCGTATTAAAATCCAAAATAGGCCTTATTTTTAATATATATATATATATATATATATATATATATTCAATTAAAAAGGCATATATTGGATTAAAATATCATTTATTTTTTTCAGTGGGCTGAACGCCAACCTTTTTCAAGGTATTATAACATTTTAATATGTGTCAACCACAAACTCAGCGCCACATAACGTCAAAAGAAATAGGTTTTTAAAAAATATTCTTGCTTATATTTGCCTCATATTTGCTTATATATATACCTTCATTTTACGATTTAGATAAATGTAATTCTTAAAATCAAATATATAAATTTGAAATAGAAACAATTTTTGTTCACACTTGGTTATCTCGTGTGTCTTCAATAAAGGTCACTGTAATATCTTTCAGAGTTATTGTCTGAATCCCGATATAAATGCTGAAAGGTACAACTTCCTTTTGTTCACACTTGGTTATCTCGTATGACTTCAATAAAGGTCGCTGTAATATATTTCAGGGTTACTGTCTCAATCCCGATATACATGCTAAAAGGTACAACTTCCTTGAGTTTTGTTCACACTTGATTATCTCGTGGGTCTCCAATAAAGGTCACTATAATATATTTCAGAGTTATTGTCTGAATCCCGATATACATGCTAAAAGGTACAACTTGCTTAAGTTTTGTTCACACTTGGTTATCTCGTGTGTCTCCAATAAAGGTCACCTTTATATCTTTCAGAGTTATTGTCTGAATCCCGATATACATGCTTATAGGTACATCTTCCATAAGTTTTTTCTATTAGTGTATATATTTGTGTGTGTGTGTGTGTGTGTGTGGCACTGTAGAGTAATTCATATGAAAATACATAATATGCATAGAAAGATATATGCAGTTTATATATTTAATATAATCTAATATAAAAGAAAATTACAATTTAGAAAACTTTCATTCATCTAACTATTCGGAAATAATCAACATGGTTTGTCAGTTCAATGACAATAGAAAATAAACAACAATAAATTTCATTTAGAATAAATGGTTTGTTTTGAAAAAAGGAAACTCAGTGTTAATTTTATCTCTCTAAATATATATTGTAAATTTTATAAATTATAACAATGTTTAGCTCATATAGCAAATACATTTACATAAACGTTTTATTATTAACTCTGAGAATTTATAAATATATATTTTTAGTATCGACTTTACAGGTAAAAATCACATGCAATTGAATAACAATCTATTAAAATACCAGTTATTAGATATTTAGCTTAAATTATAAATATTTCATTGGTCCTATCATAAACTCTTTTATTAATATATATATATATCAACTGGGTAAAAACTAACAAAATTATATTTTATTTATTGAAAGAATAAAATAAAAATATGTAATATTTATATATAAATCTATCTTTTTTATTGTTTATTATTATTATTTTTTGTGTTTTGCGTATTCACGCAAATTTGGTCTTAAATACCCATTTCTTGATTTTTAATGACGCCTCTGGAACCAAAAATATGTTTGGTCGCAGAGGTACAGCGGTACGAGGGCCAAAAGCCCGAAACGCGTTCGTTGATGGCTTTTATTGATTTATCCAGAAAATGGATTGGCCAGATATCAGGGAACAGGTTAAATCAATGTTTAGTTTATTTCTGTTCCACTAGATGGCGCTCTGCCTTCTGAAAGCGCTCATGCTAGTGGTCAGTATATGCCTAATTTGTTTTAATATCAACACCCGACCTTTTCTATTTATATTATTTTTTCACCAAATCTATGAATCAAGAAAAATCTCTGATCATTGTCGAATGGAGGTTGCTGATTTAATCTTTATTTATTTCAGAATATTGACCAAATAAATATTCTTAATAAATCACGAAATCAGACAATAAACGCATTCCAGTTTGATGGCCCTTAACCTAGCGTATAGACCTACACACATTTCTGAAGATATATAAATCACTATATCTCTTCACATTTTCAATCTAACTAACACATATCAACAAATGAGATTATAATATTTAATCTACTAATAGAGGCCTAGCAAACCATCTGTATGAAAAAGTCAAAGTTGTATAAGCTTATGATTTTTCTTTGTTTTAAAAATGAATCGATGTTGGTTCCATATGCTTGAATTGAATATTACACCTTAGTTCTATGTATATTCTATTGCTTAAAAAGGAGCACAACAACAACAACAACAAAAAGAAACTACATTTGCAAATGATTTGAAAACTAACTAAGGTAAAAAACAATAATAACAATTGATGATGATAAAATATTGAATATGTCTGCCAGAAAATGTTTCTATAAATTATACAAAATTCAAAAATTCTTATGAATTTTAAAATTTATTAGATTAGGGTAAATTGCATATTTACATAAATGGCATACCTCGATATATATATATTAGATAATAAAAAGGCATATATTGGATTTAATAAAAGATTTATTTTTCCATTATTTCGGTTAGCTGAACGCCAAACCTTTATCAAGGCATTAAAATTTTGTTTTCACTGTAATGCATGCACTGTACACATGTAATGCCTTGATAAAGGTTTGGCGTTCAGCCAACCGAAATATTGACAAAATAAATCTTTCATTAAATCCAATATATGCCTTTTTATTATCTAATGAATTAAATATGGATTGCTCTATTTTCAATATATATATATATTTATATATAATCGCTTACACACTTTATAACAATCCTTATTATTCATCTTAATAGAAATTCTTATTATAGCTAATATTTATACATAAATTATTAATATTCAACAATAAGAAATTAGTTTATGAACTATACCATACTCTAAAACCATAATAACTTACATTTTTTAATTTACTTTTCATTATAGTATGTAATTACATTATTAATTACCAGTATATATATATAAATAAACGCAAACCCCTGTAATTATTATAATTATCTTTAATTAATATTCATAATGTCGATTATTAATTATTTCCTGGTTTAAACATTACCGGATATTAATGATTCTAAATATTTCGTGAGGCATCTAAAGACTGCAATTAGCACATTTTAGCAAAATTTCATTTATTTTTACACAGAAGGTTCTTTTTTTTTATCAGAAAAACGCGAAATGCAAAGGTTGTGTGTATTATATATAGATTTAGAATAATATTCATTATTAAAATTATATATTATTATTCGAAATGTCTTTATTATTATGTATGAATATGTGAATAGATTGAAATATTTGCATAGTTTTATTAATATTCTCATTATATATATATCATTGTGGTATAAAGCAATTACTCTCCTTCTATCTATGAGAAATGATGTTAGGTATGGATATGTAAATATATTGTTTATAAATATTATCGTTATTAGATATAACAGGTATCAGAGTCATCAACAATCAATTCTGTCATCGTTTGCTTTTGTGAATTGAATAAATACCCAAATATGGCCATTTCTTATAAGCATCTGTGGTTCAGTGGTAGAATGCTCGCCTACCACGCGGACGGCCCGGGTTCGATTCCCGGCCGAAGCATTTTTTTTACAATTTTTAAAACTCATCTATATTATTATCCCTATATATATAAAAGTCAGCGTATGTATGTATGCTTGTCAACTATAAACATCCACAATACGTAACTAATCCGACTTAAATTTTAACAGTATATAAAGTAGAATCTGGAACAACTCTTAGTGAAAATTTCAGGTCTCTATCCCGAATATCCGTCGTGTTATTTGCAAATTTGCTCTTTCGCTCGCGCCTCTAGCGGTGAAAATGGGGGGTAATACCAGCTGACCTAATGTACATGTAAAGTTTGGAGCGGGACGTTTCTCAAGAGTGACAACCACGGCTCCAATTTATAATTGTAACAAATAGTATTCGAATAAAAACATTTAATCGGGTAAAACCCGGGCGTTGCCCGGGTCATTCACTAGTACGTATATATATGTTATGAAAAAAGATATTTCTGTTGATTATTTTTAATATCTTGCGGATTATGCTATGGTAATGCAGTCGTGGTTGAAATCTTGAAAGTATCATAAAAATATTGAAGAAGAAATAGCTTTAATTGTGCTCAGGGACTATATAAAAAAAAAACATAATTTGATAAAAGTACTGTCTGTATAAAGGCGGGAAGAACAAGGGGGAAAAATATTATTTACATAATGTACAAAAGGTTTGAGCCGGCCATGGGGATAAAACAACAATGAGTTTTTATAGGGGAAGCTTGACCTCTGGCGGTCGATTTAACAGAATATTTGTATCTATTAAATATAATTTTAAATAAAATAATATTTTTATATATAATATATATATATAAAATCACATGTGCTCCTGGTCAGGATATGCCTTCTTTATTTTTAATATAAATATCATGGTATTATAAGGCAATAACGCGCAATCTATACTTAGGAATTTAATTCATTAAAGCTCAATGTTATTTACACATAAAACAAACTTCTACTGTACTTAATGCGATTAACACTGCTATGCGTTTACATACACAAGTAGTACAAGTTATTAGGTTGACTTTTCAAATGGTTTTGCATAGCATTTTACTTTTGGTAATACATATTTATCAAATGCATTTCATATTTCTAGAAAATAAAGATACTTCGGCCAGTAAATCTTTTTATAAGAATGATTTTTAACGCCTTGCTAAATTTAGAAAAAGGCATCTCCATATCGTGCAACTGAAAGTTGCTGATGTCTTGCGCCATCTATCGGAATAAATATCAACTATTCTCGTTGATATTTATTCCGATAGATGGCGCAAGCCATCAGCAACTTTCAGTTGCACGATAAGGAGATGCCTTTTTCTAAATTTATGCACCTTATCCCAGTACAATATCACATTTGTACTATTTTTTCGCCTTGCTAAATGTTTTAATTTTTGTTTGCTCCTGACGAGGACAAACGAATTTTTTGTCGAAACGTAGAGACAATAAAAAGATTTACTGACCGAAATATCTTTATTTTCAAGAAAAATGAATGTCGGCCAGGCAACATCTTTCTTTACCAAATGCATTTCACTTGCTTATTAAAAAATAATTATATATTATATATTTCAAATAACACTGATAGAGACTATTCAGAATTCATTCTCAAACATAAAAATATTATCTTTGAAAGTATATAGAGATGAATATTAATTTATTTCAACACACAAAACGCGATATCCCAGCTAGGAAAATTGCGTCGATTTACATTTTTTAAAAACAGAAACAGTTATAAACATATTATACAAGAAAAAGTAATTAAAAAAAAATTGAAACAATAATATATATTAGGAACCTCAACCTTTCAGGTTAGAAAGATAATCATAAATATATTTACAAAAATAGTTAAAGTTGATATAGATCTACAACATTGTTCACTGTCTGTTGTCTAGCGGTGAAGAAGAGTGGGCATTCCAGCAGTAGGTGTCTCGAGTCCTGGAATTCGTTGCCTTAAAAATAGAGATGAATATGAAAAGTGATAAAAAATAAAAGCCATGTTTTTATTAGCTTCACAGAACGGCTGTAGTAATATTTTGAACCATTAAACAAGGATTTTATTACATTGTTCGAGAGAATAGAACTCTCTATATTTTGGTAGAAGAAAATAAATTACTTTTTCTCTGTGATCACCAACTGAGTCAGGAGAGCAGCTTTTAGCTTAATCTACTTTTAGTCTTTACACAAAGATACTTTTAAAACCTTTTAAATAGATAAAAAATGTTTGAAGTATTATATATACTTTTCTGGTAATGTTTTTAATACTTTTATCTTTTATTAAACAGTTATTAGTATTTAATTAAAAATACATATATTGAATCAAAATTAACACACATTAAATATTAGTAAATTAAATTGTTATGAAAACATATTTTGCGGAAGAGCTTTGCTCGATGCAATACCTTGAAATTATATGTATGTTCCTCTACAGACCTAAAAGCTTATGTCCATAGTTCATTAAACACCCCTAAGCTGCCTTCCATAGAAAATACAGGGTATATTCCAAACCAATCCAATACAATAGTAGAGCGGTCTAGAGATTAATTTGTCGAAACCGCTGAGAGGGTTCACTACTGATGAGCCAAGCCCTCTCATTCTATAACTCATATCATTGCAGTAAGATCCGTAGAGATAAGATTTGATGATATTTAAAAGAAGCGCATTACCGTTAAATTTATATGCGTAAAACATTAAATATGTTATAACACCTTGATAAAGGTTGGCATTCAGCCAACTGAAATATTAACTACAAACAGTTGGATTTTAATATATAAATTAGTCTTATATTCCGATGATCCCTTATAATGTGTAATACTTAATAAAGGATAAAATAATAGTTCATCAAATTCATCAAAAAATGCAAAGTATATTACAATTTGGTTAAATTTGAACCTAAATTTTATATTTTTAGATAATAATAGTTTTAAATGTATTTGCACACATTATCTTTCTATGTAGAAAGGTGTAATTGTTATTATATTGTATACTAAATTATAGTATTATTTAATTTAACAATGCGTTATTTATATGGGATATATGTATAATTATTTTATTTGTGTTTTTTGAATACATTTATTTATTTTATGATGCATTAACTTGCCATCTGATATGAAAATTCTAAACTATTATAGACTCATATATTTCCTTTAAATATTAAACAATTTCTACTGCCCTTACAGCAATGGAAAAATTAATGTGAGTGCCTGGCTTATCAGTGGTAAACCCTCCCAACGGTTTCGCCAGTTAAATCTACACCATACTGCTTTTATATTTCATTTTTCGATATTCTTTTAATAGTGATACTGATGCTAGACTCTTGGAATGGGAAGTTTTAGATGAACTATGGACATAAGATTTGAGGACAACAGAATTATATGCAATTATAAATATATGATATACTTCGAGCAATCGCTCTTTCACAAACATCAAATCATATATCCATTAATAAAATCATATTGAATAAGATTAGTAGTTTTTATTTTCGTATTCCTTCCAAAAAGATACATTATGGATGATTGGTGATATTATCACGTTTTAGAAGTTATGTAGAATTATTCATAAATTCATATTACCATTTAAAATTATTTAGTGCCATTTTTCGGCGTGTACAGTTAGCTAGAAGTCATACTTCTAATTCTCCTGTTAAAAAGCGTTTTAACCAGAAAGCACCTTTCCTTTTAATTGTACATTACAAAGATCGCAAAATGCATCTCCCCCTAGTAAAAACTTTACTAGAGATGATAAACAAGTTTACTTTTATAATAACGAATAGATTCAAAGGAATCTTCACAATTCGCCAAAAAAGAGTCTAGCTCGCAAAGTGGGAAAGCTAAATCTATGGCTGAAATTGGGTAATATAAATATTACCATAGTTTCGAACTAAAGGACCTTCTTTGCATCTATTTGGTCTGGAAAAGCGACTTTTAATTTTATATATTAATATAAATGAAAACACCAAAACGCGAATGTTTCTTTTCACAAATGAATCAGACATCTACTGTCCTTATTGCAATGAAAAAATATTGGGAGGGCTTGGCTTATCAGTAGTGAACACTCCCAGCGGATTCGACAATTTTTTTTAATCTACCAGACCGCTTCTTTAAAGCTCTTCTACTGTTTTGGATCATTCTGCATTTATATGCTACAATGAAGAATGGAATCTCAGAAATGGTACTAAAGCAAACTATGGACATAAGCTTTTAAGACAGTAGAATTCTATATGATATTTGCATCGAGCAATGCTCTTACGCAGATTTGATTTATTTGTGAAAATAAACATTCGCGTTTTGGTGTTTTCATTTGTATTATGTAGATGGCGCGTTATTTGCTATATATAGATTAATATATTGCCGAGAAATTTCCTATTTATATTATGTTTGTGCTATATATAAATCTATGTAATGCTTTTATTGTTATAACTGCAGGGTCTTTGTTAACATTGTAGTCAGTTTATTGCTAGCACATCAGTATTATGAGTTGAAGCACACAAGTGAAACACATTAACCCACCTCAGGAGACCACTAACTCCTGGACTACTGTAGAACATTGGGCAATGAAATGGCTCATAAAACCTTTAGAAGATTCTATTCAGCCTACGCAACAAAACTTTATGGATTTCCTCCAAATACTTTTACGTAATTACCATACTTGTCAACTATATAAAAAGAAATATTAGTTCCTACCTGTTTTTATTGCTCTCGACCCGAGAATTAATTTTTAAAAAATATTATTATTAAAAGGTTTGTGTTAATAAATGGTATATTTATATATATATAGGGTGCTCAATAGAGTGGGTGCTATAGACAGGTCAATTTTAATGTAAATCGCATCGTACTACGTATTTACAATCGGTCGCTATAGAGAGGGAGGCGCTATTTAGAGGGGGCGCTATAGACAGGTTTTTTTTTAACTGCATATATATATTATTTATTTATTTATTAATCAACCAGGCGCGATATTGAAATATTTGCGCCTATTACAGAAGAAACAAACAAAACAACAAACAAATTAAAACTTAGAATTAAATATTTACATGACAGTGTTCACATAAAATTTATATAGACAAAGTGGCTGATGTAAGAGAGTTAAGTTATTTAGATCAGGAAACAATCGATGTCTCACTTCTGTAAAGTTCGGACAGTCATAGATAAGGTGAAGAGCAGTTTGTTCAGTTTCTCTGCAGGAAGAATTTGGTGTTTCTGATAGACCTCTTTTATATAAGTATTTCTGGAATTTTCTGTGTGATTTGACAAATTAAGTGACTACAAAATTTAGATGGTACTGTGAAGGAATTACGTTTGGAAAAAAAGTGCAAATTGTATAATTGTATATTTTCGGATCACGTATAACAATTATTAAATTTATTCTTGAGCTAGTGAAAGAAAAAAAAACATCTTTATGTTTTTTCAGCTATATGGACTCAGTAGAATTTAGTTTAAATATATACGGATAAATTATTACATGAGGAGCTTCTTTTTAGATTTATTGCGAGCTTTTGAACCTTTCAGTTATTCTACAGGCATGGATAGCATGAATATACTAACAATACTAACTTAGTATATTCATGCTATCCATGCCTGTAGAAGAACCGAAAGGTTCGAAAGCTCGCAATAAATCTAAAAAGAAGCTCCTCATGTAATCTTTTATCCGTATATATCTTTATGTTTGTATATATATTGAAGCAATATTTGCATAGAGGGCTTATATCTTAGATACATGTGATACAGATGTGATATTGTACTGGGATAAGGTGTATGAATTAAGAAAAAGGCATCTCCTTATCGTGCAACTGAAAGTTGCTGATTGCTTGCGCCATATATCGGAATAAATATTCCGAAAATTATTTATTCCTATATAAGCCGCAAGCCATCAGCAACTTTCAGTTGCACGATAAGGAGATGCCATTTTCTTAAGACAAACTAATATTATGAATTTTCGGACCTATTATTAGCGCGTATGGTTATTTTTTAAATTAAACAATTTCTACTGCCCTTATTGCAATGTGAAAATTAAAAGGAGGGCCTGGGTCATCAGTGGTGAAACCTCCCAGCGGTTTCGTCAGTTTAATCTACCATAAGGCTGTTATATTGCATTTTTCAATATTCCTTTTATAGTGATACTTGTGCTAGACTCTTAGAATGGGTAATTTAAAGTGAAATATGGACATAAGCTTTGAGGACAGTAGAATTACATGAATTATAAATATATCTTGAATATTTTAAACACAAACTATAAGTAATATAAAACAACACTTAAAGTTTCACCGCATAAGTTTCTTTTCTGTGAAAAATCAATATTTATTTCAAAGAGAAATATTTACTATTTCTAACTTTTTTGGATGAAGTATGAAAGGGTGAAATATGAAGAGTAATGGCGAACGGAAAAATAAAAGTGTCCAGGGGCGGGAATCGAACCCACAACGTTCCGCTTACCGGGCAGATGTCATGTCCACTAGGCTACCCTGGACGTATTTTTCCGTTCGTAAATAATACTTAAAGTAACTAATAATACATTATAAAGGACTGCGGCGTATGATTATAAAACAACACTTAAAGTTTCACCGCAAAAGTTTCTTTTCTGTGAAAAATCAATATTTATTTCAAAGATAAATATTTACTTTTTCTAACTTTTTTGGATGAAGTATGAAAGGGTGAAAATATGAAGAGTAATGGCGAACGGAAAAATAAAAGTGGCCAGGGGCGGGAATCGAACCCACAACGTTCCGCTTAACGGGCAGATGCCATGTCCACTAGGCTACCCTGGACGTATTTTTCCGTTCGTAAATAATACTTAAAGTAACTTATAATACATTATAAAGTGCATAATGTAGCTGCTGTATTGTCCGTGAGGTCAAGAGACGTACGGACCTCTGTGGTGTTGATCTCTTGGCGGAACGACTTGGAAGTCGGACTTGATGGCTTGATTTATAAACTTGCTAAAGTGCTAAAATGCAAACAAACCCTCAATCTTTTGTCTTCTCTTCTCTCACCCAGGAAATTCACAGTATACCTTAACTCTAAATCTAGCAAGGAATATACTATATATAATGGCCTCCCACAGGGATCAGTCTTGTCTCCACTTCTTTATAACTGGTACACCCATGATATTTCCCAAACAACTTCAAAAAAAATTATTTACGCAGATGATACAGCCATTCTAGCCCAAGCAAAGACTTTCGAGGAACTGGAAATTCAACTGAATAAAGATCTTGAAACTCTACATAATTACTTTGAAAATTGGTCTCTGAGGCTTAATCCTGCAAAATCTGTACATTGCTGTTTCCATCTTAACCATCACAGAGCTGAAAGAAAACTCAACCTATTTATCAATAACTCTCAGATAACTCATAGCGAACATCCCAAATACCTAGGCATTCATCTTGACCGCACTCTCACCTTCAAAACCCATCTCACCAAGTTAAAGGGGGAACTATCATCACGTAACAATATCCTCCATAAGATGGCCGGCTCTTCCTGGGGCAGTGATGCCAACACCCTGCGTACTTCTGCCTTGGCATTGATCTTCTCCACGGCTGAGTATTGTGCTCCAGTCTGGGAGGGGAGCTGCCACACGAAGCTAATAGACTCACAACTAAATTCTACCTTACGAATTATAACAGGGGTTTGCCAACCTACAAGAATCGACTGGCTTCCAGTTCTTGCTCACATCTCTCCACCTAAGCTACGCAGAAAGGAAGCCACCAAGAAAATGTACCAAAAACTCTTGGATTCACCCGACCTCGAAATTAACCCTATCCTACAGTCTCCCCCAAAACATAGACTAAAATCAAGGAAGCCGATATGGTCCCGAGGAAACCAACTTCTCTCCCAAAATTTTAATATCTCAGAAGCATGGACAAATTCCTGGATCAGCTCCGATATCCCAAACAAGAACCTCATCACAAGCCCAAGTGTCAAGATCCCAGGTTTTTCCCTCCCTCGACGAGAATGGGTGCTTCTAAACCGCTTTAGGACAGGTCAGGGAAGGTGTGCAGAGCTGATGAAGTTATGGGGCTACACCGAAGATCCAAAGTGTGCCTGCAACGTCCCACAATCAATGTCCCATATACTAGATGACTGCCCGCTGTACAAATTCAATGGAGGAATCTCCAATCTCCATTCTGTCACCCCGGGAAGCCCTGAGCTGGCTGAAGGCCTTGCCTCTCAGACTTTAATGACCGATATGTCCTCACTTCTTTTTTCTAGATTTAATTCATTTTGTCTCCTCTCTAATTGTAAACACGCTGCTGTATCACCTCATAAGCATAAATAAATACATTATAAAGAACTGCGGCGTATGATTATAAAACAACACTTAAAGTTTCGCCGCATAAGTTTCTTTTCTGTGAAAAATCAATATTTATTTCAAAGAGAAATATTTACTATTTCTAACTTTTTTGGATGAAGTATGAAAGGGTGAAAATATGAAGAGTAATGGCGAACGGAAAAATAAAAGTGGCCAGGGGCGGGAATCGAACCCACAAAGTTCGGCTTACCGGGCAGATGCCATGTCCACTAGGCTACCCTGGACGTATTTTTCCGTTCGTAAATAATACTTAAAGTAACTTATAATACATTATAAAGGACTGCGGCGTATGATTATAAAACAACACTTAAAGTTTCACCGCATAAGTTTCTTTTCTGTGAAAATCAATATTTATTTCAAAGAGAAATATTTACTATTTCTAACTTTTTTGGATGAAGTATGAAAGGGTGAAATATGAAGAGTAATGGCGAACGGAAAAATAAAAGTGTCCAGAGGCGGGAATCGAACCCACAACGTTCCGCTTACCGGGCAGATGCCTGGTCCGCTAGGCTACCCTGGACGTATTTTTCCGTTCGTAAATAATACTTAAAGTAACTTATAATACATTATAAAGGACTGCGGCGTATGATTATAAAACAACACTTGAAGTTTCACCGCATAAGTTTCTTTTCTGTGAAAAATCAATATTTATTTCAAAGAGAAATATTTACTATTTCTAACTTTTTTGGATGAAGTATGAAAGGGTGAAAATATGAAGAGTAATGGCGAACGGAAAAATAAAAGTGGCCAGGGGCGGGAATCGAACCCACAACGTTCCGCTTACCGGACAGATGCCATGTCCACTGGGCTTCCCGCCCCTTGCGGTGAAACTTTAAGTGTTGTTTTATAATCATACGCCGCAGTCCTTTATAATGTATTATAAGTTACTTTAAGTATTATTTACGAACGGAAAAATACGTCCAGGGTAGCTTAGTGGACATGGCATCTGCCCGGTAAGCGGAACGTTGTGGGTTCGATTCCCGCCCCTGGACACTTTTATTTTTCCGTTCGCCATTACTCTTCATATTTTCACCCTTTCATACTTCATCCAAAAAAGTTAGAAATAGTAAATATTTCTCTTTGAAATAAATATTGATTTTTCAAAGAAAAGAAACTTATGCGGTGAAACTTTAAGTGTTGTTTTATAATCATACGTCGCAGTCCTTTATAATGTATTATAAGTAATATATTTACTATTTCCTTTCAACATTTATTTCGATTATGGAAATTCGTTTGGAAACCGTATACAACATATTGAACCTACCATACCGCTAAAATGAAAGGATTTAAAATTACGAAGATTACTTTTATACCCAATACAATACCGCTGTTATATTGCATTTTTGGAATTTCCTTTATCATAAATATCAAAAGTCCTTATAACATACTAATATCCATTATCCATTCTTCAATCATAGCTTCACGGTTATATTACCTCAATATCATACCTTGTTGATTAATAAATACATTTTTGAAAATTTTTTTTTTCGAAGATCAAATTGATATTATAGACGAATATATGAGCATTATAATCATAGTATTTGATATTTTATATTTTTCTTATTTATTATTAGGTATTATAAATAAGGAAAAAGCACATATTTATATTGATAACTATATCGTAATGTGTTTAAATTTAAATAATTTATATTCTTAGTATATTTTAAACACATATTTGATGAATAATTTGATTTATAATATGATGCACTAGCGCGCCATCTGTAATCAAAATGAGCCAGGCCCTCTCATTTATTTTTCCATTGCAGTAAGGGCAGTAGAAATTGTTTAATATCAAAAATAATCTTACCCCTTTAAAATAATTTGATTTATCTTTTCAAATAAAGAGTCTAATTTTACCTAAAAATGAGTTAGCTATTATCTCAACTTTGGTGACCACTTCAATATATACCAAACTTCATTAAGATATAGAATATATCAGAATATTATCAGAAAAACCAAATGCTTGTAGCCAAGATATTAATTTTCAATATCATAAAATTGACGATATTATTTCTAATTATATAAAATTTGCCACGTGATTGTGTAAAATCGCATATATTAAAAATAAAAATGGCATATCCTGACCAGGAGCACATGTGCTTTACAGAAGACAGAGGCCATCTGGCGGAACAGAAATCAACTAAACATTGATTTAGCCTGTTCCATGATATTTGGCCAACGCAATTTCTTGATAAATCAAGAAAGCCACCCACGAATGTGTTTCGCGCTTTTGGCGCTCGTCAGCGTGGAGTAGGCTGTATCACTGCGACCAAAAATGTTTTTTGGTCCCAGAGGCTTCTTTAAAAACCAAGAAATGGGTATTTGAGCCAAACTTGCGTAAATACGCTTAACATATGAAAAATATATATATATGATAAGTGATTGGGCAACACATTAATAGAGAATATAAATCATTTTATAATAAAAAACATATATCATAATATGATATTATTTATAAATATATATGTATTATAGGAATGCATTTTTAACAGAAAACTTTAAACGATCAAAAAGAACGGAGTGCTCAATGAGATTTAAGAATTTGTGAAAGAAAAATATTTAAAAGGAGTTTCATGGAGTAGAAATATCTCTAAAGAGTAATTTGTAGTTTTCTTCGTAAATTTGAGTATCATTAGAACAAAATTTCCAGTAATAAGTTCTAAAGTTTAACGGCTATTTCTAGTTTCTTGAAACATATTTAGATTTGGTTTATCTTTAAAAAACGGTGTTAAAATTTATTATATTATATTGCACTAGCGCGCCATCTGTTATGAAAATTCGAAGCTATTTTAGACGCATAAGCTTCTGTTTGAAATTAAATATTTTCTACTGCCCTTATTGATGAGCCAGGCCCTCCTATTGATTTTACATTGCAGTAAGGGCAGTAGAAATTTTTTAATTTTAAAAAGAACCTCACGTGTTTTTTAAAATAGTTACGAATTTTTATAACAGATGGCGCACTAGTGCATCATATTATAAATAATATATAATTATGAATATAGCTCCAAAGATACTCATGAACAAAACTTAAAGAAGTTGTAACTCTTAGCATGTATCATTTAAAATACAATATAACGCGGCTGATGATTGTAAAACGAAAATTGAAATTATACCGCGAATGTTTCTTTTATAAAAATCGAAATTTATTTTTAAAGAGAAATAGCGACATTTCTAACTTTGAGGATGAGGTATGGAAAGGTGAAACATGAAGAGTAATGGCGAACGGAAAAATAAAAAGTGTCCAGGGGCGCCTCCCCTGGAGGCCGCGCTCCCGCGTTCCCGCCCCTGGACACTTTTTATTTTTCCGTTCGCCATTACTCTTCATGTTTCACCTTTCCATACCTCATCCTCAAAGTTAGAAATGTCGCTATTTCTCTTTGAAAATAAATTTCGATTTTTATAAAAGAAACATTCTTAGCATGTATATCGGAATTCAGACAATAACTCTGAAAGATATTACAGTGACCTTTATTGAAGACACACGAGATAACCAAGTGTTAACAAAACTTAAGGAAGTTTCACCTTTTAGCATATATATCGGGATTAAGACAATAACTCTGAAAGATATTACAGTGAACTTTATTGAAGACACACGAGATAACCAAGTGTGAACAAAATTTTCCTTAAAAAAAAAAGAATAAAAAATATCAGAAATTTGAATTATTTTAGACGCGTTTAAAACTTGAAAAAATAATAATTTGATACATATATATAATGTTTTCAACCTTTTCCTTATTAAAAAGAAAATACATTAAATTTGGGTTTTTCCCCTTTCTGAGCTAAAAATGTGAACGATAAAACATAGTAAAGGGAGGTGTGTATATTATGTATACATTACATATTTTTAATAATACATAATATAGTTTACAAGGAATATATACAGTTAAACTTGTCTATAGCGCCCCTTCTTCGGGACTCACCAAAATAGGGTGCTATAGAGAGGGGGTGCTATAGACAGGTCATTTTAGTGTAAATCGCTTCGTACTACGTATTTAAAATCGGACGCTATTAAGAAAGGGCGCTATAGACAGGTTTAACTGTACATTTATATATTTTTACCATACGTAATTTATTTATTTCAACACACAAAAGGCGATATCTTGGCTAGGAATAATCATTGATATATAATAAAATAACAATAATTTATCGGTTCAAAATCACATTAATAGCTACCGCTCAACAAGAGCAACCTAGTTCATGATAATTGAAACAGTGAATAATATGTGAAGTTCACATATTAAAAAAAATTTCAACGCGGGACTCAATCCCGGTTCATGACTGTCGGGAATCGAGGGTGTTACCTTAATAATTTATGGCCAAGGTTATTTAAAAAAAAAAGGATTATCCCGATCGCACTCACATGAGTATTTCTAAGTGACAGAGCACCATCTAGTGGAACAAACATAAACATATATTTTAATTCACCTTATTGTAATTGAATTAAATATTGAAACACAAAGTATTATGACTATCCCTTATTTCTAAATAGGAAACGTTACAATAGATAATAGTCAAAAATTCTCAAAGAAGAATCTAAATCTCAAATTGGGGTTGGCGAAGCACGAAATAGAAACCACTTAATGTGTATTTCCATCTGCAATAACCCAGTGGTGGGCCCAAGGTTAGGATTATAAACTTGTAATTGAATTAAATATTGAAACACAAAGTATTATTACTATTCCTTCTTTCTAAATAGGATACGTTACAATAGATAAGAGTCTAAAATTCTCAAAAATGAATAAATATTTCAAATTGGGGTTGGCGAAGCACGAAATAGAAGCCACTTAATGTGTATTTCCATCTGCAATAACCCAGTGGTGGGCCCAAGGTTAGGATTAAACTTGTAATTAAATTAAATATTAAAACACAAAGTATTGTGACTATCTCTCTTATTTCTAAATAGGAAACCTTACAATAGATAATAGTCAAAAATTCTCAAAGAAGAATATAAATCTCAAATTGGGGTTGGCGAAGCTCGAAATAGATGCCACTTAATGTGTATTTCCATCTGCAATTACCCAATGGTGGGCATAAGGTTAGGATTAAACTTGTAATTAAATTAAATAATGAAACACAAAGTATTATTACTACATCTTATTTCTAAATAGGATACGTTACAATAGATAATAGTAAAAAATTCTCAAAGAAGAATCTAAATCTCAAATTGGGGTTGGCGAAGCACGAAATAGAAGCCACTTAATGTGTATTTCCATCTGCAATAACCCAGTGGTGGGCCGTAAAAATCTCGATATACCCAAACGTCAAGCTGTCAATGCTACTCCAGTTTGGCGTCGATAACTTAGTGCTTTAAAATTGGAGAGAGCCCACCCCTTCCCTTTTATTATACTCTTCATCTTCCAATACTCTGTGTCAGAAACTCTGGGAAATATAATTTACCACGTTACTATGAAATATTCAGCGATTTTCCACAAATTGATTTTTCCTTTGATTTATATCTTGCTATGAGTGAAGCTAGATACCCATCTATTTTTTTCCCCTTTCAATATGAAATTCAATTGGTCATTTACAAATGGGTTTTAAAGTAGTTTCATTGTTTTCTGAAAATTTTATATCAAAGATTTTTATATATTGTAAATATTTGTTTTTTTTTTTCACATTCTATGAGAAAGATATATATGCATTTTTTCCAATCAAAATATGAAATTCTATTGTTCATTTACAAATGGGTTCTAAAGTAGTTCCATTGTTTTCTGAAGATTTAATATCAAACATTTTTATATATTGTAAATATTTGTTTTTTTTTTCACATTCTATGATAAAGATATACATGCATTTATTTTTTTCCTTATCAATATGAAATTCAATTGATTATTTACAAATGGGTTCTGAAGTAGTTTCATTGTTATCAAAAGATTTTATATCAACAATTTCTTTATAGAGCGTAAATATTTGTATTTGAATTTGTTAATATATATTTGGCATGCTATGAGAAAGAAATACATATTATATATTTGTAATGTAATATCTTATGTAATATAATTGTTCTCTAAAGAATTTGATTCATACTTTTTATAGAGTATATAAATATTTGTATTTGATATTTCACATTTTGTGTGAAAAATGATAGCTTTGCATTATTTTCTTTCAATGTGAATTTTATTGTTCAGTTACACAAGATGAAAATATTTCTCATTAAAATAAATTTAGGTTTTTCGTTCATAAGAAACATTTCAGAGATAATTGTCAAATGCCGTTCTACAATTTAAGCCGCATTATATTGTATTATTGTAAGATACTAACAATGTTATAAATATAAATACAAGACGTTGCATGCTTTTGTTAAATAACGATTCTATTAATAAATTTTAATTGACCTCTCTTTGTAAAATTTGTAACGAATTATATTTTAGCAATTTCTTCGTTTTTGTACATATATCATTGAATATTTATTCACTTAGTAAATGCTAGGGATATATAAGAAAAAAACCTTCCAATACAATAGTAGAGCGATCTGGAGATTAATTTGGGGAAACCGCTCAGAACTTTCACCACTGATGAACCAATTCCTCTCATTCAATAACCTTTATCATCGCACTAAGGTCTTTCGAGAAGGTATTGGATGATAAATTTAAGAAAAAAAAAAACACATTGCCCAAAACCTTTAAATATTTTATAGAAGTTCAATGTTAACCTTTTACTCCAATATTAATTATAACATTGTTATATATGAAGATTAAAAAATCAAAAAAGGCATATCCTTACCACGTTCACACGAGCTCTCTACAAGGCAGAACGCCTATGAGCGTTGTCAGGATATGCCTTTTTATATATAATACCAACACCTGTCCTTTTCCTTATCATTTTATTTCAAATTGTTCCTTTACATATAGTAATAAACATATTTCTATTGCGTAAATTATAGATATATACAATTATAGAAAATATGGTTTTACGGGAAACTTACCAAAGTGTATGATTTGAAAAATGAATTTAGCAAGCAGACAAGCTGCAATTTGCTATAGCAAAGGTGCTGCACACAACCAAGTTTATTTAAAGGCCAGGAAAGATAAAATAAATACAGGTGTTGATTTGATAAGAAGATTAAATAAAGCGGAAATAATTCAACAAGTGATGAGAAAAGATAGATTTTCTTTTCGAAAAAAGAATAAAAAAGTTTTAGGTAAAAATAATTGTTTATTATAAACCTTTGACTATATATAAATTGAAGTAACAAATAAGGTATACATATATATATTATATTTAAAAAATATATATTTTCTGCTTGAATTTATGATCATCTTGGGGATTATGCTATGGTGGTGCAGTCGTGGCTAAAATCTTGAAATAAAAATAATATTGAAGATCATAGATTTCTTTATTTGAGCTGAGTAATATATATGAATAACATAATTTGATAAAAGTAATGCCTGGCTTAAGGCGTAAGAATAATTAAAACAAAATATTATTTACATAATTACAAAGTTTTGGGTCGGCCAACGGGGAAGAACAACAATGAGATTTTATATGGGAAGCATGACCTCTGGCGGCCGATTTAACAGAATATTTTTATCTATGAAATATATTTTTAAATAAAACAATATCTTGATATAACATTTTAAATAATACATTTATATAACATATATATATAATAATTTTGAATTATATAGCAACGAATATTTTTAAGAAACTGATAATTTCTATTAATTGTACATATTGACAGACACTTCTTTCTTTTGTACACAGTTCTTTTTTCTCGTTTTTTCTCTCTTTCTCCTTGTTAATATCATATGACAATATATGTCAAAATTCGAAACTAATATAGACGCCTATTATTCTTTTTAATAATAAACAATTTCTACTGTCATTACTGCAATGGAAAAATTAATGGGAGAGCCTGGCTCATCAGTGGTGAACCCTCCCACGGTTTCGCCAGTTTAATCTACCATACCTGGCGAAACCGCTGGGTGGGTTCACCACTGATAAGCTAGGCCGTCCTATTAATTTTTCCATTGCAGTAAGGACAATAGAAATTGTTTATTATTAAAAAGAATCATAGGCGTCTATATTAGTTTCGAATTTTGATAACAGATGGTGCGCTAATGCATCATAAATATATATGAAAAAATAATAGAAAAAAATAAAAGATAAGTGGGTTAGGTGTTGATATTAAAAATAAGCGTCTTTACGCAAATTTGGCCTTAAAAACCCATTTCTTGATTTTTCGGGAAGCCATTGGGACCAAAAAAATATTTTATTAAATATTATATATTATTATATTATATTATTATTATTATATTATTATATTATATTATTAAATAAAAAAATATTTTTGGTCGCAGTGGTTACAGCCTTCTCCACGCTGACGAGCGCCAAAAGCGCGAAATGCGTTCGTGGATGGCTTTTCTTGATTTATCTAGAAATTGGGTTGGCCAAATATCACGGAGCAAGCTAAAAAACGTTTAGTGTATTTTTGCTCCACTAGATGGCGCTCTACGATCTAAAAAGCACATTTGCTCGTGGTCAGGAGATGCCTTCTTTATTTTTAATAAATATATATGTATAGACAAATGTAAAGGCACGCATGTATGACAGTGTTAGTGTCCCTAGAGAGACATATAATTTAAATTGAAATATATGAATTGTGGTATACAATTAATAGACAATAATGTTGTTCTGAAAATAGAGCAATCCATAAATAAATCTTCATATAAAAAGGCATTTTTTGTAATAAAATAAATGAGTTTGATTCAATATATGCCTTTTTATTTAAATAATTTTGTATAATAGTTTTGTAAATAGAGAAGAATGCAGAATTCTATGCAGATTTCGTGTCGAGAGATTTGACATAGCTTTTGACATTGATTCAGAGAGTAGAACCGAGCTGGCAGGATCAGTTAGATACCTCGTCCATCAAGAGGGAAACTGGGAATCATTATCACCCCTGGAGTCGAGAGTAGATCGCGAAAAGATGACTAATTGCTGACTTAATCTCCAACCCAGGAGTTATTAACGGTTTTGTCAGAGAATAGAACTGCTAACAATGCTTTCCCTTGTCTCTATATACAAGTCAATTTCTGTTAGAACATTAGCGCTTACCTACCTTGTTTAAACAATGTGTTTGTATTGAATAAATTGAAATGTTTAATTATAAATACATATATATATATTGGAACAAATTCTCATTTATTTTATCAATATTTCAGTTGGCTTAACGTCATTTTTATCAAGGTATTAAAATATATTAATATGTTTCAATACCTTGATAAAGGTTGGCGTTCAGCCCCATCTGAAATATTGGTAAAATAAATGATATTTTATTCCAATATATGTTTTTATAATTAAAGATTTATTTATGATTTGCTCTATTTAAAAAAATGAAATATATATTTTAACGAATTTTCTTTGATATAATAATAATATATTTGAGTTATTCAAGGAATAATTGTCTTTGTTATATGATTCTTTAATAACAATTTTGAACAATCACATTATAGTCATTGGAAAGGTTGAATAAAAATATTTCATGCGTTTTATAAGAACTAGTATTAAGTGATATTTTATTGAATATATTTTGATGGGAATGTTATGGTAGGGTTCATCCCTGATGAGCCAGGCCCTCCTTATATTTTTCCATTGCATTAAGGGCAGTATAAATTGTTTATTTTTAAAAATAATCATACGCGTCAATAATAGTTTCGAATTTTGATAACAGATGGCGCGCTAATGCATTTTAATATAATTGTTCTCTCTAATAAAATACTTTAATTTATAGTTATCCTTTAGAATATAACTATAATAAAACAATATTTCATTTGTTATAAGATTATTTAATAACAATTTTAAACAATCCGACTGTATTCATTGGAAAGTTTAAATAAACATATTTTCTTCATATTATAAAAACTAGTATTAAGTTAAATTTTATTAAAATTAGGCTTTAATTCATAATTATCCTTCAGAATATAACTATATTAAAGCAATATTTTTCTTTATTATTTGATATTTTAATAACAAAATATAAATGTGTATGTGAATAGATGAAGATGATTTGCATTCTTTAAAGACATTATGTTAAATTATATGTGTATATAAATTGGACATTTGTTGTTGGCCAAACGAGGAGAATAAGAGCTAAATAAAGAGTCATGGTCAAGTTTGAGTTGTTGTACGTCTAATTACGAAAAACAAAAATAAACAATCATATTATATTCATTGGAAAGTTCGAATAACAATATCTCATTCATATTAAAAAAAAAAAAACTAGTAATAAGTGAAATTTTATTGAATTTATACTTTAATTTATAGTTATCCTTCAGAATATAACTATAATGAAGCAATAATTTTCCTTTGTTATTTGATTTTATAATAACAAAATATGAATGTTGTGTATGTAAATAGATGATTTGCGTTCTTTAAAGCCTCATTATGTTAAATTATATGTGTATATAAATTGGACATTTGTTGTTGGCCAAACGAGGAGAATAAGAGCTAAATAAAGAGTCATGGTCAAGTTTGAGCTGTTGTACGTCTAATTACGAAACAACAATAAACAATCATATTATATTCATTGGAAAGTTTGAATAACAATATTAGATTCATATTTTAAAAAATAGTATCAAGTGCAATTTTATTGAATTTATACATTAATTTATAGTTATCCTTCAGAATATAACTATAATAAAGCAATTTTTCCTTTGTTATATCATTCTTTAATAACAACTATAAACACTCATATTATATTCATTGGAAGGTTTGACTAGCAATATTCGATTCATATAAAAAAAAACTAGTGTTAAGTGAATTTTTTTGATAATATACTTTAATTTATATTTATCCTTTAGAATACAACTATAATAAATCAATATTTTTCTTTTTTATTTTATTTTTAATAACAATTATAAAAACAATCATATTCATTGAAAAGTTTGATTCAAAATATATTTTTTTATATTATCAAAACTAGTTATAAGTGAAGTTTCATTGAATTTATTCTTTAATTTATATTTATCCTTCAGAATATAACTATAATGAAGAAATATTTTCCTTTGTTATTTGATTTTTAATAACAATTATAAACAATTATACTATAATATTTGGAAAGTTTGAATAACAATATCTCATTCATATTATAAAAACTAGTATTAAGGGAAATTTCATTGAATTTACTTTTATTTTTAGTTATCCTTCAGAATATAGCTATAATAAAGCAATATTTTCCTTTGTTATTTGATTTTTTAATGACAATTTTAAACTATCCGACTATATTCATTGGAAAGTTTGATTCAAAATATTTCTTTTATTTTTTTTTAAATAGTATAGAATAAATTTTATTGAATTTAAACTTTAATTTATATTTATCCTTCAGAATATAACTATAATAAAGCAATATTTAATTTTGTTATATGATTTTTTAATAACAATTTTAAACAACCATATCGTAAACATTGGAAAGTTTGAATAACAATATTAGATTCATATTATAAAAACTAGTATTAAATGAAATTTTATTGAATTTTACTTTTATTTATAGTTCACATCTACAGATGTGAACAGGACAGGACAGGGAAGGTGTGCAGAGCTGATGAAGTTATGGGGCTACACCAAAGATCCAAATTGTGCCTGCAACGTCCCACAATCAATGTCCCATATACTAGATGACTGCCCGCTGTACAAATTCAATGGAGGAATCTCCAATCTCCACTCTGTCACCCCGGAAGCCCTGAACTGGCTGAAGGCCTTGCCTCTCAGACTTTAATGACCGAGAAGTCCTCACTTCTTTTTTCTAGATTTGATTCATTTTGTCTCCTCTCTTATTGTAAAGACGTTGCTGTATCGCCTCATAAGCATAAATAAATAAATCTACAGAAATAACTATGATACCATCTATATAGTAAACTAAAGATACAATTACAAATTTCCCGAATGATAAATCTAAATTAAACATATCTTGATATATGAATTAGTACTAGGTTTTATTATTTGAGGTAAATTTTAAGTTAATATTTTTTAGAGTCCGTCTCCATACTTTATTGTTATCAAAGGTTTCTTTACTTTTGTTCTTTTAAAAATAAATATTTTTCTATATATTTTAGATATGAAACTTATATAAATCAGTATAGAATAATATATGGAATTTATCTTATAAGGTTGCATATTTGTTAGAGTAATTATTGATTATTTTATAAAATATAATATTTATTGCATAGGAATATATAAAAACAAAGTAGGTCTATCCTGACCAGCAGTGTTGGGCATTAAAAAATTATTTTCAATTGAATTGTTAATTGACTAAGAAATTAATTGCTAATAAATTAATTGCAATTAAATCAATTGCAATTAATATTTAAATTGCAATTTGCAATTAAATTAATTGAAATTAAATTAATTGCAATTAATTTTTAAAACTTTTTATGAAACAATTAAAACTAACAATTAAATATGTATTAATACAGAATAAATAAAAATAACAGATTCAATGAAAGGTTTAAAAAATTACACTGCATAAAAAAATCAATCCTTCTCATTGATGAACTATTCTTGTCACGTTAAGCCTTTTACATACGTGAATGTTTGTTTTGGTTAAGAATACATTGTTCTAGACTAGTGAAATAAAATGGCGTCGATAAACGAAATGGACGAAGACAGTAACATTCCAGTGACTTTTTCGGTTTCGGACATTAATGAGTCATTAGAAACATCTTCGCCTGTGCCACCAACTGACACCGCCGAGTGTTCGTCTTCGCAAGCGCGGCTTTACTTGCTAGATGGAACATATTTCAAATCCTTGCTTGAAGAGTCCACTGGTAATAAAATCACAGCGCTTTGTATGAAATGTCCAAGAGATGTATTAACTAAAATTAAAGGATATCATAATTGTACGTCAAACTTATTGAGTCACCTGAAGCGAAAACACGGGCAAGAATGCATTGAAGAGTACAAAAGATATGTAAAAAAAAAGAAATCCGAGGTAAAACCTGAGAAGTCAAATGAGAATAAAATTACACAAGAACAATTGGATGAAAATATTCTGAAATATTTTATACATTCCATGATCCCATTACGTACAGTGGAAGATCCATATTTTTCAAAAATATTCACGGACTTGGAAATATCTGAAATGGGGCTAACTCTAATGAGTCGACGTTCACTAGGACGTCGTATAGAAAACCACTATGAAATGCAAGTAGCTAAGATAAAGTCGAAACTAAAAGAAACTTCCTATGTGTGCACAGAAATAGATATTTGGTCCAGTAAAAAGAGAAGTTCTATAGGAGTTACAGCGCACTGGATCACAAATGATCTACGCAGAGTTTCAGTGGCGTTAGCTTGTCAACGATTCAAAGGCGTCCACAGCTACAATGGACTATCCGATATAATTCAAGAAATTAACCATCATTTAAACCTCAATACGAATAAAATTGTTGCATCGGTGACGGATAATGGCAGCAATTTCGTAAAAGCTATCAAAATGTTCGGTGTCAAATTGACCAATATAAATATTGTTGATGAAGTTATGCCAGACTCTCAGCCAACAGAAGCCTTTTCTGAATCAGATGTTGAAGACGACGAATCATCAAATTTAGAAGATCCTGAGCATTTACTTCCTGCCCATTTACGATGCTGTGCGCATACGTTAAGCCTTTGCGCAACTACGGACGCGAACAAACTTTTAAGCGAGCAAGACACCCCTCTGTCGCAAATGCATGCTGCAATCATGAAGAAATGTAATGCTTTGTAGAAGGCCGCAGGACGACCAAAGAGTGCTGAAATAATGCAGAATGTGTTAGGACACACGTTAAGTCGACCTGGTGAGACCAGATGGAATAGCTTGTTTGATGCCCTCCAGCAAATTTTCGATATTAAAGAAAAAGCTTACTCTTACATAGATTATTAAACATAAAAAATGCTATCAAAGACAACGAATTCGAATACATACAAGAGTATTTGACGTGCACTTCGCCAGTGGCAGAAGCCCTCGACATAATGCAGAGTGAGACTAACGCATATTATGGGATAGTTCTGCCGTGCCTTCTTGCGCTGAGAAAAAAATTGCTAAAAATTGAAAAGAAAAACAACTTTTCCTTTTGCAATCCGTTGGTCAAGGCATACAGAGAGAGTGTAGAGAAGAGATTTGGAAAAATGCTTGACGTCACCACTCCTGAAGCTGAAATAGCGGCTATTGCGGCATTATCCTACCCAAGATTCAAAAATAAATGGTTGACTTGTTTTGAGCCCGCGGATCGTACCAATATTCTAAAAGTTTTCAAGACCTGCATTTCCGAAAAAATTAGTGGAAATATAGTAGCAACAATGGCAACAACAAAAAGTACCAAATAAAACATTTTTTTCAATTTTGACTCTGACTCCGATAGTTCAATCTCAGAAAAAAACGGATGCTCCTCCGATGCACCAATGAATAAAACAGAACTTTTGATGCTGCATTTTTTTGCAGAGGAAAGCCAAGATTTGCAACTACTCAATAGATATCCTGAGATAAAAAAGTGTTTTTATTAAATACAACACACCTTTACCATCGTCAGCTGCAGTTGAACGCCTTTTTTCTTTTGCGACAATGACAAATCTGCCAAAGAGTCACAAATTGTCGGACAGCATGTTCGAGAAGAGAGAGTGGTACTGAAATGTAATTTAAATTATTACAAGAAATTATAAATTATCATTGTCTATCTAATCATGCTTAATTAAAGTAATTGATGATCATTTGCATGAGTCTTTTAATTGTTGCTAACATGTGTATTTAAATAGTTCAATAGTTATATTGTACCTGCGTCCACGTCCCACACGCAGGCCTGTACAGTATATTATATACCAGTTTATTATGCACCAGTAATTTTTTTATTTGTAAGATTAATTAAATTTCTCTAAACAATTAATTAATTGTTAATTTGAAAAGTGCAATTAACAATTAATCAATTGTTAATTGTAAAAATTACAATTAACAATTAATCAATTGTTAATCTTTAATAAATCATTTTAATTAATATTTGCCCAACACTGCTGACCAGGAGCACATGTGCTTTTCAGAAGGCAGAGCGTCATTCTTGATTTATCAAGAAATTGGATATGCCAAATATCAGGGAACAGGTTTCATCAATGAATAGTTTATTTCTGTTCCACCAGATGGCGCTCTGCCATTTAAAAGGCACATGAGATCTTGGTCAGGATAGGCCTACTTTGTTTTTAATATCAACACCTGACCCACTTATTTTTTATTTTTTTCTATTGTTTTTCATAGAAATATATATATATAGTAATAATTTCATTTTACATTGATATATCTTTCCATCTTTTTTTTTTTCAAAATTAAAATTTTTCTAAATTTCTTTCGGCAACTTGAAAGAGTTTTTTTCGAATCTTTTGGATTTTTTCATTTTGTTGTTTAATTCCTCATTATTTTTAAACACATTTGGATGAAATATGATTCACATAACGTAATTTTACATCTTTCATATTTATAATTTAAAAATATATTCAAATTAAAAATCTTCAGATACTTGCATTATCATCGTGTGTGATCAAGGTTGGAAAAATTCTGAATTATTAGATATTTGAATATGATTAAAATAACTTTATATGAATAAAATTAAAAGTGATAATGTAGAGTGAGAAGATCATCATATATGTTATTTATGATTAATAATAAATAATATACAGTTAAACCTGTCTATAGCGCCCTCTCTTGGGACTCACCAAAATGAGGTGCTATAGAGAGGGGGTGCTATAGACAGGTCACTTTTAATGTAAATCGCATCGTACTATGTATTTAAAATCGGGCGCTATAGAGAGAGAGATAGTCGCTATTTAGAAGGGGCGCTATAGACAGGTTTAACTGTATTTATAATCAGTTTTTTTACATTGATTGTTCTTAAAGATAGAGGTTGCCTGGCCGGCATTCATATTTCTGTAAAAAAATAGACACGGACAGTTGAAGTTTTATTTTCTCAACGTTTTAACAAAATTATTTTGTCTTCGTCAGGATAAATAAATAAAAATAAAGCTTTTGAAAGCTTTTAATCTCAGAACAAATTTTAACGCCTTACCAAATACCTTATTTTTATGTATTTCTCCTGACGAAAACAATAGAATTTTGTTGAAACGTTTAGATAATAAAATTCTAACTCGCGAAATTGTCTATTTCTTACAGGAATTGATTGGTATGTTAAGTTAAAATTAATTCCAAGATATATTAGAAATACAAAGGAAAACTTCCTATTATTTATAATTGTGATTCTATGAAATTCTTTGTAAATTCTTTCTTATACAGTAAATTAATCATTTCAGAAGTTAGGTCAGTTAATTTATCTTACTGTTCTAATATTCTATTGATAAATATTCTGTTTATCTATCCTAAACTACAGAGTAAATATCGATTTATCTATTTAAATGAACTCTGAATACATAAATCTTGAGGTAGTATAAATATTTATAGATATTTGCATATATAATTGCACATCCGCAAACAATGTAACGGATACAGACTAGCCAAATACAATAGTGGAATTAATTTCAAGTTAGAATAAACAGGCAATAACGTCTTATAGTATTCACCGCTAATAAATCAGGCCAAGAAAATATTTTTGCTTCGTTGTAAGGGTAATGTAAAGTTATTTTATTCTGAAAATAATACTTCGCACTGAATAGTTTCGTTTTTTGAATATAGAGGGAGCTCTTCTATACCATATATTGAACTTATTTTAGTATTTAGCTTCAATTTGGTAAATATAATAATTAGTCTTAGAACAGAGTATTAAAGTTCTAACGAAGCGGTCTGGTAGATTAAATTGGCAAAACCTCTGGGAAGATTCACCACGGATGAACCTCCTCGGGCTACTCACGCCTGAGACAAGATTATTCTCGACAAATTCTTCGAAATTATCATCAAACATGTTCCGAACATGAACACCCTAAATGGCAGGGATCTGTCTAGATTCAAGGCGGCTTTTAGCTCCTTATCCGGACGTGCCCTCGGAGAGGGCTACGTCGATTGTATATATCTCTCTTCATTCCTACCATTATTATTACCTTATAACTCCCTTTGAGTGTAAAGATTGACGAAATGTCAATAAGGTTGTTTAATTGTCAAAAGAAAAAATTGTCACGGATGAACCAAGCCCTTCCAATATATTTTTTATCGCAAAAAGAACAATAAAGCTTTGATTGATGTGTGAAAGAAACATTTCTCGTCTTAATATTTTCATTTTCTCAGTATGGGAGCACCAAAATTCACATTTGACGTTCGAATCAGAAAATTAAATTTGGGAAAAAGTGTTATAAATTAAACATATCATTTATATAGCGATAAATTTACAAAATTGAAAAAAAAAATAAAACAAATAAGATACTTAAATAGGATAATAATCTAAATTTCAATCCCGCCAATCTATTTCATTATCCATATATATTTTAAATTGAATTATTATTTAATAGAATTATATTTCATTGATTCAAATACTCTGTTGAATCGACCGCCAGAGGTCACGCTTCCCCTATAAAAACTCATTGTTGTTTCTTCCCGATGGCCGGCTCATATCTTTGTACATTATGTAAATAAGTTTTATATTTTTTTATTCTTACGCTTTAAGCCAAGCAGTACTTTTATCAAATTATATTTTTATATATTCCTTTAGCTCAATTAAAGCTATTTCTAATCTTCTTTATTTTCATAATTATAGTTTCAAGATTTTTGTTACGACTGCATCACAAATACCATTTAGTACTAAGAAAAATCAGCAAATAAATTTATAGCATAATCTCAACAATCAAAATGCAAGAAGAAAATCTCATTTTTTTATAACATATATATTGAATAAAAAAAAAACTAAATAAAATAATTAAAGATAAAGAATATATATATATATATATACAAATAAAAGATAATAATACTTCTATTTACCTATCAAATATACATTTATAATTAATTATAAGAGTGGGTGCTTCATTGGCAAATAGGCAATTATACAGGTTAGCTTAATTAAGTCTCCATGTGAGATATTGGACGGTATATAAACAATGGTAGCAGCTGTTTGTGACGTCATTTCTTGATTACGTCATGTAGTGCCATTTATTACCTTCCGCTAACTTATACATATTTAACCAAGCTGTCATATATATATATATATATATATATATCCCTTTATATAAGCCACTATGTAAATATATATATTAATATATGCAAATAGGTATAGTTCGTTTCAGAGATAAGTTACCACTCTACTACTATTTATACTTATACTATTTATAAATTAACATGCCAAATTTGACAACTATCATATATAGGACAAACATGTAATCCATTAAATATACGAATAAACCTACATAGAAACCACGCTAAAAAATCAATTGGTAATATATACATGAAAGAACACAATCAATTACATACTTTTAACAACTTCAAGATAGAAATACTAGACATATGTCAAAACAAAAAACAACGACTATTATTGGAAAACAACTACATTTATAAACACAACACATTATTCCCTTATGGACTTAATGATGAATTAAACTACACATACAAACCACAAACAGAAGAAATTTCAACTTATGAAATCAGCTGCAAATACAAAAAAAAATGAACTTAAAACTAAACCTAATAAAACTAGAGGTAAAACTACCAATAAATTAGGTTACATTGTATTTGAAGAATTACTGGACCCAAAACAAATGTATACTAACAACTTCATCGATAAATTTATTAAAACTTTATTTAAACTAAATAATAATAATTTTATCAAACTTATAGAATATATTAAAATTCATAATCTGACTAACAGATTAATAGATATCACACACGACATCTTTAAATACAGAAAAATTAAACAATCTACTAATAACATTAATATTATCATTAAATTTAATAACAATTTATTTAATCATATTAAATTTAATGATATTTTTAATAACCAAAACATCAATAATCTTTTCCCTATAACAAATTTAAATTTTAAAACAATCTGGAGATACAACAAAAATATAGGTAGATTAGTTTGCAATTATAACCAATTTATTAATAATTTGGCAAATTTTAAAAAAATTAAATGTAATTGCAACAACTATATTGATAGATATAAGTTCTCAGGTTATATATTAACTAGCAATTTTTCTTTTTTAAATCCAGAATATCAGGATATTTTAAATAAAGGGTATAAATATATACCTCAAATTAAACACAATTATAATAATACAATTAAATCTATATTAAAAGATATAGATATTTTCATAAATAAAACTAGTATAAAATACAGTATTCCAGAATTTACTTTTCTGGAATGGAAACATAATATTAAAAAGGAAATTATAAATTATTATAATAATACACTTAAATACACAAAACCTAATTCAGATATTCCTTCTTTTAAAGAAAATATAATTAAATTACAGAAGGACTTTATTATCACTCCTATAGATAAATGTTCCAATAACTTATCTATAATTTGTAAAAATCTATAACACGATATACTAAAAAAGGAAATTGATAATAATGATAAATACACTTTTGCGAGAACTACAGCCACAAAAATCAAAAAAGACATCAAAAACGTTGAAAATTCACTAAAAATTTATAATTACTACAAAAATCCAAACATACCAAAGTTCTATATAATTCCTAAACTACACAAAAAAACAATTTCTTTCAGAACTATCACATCTGGTATAAATTCAGCTATAAAAAACATTGATATACAATTAGCTTCAACACTACAATTTATTATGAATAAATTAACTAATAAATATAACTATAAATTTATCGACTCAAATAAAAAAATCATTAACTATTTAATGAACAATTGGACAAACATTGAAACAGTACACACATTTGATTTTGAGGACCTATATTCTAAAATAAATTTAAGAGATCTAAATAACAAAATAACCAATTTATTTAATGAATTCATTAATGACAAAACTTTCTACATTAAAATTATTCATAACAGATATAAAACAATTAAATTAGATCTTAAAACAGCAAAAACTCTACTAGAAACATTTTTAAATTTTAACTATATAGAATTTAAAAATGAAAAATATATATTCAATCAGAAGGCGTTCCTATGGGAACTTCATCAAGTCCTTTATTAGCTAATCTAATACTCTTCTGGTACGAAAGAGAATACTTTCTACAAAATAATGTTAATTGGCTAATGTTCCGTTATGTAGATGACATTATTATATTTAATAACCCAGAGTTTAAAAATATAATACCTGAAATATATCCTAAATACTTGAAACTTAAGAACAATGAAAAAATTAATAGAAACAAAAAAGTTAACTTTTTAGACCTAAATATAGACCTTACAAATAATGCTATTAGAATTTATAATAAAAAAAAGTAATTATAATTTCAACATTATAAAATACTGTAATATAAATTCTAATATATCATTAAATTGCTGTAAAGGTATATATTTTGGTCAGTTTCTAAGATTTTATAGAATAAATAATATATTAGAAAATTTCATAGAAGATGTTAAAAATTTAAACATGGAATTTATTAAAAACAAATTTAGTATTAGACAAGTAAAATATTTCAACAGTATATCAATTATAAAATATAAAAAAAAAATAAATGGAAGTATCCATTTATTAAATCAACTTTCTATAATTTCACTCAATAATAACTAATACAAATTTATAATCTTTAACAGTTGATTAAACTTAAATTATATAACTAATTTGAAGATTTTCCACAAGATTTTTAAAGTGATATTGTATGGAATTCATTTTGTTTAATCTCCAATTTCTGGGGAGGAAAATGGAAATTAAATAAAAATGAATTTTCAAAAATAATAGCTTTATTAATCATCTAATAATTTGCCTTTTTAAAGGAATATTTAAAGATAAATAATGGTTAAATCAGTTATATTAATATAACTAACTGTAAAGATTATAAAGTTTGGCTTTCTTCCCTTAACCATTTTCTTTCTTCTTTAGCTGTCTTATTGTTCTAAAAATTTCTGAATAAGCACTCTAATTTTGAAGGAACGACATGTGTTCCCCCCCGCAACAGATGTCAGCCAAAAATAGTTGTTTACAGAGGAGGACGTCGCGGACGAGGTAGGTTTACAGTTGGAAGTTCCTTAACACTTGTATTTGTTGGACCTGTTCATATAAATGTTTCACTGAAGCAACTTAATATTAACACATAAAATCTGGTTGAAGAGAGTTCTATGACATAATAGAGCAGGAGTGAAATGTCGCTTGATTTCTATTTGAAAATCTCCGGTCAAGCAGATCTCTCTTTCCATTAATCAATTCATTTAAAATTTGTTTGTATATGTCTGGTCTACCATTAGGGTTTCAAAACATAATAACCAAACTTATAACAAAAGTTAATTCATATTATAGATTTATTACTAAATACAACTAGATATATTTATATTATAAAATATTTTTTTTAAATCATATAAAAAAAGGATAAAATATAAAATTATATATAAAAAAAATATATATATACTAACAATCTTATCTACCTTCTTTACAAAAATATTTTTTTCTCTTATTATTAGTTTGAATAAAAGTGCATGGTTCTGTCTTTCTCTCTTTTCTCTAACTACTAAAAATTATACTATTAAATATTTTCTCACTTCTATTATTCTATATACAAATTAGAGTATGTCTAAATGACGTGTAAAAGCCGACTGCAAAAGACGTTACGTTGTTAAATTTTATTGTTATTAATTATAAATATATATGATGTATAAGAAGTAAAGGATTTTTTTTTCTCTCTCTCTCTCTATTAATTAATAACAATTTACAAATTTTATAATTTGAATTTAAATAATTAAAGAAATAAAGATAAATTTAAATACAAAACTATTCATTTTAATAATTAATTTAGATTTAGCTTGCTAATCTAATCACATCTACTTGATATAAATTATCATTCTTATCAGTTTACTCTTTAAATTTTAAATATAGAATCACTATTATATTTTTATTATATAGTTTTACACTATATATATATATATATATATATATATATGTGTGTGTGTTGTGATATCAAAAATAACCACTATGTAAATACCTCTATATACAGTAGAAAATTATGAAACATTAGCGCGCCATCTGTTATTAAAATTTGAAACTATTATAGATGCGTATGATTCTTTCAAATTTAAAACAAATTCTAATGCCCTTACTGCAATGGAAAAATCAAATATACATTAAATATAAATTAAAAATACCTATTCCAAAAGTCTAGCATCAGATTAGACTGGCGAAACCACTGGGAGGATACACCACTGATAAGCCAGGCCCTCCCATTAATTTATACATTGCAATAGGGCCTTAATAAATTGTTTTATTTTAAAAGAACCATACGTGTCTATAATAGTTTCGAAATTTATCAGTAGAATAATGCAAATAGTATTGAAGCGGTGCAGCAAAGAATATGTAGAGAATATGTGGGCAAGCCAAGAAAAGAAGGTATGCAGCCCCCCCCCCCTCCACAAGGAAGTGTTTATTGACAGATTCCAGAGGAGGGAGCGGCAGACAGACAGTCGGGAAGATAACGGCGGGGACGACAGACGCGACAAGTTAGCTAGGGGAAGTGTTCCGAGGAGTGGGACCGTGCGGATCAACAACCAGAGGACGGGGCAAAGAAGGACGAGGGGGAAACCTACCCGGGGTGGACAATGGAGGCAAGTTCATCTACTGTATATAGTCATCAATCTATTCTTTAAAACTTTGGAAAATAAATATACCGTACTAAGCTGTATCCAAACGAACCCACATTGTTTTCTTAGAAACCTTGAACGCAAACATCGACGGCTGAAAAGCGTCGTAATAGTATAGTTCGTTTCAGAGATTAGTTACCACTCTCTCTCTCTATTCCGATATTTATATAAATTATTTTAACAGTTATATATATTCATATATATATGTTGTAACTTTTTATATTCTGTAGGTAGGATGACTGTAGTGTGATTGGTTAGATGCAGTCGTTGTAATTTCAATATAAAGAGTGGTTTCAGACGTGAATGAATTACACAAAAGGACAAGAGATGTTGCATGTCACCCCAGAGATGGCGAGAGAGTGATGTCGACACCAGTCAAGGCAGGTCTGTCCAGGAGGGTCTATCAATCATCGTGTCTCAAAGCGGACTGATCTGTTTTTGAGCCAAAGGGGCACACCAGGTACCTCGACATGTGGCGCCGGTTATCACTCAATCGAATTTTATTATGTCGCTTTGGTATTACATGGTGGCCAAACTTGTTAGTTGAATTTTGTTATAACAGTTTTGGTTGTTACACTATAGCTATATTACATATGGGGATATAGGTATATATTGGAATAAATTAAAACATATATATATATGTAGTAATTCCGAATAAGCCGACGTGGAATGTAATGGGCAGTCGTGGTCGTGGGTGCGTGATGGGATTCCCGCACGGGGACAGCAAGAGACAGAGGCAGGTCTAGATGTTAGCTCCAAGAGGTAGAGGTAGACCACGGACGAAGGCAGTCGAACCACGGGCGCCGCGGATGTCCTAAGCCTACGCGGATAGAAGGGGGGGTGAGAGATCCGACCGACCGTATAACGGCGTCGCTCTGAAAACAACTGACTTGTCTAATTTCTGGGCCTTTTTATACTGGACTCCCGCATATGGTGGAGAGTCCTGATTGGTTCTTGTAATCACGCCACTTTTATGGCGCCGGGTTGTTTTCGTCTGGTGTACGTCTGCCTCTTTGTTTTATTTGTCACTTCCATTGTTACAAGGTCGATACATATTTTTATATAGATATGGGGTTATAATAAATATCAGAAGAAGGTTGTGAACTATCTAACTCAAAATATACTACATATATATATATATATATATATATATATATATATATATATATATATATATATATATATATATATATATATATATATATATTGTGGTTGGCTTAATTAATCAAGATAAAGGGTTGATCAAATATCAGGAAAAAGTCTAAATCAACGTTTAGTTGATTTCTGTTCCACTATATATGACGCTCTGCTATATAAAAGTTCATGTGAACGTCAGGATATGCATTTCTTTCATTTTATAACAAACACCTTCTTACCTTTTTTATTGTTTTATTTTTTTATTTTTCACATATATTAAAAGGCTTATTTTGGATCAAAAATAATATAAATATTTTATTATTAACAGAATCCAATATTTCGCTAGGTTGTACGCCTATCTTCGTCAGGGTCGTTATATATATAAAGTAATAAAGTAGAGTTATATATATAAATATATATAACACACTATAAGCCCAATAAGCTTGTAAGACATTCTTGTCTCACCTTAGCGCGCGACCTGCTGTGTGCTACAAAATAAAACCTCGTAAAAGATGGACGATGCATCCATCGAAGTATTGGATTAATAAAAATTCTTATTAAAATCCAAAAAGCCTCTTTCAGAATATATATATATTTGCCACACTATAATTTATTTTAAATATATTAATATTTTCCACTCCCTTTATATTGCACTGATAAATATAATGGGAGGACCTTCCTCATTAGTGATGAATCTTTTAAGATGTTTTGCAAGTTTAATCTGCCATACAACTCTAAAATTATATTTGCTTCGTATACCTTCATTTTTGATACTCTGAAAAAACTCTGGAATATAATATTTAAACTGAATTAGAGATATAATAAGCAAAGGATCTATAGAAACCCTTACATATGAACATAAATACAGGCTTTAAGCATTTCCTTTCTGTAAATAATTTATATAAAAGGCTGTAAAGTATGCGATTTATATAAATGTAGAAGTCTTCATCATTCATTATTCTGTTTTTGAGCAAGTTCTGGTCTCTACATGATTCTTTCGTTCATTAGTTCTACAAATGGAGTTCTTTTCTTTATTTCTTCATAAGTTCAATCCAGTCGTTTGGTCTGAATATTCTCCTTAAATTTCTTCTTAAATCTATTTCTTTTGCTATATATAAATTCAATTCCATTTTGTTTTGACTGCTTTTGATGTATTTTAAATAGGAAAAAAAAGAACTATGATAAAATATCTCTATATTTATTCCAATTAAGTTATTTCTAGGATATATTAAGAAGGGAAAATATTTATATTCGAATATATATTTAAATGATGTTTATATTATATATCACGATTCACATTACATATACATAAATATTAAAAATGGCATATCCTGACCAGGAGCACATGTTCTTTACAGAAGGCAGAGCGCCATCTGGTGGAAAAGAAATCAACTAAACATTGATTTAGCCTGTTCCCTGATATTTGGCCAACCCAATTTCTTGATAAATCAAGAAAAGCCATCCACTGGTCAGGATATGCCATTTTTAATATTGATTTCAACACCTGATCTTTTTATCTTTTATTTTTTTCTTTCGTTTTTTAATGTGCTAAGCGTATTTACGCAAGTTTGGCCTTAAATACCCATTTCTTGGTTTTTCGGGAAGCCATTGGGATCAAAAAATATTTTTGGTCGCAATAGTTCAGCCTTCTCCACGCTGACGAGCGCCAAAAAGTGCGAAACGCGTTCGTGGATGGCTTTTCTTGATTTATCAAGTAATTGGGTTGGCCAAATATCAGGGAACAGGCTAAATCAATGTTTAGTTGATTTCTGTTCCACCAGATGACGCTCTGCCTTCTGTAAAGCACATGTGCTCCTGGTCAGGATATGCCATTTTTAATATTGATTTCAACACCTGATCTTTTTATCTTTTATTTTTCTTTCGTTTTTTAATATACATAAATGTAAAAATCAATGTTTATTTTTTTTTATTTCAGCACACAAAACGCGATATCCCAGCTAGGGATAATAGCGTTGATTCACATTTTTTTAAACAGAAACAGTTATAAGCATACGAGAAAAAGTAAGAAAAAAGTAATTGAAAATCAAAAAGAGAAACAATAATATATATTAGGAACCTGAGCATTTCAGGTTAGAAAGATAATCATAAATATATTTACAAAAATAGTTAAACCTATGATAATTCTCTCTGCTATTTACGAATTGATATAGATCTACAACATTGTTTATTGTCTGTTGTCTAGCGGTGAAGAAGAGTGGGCATTCTAGCAGTAGGTGTCTTGAGTTATGTTTATTAATATGCTAATTGAATGTATTATTTTCAGAGAGAGAATACGAGGTGTGTTCAAAAAGTAGCGCGACCTTTGTGTTTTTTCAAAAATTATTTATTTATTCATGAATACCTATTTTGTCCCCTTCAAAGTAATCCCCATGAGATATTATACACTTGTGCCAACGGTTTTTACAATCTTCGAAGCACTTAAAAAAATCAGTTTTTAAAATCTTTTTCAGCTCCTCCTTCGATGCCGTCTTTGTCTCGTCAAGTGTAGCGTAACGTCGTATATAATATATGTCGTGATTTAAACCTATTGGTTATCTTAAACCTCAAACACCACAAAAGATTAGCTTTCATTTTGACAATTACAATCAAACTTCAACAAACACACTTTATATATATCCTTTTTTATATTTATATTTTTTTCTTTCTTTCATACAAAAAATAAATATTCACTGATTTTTCAGAGAGACCATAATCAGAATGAAGGAAATCTCACTATAAAAAAAAAAATAGAAAAGTATCTCCTCTATCAGATTTATTACAAATTATTTAAACAGTTTCCAATATTGTAATTTAACAATATACTGAATTATCAATAAAAACTCAAATATATACTTTTTATATAATGATAATTTTGACTTATAAAAGGGAATAAAGTGTTAAACTCAATAAATAACTCATATCAACAAAATGTTTCATAAATTAATAAATAGGTGTACACTATTAATATATCAAACGATTTCTTTTTTTTACCAAACTTAACTATTAAATAATAAAAAATGAAAATTCACACAAAGTATTCTATAGCTATAATTTTCAACAGAGATCGAAGAGAATAAATGTTTTCTGCGAAGTTTTCAAAACTATATAAAGTTGAGTTAAACTTTATTATTTATTCAAATATTTCAAATTTTCCAATCTCGAATGAAAACCCTTTGTTTGATCCATAAGGTTTTCTAACCCTCCCCTTTCTTTAAATTGATTTTTCTTGTCCCAGATCTTACTTAAAAGAGAGAAATTCCAAGATAGATATTTCGATCCATTATTGACCGTACTTTTCCCTTCAATCAGTTCTCTCAAAGAGTTGTAATGCCATCGGCAGGTTTGCTAAGAATTTTTGAGATAATTAAATTTTATAATCAATTGATCTATTAAATTATTGACTTGCCTGTCACTTAATTAATTAAGCGTTATTAGATTTAATTATTTATATTTACTATCTTTCAAGGAATTTATTAAGGGAATGAATTTTGAGGTTAAGGAATTAATTCTTACATTTTATTTTAATTTAGAAAAGGGATGTAATTGGAATACCTATTTTTAAAAATAATTTTAAGTTAAATTAGAATATATTTTTTACAAATTCTTGAATAATTTATAAAATTTTATTTTAAGAATATTATTCAATAATAATTTAATATTTATAAATTTAATTGCCATCTACGAATAAAATTTGTAATAAATAAATTTACTTGCAATGTGTTTCTTCTCAATAATTACATGAAATATTATCTCTACAGACCTTACTGCAATTATATAATTTATTGAATGAGAGGGCCTGGCTAATCAGTAGTGAACCCTCTCAGCGGTTTTACCAAATTAATCTCTAGACTGCTCTACAATTGTATTGGATTAGTTTGGGATATACCCTGTATTTTCTATGGAAGGAAGCTTAGGGGTATTTAGTGAATCTATGGACATAAGCTTATATAAAATTTATTCAATAATAACAATTCATATATATGTTATATTAATAAAAGATGAGATTTTTCTGTTGTATTTTGGAATTAGATTGATATATTGAATTATTATTATTTGTTGCTTGATTTTTGTATTCATGAGTATTTTACGATATTGTTTTGCAGTCGTGGCAATAATAAAATAATTTTTATTAGTGATTTATAATTCAGCTTAAGGACTATATAAAAACATAATTGGAAAAAAGTAACGCCTGGCTTAAGGCATAGGAATGAAAAAAAAAGAAAAACTTATTTACATAATGTACAAAAAATTTGAGCCGGCCATCGGGAAACACAACAACGGGTTATATAACACAGAAAGCGTGACCTCTGGCAGTCGACTTAACAGAATATTTGAATCTATGATATACATTTCGAATAAAATAACATATTTAATATAACATTTATATTATATAGTTAAATTTGTTTCAAATAAAATAAGCATAATTGCTAATAATAGATATTTTTTCTTCTTTTTTGTATGTAAAAATTTACACTCGATAATCTAAACATTACTTAATAATTAATTACTTTTTATTCTCTACCTTCGAAGATATATATATATTTATATGGAAATTTTTCCGGAAGAGAGAGGATATTGATCTAAAGAGACAAAGGTCGCCTCTCCCGTCAAAATAGACGTCAATACTAGAAGCCATCTATTGACCGTCGCTTAAAACTTAGCGGCTTCGGGTCGATGACAAAGCTACAACACTAGCTTTGGCAAATTGGGAAGCGTCCACCTAGAGACTGTCAACTTTGTCATCGACACGTGGCCGCTAGTTTGCGGCGATGGTCAATAGATGGCGTCTAGTTTTGACGTCTATTTTGACGGGAGAAGCGACCTTTGTCTCTTTATAGATATATAACATCGTTGGTTATTAAAAATTTTATAATTCGAAACTATCTTAAAGGCGTAAGATTCTTTTTGAAATTGAACATTTTCAACTGCCCTTACTGCAATGGAAAAATTATTGGGAGGGCCTGGCTCATCAGTGGTGAACCCTCCCAGCGGTTTCGCCAGTTTCGAATTTTGATAACAGATGTCGCGCTAGGGCAACAAATTATAGAATTTATTATTAATTATTGCAAGCCATCAGCAAATTTCAGTTGTAGGATCAAGATATGCCTTTTTCTTATTTCAATCCATTTGATCCCAGTACAATTTCATTTTTGCAATATTTTCTAATCATTATAAGTTGTAATTGTTTTAGTATGAAAATACTTACAAAGATTTATATAAAATAACGTGCTCCATTAAATTTTCTGTCAATAAAAAACGAATATTCAGCTAGATTTTAGGAAGAGAATATATTTAAATATATTAGATAGCATATACATTAGTCGAAATACCCAAATAATTATTTAACATAAATATTCAAATAAGAATAAATGATTCTCTTTGTTTATAATGTTATTTAAATATGTTAATTGAAACAATATTTTTAAAAGGAATATTTACATATAACTAATGTTTGTACAAGACTTTTAAATATATTTTATATAAATAAGTTGAAGCAATTGTAGCATTTTCTAATAATGTATTTTTGAATAATTCAAAATACATACTACTTAGCTATTTCCTTTTATTTTCTTGAATTATTTATGTAAAATGTAAAAATGAAGATTCAAACATGGACCTTATGTAATCGTTTCTACCTTTATTTTCCTTTTAAATTGTACCTTGAGTCATTTTAAACCGTTTTTCTTCAAGGATTTTGAATATATTGATTTTTGTTTTCAAATACGTGACATTAGTCTGTTTCAAATATTCCTTGGAATAGCTTTCAAATGGTGGAATTATTCTTTCACAGAGAATTATTTACAAATTTTAGTTTTCCCCCATTTTTTCTTATTTTTAAAGTCTTTCCACTATTTTTTATTTTTTAAATACTTTCGAAGGAATTTATAAATTATTTGTGTTGACAATTAGAATTGTATTTTAAAATATTCCTTTAATATTATCATTTTTAATATATATATTATATAATCTAAAAACTCAAATATTTCTATATTTTAAAAATATATATTTTAGTTTTATTCATTGATATTTTCACTTTTGATTATCATCGTTTTTAGAAAGACTTTCAGTTTTGTTGTATAGTTTTGTTGTAAATATGCGTAGTTAACATATCTATCTTTTTAAATCACTAATATAGGATTAACTTTATAAATTCTATATAATGTGAAAATAACTAATGTGTAATATTTTCTCAAGTAATTGAAAATAAAAGCTACTTGATGGTAAATAATTATCTTTTTCTTCTCACGACTGCACCGCAACCCTTTATCTTATCAATCCTTTGTCTTATCAACCCTTTCTCTAACAACAAACACAAAATATTCATAACATATATATATAGTTCAATACTGAAAATAGAGCAATCCATAGATAAATCTTTAATTACAAATGTTTATAATAATATAATTATATATATAATAGTATAAAAAATTATAAAAAAAAAAAAAAATTATAACCCTTGGCAGAGCTGACTGCTATAGGGCGCGTCCCCAGGTGGCGGATAGGGGAACGACCTTCAGATATGAAGGCCAGCTGCGAAACAAGCAGAATAACTCTGACAAATAAGCAGTCGCGGACCAACAGCAGCATTGTTAGAAGAGGAGTAGACCTCTTTAAAAATCCTGACTTCAACTGGCCCGGTTGAAGGACCTCAGCAAGGGTCCCACTCCAGGGATACGGAGGAGCTGTGTCTGTACTCATGTTAGAGTCGGCAGCAAAGGCGTCTGCTTCCATGTTAGGAACGGCCTCAAACTACAGGCAAAGTCAGACTTTCACCAAAGTGTGCCTGGATCATGGTGCCATGATCAACGAAAGCTGCACCCCTATACCCCATTCCATGAGATCAGATGTTGATTTGCATGCTGCATCGCCCGTCGCGCAGAATAAACAGGGGCGCGTTCAGGACTTAGGTAGAGGGTTCTGTCCGATAAGTATAATACAGTCTCCACAAACTTCTAACTTTGCAGCTTCCAAGCAATTGAGCATTCTGCAGTGCAACATCAATGGATTGTGCTCAACAGCAACAAAAATAAAATTAGAAGAAATAATGGAAATAGCTGAAAAACAAAAGATACAAATTATAGCCCTACAGGAAACCAAATTAAATGAAAAGTACAATCTCAAATATAAAAACTACAATATCCTCAGAAAAGACAGAAATAAAGAAGGGGGTGGCCTTGCATTTTTAATCAAGAATTTGTACTATGAAGACATAGCCATTAATATTCCAAACACATCAGACCTCGAAGCCCAAGGTATCAAAGTCTACCTCAATCAAAACAAAACCATCAACATATTCAATATGTATCACCCACCAAACAATAAACTTATTGACGATGGAACAATGGCTCAATTTCTTACAGACAACACTATTATTGTAGGTGACCTTAATGCCAAACATCAACTATGGGGATGTTCCACGCCAAACCCAAGAGGCAAAATACTTTCAAACTTATTTGACGACAATGCCTTCATGTGCTTAAATGATGGGAATCCTACCCACCATTCCTACAGTTATAATACCGCACAAGCCCTTGATATAAGTTTCTCCAGTCCTGACATTTTCCACAAATGCAAATGGCAAATATTAAAAAGTATTGGAAGTGATCATTTGCCTATTTTGATAGAAATTAGCACCAAGACCAAAACCAGCTCAATTAAAGAAAAATTCTGGAACTTCAAAAAGGCTAATTGGAATCTTTACCAGCAAAACACCAATGAAGACTTTAGAAAAGCACCCACTAGAATAAAAGATCTGGAACAAAATTGGATATCTTTCAAAAACACCATTATTAAAGCAGCCAAAGTTTCAATACCAAGAGGTAATATTAAGAAATGGATTCCAAAATATACACATCAGGCAAAAGATATTCAAACACTTATAACTAAAAGAAATGAACTACAAAAAAAGTGCACCCAAAACCAAACAAATTGTAGAACTGAACTGAACATTGTGAATGCAAAAATAAAAAGATTATACGTAAATATGAAAAGGGAAAAATGGAAACAAACTTGTGAAAACCTGAACCCAAGAAACCCTAATACAAAACTTTGGCATTTGGCAAAACAAATTGACAGAGCCCAGCCACAAACTGAAAACACAAATATGATTAAGAATACAGATGGTACCCCAGCAACTAATGACAAAAATGCTGCTAATCTTTTAGGTAATTCATATCAAATAAGTAGTAAAATCAAATTTGAAATAAAAGATAAGAAAGTTGAAAAAAAGGCCCGAAAGATTATCCATGACTGTAAAAACGTCACTAGCACTCATAATATTTTCCATGAAAAAATCAATATGAAAGAGCTAGATTATGCATTAGAAAACACTGACCTAAACAAGACTCCTGGGCCAGATGGAATCCATGGCCAAATGATATCAAACTTGGGCAAAAATGGCAAAGAAAAACTTCTTGATATTTTCAATAACTCCTGGAAAACTGGAAAATTGCCTCAAAACTGGAAAACTGCAACAATAATTCCTATTAAAAAACTTGACAAATCTGCTGATGACCCAAAAAACTACCGACCTATCTCCCTCACAAGTATTTGCTGCAAATTAATGGAAAAAATTATACTCAGACGACTCACCTACCACCTCGACACAAGAAATCTCTTACCAAAAGAACAATATGGATTTAGGAAAGGACATGGGACAATAGACCAACTCTTATTTTTCACACAAAAGGTAAAAGATGCACAAAACAGAAAACCAACTAGCCACACCATAGCCGCTTTTCTAGACCTTACACAAGCTTTTGATAAAGTATGGAAAAACAAGTTAATTACAAAATTATACAAGCTTTTCAAAATTGATGGAAAAGCTATCACTTGGATAAATGATTTCCTTAAAAATAGATACATCAGGGTCAAATATAATGGAACTCTATCTAAAACCTTCAAATTGTACCAAGGATTACCACAAGGATCAGTCCTTAGCCCAACTCTCTTCACCCTATTTATTGCAGGCATAGAAGAAAAAATTTCACATAAAACCAATATTGGACTATTCGCTGATGACATTATTCTATGGAGCAGCAACACTAACTGGAAAAAGGCTGAAAGGGATTTGAACAAGACTCTTTTCCACCTAGAAAAATTTGCTAATAAACATAAATTAGAATTTAACCCCCAAAAATCTGAAACCTGTCTTTTTACTACCGATAAGAAACTATACAAAATAAGACCAAAAATTATTCTGAAAGAACAACAATTGCAATATAATAAACATCCTAAATATCTTGGCTACACCCTGGATCCAGAAATTAACTCCAGTAAACATATTGAAGAAGTTATTAGAAAAGGAAGAGACCGACTAAAAATCCTGAAATATATTTCAGGAAGAGAGTGGGGAGCCGATGCAACCACACTAAAATTAACTTACACATCTCTAATTAGACCTATCCTGGAATATGGATATCAAATCTATGGTACAGCATCTGAAACAAAACTAAAATCACTGGAAAGGATACAACTAAGTGCAGCTAGAATTATTACAGGTCTTCGAAATACCTGCCCTAATGATATTGTACTTTACGAGGCCGACATTATGCCCTTAAAGGATAGAAGAAGCTACAATCTGCCAAAATATATAAACAAAATCAAGAGTTATGGAAACAAACACAGAACTTCCAAGTACATACTTAATTGGGAATCCAATTTAAGACTCAAAAAAGAAGGCCCTCTACACCTGGCCAAAAGAAATGAATTTTTAAAATATAAAGTGGAAAAAAATTATTTAGCAGAAAAATTTTCTCCATGCAAACCACTACAAAATGTTATTTTTAATGCCACTTTAAATGAGCCCACCAACAAACAATACCAAAATCCAGAATACTTAAAACAATTATCATTAGAAATAATTAATAACATTCCTAAAAATGCAATAACTATCTATACCGATGGTAGCAGAGACGAGCTAGGACACACTGGCAGTGGCTGTCTCATCAAAACCACAAATGGCATTGAGAAAATGAACAGAAGAAACCCAGATTTTTGCTCAGTCTTCAGATCAGAACTTATAGCCATCTATGAAGCCTTAAAATCCATCAGAAATACTAATTATCAAGATATCTGGATTCTTACTGATAGTAGAAGTGCCATACAACACTTGAGTCACACAGGGGAACTCAGAGACAAAGTAAGCAGGAACATAATTGGTTATCTCCAAAAACTCTCAAAAACCTCAAAAATTCACCTTCAATGGATACCCTCACACGTTGGCATTGAAGGCAATGAAGCTGCTGATGTGCTAGCGAAAAAAGGCACAAAAGAACCCTTGCCACAGAAAAATAAACTTACTTTTAAAGAAATAGAAACAATAGCCAAAACAAAAATAAACAAGAACTGGAGGATCCCACCTAAGCACAGTTGGTACAGTGGAGTGAACCCAGGAGGAGCTCTGAAGATCAGAAATAGACAGCATCAAACAACACTAACAAGATTTAGAACGGGCCATCTCAAGCCATTGAAGATAGAAAATAATAACAAAATTTATCCCACTTGCCCAAAATGTAGTTTGGTACCTGCAGCTCCAGAACACATTTTGGCTTGCATTAGATGCACTAAACAGGACCTTTGGGAGAGGCCGCTGCTCATCATAAAACAGCTCGAGGAGCATGAACTCATGGAATTCGTGTAATCTTTACACAAGGGGATAAGAAACAACAACAACAAAAATTATAATCTTTTAATGAATAAAATTATTATGATGCATTAGCATGCCATCTGTTATGAAAACTCTTATGATTTTTAAAAGAATCATACGCGTCTATAATAGTTTCGAATTTTTATGATGAAACTTATTGCCCAAGGATTTTTGATATTTTATAATTATAAATGCAATATATTGGATCATAAATAAATATAAATTATGAATTAATATATACAGTAGAACCTCCATGAGAGGACACTCGCGCTAGAAGACACCTCTCTTCAAAGGACAGTTTTTATTGTCTAAATTACCATTTTTACTATTTGAAACTTATCTGGTAAGAGGACATCTTTCTCTAAAAGACATTTTGGCTCTGCAATTAGGTGTTGTCCTTTACAGAGAGGTAGTTCTACTGTGGCAACTCTCTGATAAGAGGACACCTCTCTCTAAAAGACATTTTGGCTCTGTAATTAGGTGTTATACTTTACAGTGAGGTTATACTGTATTTCCTATACTAATATGAATATACCTATAAGGGAGTTTAATGATATTTCATTTTCAAAATATAATAAGAAATTATTCATGTATTATTAATCACTAATAAAATCCAAGTATTTTTGAGTAAAATTGAGAAAATATCTTTAACAAAAAGCATGCTTTTAAAATATATATATTTACGGTTTAACCAGCCTTCCACCGACCCCCAAAGTTAATATTTGAAATATATTCATAAAAGCAATAATGGAAGCAGTTTTGATGGGTACGAGTCCAATCACGTAAGTTCTTTTTACAAATATTTATTTTGAAATGTTTAAATTTGGAAGAAACGTCTTTGGAATAGTTCTTTAACTCGAAAGCTTGACAATGCTAATAAATTCGAAACTTTTTGCTGAATACTTCAAAGTATTTCAAATATTTAATAGGAGGCTTGTTTTGAAAAAAAAAGGTAGTGAATAGTTATATTTTTTACATATAAATAGCGTATTATTACTTTATATTTAGTATTATATTTCAAAAATTAATCGCAATACGAAAATGTGGAGATTTATTGATAAATCAATAACTTTAAAAATATCTCTGAATCCCTATAAAGAGACTTAAGTGGAATTCTACCTAATACAATTTGTGTTTGTCAAATAGCTGTCAATGTTAAATAGATGAAATACACCAAATTTATTTGATAAATACTTGAAACCATTTAAAAGTTTTACAGTCGTTTCACCTTTTATTATTACAAAAAGGTTTATAAGATAAAAGCATTCATTTATTTACTAATTATAAAACCTTTTAAAAAGTTAAATTGCCAATTTTAACAGCAATAAATATAAATAAATCAAACACGTTTTAAATAACAGACGATTACAATAAACTAAAATAAAACATTTAAAAACAATATTTTTTCTATATTAACATATCTCTTTCTCTCTCTCTTTCTCTCTTTATGTGAAATTTTTATATAAAAAATCGACTACCCAAAAAGGAAATCATCAATAAAATTGTAAAAAAAGATGAATCTCCATTTAGAAAAGCCAATTAAAACTTCAATTAAAAGCCTGAAGACATTTGAAGGCATCGATTTCTTTAGGAGAAGAGCATTAAGGGAAGACTGTTAATACAGGAGGGAGCTGAATCAAACCAAGTCCATTCGAAACCCTGGATTAAGGGGGACTCCTTTTTATGGGGAAGCAATTTGGGAAGTTGTCTCTATAAGGGGTATTTGTCCAAGAGGCTTTTACTGTTGAGTGCCATTATTTGTAGAACTGGGTATAGGCATTCTTTGCGTCTTTTCAGTAGGTTCCCCAGGCTGGAACCTTATCTCTCAGTTGTTTAACGGGATTTGCACTCGGATCAACTCTGTTTTATAGCCTCTTCGATAACTTATTTTTTTCTTATTACTTTTCTCTTTTTTTTTTCTCCCACTCTAACGCCTTTTTTTTTTCTTATAAATTGATTGACCTCTCTATGCCAATTAATTTTTGTGATTATCTTCTGAAAGATGTACCTCTTATCTTTATTGAATTTGTTTTAGAAATAGAAATTGGTTTGGGATAGACTTTGTGAGAAGTATTTTAGCAGTTTTTTATTTGCCTTTATATCTTTAGTTTATATTTGATCTGCCTTTTAAATATTGCTTTATTTACTCTTTTTCTAATATTAATAATTTTATTAATATATAAATATATATATTTACATATTAATATTTTGTTATTTAGGTGTTTATTTAAGTGTTTTATTATATTAAATAAATATTTATTAACAAACTTTTTCTCTTTACCTTTGATTTTCAATCAAATTTATAAAACATTGAAGTGAATATTTTATATTTTTCTTGTTTTATGGATATTTATAATATAAAAGAGAAGCTATCAAATATTTGAAAAATATTTTCAATAAGTTAATGCTCTATATGATTTGAATATCTTTATTAAAAATAATATTTTATGTGTATATTCTCTTCAAGAATTGTGAAACATATTTGGTAAGATTCGTTTAACAATTGTTGGCTTCCGTAGGCGTTTCTTACTGGGAAAAAGAAAGAGAGGATCCAATGAAATAATTTAGTAGTGTTTATTAGAACAAAATCATAATAGTGAACAACAAATATAACAGAGGGTACCGTCGTCTTCCGGGTATTCCTTCTACTGGGGAGCTCGGATTCTATATTCTGTGCGTTTATAATCTGTTTATCTGTGGCTCTCTGGTCGGGATGGCGCCTACATTCGGCCATTCCTGGATTTCAATCGTCCTCGATTGAACCTTGCGTTGCAGGAACGTCGTGGGTTGCGTCGGGGGGTATCTTCTACTTCTGGCTCCTCGTCCGGACTTTCTTCTGTAGCTGTAGTCGTTAATTCTATTTTGTTCTCCTACTGTCCTATCACACGGGTCCTTTCGAAAGATCTGGATCAGGTCTCTCAATTCAGGGTCGGAATGCTGAATCATCAAGATTTGTTCTTCCAGTGTGATTGTGAGGCACACTTCAAGGTTTTTCTCCACGATTTCCTCCATCGTGTCTCTAGGGTCGTCGACTGGAGCTCTACTCATTCCGTCTACGTGGGCCATCTTCTCCCCTGGTTTATGTCGAATTTCGAAATCGTATTCCTGAATCAGATTGTACCATCGCGCTATCTGAGGATTTGTAGTCTTCTTCGCGTTCATGTAGACCAGTGCTTGGCAATCTGTAACCACTGTAAACTTGATTCCTACGAGGAACTGACGTAGTCGATCCAAGGTCCACACTATCGCCATCAGCTCCAATTTGCTTGAGTGGTACATCTTCTCGGCCTCTGTTGTCTTCTTGCTCACACAGTAGACCAAGCGCCATTTGCCGTCTTCGTCCATCTGTAGCACCATTCCTGCTAATCCCTCAGCACTCGCATCGCAATGTACTTCTGTCTTGAGTTCAGGGTTGTAATGAGCTAGTACCGGATATTCGACCAGATCCTTTCGTAGTCCTCCAAATGACCTTCGCTGTTCTTCCTTCCATTCAAATTGTGAACCTTTCTTCGTAAGTCTGCTTAGCGGTTCTGCTTTCCTCGCGAAGTCCTTTACAAATCGTCTGAAGAAGTTCGTCAGTCCCAGAAAGCGTCGTATGTCGTGGACATTCTTGGGTTCTGGAAATTCTTCTATCGCCTTGATCTTTCTTGGGCCTGGCTTAAGTCCGCCTGTACTGATGACATACCCTAAGAACTCAACTTCCCTCCTTCCGAACTCACATTTAGAGGGTTTCAGTGTCAACTTCGCTGATCTTATTCTTTCGAGGACTTCCCTCAACCTTTCGATCATCTCCCGCCAATCCTTTGCCGGGATAATCACGTCGTCGAGATAGCAGAATGCCTTCTTGTTCAGCAGCGGACCTAGGACAGTGTGCATCAGTCTTTGGAATTCAGCTGGTGCGTTGGCGAGTCCAAAAATCATCCTTTCGAATTGACCTGTATCATCTGGGGTGATGAATGCTGTCTTTAATTTTGCCTTATCGGTCAGTGGTATCTGCAGATATCCATGCGCCAGATCCAGAGTGGTGAAGAATTTCGCATTCCTTAGGCCTTCCAGAAGGTCGTCTATCCTTGGTAATGGGAACTTGTCCTTAACTGTTTGAATGTTGAGTCTCCTATAATCTACCACCAGACGATGATCTCCAGTTTTCTTCCTCACAAGTAGGACGGGACTAGCGTAGGGTGATCTAGTTTCCGTGACTATTCCATTGTCCTTCCACTCTCTGACAATCTCCCTGATTGCTTCGCGTTCACTTGCAGTCGTCTTATACGGTCTCAGACAGACTGGCTTGCTTCCATCAACCTCCTTAATGTCCATCTTGGTGACATCGGTGCACCCTAATTCCTCCATGCCAAGAGCGAAACAGTCTCTATACTCGTTTACTACATCTAGGATTTCTTGTCTCTCTTTCGAAGTCAGAGAATGATTGACGTTGATGTCCTCAGGCAGTATGGGGCGCTTACGTTTCATTTGGTCTTGTCCTTCCCTCTTCTCTTCATTTTTAGTCTGAAACGAATCCTCTGCGACGTCCAGGTTAACAACAATATCATCAAGGTTCAGTAGTTCAACTCGCCCTACACATTGGTTCTTCCTTACTCTCAACTTGCCCTTGCCAGCTGAGATGATGGGTACGGTCGTCTTTCCGTCGACCACTTCCAATAGGGAATCGACACAGGCGTCATCTACTCCTGTGAACAATACATATCCGTCCTTTACCTCGTCTGTGATTGCACTTGTAAAGTTAATGGAGTCGCTCTCCAACTGAACAGTTTCGGTTGCTCTCAGTTCGATGCGACGCGACTTGATTTCTTCTTGCAGATTAGCAAACGGAAATTCGGATGAATAGCCAATATGCAAGTTTTTACCAATTCTGGCGAAGGATACGTAGGGCAGATCTGTCCATGTTCTTCCAATTAATAGGTCATAGGGTTGGGCATCATCGTTGACAATGAATACAGTGATTTCCCTTCCGACGATGCCATCAATCTCCAGGTCGACTGTCGTCTTCCCAACGGTCCTGGCAGCTGGTGCAGTCTGGTTACCGATGCCGTACAGACTAGTAGAGTCTGGTTCGATGTCGACGCTGATCCTCCTTGCGACCGATTCTCTCATTAGACAACTGCTGCTCCCGGTGTCTATCATTGCCTTCACGGTTTCCTTGTTGTCGATCTTGACATCCTTCAAATATACATCTGGCGGGACAGTCTCCAGTCCTTCGACTTCCAGGTTGGCTACTTTTAGTCCTTCTTTGGGTCTTGTGCAATTCCTTTCCTTGTGTCCCGTTTGACCGCATCCTCGGCATGTCAACGTAGTCCTGGGTGCTGGGCAGTCTCTGGCAATGTGTCCAAACTGATTGCAGTTGAAGCACTTCGGTTCTCCCTTGTCGTTTCTGATTGCACGGTTGACCATTCTCCTCAAGGTGTTAGGGTACGTTTCACTGATTTCGTTCCTTGCAGCGTCTTGACCCGAAACATTCGTTCCTTGTTTAGTCTCTTTAACTTCGCTTTGGTTGGGGAATCTCGCAGATTTCTGCTGAAACGACGGTGGTATGAGGTGTTTCGCATTCCAATGCGGAGGTCCCATCTCGGTGCGAACATTTTCGTACTCGTCCAGTTTATCCGCCAACTCATCTGGGTTGTTTAACTTGGTCCAATCGTCAATGAGATGATTACGCAGCACATTTGGAACTTTTTTCTTTAGCTGGTTAGTGACGGACAAATCCTTTAGGGCGTCGAAATTTTCCACGTTCATTCCTTCGATCCATTCGTTGAAATATCCTCGCAATTCGAAAGCGAAGTCTCTCCAGGAACCCTTTTGAGATCTCTCGTGCTTCTCGAATTTTTGTCTGAATTGTTCGGGGCTCAACTTGTACCGTTTTAGGAGCAACCTTTTCACGAACCTATAATCGCCGCTTTGTTCTTCTGTTTCCCGAGCGATTAATTGAGTCATTTCGTAAGGTAGCAATCCTAGGAGGCTGAACGCCCATTGGTCTTCATCCAATCCTAGTCGCTTTGCCTGTCTTTCGAAAAGAATTAGGTAAAAACTCAAATCATTGTCCTTCGACTCGTACTTGGGCATCAGTTTACGTATCTCGTAATGTGCGTCATTGCTGGTACTTCGAGACGTATCGTTGTTTCCGCGTGTAGTCTGGATGCGCAGCTTCTCAAGCTCGAATTCCATTACCATTTGTTCTTTTCGTTCGATTCGTTTCCGATCCTCGATTCGTTCCCGTTCTATACGTTCTGTTGGCTTCCGTAGGCGTTTCTTACTGGGAAAAAGAAAGAGAGGATCCAATGAAATAATTTAGTAGTGTTTATTAGAACAAAATCATAATAGTGAACAACAAATATGACAGAGAGTACCGTCGTCTTCCGGGTATTCCTTCTACTGGGGAGCTCGGATTCTATATTCTGTGCGTTTATAATCTGTTTATCTGTGGCTCTCTGATCGGGATGGCGCCTACATTCGGCCATTCCTGGATTTCAATCGTCCTCGATTGAACCTTGCGTTGCAGGAAGGTCGTGGGTTGCGTCGGGGGGTATCTTCTACTTCTGGCTCCTCGTCCGGACTTTCTTCTGTAGCTGTAGTCGTTAATTCTATTTTGTTCTCCTACTGTCCTATCACACGGGTCCTTTCGAAAGATCTGGATCAGGTCTCTCAATTCAGGGTCGGAATGCTGAATCATCAAGATTTGTTCTTCCAGTGTGATTGTGAGGCACACTTCAAGGTTTTTCTCCGCGATTTCCTCCATCGTGTCTCTAGGGTCGTCGACTGGAGCTCTACTCATTCCGTCTACGTGGGCCATCTTCTCCCCTGGTTTATGTCGAATTTCGAAATCGTATTCCTGAATCAGATTGTACCATCGCGCTATCTGAGGATTTGTAGTCTTCTTCGCGTTCATGTAGACCAGTGCTTGGCAATCTGTAACCACTGTAAACTTGATTCCTACGAGGAACTGACGTAGTCGATCCAAGGTCCACACTATCGCCATCAGCTCCAATTTGCTTGAGTGGTACATCTTCTCGGCCTCTGTTGTCTTCTTGCTCACACAGTAGACCAAGCGCCATTTGCAGTCTTCGTCCATCTGTAGCACCATTCCTGCTAATCCCTCAGCACTCGCATCGCAATGTACTTCTGTCTTGAGTTCAGGGTTGTAATGAGCTAGTACCGGATATTCGACCAGATCCTTTCGTAGTCCTCCAAATGACCTTCGCTGTTCTTCCTTCCATTCAAATTGTGAACCTTTCTTCGTAAGTCTGCTTAGCGGTTCTGCTTTCCTCGCGAAGTCCTTTACAAATCGTCTGAAGAAGTTCGTCAGTCCCAGAAAGCGTCGTATGTCGTGGACATTCTTGGGTTCTGGAAATTCTTCTATCGCCTTGATCTTTCTTGGGCCTGGCTTAAGTCCGCCTGTACTGATGACATACCCTAAGAACTCAACTTCCCTCCTTCCGAACTCACATTTAGAGGGTTTCAGTGTCAACTTCGCTGATCTTATTCTTTCGAGGACTTCCCTCAACCTTTCGATCATCTCCCGCCAATCCTTTGCCGGGATAATCACGTCGTCGAGATAGCAGAATGCCTTCTTGTTCAGCAGCGGACCTAGGACAGTGTGCATCAGTCTTTGGAATTCAGCTGGTGCGTTGGCGAGTCCAAAAATCATCCTTTCGAATTGACCTGTATCATCTGGGGTGATGAATGCTGTCTTTAATTTTGCCTTATCGGTCAGTGGTATCTGCAGATATCCATGCGCCAGATCCAGAGTGGTGAAGAATTTCGCATTCCTTAGGCCTTCCAGAAGGTCGTCTATCCTTGGTAATGGGAACTTGTCCTTAACTGTTTGAATGTTGAGTCTCCTATAATCTACCACCAGACGATGATCTCCAGTTTTCTTCCTCACAAGTAGGACGGGACTAGCGTAGGGTGATCTAGTTTCCGTGACTATTCCATTGTCCTTCCACTCTCTGACAATCTCCCTGATTGCTTCGCGTTCACTTGCAGTCGTCTTATACGGTCTCAGACAGACTGGCTTGCTTCCATCAACCTCCTTAATGTCCATCTTGGTGACATCGGTGCACCCTAATTCCTCCATGCCAAGAGCGAAACAGTCTCTATACTCGTTTACTACATCTAGGATTTCTTGTCTCTCTTTCGAAGTCAGAGAATGATTGACGTTGATGTCCTCAGGCAGTATGGGGCGCTTACGTTTCATTTGGTCTTGTCCTTCCCTCTTCTCTTCATTTTTAGTCTGAAACGAATCCTCTGCGACGTCCAGGTTAACAACAATATCATCAAGGTTCAGTAGTTCAACCCGCCCTACACATTGGTTCTTCCTTACTCTCAACTTGCCCTTGCCAGCTGAGATGATGGGTACGGTCGTCTTTCCATCGACCACTTCCAATAGGGAATCGACACAGGCGTCATCTACTCCTGTGAACAATACATATCCATCCTTTACCTCGTCTGTGATTGCACTTGTAAAGTTAATGGAGTCGCTCTCCAACTGAACAGTTTCGGTTGCTCTCAGTTCGATGCGACGCGACTTGATTTCTTCTTGCAGATTAGCAAACGGAAATTCGGATGAATATCCAATATGCAGTTCCTTACCGATTCTCGCGAAGGATACGTAGGGCAGGTCTGTCCATGTTCTTCCAATTAGTAGGTCATAAGGTTGGGCATCATCGTTAACAATGAATACAGTGATTTCCCTTCCGACGATGCCATCAATCTCCAGGTCGACTGTCGTCTTCCCAACGGTCCTGGCAGCTGGTGCAGTCTGGTTACCGATGCCGTACAGACTAGTCGAGTCTGGTTCGATGTCGACGCTGATCCTCCTTGCGACCGATTCTCTCATTAGACAACTGCTGCTCCCGGTGTCTATCATTGCCTTCACGGTTTCCTTGTTGTCGATCTTGACATCCTTCAAATATACATCTGGCGGGACAGTCTCCAGTCCTTCGACTTCCAGGTTGGCTACTTTTAGTCCTTCTTTGGGTCTTGTGCAATTCCTTTCCTTGTGTCCCGTTTGACCGCATCCTCGGCATGTCAACGTAGTCCTGGGTGCTGGGCAGTCTCTGGCAATGTGTCCAAACTGATTGCAGTTGAAGCACTTCGGTTCTCCCTTGTCGTTTCTGATTGCACGGTTGACCATTCTCCTCGAGGTGTTAGGATACTTTTCACTGATTTCGTTCCTTGCAGCCTCTCTACTCGAAACATTCGTTCCTTGTTTAGTCTCTTTAACTTCGCTTTGGTTGGGGAATCTCGCAGATTTCTGCTGAAACGACGGTGGTATGAGGTGTTTCGCATTCCAATGCGGAGGTCCCATCTCGGTGCGAACATTTTCGTACTCGTCCAGTTTATCCGCCAACTCATCTGGGTTGTTTAACTTGGTCCAATCGTCAATGAGATGATTACGCAGCACATTTGGAACTTTTTTCTTTAGTTGGTTAGTGACGGACAAATCCTTTAGGGCGTCGAAATTTTCCACGTTCATTCCTTCGATCCATTCGTTGAAATATCCTCGCAATTCGAAAGCGAAGTCTCTCCAGGAACCCTTTTGAGATCTCTCGTGCTTCTCGAATTTTTGTCTGAATTGTTCGGGGCTCAACTTGTACCGTTTTAGGAGCAACCTTTTCACGAACCTATAATCGCCGCTTTGTTCTTCTGTTTCCCGAGCGATTAATTGAGTCATTTCGTAAGGTAGCAATCCTAGGAGGCTGAACGCCCATTGGTCTTCATCCAATCCTAGTCGCTTTGCCTGTCTTTCGAAAAGAATTAGGTAGAAACTCAAATCATTGTCCTTCGACTCGTACTTGGGCATCAGTTTACGTATCTCGTAATGTGCGTCATTGCTGGTACTTCGAGACGTATCGTTGTTTCCGCGTGTAGTCTGGATGCGCAGCTTCTCAAGCTCGAATTCCATTACCATTTGTTCTTTTCGTTCGATTCGTTCCCGATCCTCGATTCGTTCCCGTTCTATACGTTCTGCTTGCTCTGTTTGTGCTGTTTGTTCCATTCGCTCCCGTTCTGCTCGTTCTGTTTGTTCCCGTTCCTCGATCAGAGTCTCCAACAGTTGCTTTGCGAATTCTTCTTCGTAAGATTGACTATTCAGGATAAGGCGTTTTAAGTCGACGATCCTGCTCTCTGGCGGTACTACCTCGCCGAGTTCATACGCCAACTTGCTCAAATCGCATTTCCTTACTTTCGCTAAGTAAGTCATGTTTTTCAAAAGGAAAAATAAACAAGGCAAAGTTTTTTTTTTTTCTTTTTACCGCGATACTTTGCGATAATACTTTTTATTTGTTTCTTCAATTTACTTTAAAAATACTTTCTTTAGAATACTTTACTTTACTTTAAAATACTTTCTTTAGAATACTGTACTTTACTTTAAAATACTTCACTTTACTTTAAAATACTTTCTTTAAAATACTTCACTTTACTTTAAAATGCTTTCTTTAAAATACTTCACTTTACTTTAAAATGCTTTCTTTAAAATACTTTCTTTAAAATACTTCACTTTAAAATACTTCACTTTACTTTAAAATGCTTACTTTAAAATACTTCACTTTACTTTAAAATGCTTACTTAAAAATACTTTCTTATCGAGATGATTTTGCAATAATATTTTACCGAGGTGACTTGTAATAATACTTTTAGGAATAGGTAATTAAATTTCGTACATACCATGCAACTCCTCTTACGTTGATCGGTCACCGCGCCACGTCCTTCTCGTTTCCAAATTATTCCAGTGAATCTTCAATTTTCTTCAGGACTATCCCACTTCTGAATTTCTGTTGGCTTCCGTAGGCGTTTCTTACTGGGAAAAAGAAAGAGAGGATCCAATGAAATAATTTAGTAGTGTTTATTAGAACAAAATCATAATAGTGAACAACAAATATGACAGAGAGTACCGTCGTCTTCCGGGTATTCCTTCTACTGGGGAGCTCGGATTCTATATTCTGTGCGTTTATAATCTGTTTATCTGTGGCTCTCTGATCGGGATGGCGCCTACAGTTCTGCTTGCTCTGTTTGTGCTGTTTGTTCCATTCGCTCCCGTTCTGCTCGTTCTGTTTGTTCCCGTTCCTCGATCAGAGTCTCCAACAGTTGCTTTGCGAATTCTTCTTCGTAAGATTGACTATTCAGGATAAGGCGTTTTAAGTCGACGATCCTGCTCTCTGGCGGTACTACCTCGCCGAGTTCATACGCCAACTTGCTCAAATCGCATTTCCTTACTTTCGCTAAGTAAGTCATGTTTTTCAAAAGGAAAAATAAACAAGGCAAAGTTTTTTTTTTTTTTAAATAAACAAATAAAACTGACTAAACCAGATACGTACTGTTTCAGTTATTTCTTTAAACGAAATCAACTTTTCTTTAGTAATTTTGAGACAATACTTTTTTTTTTCTTTTTACCGCGATACTTTGCGATAATACTTTTTATTTGTTTCTTCAATTTACTTTAAAAATACTTTCTTTAGAATACTTTACTTTACTTTAAAATACTTTCTTTAGAATACTGTACTTTACTTTAAAATACTTTCTTTAAAATACTTCACTTTACTTTAAAATACTTTCTTTAAAATACTTCACTTTACTTTAAAATACTTTCTTTAAAATACTTTCTTTAAAATACTTCACTTTAAAATACTTCACTTTACTTTAAAATGCTTACTTTAAAATACTTCACTTTACTTTAAAATACTTTCTTTAAAATACTTCACTTTAAAATACTTCACTTTACTTTAAAATGCTTACTTTAAAATACTTCACTTTACTTTAAAATGCTTACTTTAAAATACTTTCTTTAAAATACTTTCTTTAAAATACTTCACTTTAAAATACTTCACTTTACTTTAAAATGCTTACTTTAAAATACTTCACTTTACTTTAAAATGCTTACTTTAAAATACTTTCTTATCGAGATGATTTTGCAATAATATTTTACCGAGGTGACTTGTAATAATACTTTTAGGAATAGGTAATTAAATTTCGTACATACCATGCAACTCCTCTTACGTTGATCGGTCACCGCGCCACGTCCTTCTCGTTTCCAAATTATTCCAGTGAATCTTCAATTTTCTTCAGGACTATCCCACTTCTGAATTTCTGTTGGCTTCCGTAGGCGTTTCTTACTGGGAAAAAGAAAGAGAGGATCCAATGAAATAATTTAGTAGTGTTTATTAGAACAAAATCATAATAGTGAACAACAAATATAACAGAGGGTACCGTCGTCTTCCGGGTATTCCTTCTACTGGGGAGCTCGGATTCTATATTCTGTGCGTTTATAATCTGTTTATCTGTGGCTCTCTGGTCGGGATGGCGCCTACACAATGTTAAACCAATTAAGCAGGTTTCCAGTTTAATCTACCATACCGCTATACCTAGTATATTCATAAAGTGATATTATTCTGATATCATCCTTCATTTGTTGATAAAAACCAATTTATTTCTATATCTATTGTGTTAATAAAATATAAAAAGGCCTTGGTATTTTTCTCACCGTCGTAATAACAGTGGAAATTATACTCAGAACTAAACTTAAGGAAGTTGTACCTTTTACCATGTATATCGGGATTCAGAAAATAACTCTGAAACATATTACTATGACCTTTATTGAAGACATACGAGATAACCAAGTGTGAACAAAACTTAAGGAAGTTGTACCTTTTAACATATATATCGGGATTCAGACAATAACTCTGAAAGATATTACAGTAAACTTTATTGAAGACATACGAGATAACCAAGTGTGAACAAAACTTAAGGAAGTTGTACCTTTTATCATGTATATCGGGATTCAGAAAATAACTCTGAAAGATATTACAGTGACCTTTATTGAAGACACACGAGATAACCAAGTGTGAACAAAACTTAAGGAAGTTGTACCTTTTACCATGTATATCGAGATTCAGAGAATAACTCTGAAATATATTACAGTGACCTTTTTTGAAGACACTAGAGATAACCAAGTATGAACAAAATTGTCTCTATCTCTTTAAAGAACAGACCTCCGGTGATATCATAAATTTGCCACTTCCTTCAAGTTTTGTCCATAGTTGTATTTTAAATGTAAAATAAATCGCAGTAAGGACAGTAGAAATTGTTTTATTTTAAAAAGAATAATACGCCTCTAAAATAGTTTTATAATTTGATAACAGATGGCGCTCTAGTACATCGTAACATAAAGATTCTTGGTCATGGGATCTTATGATCTCACTAATGGTCCCCCTTGTCTTCTCGCCACATGTGTCTTTAGGGTACCATCTCAGTTACCCTTATACTCCAAAGGGTATCACTCATTCTAGATATATGCCCAGTTAATCTTTTTTCAATACCTCATGTGTCACATCTTTGAATCAAATGATTTTCTGCTCTCAAAATCTCATCTATATAAAAGGTTACCTTTTCGGGATATTGGTCTCTCAATTGAATTTTGAGTTATTATATGTACGTTATTTATTCATAATATATATTATTAGTGTGTACTATGGATCAGCCATGTTACTAGCCGTATAACCTTCTTCCTTTCTACAGGTTTCCTTACCTTACGAAATTGTAAAGGAACTGATGGAATAGTATTTTAAACTTTTGTTAACAGAAAAATTCGGAGTAAAATATATCGGCCTCCATAGGGAAAATTATTTTATATATATATAAGGCATATATTGGATCTAAACCTATTATTCAACTAATATTTCTAGGGGTAAAACGCCTCTCTTTATCAACGTTTTTTTTTTATTTAAACTAAATCACGTGAGAAAGTGATCCACTTAAGCTATACAAGATCAAAGTCAAAAACCATCTGATGAATATTTCACTGTATATCAAATATATGTACAATCTACAATTTTTATATTAATATAATATAAATATATCTCTCAAAACACCTCTCCTCTTTCGCATAAAATAAAGAATGCATTCACCGTCGATAAGAGCTCCATCTATGCTTCATTCCTGCGGTAATTCTGTATAATAACAATGGTTCTGATAAATCTGTATATATGTGTGTATATTTACTGTAAATAAACTGTTAGCATATTAAAGAAGTTCTTAAAAGAGTGTATTCAAAAATAAATTATTCTAAATTCGATTCATTCTCATTTTGAAACTCTAACACAAAGTAATGGAATATAAATTTTGAAAAAACATTGATATTCCCTTGTATCATTATTGAGTAAGATTTATCAGGCCTCAACAGGGAAAAGTGTTTTTCAAAACATTTTTATTCTCTAGCTTCGGGTACGAACGCCCTTTAACAGTAGAATACATGGTATTCTAGTGTAGAAGGGCGTTTGTACCAGAAAGCTTGATAACATACATTCTCTATTTTATTTTATTTAACAGTTGGGAAGGGCACGCCATATCCACAATTAGGATAATTGCGTGTATATCTGAAATTATATACAATTAACACAATTGAACGTTTTGCATATAGTAATTATAAATTGTAGCTTGAATATGTACAGTCAACACTTTCGCCTTAAAATATACAGCCTGCAGAATCTATTAAACTTGATGTATTGGTCTTTATTTTGAACAACTTGTTTTGTATTAGTCAGGTAAAGTTGGTTTTCTTCCCTTAGATCATAAGTTAATGGACAGTTTGTCAGAAGATGTTCAGGGGTTTGTTTTTCGTTTCTACAAGTGCATGCAGGTGAACCAATTTTGCCAATTCTAAACAAATAGGTGTTGAAGTCACCATGTCCCCCCCCCCTCAGTGGGTTATCTCTCGACATAATATTTTCAACCTAAATTTAGAAATTTAAAATATTCATTTTCTAAAAATACATTGAATATTATATTTAAAATACATTTTATACAAATTATGTTATTAGGATTGACGCAAACTTCAGGAAAAAAAGTATTTTGAACACTTATTCATCTTTCAATAAAATTTCCCGAAAGCTAGATATATGTAACTGCAAAGGTTATCTCTCGACATAATATTTTAAACCTAAATTTAGATATTTAAAATATTCATTTTATAAAAATACATTAAATATTATATTTAAAATACATTTTATACAAATTATATTATTAGGATTGACGCAAACTTCAGGAAAAAAAGTATTTTGAACACTTATTCATCTTTCAATAAAATTTCCCGAAAGCTAGATATATGTAACTGCAAAGGTTATCTCTCGACATAATATTTTAAACCTAAATTTAGATATTTAAAATATTCATTTCATAAAAATACATTAAATATTATATTTAAAATACATTTTATACAAATTATATTATTAGGATTGACGCAAACTTCAGGAAAAAAAGTATTTTGAACACTTATTCATCTTTCAATAAAATTTCCCGAAAGCTAGAGAATCAAAATGTTCTGAAAAGATACTTTTCCCTTTCGAGGCTTGATAAAATTTACTGAGAAAGTTTCTGCTAATAAAGTTGAAAATACTATTCCATCAGTTATCTTACAATTCAGTGAAGTAAGGAAAACCTGTAGAAATGAAGAAAGTTACACGGCTAGTAACATGGCTGATCCATAGTACACGCTAATAGGTTTATCAAAGAGAGAGATAACTGATGGGGAAGAGAACAGAACTCTCACTGCAGATTTCCATTGATTGAAAATTCTCATTAAAAGGGGATGGCCAGTATAATTGGTGGCTTCATGGAGCTATTTGGTTAATGCGGGGGAGGAATTGGAAAATTCATGAATTCCTCTCCCCCTCTTTAGAAAGATTCAATAATTCATTTAATACAACGAGGAAGAAAGTTGGAAGTTTGTAGATCTCCAATTTACCTACAATATATCTTCTGTTTGTAGAATTTACTTAGAATTTCACATTAACAAACTTCAAACGAATTCCTTTTATCATTTTCAATCGCTATTTTCTTCTAGGGCGCATCATTAGTTCATTCAATTTCTTTAATAAAAAAAATGATTAATTTATAACATATTGCATCAATAAGTTCCAGATAGCGGCTTTTCAGAACGTATGTTGTATGTATAAATATATTAAAATTTCTTTTATATAAAATATAGCACTCTAAAAAAATACCTAAATTTAATTTCTATATTTATAGAAAATTAATGAACACACATATACGTAATAATAATAATAATAATATATATATATATATATTGGAATAAAGAGCAATATATTATAAATAAACAAAAAAAGGTTTTTGCCACTAACTTAAATCATTCCAAGTCATCAGAACTGTCTAGCTATATAGATCTTCAAAGTCAATAAGAAACAACAAAAAACCTATATAAAATATAACAATATAATACCGTAGAGAATATTCCGAAACAAAATTTGACTGAGCTATTTCTAAGAAAAGACCTTAGAAGTCCTTAATGACATCTCAAAGAAGGTTGAAAAAAAATTCCTTGTTTTTATAAGGTCGATATCTTGTGGTTTTTGTTCCATTCTTGGATGGCTTCAGAGAGGATTTGTTGTTTGGATCTAATTTAACCTACTCCTACTGTGAATAATATTGGAGCTCTACTCTCTCTCTATATATATATATATAGTATATATATATGTTTTATTCAATTTAATATTTTATAATAAGTAAATATTTTATCAAATTTGACCAAAAAACAAGAAGCTTTTTAAAAGTATTTTTTTTTTAATTCTGTTGTATATAGTTTCGTTTTTTTTTCCTTTTGGGTTGGTTAAATGTTTTTTATTTTGATAAACTCATTTGCCAAAAAATATAATATTATATAGTTAAATTTGTTTTAAATAAGCACACACAAACACACACATATTTGATATTAATTGATATTTCATTCTTCTTTTTTTTGTAAGTAAAATTTGCATTCGACAATCTAAACATTTACTTAATAATTTATTACTTTTTTTATTCTCTCCACCCGGAATATTAGATACACACATATATATATATAATCCAAATATTTTATTTTTTGAAAACATGTATTTTATTTTCATCATTAACTATTCTTTTATTTTTGGCCATAGATTTAGAATACTTTGAGAATTGTTGTAAATATGTGTTGTTAACCTACCTATTTTTCAATTCATAAATGTAGGATTCATTTTATAAATTCTATATTACTGTGAAAAATAATTTTATGTGTAATTTGCTTCAGGTGATTCAAAATAAAAACTTCCTGATAAGTAAATAATTATCTTCTGCTTTTTACCGAATGCACCTCGAATTCTTTATAATTCCAACATCAAAACATTATATTCATAACATATATGTGGTCAAATAATATTATTATCAATGAATTAAAATATATGTTTTTTAATTATATAATATTTATATTTTGAATTATATTACATATCGTTCTGTGTGATTAGAGAAATTCGTATATAAAATCTATAAATATATTAAAAATAATTATTTATTATTTATCTATATATAATTGTCTTGAATAAATATTTTTATATTCCAATTCATTGATAATTATGATTTTTGCCCAATTTTTCAGAGAATATAATATTTTTAAATATTGTTTCATATATATGAAATGAAAGGGATTAAACACGAATGTTTCTTTAAATATACAATACAAATTTTTACAGTCCTTACTGCCTTGAAAAATATACTGGAGGGCTTGGCTCATCAGAATATATACCGCTTCTCAAAGCTCTAATACTGTATTGGATCATTCTGCTTATATACGTAACACTGAAGGTTGGAATCTCAGAAATTGTATTTAAAAAAAACTATGGACATAAGCTTATATGTAAAGTTAATTTGCCTTTTTTTTAATTCACAAAATATAGGGTTTATTTTGTAAGTCCTATATAACTGTATAAATATTTTATTGTAATATTTTTCTCAAATATTTGAAATAAAACTAATTGATGGTGAATAATAATTTCCAACCAATATTTATGATAATACTACACCTTAAAATACAAGGTTATCTTAAAAATTCATGAACACTTGCAAAAAAATTGAAATACCAATATTATTCGCCGTTATGTATAATATATTTGCATCATGTATAAAGTAATTGTATTATGTATTCGCCGTAATAATATTATTCGCCAAGTAATATGAAAAACACGAACTTTTAGGACAACCTTTATTTACAAAATTCATAGCATATATATATACAGTGTGTACCAGGTAAATTGGGACTAACTTTGACAGTCCATAAAACAAAAACTACTTGAGATTAAAAACTTGTTTTTTTTTTCATTACGTAGCCATATTCATGTAAAATGCAACAGTACATGTGTGCGCAGTGTAGTGATGAAGAGTAACCGAGAATTTGAAAATCGAGCTGCCATCATCGTTGCTCTGCGCGCCGGAAGGAGCCCCAAAGAGATAGTGGATTTTCTTAAGTTGCCCAAAACCACTATTTATCGTGTCAAGAAGCAGTTTGATGAGGCCGACAGTAACAAAGAGGGGATAGCTACAAGGAAAAAGCAATCGCGTCGATCGGACAGGGTAAGAGGCGAAGAATTTGTCAAAAATGTCAAGGAGAAGATTGATGGAAACCCTGGGAAGAGCATGAGGGCCATAGCCAAGGAAATGGACGTTGGCTCTATGACAATTGTCAGAACTATCCATGAGGACCTTGGTCTCAAGTCTTATGCCCTTCGGAAAGGTCAGTTGCTGACTGAGAATATGAAGAATAACAGAAAAGGAAAGGCTGCAGCCCTCCTCAACAACCTGAAACACGACTCTTTTGGCATGCTAAGGTTCTTCTCTGACGAAAAGAACTTTGACGTGGACCAAAAGGTAAATCCCAGGAATGATCGCTGGATCTGTAAAGACCCCTCAGAGATACCTGTCGTGATGCACACGAAATTTCCTGCCTCCGTAATGGTCCTTGGCGTTATCAGCAGTGAAGGTGATGTCATGCCTCCCCATTTCTTTGAGAAGGGCCTAAGGATGAACGCTGACACCTACATCAATGTTCTGGAGACCGTTGTGAAGCCTTGGATGGACATGGTGGCCGCAAGAAGGAAGTATGTCTTCCAACAGGACTCAGCTCCAGCCCATAAGGCAAAAAAGACACAATCGTGGCTGACACTTAACGTCCCTAGTCACTGGGTCCTGATATTTGGCCCCCTAATTCTCCAGATTGCAATCCCCTCGACTACTATGTATGGGGCGTTGTTGAGAGAGATGTCAACAAAGCTCCTCATACCACCATCCAGTCTGTAAAGAAAGCAGTTCACACGGTGATGACCCAAATGGACAAGGTCATCGTCGCCAAGGCCTGTGCTTCATTCCGCACTCGCCTCGAGACTGTTGTAGCTAATAATGGAAACTACATTGAATAAATAAAAACTATATCCTCTTATCTACTACTGTGTCAAATTTGATTCGGATATTTTAATTTTTACTTGAAAAAAATTTCAGTTAAAATACCATTGTTGAAATTCCCAATTTACCTGGTACACCCTGTATATATGTTATATTAGGATATTATTTAAAATGTTATATTAAAATATTTCATTTAAAATTATGTTATATTAAAGTATTATTTTATTTTAAATTATATAATTTAATAGATAAAATACTCTTCTAAAATCGACCGCCAGAGGTCACTCTTCCCGTATAAAATCTCGTTGTTGTTCTTCCCCGTTGGCCGACTCAAAACATTTGTACATTATGTAAATAAGGTTTTGTTTTATTTATTCTTACGCCTTAAGCCAGACAGTACTTTAATCAAATTATGTTCTTATATATTACTTTAGTTCAAATAAAACAATCTCTGATCAAAAAACAAATCTATCTTTTTTTATAAGATATATAAATGAAAAAACGAAAGAAAAAATAAAAGATAAAAAGATCAGGTGTCGAAATCAATATTAAAAATGGCATATCCTGACCAGGAGCACATGTGCTTTACAGAAGACAGAGCGCCATCTGGTGGAACAGAAATCAACTAAACATTGAATCAGCCTGTTCCCTGATATGTGGCCAACCTAATTTCTTGATAAATAAAGAAAAGCCATCCACGAACGCGTTTCGCGCTTTTGGCGCTCGTCAGCGTAGAGTAGGCTAAACCACTGCGACCAAAAAATATTTTTGGTCCCAATGGTTTCCCGAAAAACCAAGAAATGGGTATTTAAGGCCAAACTTGTGTAAATACGCTTAGCACATGAAAAAACGAAAAAAAAAAAAGATAAAAAGATCAGGTGTCGAAATCAATATTAAAAATGGCATATGAATAATTTGTTGTTGTTTGATAAAGGGTTGATAAGACAAAGGATCGATAAGATAAAGGGTTGAGGTGCAGTCGTGATAAAAAAAAGATAATTATTTACCGTCAAGTAGCTTTTATTTTCAATTACTTGAGAAAATATTACACATTAGTTATTTTCACATTATATAGAATTTATAAAGTTAATCTTATATTAGTGATTTAAAAGGATAGATATGTTAACTACGCATATTTACAACAAAAATATACAACAAAACTGAAAGTCTTTCTAAAAACGATGATAACAAAAGTAAAATTATCAATGAATGAAATAAAATATATATTATTTAAAATATAGAAATATTCGAGTTTTTAGATTATATAATATATATATTCGCGTTTTTAATGTTTATTAGATGTTTTACAGATAAATTCACATTGAATATATTCCATGTGAATAGAATATAAATAAAACTAGATGGTAATTAAGATATTTTCAATAGAATATAGCAATATATGTACCAAGGTAGTTTACGTTTTAAAATATGTTTATTCTGCAATATTCTCATAAATATAATATAAGTTCCTATTTTTTTATTTTTCTCTGAATATCTTTTAATTTAGGTTTATTCATTTGAAGTGAAAGATAACTTCTAATATCTTCAAATTGGAGATGTAGAGTGTGATCAACACAAAATGAAAGAACATCTCAAGAAAAAAGGAAAACTTGCGGAAAACCCTCAGTTCAAGACAAGTCGACCGGATGAATGGAGAAGACCACATCCTGCTTTGGAGCATATTCAACTCTCAATCTTTATGCTTTTTATCCAAACTCTATTTAGTGACTTCTAAAAAAATTCAGCGGAACTTCCGCGTTTGAATTCTTTATTGGTGTTGTTTTGGTCCATGTATCGTTAGTTTTATTTATATTTGTTGCTAAGCATTAAGAGAGATATATAAAATCACACTAGTAATTATCAATTGAAAGTTGAGACACATAGAAAGCAGTTTATGATAATATCGTTTCTTGAACTTTGTTATGACTGGAGAGGCAATTTTGTCTTTATAGATGAATATCCTCCCGTTAAAATTTTCATCTATAAAATTAGCTTATCATAAGATAATATATATTTGATTCAAACCCCAATAACAATATCGAATAAATTCTACATCAACTTTAATTATCTACAAAGTAACATTTTGATAGTTAAAATGTAAACTAATATATTTTGATACGAAGGGAATAAGTAAGGTATAAGAGATGACAACATTTATTAAACTCATAACCTTACAATCAACTGATTAAACAAGCAGGTTTGATGTAATTAGAAATGGCTAGTTGAGGAAAATTTGGTAGATAAATGCCTGAGGCGTATTAGAGAATTTTGTCAAATTCTTAGTAATCCCATTAAGGAATGATAATATCATGGATGTCTATGAATTTATTCCTGATAGACGAGCTCTCTAGACGTTATTAATGATGGTAACACTATTTATCATTGCCTAGAACACCCATCAAAAGGATGGTAATAGCATCTCAGTACTTCATCGATTGTCCGTTCGATGCTACAATACCGATTGATGAGAAATTTGTCCCTCAAACCATTCCCGTCATTTCCCCATTTGTCACAACCTGAATATGATTGGCTTTAAAGATTTTTTTTTTTACATTTGAAATATTAGATATCCTCAACTCTCACTTCCTTATTTTATGATTTATTAACTTACTAAAAAGAGATTTTTTTTCACAGATTATCTTCTGTAATTTTTTTTTCATGCGGTTGTTTCCTTGTCATCGTAAAATAATTTGAAAAAGAAGATTTATTCTTATTCATTCATTTTTTATGAAAATTATTTTTGAAGATATTGATATATATATTTTGTATCTTATACCTTATTTTCTTTTGAATATTAATAAATATTTTTTTTGTCAATTTTTTGCGGTAGAAATATGAGTTAATTGAATATAGCGGTTTTCAGATTAAATTTAAAAAAATGCTCCAATGGACCCCGTTTCTTGCAAAAGTCCAACCCAACCAGTGAGTGAAAATAATCAAACGGGGCTCTGGCACATTTGTAAGTGCAAAGTTGAACTGCTTTTCACATGTGTAGACATTGGGTGCACTTACGGTTAAAAGCAGTCTCCTACTTCTGCCCACCATGATTATCATGGCCTATACCACATGTACTAGGGATAAGCAAAAAAAAACTATTTATGAAACGTATGATTTATATAGTCATTTTATTGTATAAACCTTTTTAAAATTGTATTCATAGTTATTTTCCTAAACAAAAGATATTTTCAAAAGGAGCGAGCAGTCGACTATATTAAAAAATACAGAATTTTATAAATAAACTCAAGTTCCCAAATCTCAATCCTATTTGATCCCAACATAAAGCAAGGAAATCTAATAATATTACATTTCACAGAGAGTAAATCCTTAAAACCTATCTTAGAAAAATAATTTTAATTTTCAAACATAATCCTATAAAAAAAATGAAAAAACATAATGAAATATTTTGATATAGCAAAATGAATTTACAATAAAATGTCAGTATTTTTTATCCCTGATGTTTGTTAACAAATAAAGGGATATAAATAATAACTGTACATTTTTAATAAATCAGTTTTTAATATTAAACTTGTGAAAATTCTATTCATACATTTGTGCATATTTAAAGATATATATAGTAATATATAGTTATGAAATATTATTTTAATAAAGTATATTTAAGGGAGTATTGGAGAATACAGGTGGCCTATCAGGTGTTAGAAGAAAATATAAAAAGAGAAAATAATATATTCTAAAAAAATGTTTTAATGTAATATATGAATTTTATAAAATTTTGATAAATTCATTTAAAGGAAAGGCACTATATTTATAATCAAATATAGTTTTTATTTAATTATTAATTATTGTGAAGTGAAAGAGATATATATAAAAATTCGTAACTATTATAGACGCGTATGATTATTTTTAAAAATAAAATAATTTATACTGCCCTTACTGCAATGGAAAAATTTATGGGAGGGCCTGGCTCATCAGTGATGAACCCTTCCAGCGGTTTCGCCAGTTTAATCTATCATACCGCTGTTATATTGCATTTTTCGATCTTCCTTGTATAGTTATACAAATGTTAGACTTATGGAATGGGTAGTTAAGATGAACTATGGACATAAGCTTTGAGGACAGCCGAATTACATATAATTATCTTCTTATTTCTTATCTCCACTCAATAATATTAGGGTATCATGTTTGTAAAGTTTGAGATTTGACAACTATCTTGACTGGGTGAAGTAGAATACGTCTGCCTTTGTGATTAAGACTGGGAGTACTATTCAGTGGCAGGCCGACTTATCTCCAAAAGAAATGGCCGCCTCTGACATGAGGAATAGACGCTATGGAGTACAAACGCTGCTCATCCTGTATCCCTGGATCAGGAGCCCTTACAGGGTACATCAGCCGGGCCAGCTGAGCCCAGGTTTTTTATTGAGCTTTTTACTGCTTCCAGTCCTTCTTTTAAATTCGGGCTTGGGACCGGCAAAGGCGGATATACAATTATAAATATATAATATGCTTCGAGCAATCGCTCTTCCACAAACATCAATTTGTGACTTTATTATAACAATTATAATATGATGCTAAAATTGCATAAGATTTATATCTTCAAGATAGAGATTGCCTGGTTAAATCGCATTTTTTAATGAAATAACAGACACTTTGGACTAATGAATTTTTATTCCTTCACGTTTCGACAAAATATTCTGTCATTATAATAAATATAACACTTATAGTGAACAAATAGTACAGAAGTGAAATATATCTGTAAAAAATATCACTTCGGCCAGTTAGAGTTTTTTTTTATTATACAATCGTTGTTGTTGTCGTGTCCAATGAAGAGCCTCAGATGTCTCCATGCATTTCTATCACAGCAGTCGCAATGTCCACTATTTTGGGTGTGTAAAGCTGCTGCTCTGGGTCTATGTCAATTTTCTGCAAGGCTGCGGCCATTGCTGGGCATGAATTATACAATTAAACCTGTCTATAGAGAGCGCCTTCTCTTGGGACTCACCAAAATAGGGTGCTATAGAGAGGGGGTGCTATAGACAGGTCACTTTTAATGTAAAATATTTACATTTTGATATTTAAAATCGGGCTCTATAGAGAGGAAGGCGCTATTTAGAGGGGGCGCTATAGACAGGTTTGACTGTATTAGAGAAAATGAAAAACTCTCACTGGGCGAAGTGTCTATTTTTTACAGAAATATGAATGCAGGCCAGACAACCCTATCTTCAAGAAGTGAAATTTTACTGGTATAAGATGAATAAATTAAGAAAAATATATATTCTTATCATGAAAATTATCACTCAAGTCATCAACAACTTTCAGTTTCACGATAAGAAGATGTATTTTTCTTAACTTATAGAGAGGCGTTGAAAATATATTAAATATTGTTGTGAAGTTGAAAAATAAGATATTTAGGTCTTTTTGATAAGAATTAATTGATGATTTAAATATATATGTGACAATATATTAATAATGTGGGGTGAGATAAATAAGGACACCACGATTTGGAAGATGGGACCCAGGCAATCCGAGAGAGAGAGGGAGCGCGAGGGGGCTGCCACCGCTGAACGGCCGTTCGTGTCGCACACAATCACCAACTGTCCAAAGTCCCGAGGTGTTGAGTGACGGACCCCAGGAGCCCCCTTGGAATGTCGAGATGTTTAAAGTGACACCCTTCAGCTGCTCATCTTTCTCGGGGTTGGCTGTAGGTTTGTTTTATTATTCCAGGAAGATTATATATTATGACATATATATGGTAATAAAATTCTTTCCAGCGAAGTTTCAACTGTTACGTGTTTTTTATAGAATATAAGGAATAATCATGTTATACAACATATCAATAATATAATATATAATATACAATAATCCATGTTAGGAGCGGCTGCACTTGGCGTCTGTTCCTCATGTCAAAAGCGGCCATTTCTTTTGTAGCTAAGTCTGCCTGCGAATGAGTAGTGCCCCCAGTCTTAATGACAAAGGCAGAATCATTCTACTTCACCCAGTCATGATGGTTGTCAAACAGACACCATCAAAAGTCTCAAGCTTTACAAACTTGATATCCTATATGATTGAATGGAAATAAGAAAGAAGATGAAGAGGAATAATCAAAGATAGGTTGAAAGTTTGTTATACGTGTAAAAAAACATTCATTCTTTGATTGTTTCATTTCTTAAATGAATCTTTATATTATATTACAAATATTATTAATTTTATCATAGTATTTTATAAAATATTTAATGTTAAACACCCTATACAAACACATAATTTAATTATTTATTCCATATTTTCTATTATAGAGTCGAAATAAACTGAAACAAATTTAATGCTAACTATACATATATATGTAATATTGTTGCAAATGTGATCCTGCCGACGTATGGATAAACTGGCAGTCGTGTACGTGAGGCGAGTGTTGATGCTCTTCCCACACGCGGACAACAAGAAGCAGAGGCAGGGCTAGATGTTAGCACCGAGAGTGATCGGGGACAGCCCACGGAACAGAGGTAGAGGCCATGACACAAACTTGGATGCTCATCACCTAGACATGGAAAGCCAGACTGAAGCGGCCTACCGAGAAACACACCCTAGAACCATCTGCTGACCCCCTGCCAAAAACCTGTCCTGTTTACAGGGGTGGTCTATATAAATCCCTGGGGGCCCCACATAGGCTGGGCGTTGTCTTTTTCCTCCCCTCTATCCCTGCCATCAGCTGACCGCTCTCTCTTTGGATCTTTATTTTGACGTCAACATTTTTAGTTTTACATACAAATAGGGGGTTTAAATACAAATAGTTTATATACAAAATATGGGGTGGTAGTAAATAGAAACGGTGTACATTTTAAAGGATGGGTAGAATATTTTAAGGTATCGGCTCTAATTAATTGGAAGATATGTGACATATACTAAAAGTGTCATATAGTTTAAAATATACGATATATATTACATATAACTAAATATATGTTTTATTTTAATTAAAAAGGCATATATTGGATTTAAATATCATTTATTTTACCAATATTCCAGTTGGCTGAACGCCAACCTTTATCAAGGTATTATAACATATTAATGTGTGTCAACAACAAACTCAGCGCAACATAACCTTATGAGGCGCTGAGTTTGCTGTTGACACACATAAATAATGTATATATATAAAATGTTATAATACCTTGATAAAGGTTGGCGTTCAGCCAACTGAAATATTGGTAAAATAAATGACATTTAGATCCAATATGAGCCTTTCTAATTGAAGATTTATTTATGGATTGCTCTATTTTCAATATATATATATAATTATATATATTGAATATAAAAAAGGCATTCTCTGACCACGATCACATGTGCTTTTTCTATTGTTTTTTCATATACATATACATATACATATACATAATATGTATATCGTTATTTCTCCTTGAAATAAATTACGATTTTTCGTTGAAAAGAAACACATGCGGGATAGTTTTCAAATGTCATTTTACAATCACAAGCCGCATTATATTATATTGTATTATATTAGATAATAAAAGGCATATATTGGATTTAATAAAATATTTAATTTGCCAATATTTCGGCTGGCTGAACGCCAACCTTTATCGAGGCATTACATTTTTGTATACACAAACTCAGCACAAAAAAACTTTTTATAAGGTTCTTACAGTTTATTGTTTAAATCATTTTAAATTTATTTTCAAATGTTTCAATAGATACATACATTTTTACATTTATCTCTTTATGAATTATTAATGAATTATTTTTATGTACTTATTACAATTTTTTAAATATAAGATAGAACTTCTTTTCTTTTATATTTTAAGATATTTTACATTTTTGATTGCATTTTTATAATAATTTTTTCATGCACAAATTTCTCCCACCTACTCTGTATTTTAATTGATTTCAACTGTGTGATATTATAACACTATGCGGCGCTGAGTTTGTGTATACAAAAATGTAATGCCTCGATAAAGGTTGGCGTTCAGCCAGCCGAAATATTGGCAAATTAAATATTTTATTAAATCCAATATATGCCTTTTATTATCTAATGAATTAAGTATAGATTGCTCTATTTTCAAATTGTATTATATATATAAATATTTATATGAAATACAAGTTACATCATAATAACCACGCTTATAAATTTATTCCAACAAATTACTATTCCACTCAACTGTTAATTAAACCTATCATACATACAAGAAATAAAATATGTTTAAAAAAATTCTTTAACATCAAGAATTTAAGTTAAAAATATCTTAGAAAGGCGTTAAACAACACTCTTCTAAACTTTCCATATTAATTAGAGAGAGAGCTGCACACATGTTGAAAAATTTAGTTTATTCATCAAAAAGGTAATTAATATTTCCTTAAAATTTGAGAACATAATTTGTAAAAGAGTAAAGAAGAAGAATATGATGATTGATTAGAATGTAGGCTTCATCATTTTCTCTTTAACAATGCACCAGCTGCCCAACTTCTGTTCAATAAAATCAATGATGGATTAAAAGAAATTTTCAGGACAACCCATACTTCATACAATACTTGTTTAGCAAACAACCTAAAACTCAAACATCAAAACTTCTGATAAAACTTGAACTTATCGATTTACAAGTGATATTTTACTTGTATAAATAAAAATTTTGTTCATGAAATAAGATACATTTCGGCCAATGTTTGTGTTGTCTGTGGTTTTTATTATTTCGACTTTTAGAACCGTTTGAGAACGTGATAGTAACTCAAACATATTTTAACACCTTTCTATAAAGTTTAATTTGTACATTATTTATATTGTTTTTATTGTACAATAGCTTCATGCAGCTTGAGGAACTACACTACTATGCGACTTGATTTATATATCAATGTAAATAATTAATAATTTACTTTAGAATATAACTCATTGTAAATAACTCAACTTGATCAACTTTCTCTCTCCACGATACTAATTATTACAGATAACTTCATCAACTTCCATCATCGCTTAACATACTGTAAATAACTACCTTGCGATTTTTTCTATCTGCTTATGTTGTTGCTTATTTGTTTAGTGTATATGTTTATTTAATGCTCTTTTTCTTAAATATTTATTTTCTTTTTGATAATTCTGTTACCTACTCTACTACAATATGAATTATTGTAAATAGTTTCACGCGCAATTATCCAGATCGGATATAGCGTGTCTTAACTGGTAATTAATAAATAAATTGTACATATTGCCAGACACTTCTTTCTTTTGTACACATTTTTTTCTCGTTTTTTTTTTTCTCTCTTTCTCATTTTTAACATCATATGACAATTTTATTCACGGCCTAAAAGTATTGTATATATATGTATAGACAAATGTAAAGGCATACATGTATGACAGCGCAAGTGTCCTTATGGGGACATAGCGCTTTAAATTGAAATAAAATAAAAAATAGAGTTCAGTTTGTTTGTTTTTTCCTGACGTGGACAAAAGAATTTGGTCAAAACGTTGTAAAAATCTACACAAAACCGCCGTCTTGTAGGTTATTTCGATTTTTAAAATGAAGAAATAATGCTTCATATATATATAGGCAAACCCGAAGGAAGAGAGAAGGCTCACCACTGATGAGCCAAACAAATTTGAGATCAAAATGAAATAAAAAAAAACGTTTTATTAATTACAGAATCCAATATTTCCCTAGGCTATACGTCTATATTTGTCAGGGTTATACGAGGGCCATCCAATAAATAAGTTTCCCTATTTTTTTTCTGCGAACGAAACGTTGTAAAATTAGTTGGTAGTGTAAGAAATAGTTACTAGGATGCGTTGGAAGCGCGTGACCTTCAAAATAACGCTACTCGTACGCGCAAGACCGTAGCGCTTCAGTTTCCATGGAGCTACCACTGGTGAACGTGTCCACTTGCGAACTCCGTTCTGTAATTCGTTTTTTCACGGCGAAAAATGAAACTGCGGTCAATATTCATCGCAATTTAGTGTCAATGTATGATGAAGAATGTATGAACATCCAAATGGTTCGCTGATGGCGTTCATGGTTCTTGGAAGGACGGCAAAACGTGCATGATGACGAGCGGCAGGCCCGTTACTGCTACGGACAATGCAGCCGTTGCTGCTGTTCGGAATGTGGTGGAAGCAGATCGCCGCGTCACCATTGACGAAATAATGATTCGACTGCATCCTGGAATCGAAATTGGACGCTCTTCGATTGGAACAATCATGCCAGATGTTTTGAATTTACGCAAAGACTGCGCAAAATGGGTCCCACGTTTGCTCTTGGAAAATCACAAGCAAAAACGGATGGAGGCAGCCCGAGCTTTCCTGGAAATGCATTGAAGTAATGGAGATCAACTGTTTCCCGTATTGTCACTGGAGATGAAAGCTGGTTTCATCATTCTACTCCAGAAACAAAACGACAAAGCATGGTGTGGAAGAAGCCTGAGGAATGTGCACTAAAAAAGGCGAAGGTTACAATCTCTGCAGGCAAAGTTATGGCTATCGGCTTTTGTGACTGTAAGGGTGTTTTATTGGTTGACTACCTGTCCACAAACACTACGGTTAACGCTGCGAGGTACTGCGAAGTCCTTACTAAACTCAGAGCTGCAATAAAACGGAAACGTCCTGGACCTTTGTTTCGGAAAGTGTTACTCGTCCATGACAATGCTCGCCCTCACGCAGCTCGAACGACCCAAACGTTTCTGGAAAACTTCAAATAGGAATCTTTCACACATCCACCTTATTCATCGGATCTTTTCCCAAGCGACTTCCATCTTTTTTCAGCACTGAAGTTGCACCTTGGAGGCAAGCACTTTGCGAATGATGACGAAGTGCAGGCGGAGGCGAACCACTGGCTACGAAGACAGGACACGGCTTGGTACAACAGTGGTATCAAAAAATTGCTACAACGGTACCAAAAATGTTTGGACAGAAATGGTGATTATGTAGAGAGTTGTATAATGAAAATAAAATAACTGCATAATTGTAAATAATGTTGTTTATTTGTAAAAAAATAGGGAAACTTATTTATTGGATGGCCCTCGTATATATATTAAAAATAAAAAAAGGATTATCCTGACAAGGAGCACATGTGCTTTTTAGATAGCAGAACGCTATTTAGTTGAACAGAAATCAACTAAACATTGATTTAACCTGTTCCCTGATATTTTTTCAATCCATATTCTATATTGTATTAAATATACATATATAAAGAAGTAATAAATATGATATAGATATTAAAATACTCATTAACACACACAATACAGTTAAATCTTAAAAAAAACTATGGATTTTTATTTAATGCTAAGGTTCTATTGAGGCTATGTGTGGTTATAGGAAGGATATAAGCGGAAAATTGTGGGTTCGATTCCGTCCCTGGACACTTTATCATTACTCTTAACAATTCCACCTTTCATACTTCATCCTTAAGGTTAGAAATAATCTTTATTTCTCCTTAAAATAAATTTCAATTTTTCATTTAAAAAAAAAACACATGCGGGATAATTTTCAAATGTCGTTCTAAAATCATAAGCCGCATTATATTATAATATATGATATTCAGTTATAACATATAATATATATTGAATATATGTATAAAAAAATAAAGCAGAGAGATGGAATTAAACTTAATGATTGAATTCTCCAACGAAGGCGATGAGAGAAGTTTCAATCAAATTTCTTTAATCCTCTCTCTCCAGAAATGTCCCACGACAGGTCGTTAATACATGTCAGGTGCCATGAAGTTCCCTGATTTATCCTTTCTATTCTTGTTCCCTTTAATTTATAGCAGCCGACTTAATCCCTAGACATTTGAATCTTGGTGTTTATTAATTGTGTCTCTCAACCCTCTAATCTATTAGCCGACTTCTATCCTTTTACATGTCTCTTTAATATGTATCCTAATAAATGACAAGAAATATATTTTAAAATAGTTTTGTTATTTACCATACTTTCTTCTTTCTCTTCTTTACCACTATTCTGTTTCTATTTTCTATCGAATAAATATGTTCTTTATAATCCAATTTGTCATCTTATCGATAAAGTTTATAATTATTATTTTTATAAATAGGTATCTTATGGTATATTAGTGAATATTGTCTATATTGACATTACTGTAATGATAAACATTTTTTTGGTGACTAGATTGATCATTTTATAATGAGACAGGCTCTCTCATAAGAATTTATATTATTGAAGTAAATTCTATAGAGAGAGATATTATAATTGATTATCTTAATAAATTGAATATATTTTGCCAAATTATATATATTTATATATATATTGGTTATACGCAAATTATCGGAAATATTCTTTATAATAGTTCACACATACAAACACAACACTCAACACAAACAACACAGCTTTTAACACACACAACACTCAACACACACATTAACACAAACAGATAACAAAACACACAACAATACAACAAAATTTACACAATAACACACATAACAACACCCATCACTCAACACACACGACAACCCTCAAACCATTAAAAACACACAGAAAACTATCAAAACACACAACAACATACACAACATCAGAACACACAACAATATGACAAAATATACAACAACAACAACAACAAAAAAAAAACTTTATTAGGGCATCTTGCCCTGTACGGATTCGTCGTATAGTTATAGACAAAATTAAACATAAGAGAAAAGGGGAAGATAGAGTATTTACAATTTAGGTATGGCAAACAGGGTGACTTTTTATTGTGCCCCTGTTCTTCTCTCTTCCACGAGTGCAATTTTTTTTTCAACCGCTTTTTGAACAAAATATACACAATAACACACACAACAACACCTAACACTCGACACATACAATACTTCACATAACACTCAAAACACATTAACAACATACATAACATACACAACACTCAAACACAACATTCAAAACACACAACAACACAAACCTCAACATACACAGCAACAAAAACAACACTTAACAAAACAAAAATACACACAACAATACACACACACCAAAGGAAATATATCATTGTAACTGTCTGTATATGTATTGCGATATTTTTTCAAATATTTAAGATATTACTATCAAACTTTATGAATATGTTTTATAGCTATTTATTTTGGTAAAATATTAACTCAATCACAACGTTTAAAAGATAATTTATATTCCTTCTGAAGAAGCAATTGTTATAAGCATTATATAAATATAGTAATATCTATATAAAATATATAACTATGAAGCACGACATATTTTAACCAACAAAATAAATTCACAAAACAGCTGGCACGGTACACCATTATTAGCCAAACTATTTCAATAATTTTTCATCACAATGTTGACAATAGAGAAATTTTATTTTGTTAGTAAAATAAACATTCGTGCTTTATAATTCTATTTCGTTATGATACTCTAGCGCGCCATCTGTTATGAAAATTCGAAACTATTTTAGACGCGTATGATTCTTTTTGTAGTAGTTGTTACTACATGGCCAAACTGATTGGCCAAATATCAGGAAACAGGCTAAATCAATGTTTAGTTGATATCGGTTACACCAGATGGCGCTCTGCCTTTTGAAAAGCACTAGTGCTCCTGGATATTCCTACTTAGTTTTCAACTACCTTGGCAGTAGAAATTGTTTAATTTAAAAAAGAATCTGATGCGTCTAAAAAAGTTTCGAAATTTCTATTTCGTATTTATAGATAGCATGTTATGGCTGAATATTAACAGTAATGTGCTTTTCAGAAGACAGAGCGCCATTTGGTGGAACAGTAATGAACTATTCATTGATTTAGGCTGTTCCCTGATATTTGACCATCTCAATTTTTCGATAAATCAAGAATAGCCATCCACGAACGCGTTTCGCGCTTTTGGCGCTCGTCAGCGTGGAACAGGCTGTACCACTGCGAACAGAAAAAAAATATATTTTATGTGAAAAAATAATGTAACGAGGTCCAACAGCCAGAAATGCGTTCATAGTTGTCTTTTCATGATTTATAAAGAAAATAGGTTGGCCAAAATATCAGAGAACAGTTTAACTCAACGTTTAGTTGATTTATTATCCACTAGATGGTGCTCTCTCTCTGCCATCTGGAAGGTTCATGTGAACGTGATGAGGATATGCATTTTTTTATATAATTTTTTTATATGATTTCTTCCACTCGTCCTTCATTTAAATAATAAAAGATAGGAAATAGGTTTGAAACTTTTTGTATTATTTTTTGTAGATTAGCTACACGATTGCCAGGATGGCAAAGATGGCTAGGGCGTCTTCATCGAGGCTTTGTACGAAGTCCCAGCTTTTCAGGTCAGATGGCCGAACTATATATAAGGTATTTAATTTGTGATATTGAATAAAGTTGTACAGTAATCTGATGAAAGTGTGACACATTATAAAACCCTTAATTTAACCAGCATCTCCACCGAACTTTAAGAAGACCCTTCAATCTATTTAAGGCACAATTATAAACTGATTTTGACAAATACCCCTTATTGTTTATTTGTATTTGTCAAAATCAGTTTGTAATTGTGTCTTAAATAGATTGAAGTGTCTTCCTGAAATTTGGCGGAGATTCTGGTTAAAATAGGGTTTTATAATGTATCACTCGACGTTTCATCTAATCACTGTCACACTTATTCAATATCAAATTAAATACCTTCCCTTATTGTTTATTTAAGTATACCGAGTAGAGAAAATATAAATATCAAAATTAATAAACTGTTTATAAAATAATAAATATTTCACTACAATTTCACTCGAAACATCTACGTATGAATTGCCCAATTTTCCGGGTTTATAGGGAAAACAAATTTGGTCGTATTGGACAGCTTGATGAATTTGTAGACGATAAAGAAAAGTATAAAAATTTTGATCAATTTTGCAAATTTATTTACAAATTTCTTTTAAATTGGAAAAGGGAGAGGGAAACTTAGAAGGAAAAGAATTGCGATGCTTGCTTTGTGTGTTTTGCTTTGTTGTTTGTTTTTCTCTTTGTACTTTTTTCTTTGGTTAATTATGTAAAATAATGAATTGAACAGGATTGTATATAGCCGATTTGTTGTGATGTAGAGAGAGGTATCGACGCAAATATTCCTGAGTTTGGGATATCGCGTTTCATGATGTTACTAAAATATAATAATAAATATAATAATATTTATTACTTTTAACAATCGTTCTCAAACAACTATAGTAATTAGTTCATATATTCTTAAAATAATTATATTTTTCGCATTAAATACACAATAACACATGAATATAATTCTCTTTAAATAATATAATAACATATGAATATATCAGAATATATAGAATATATTGTAATACGCATAGAATCAAAAAGGATGAGTTTCTTTTATTAAAAGAAACTCATCCTTTTTGATTCTATGCGTATTACAATATATTAAAAGGATTAATCGTATTAAATAGAATATATTGTTTTTTTTTTTTGTCTTCCTTTTGTTATTATTATTTTATTAGTGAATGACCCAAATATAATTATTAGTTATATTTATTACATAACTTTTTACAGGGCCTCACATTGTTTACTTTTAATAACAAAGAACACAATAACATACAAAAAGATGATGAACCCCTCACAGAGTATTTCTTAATACTTATTCATAGAAATGGATCATAATATTAAAGCTTAAATACATTATATAACAAAGATCTTTAAAATATGTTCCATTCATTTAAAAGTGTAAGGGAAAAAAGTCAAACAATATGTTGGAAAGCAACACAAATTGAAAATCAATTGTATTTTTTTCTAGTCATCTCTATTTGTGAGTTTATAGAGTTGACAGAGGATCGTTACAAAAGGAGCTTTGTGATTTGAAATCTGTCAACTTATTGAACTGACAAAATTGATCAATATCTCCTATATTTCGTCGAGAAATTTCAAACTGTTAATAGAAGAGTAGATTTTTGTATCTAATACACTTTAACAAATTAATATAATTCATGAAATTAAAGATATTTCGGCTAGTAAATCTTTTTATTATCTCGACGTTTCGACAAAAATACATTGTCCTCGTCAAGCCAAATTGAAATTAAAACACTTTTTATTTGCTCCTGACAAAATATTTTTGTCGAAACGTCGAAATAATAAAAAGATTTATTGGCCGAAGTATATTTAATTTTAAGAAATATGAATACCGGCCAGGTAGCCTTTATCTTCATGATAAATTAATACAAATCAATATCGCGCCATCTATATATAAAAATAAGTGTATTGAGACACACGAATGATACATTTCTACTGTCCTTATTGCAATGAAAAATATTGAAAAGGGCCTCGGCTCATCAGACCGCTTTTTATAGCTCTAATACTGTATTGGAAGATTCTGCTTATATATGATACACTAAAGGATGGAACTTCATACAATCTGTGAATTTTTTTAATTTTATTTTAATAAAGACAAATCGACTAGATAAACATTTTATTCAGAGATCTATCGCTACAAAATAAATGTAGAAATCTATATTGAATATATAAATAAATAAAATTATTAAAATATGTTTCTATATGGTTATTTATATAAAACATTATATATCAATTTGAATTATATTTTTTAGAACAAACTATGTAAAGTTGACCGCCAGATATCACGGCTTTACCTATATAAACCTATTGTTGTTGTTTCCCGTTGGCCTGCTCAAATATTTTTTTTTATATATGTAAATATGTAATTTTGATTTTTTTTTATTCTACTCGCCTTTTAAATCAGGTTTTATTTCATCATCAGTTATATTATCACATCAATTAAATAAAATTATGATTGAATATTAATTTTATTGTATTTTCCACGCTTGATTACCATTATCAAGCAAATGTTAATGAATTCAAAGCCAGCAACAAATGATAATTTAATATCAAAATTATATATATATATATATATATATGGCGTCTAGTTTTGAAGTTTTTTTTTTTTTGACGAGAGGGGCACCCTATATTTTTATAGGGCAATTTCTTCCAGGGAAAATTTCTATCTATATGTGTGAAAAAGTGAAAGTTGTATAAGCTTATGATTTTGCTTTGTTTTAAAAATGATGTTGGTTCCATATGCTTGAATTGAATATTACACCTTAGTTCTATATATATATTTTATTGCTTGAAATAGAACACAACAAAACAAAAAGAAACTACAATTGCAAAATGATTTGATAACCAAGAAAAAAAATTAAACATGATGATGATAAAAATTGAATATGTCTGCCAGAAAAAAATGCTTCAATGAATTAAAAAATGAGAATAATTACAAACTTAACATATAAACTTCAAACACTATATATGATTAAAACTAAATATTATTGCTAAAAAAAATCTGAGATTCTTCGGGGGATAAAATAGTTTCTTTACAAGTTTTTATTACAAAAATATAAGCTTTCTGTCTTATAAACTCCGAAGAGTAGTATATATATTCTATATATACAAGTAATTATTATTTATAGTTAAATTCAAACTATACATATACAATTAAAAGAAATAAAATACTTACAATTATAAAAATATTGAAAATTTTCTCTTTTTTTCTTTATTTCGACTTAGAGCGCTATGTCCCCCTAGGGACACTTGCAATTTAGAGATAAACAAAATTTTTAAAGAAAAGAAAGATATATGTACAGAATTAGTATGCAAGTTAGTTAGATGAAAAGATAAAAAATATATATAACAACACAATTGATATATGTACAAAGGATTGGTATGCAATTTTAGTTAAATGAAATCAAATTGTAAAGTATTGTGTGTATTCGAGTGAAGCAATTTACAGATTAAAAAAAATTCTGAGGAATATTTAAGCAGGAAAATATGCTAGATATTAGAGAATTATTCAATTAAAACAATACTTAAAAGATTTAATTTCTAAATAAAATCGTTCCAATAGAATTTAATAGTTTTTTATAAAATTCAAAATAAATCTGCAAAATGAGTTGAATTTTATATATTTGTCTTTTGTTGAAATTAGATCAAACGGGTTTGATACATTTAGTCCATTGTTTTTTCTATACTTTAGGAAGACGAGGCAATTTAGCAGCAGATGAATAGAAGTTTGTTCCTCACATCCACAGAAGCATCTTGAATCTTGCACTGCTTTGATGAATTTTAAAAAGCTTCTAAAATTTCCGTGATTTGTAAAAAATTGAGAGTTGTGGAAATTTGCCTGAAAATATTTCGGAATATTAGCGGGAAAGAAACTTTGAAATGTTTGGTTAGTATTTTTCTTCAATAGTGTCATTTTAATTTTATAAAATTTTCAATTATGTCTGGAATATCCAAGTCATATCGCTCTAGGTTTGAAATAAACATACATTTTAGAAACATGCAGGGAAAAATATTGTCATTAGATATAAAATAACATATTGATAAGCTTTTTTATCGTTGTTGTATTGTATATGAAATGTAATATTAATTTCAATAACTTTATAGATATATTTTAAATTATATATATATTGCAACACATATTTAAAAAAAACATCATTTATATGATGCTTATTGTACATATTGCCCCAGACACTTCTTTCTTTTTTACACAGTTCTTTTTTCTCGTTTTTTTTCTCTCTTTCTCATTGTTAACATCATATGACTATTCTATTCACGGCTTAAAATTATTGTATATATATATGTATATTAAAAATGGCATATCCTGACCAGGAGCACATGTGCTATACAGAAGGCAGAGCGCCATTTGGTGGAACAGAAATCAGCCATTCGTGGATGGCTTTTCTTGATTTATCAAGAAATTGGGTTGACCAAATATCAGGGAACAGGCTAAATCAATGCTTAGTTGATTTCTGTTCCACCAGATGGCGTTCTGCCTTCTGTATAGCACATGTGCTCCTGGTCAGGATATGCCATTTTTAATATTGATTTCAACACCTGATCTTTTTATCTTTTATTTTTTCTTTCGTTTTTTAATATATATATGTATAGACAAATGTAAAGGCATACATGTATGACAGCGGAAGTGTCCCTAGGGGTAAATAGCGCTTTAAATTGAAATAAAATAAATAAATAAATTTAAAAAATGATTAGCATTTGTATTGTTAATTCTAGGTGTCGGCGTTTTGATATTAAGTGTGATACTCCTGTCGAAATACTTATAGGTCCGAAAACTTGTTAAAATTTAAGTGATTTATTATTAAAGAAATGTATTCCTTGAAGGATATTCAATTTTATATCAATTGATCAAAGGGGAATAATATGAATTAAATTGTATAGGCTTTGGTACACTGAATGTTATGTTTATTATTTATCTGTAATTATTTTTTAAATTTAGGGAGATAAGTAAAAACATACGCAGAATCTTCTTTTAATCGCGAAGATCCTCTATTCCCTGAAGGAATGAATTTAAATTGAAAGTAAATTTATATTCATCAGAGTCATATGCAAGGAAAATGAAATATTATATAACTCTCTCCTAACAATGATTTAAAATTAGGGATATACTTTCCTTACTTTACATATAAACAGAGACGAATATTTATTGATATTTTAATGGTTAAGAAACAAAAGTGTTCTGAGTAATATATTCACAGATATATTCTGTAATAGTATACACTTCAGCATATAAATAATATATACATAGCAATAACGCGCCATATATATATATATATATTACAAATGAAAACACCAAAACCCAAATGTTTCTTTTCACAAATAAATCAAACTTCTACTGTCCATACAGCAATGAAAAAATATTATGAGTGCTTGGCTCATCAGTGGTGAACCCTTACAGCGGTTTCGCCACTAAAGAAGCGCTATGGTAGATTATATTGGCGAAACCGTTTGGAGGGTTCAACACCGATGAGCCGCGCCCTCCCAATATTTTTTTCATCGCAGTAAGGACAGTAGAAGTTAGAAGCGAAGCACGATGCAAAAAAAAAGCAAAAATAAAAAATAAAACATCTATAGTGGATTTGTAATTCTGAAATATACATGTTTATTTTGATTTTGACGTAATAAATAATTTGGTCAAAGCATGAATTGAATAAATACTATCTGGTCGAAATGTACTTTATTATAAAAAATTATGAATGTACGCGAGCACCTTCAAGGCAACCTATATCTAAAAATAATCTAATTCATTTTTAAAATATTGCATGTTTGTTGTAAGATGGTGAAATTGTAGAGAATGAAAGGCTTCTGCTTCTGTGAAAATAGGTTGGAAAACCTGATTTGTATCATCTTATAAATATCTGAAACGTACTAGATGCTAACTTGACCTGATATCACAGCAAACCCAGAATGATTCATTGAGTGTTTCAGAAAATATATTTCTCTAATGGGTCAAGTTGGAAATCTAAGGTAGTGTTATCACGCAAACTTGACCATTAATGATTTCTCACAGCAGAGCAATAGAGTCCTCTACTTACATTTACTTGAGGATTGGTATGAAAGAGTTAGGGAATTTTCACAATTAGTTTATTTTTTATTTGAAATTGTAGATTTTAAGTGAAAATTATTATTTGAAAAGCTCAAACGAAAACATTTAATATTTCTTACTAGGGATTTTTGGTAAGTGAACAAACGTAGCGTGGATATTTACAACTTGAATAATTGGAGAAAATTTAGGTTATTAATTTCCAAGCTAGACCTGAAATCAAGTTCTATTTAGAAATCATCAATGTTTTATTTAAGCTTGACGAAAATGATTTACACTCATGGATAAAACTTGAGGTAGTGGAGGGTCTTTGATGGTGCTTATTTAAATATTTCTATGAATATATATATATATATATATATATATATGAAAAAACAATAGAAAAAAATAAAAGATAAGTGGGTCAGGTGTTGATATTAAAAATAAAAAAGACATCTACTGACCACGAGCACATGTGCTTTTTAGATGGCAGAGCGCTTTAGTTTATTTATGCTCCACTAGATGGCGCTCTGCCATCTAAAAAGCACATGTGCTCGTTGTCAGGAGATGCCTTCTTTATTTTTAATATATATATATATATATATATGTGTGTATTTATACACTTATCGCTCTCTCTCTCTCTCTCACTCAATATATACATATAAACTTGTATATATTGAACATATTATCAATTATCATTGCACTTAACGTTACCATTTTCGTTTTAGATCTTATACACTCAATGGCAACACTTAAGTAAGTTGTACCTTTTAGCATGTATATCGAGATTCAAACAATAACTCTGAAAGATATTGCAGTGACCTTTATTAAAGAGACACTAGATAACCAAGTGTGAACAAAACTTAAGGAAGTTGTACCTTTTAGCATGTATATCGGGATTCAGACAATAACTCTGAAAGATATTACAGTGACCTTTATTGAAGACACACGAGATAACCAAGTGGGAACAAAGCTTAAGGAAGTTGTACTTTTCAGACAATAACTCTGAAAGATATTACAGTGACCTTTATTATTCAACAAAATTGCCTTTATGTCTTTGAAAAAACAGACGATATAGCTAACTGCGATAGACTTTCCACTTCCTCAAGTTTTGTTCACGAGTGTATTTTTGAATTAATATATTTTGTCTTAAGTAAAATACTATAGTGTTCTGATGCTAATTCCTTGGACATTTTTCTCTACACGCAAAATTTTAGAATTTAACTGTAGAACGTTGACAAATCTATTCTTAAAAAGATTATTTGGTATAAATTTATTATAATATATAATATAAAAGCCAATCTATAAGTTTCTTGATCTGAAAAAAAAAAATAATAATCAGAAATATATATATTTAATATATATTTATATATATAAATATATTATTTTAAAGATTGAGCAATCCATAATAATAAGGTTAGCGAAGTATTTATTATTTTACACTAGTATTAACATAGTATCATTTTTTTATGTTTATATTTTGTTGCTCTGTAAACCTCTATTATTGCCTATCTTTCGCTTATCATTCATAGTTTGTTCTTGCCTTAAATAAAATTGCTCTGTCATCCGAAATTTGTCTTCCCTAATTTTCCACGTGGCAATATCTATAAATAAATAAAAGGTATATATTGGATCTGAATTTATTATTCAACCATAATTTCTAGGGGCAAAACGCCTCTCTGGTATAGCGTGAGTGGATCACATACCCACCTGATTTATTTTAAATCAAAGAAAAACCTTGATAAAAAGAGGCGTGTTGCCCATAGAAATATTGGTTGAATAATAATTTCAGATACAATATATGCCTTTTATATATATATATATATATATATTATAAATAACAAGATTATATTTTCTGATTTTTTATTGTTATATAAATACAATTATTAGCTCTTGCTTTATTTTTGATATCTTATTTTCTAATTATTTTTGGATACATTAGTATCATGATGATATTGTTTTTCAATATGGAAATAATCTTGAAAGCATAATAATAAAAATAGTTTTGATCAGTAATTTAATAGAACTAAGGGAATATATATATAAATAAATTTGATAAACGTACTGCCTGGCTTAAAGCGTAAGAAAAAAAAAAAACTTATTTATATAATGTACAAAGGTTTGAGCCGGCCTATACATAATAAATCAAATTATTTTATATACAGTGCGTGACATTGAAAATGGAACACCAAGAAATAGTGGCCAGAAAATTATGCAAATTTCAGGGTAGACGCGCCTAACCGAGTTATGCAAATGATGTAAAATGCGCAGCTCTCGTGCGCACATGGAGTAAGATATAAGGGAAGGAACTTGCAGAAAGGACAGTATTCGTGTCGTTATTTCTTCAAGGAAAATCATTGTAGAAATTTTGTTCTTGTGTCAAAAGACACGTGTAATAACAGAGAATGCCAGGACATCGTAAACGGAGGCAGTTCAAGCAGACAGACGCTTTTACGAGGGGCATGGTGATCGGACTGAAAAGGGCAGGTTGGTCCATACGTCAAATCGCAGCTGATACACATCTTGGTGCGTCCACGGTGCACCGACTGTGGAGAAGATGGTTGGAACAAGGAAATGTGGCAATTTATAGGGATGTCGGTGCAACCAGAGCGACGTCAGCACGTGTGGATCGGCGTATCCTTCGACAAGCAGTGGCGGCCCCACAAGCCACTTGTACCGCCATCCTGCATCATGTGCAAGACACCCTAGATCATTCCATCTCGACCAGAACCATTTCCCGTCGATTGATTGCTAATGGCTTGTACTCATGCCGTCCGCTAAGTAGACTGCCATTGACCCTACCGAATAGGCGCCAACGTTTGGAATGGTGCCGGGCTAGATCGACGTGGATGACGGAATGGCACAGGGTCGTGTTCTTAGATGAGTCGCGTTTCTGCTTGTCCAGTGATAGTCGCCGTGTACGCGTGTGGCGTCGACGTGGAGAAAGGTCCATTCCGGCAGCAATTGTGGAACGCCCCACTGTGCGACAACGTGGAATCATGGTTTGGGGCGCAATCGCGTATTATTCCAGGTCACCTTTACTTCGTATTCAGGGCACTATGACGGCCTAACGATACGTTGATGATGTGCTGCGACCGGTGACACTCCCCTACCTTCAGAGGGTACCCAATGCCCTTTATCAGCAGGATAACGCCCGACCGCACACTGCTCGCATTAGCCAACAAGTTCTGCAAGATGTACAGATGCTTCCCTGGCCACCGTACTCTCCTGATCTCTCACCAATCGAGCACGTCTGGGACATCATTTAACGCCGTTTGCATGCCTCGCCACAGCCGCGTTCAGAAGACGAACTGTGACAAATGGGTGAGAGTGAATGGAGAGCCATCCCTCAGGACGCCATCCGTACTCTGATTGACTCTCTACCTAGACGTGTTGCTGCGTGCATCGCCGTCCGCGGTGGTCCTACTTGCTACTAAACCGACGCCGTTCTCGCTCTGTATTATGACTATCATTTTGAAATAAAAATCACTTATTGTTCGTCCCTGTCTCTCTCTGTCTGCCGAGTTTCATCACTTTCTGGCCACTATTTCTTGGTGTTCCATTTTCAATGCCACGCAGTGTATAATCACTAAATATATTTCATTTCATTTATTATAATCATTTGTTTATTTAACAATTGCAAAGTACACGCTATATCCACAAATCGGATATTTGCGTGTGAAATATATACATTTATATTAAAAACAAAAAGAAAAAGTAGTTTAAATAGATATATACATATTTACATATCAGTATGCAAATTGATTACATTAGTAGTCACTTATTTAGTTATGTACATTCTGCAGAATTTGTTGAATCTTTGGTGTATGTCCTTAGTGTAGACCATATGTTGCATATTTGTTATGGGAAGTTGATTTAGTTCCTTAAGGTCAGCGGGCAGTTAGTTAATAAGTGTCTGGGGTTCTGTTCTTCGCCTCCACACGAGCATCCGGGTGATTCAGCTTTGCCAATTTTAAACAGGTATGAGTTGAAGTCGCCATGTCCAGTGGGGAATTGCTCATAATCATCCTATCGATAAAATACATGCATTTTATGAATATATTGAGAATAAAATTATGATCAAGAAGGATTTAATTAATAAAAATATTGCTGAGTTTCATTTGTATATATTATTCTAAAAATGTATTAGAAAATCGTGTAGAATATATATTATAGAAAATGTGAGGATGAATAAATAAAAGGTTTAATTAATAAAATTAAGTTTTATATAGTAAAAACTAGTTGTTTTAGTAAATATGCACATAAGGAAATGATTGGAATGAAGAGTGTACTCTGATAATGGAGTTTGATCGTTGAGTCGTGCAAAGCTTTTAATGTCAACTTTTCCAATTCCCATGACAAATAAAGTCTACGCTAACAGCCTTTCCCACTTTTCCTTTCTCATGTTACATTTTACATTCATGTTAATACATTATTTGATTCCTTTGAACATTTTAGATATATTTACAAAATTGTGTATTGATGCATAATACGAAAATGTTTGAAAATCTTTTTATTGAATAGCGTATTTTTCACTTTTCAATATTTGGATATCAAATGCAAATAATTTTAAATTTGTTTATGAAAATATAAATAGCATTTGAATAGAATATCTTTTGATATTCTTAAAATATGATAGTTGAAAATATATTTTTACAATTTCGGATATACGCGTAAACATTTATTTGAAAAAAGAAATATCCATTACAAGTTTTTCTATAATCTATTTATATATATATAATTGAATGTCTGTCTGTCTGTACTCTATAGATTCAAAAACCATACATCCAATCGCCGTGAAATTTTGGGATATTATTAGGTATATCCCCGGGAAAGTTTTTGAAAAATAATTTCTTGAATAACTTGAATATCCTTAGAGTTATTTTCAGATTTGTAGATTTAATTCGCAAGCAGGGATAAGAAGTTTATTATCTATAAGTTTTATTATCACTAAGTTTATTATCTTAAAGATTATTTATCAAAAGTAAGATTTTCTACCTATTAATTGCGCACAAGTCAAAGTTAGTTTTATCATTTATCTACAACATATATATTGGGAGAATAGATAAAATGATGATTTAGTAATGTAGTAAGTCTTAGGAAAGACAAAATTCAGGATGACACGGCAATTTATTTGAGACAAGAATAATGATACAATTCCAAGGCAAGATACTATTCTTTTAACTTCCAATTACCGAGGGAACCAATTAATATTGATTTTATTCAAATTATCGAGTATTTTTCAAGGACCGGGAAAAAATGTTCACTTTTTCGAGTTATTCAAATTTACGAGTTTCAAATTATCAAAATATATCTATTATTTTTATATAAGTTCATAGAGAATTGTTTTAACAAATGTTCGTTAGACAAACCTTTACTCGGGTAAAAACCGTGCGAAGCCGGGTACATCCGCTAGTAATTGATAAACGAACTATTTTTACACTTATAAATATAAATTTCAATCTAATATTTGTTTATTTTTAAATAAATGCTACAGTAGTCTGGAAATGAGTTTTTATTAAACGTGATATTGTACTGGGATAAGTGGCATGAATTAATAAAAAAAAGAAAGTTGCATCACCTTATTGTTTAAATGAAAGTTTATGATTGTTTGCGCCATCTATCGGAATAAATATCAACTATTTGTTGTGAGCACGACTAAGAGACTATAATTGAAACGCACAATTCATTGCGAATCATGATAAATTTGGAGAATTAAGGCAAAATTCGGGTAAACAGATGATCCTAGCTGCTTCTGTGGAAAAGAAAACCAGAACTCAATACATTTATTGATAGAATGTCCATTCTTTCACAGCTACGGAAGTAATCATTTTTATCCCATCGAAGCAATGTGTGAATTGGTATATAACAAAGACATCTATGTAAAATTTAATATTTTTTGTAAATTCCTTTTAGATTATCTTCTCTTTTGTTTGAGAAAACAAACCTTTCAGTTTTGATTTTGTTTTTAGTCTTGTTTGTTGAATTGTATATAAAATCAATTGTATATAAGCTGATGTATTTAGGCGCAAGTATTCCAAGCTGGGATATCTAGTCTGATATGTCAAATAAACAAATACATCGACATTTGAAAATTATACTGCATGTATTTCTTGTCAACGAAAAATCAAAATTTATTTCAAGGAGAGAGAAATAACGATTATCTCTAACCTTAGGGATGAGATATCATCGGGTTTATCATTACTCTTCACAATTCATCCTTTCATACCTCATCCCTAAGGTTACAAATAATCGTTATTTCTCCTTGGAATAAATTTACAAACAACAAAAAAGCCTTTATTTAGGACCTCTCGTCCTATAAAGGATTCGCCAGTGTACAGAGTAATTGAAGAGAACTAAGAATACAGAGAGAAACCTATATATAGTAGGTATAGTATAGTATTTTCTACACTGTGACTATATACAACAGCAGCAACAAGCCTTTTACTGGAATCAAAGTCCCATACAGGATTCGTCATTCTAATCCTGACAAAGATTATTTACATATAATTATTTACATTGATTAGATTATGTATATAGCTTCCCCTTCTCTTCAGCCGCTTGGAATAAATTTTGATTTTTCGTTGAAAAGAAACACATGCGGTATAATTTTCAAATGTCGTTTTACAATCACAAATCGCATTATATTATATTGTAAAATAAATAAATATTTAACAATGAAGTTATAAAACTTATATTTCATAAATACAAAGTTATATTATGCTTTGTATATTTATTGTTTGAATAAATAATACAATAAAAGTTATAAAATTGCTTCTACGCTACAATATTAACTTTTATCTTTTCATATCTATATTTAAATATTTTTTTTCAGAATTTTTATTTAAAACTATTCTATTATTTAATGTATTCCGGGTTTAAACACAAAATAATATCTGAAAATAAAATATTACAAAAAAAAGAATAAAAATACAAGAATGTAGAGTGTATAAATATTTTTGTTGAATATATTATTGTAAAATTTTCGGTGTTTTTTTTCTGATAAATGATTTTTTCAACACACGCAAAAAGGAAATTGAAAGAACAACGTGGGAAATAAAAATCTTCTTTTTCAGGAAGTTAAAATGCTTCAACCATTTTCTAACTCTTCCTTTTTTTCTGATTCCACTTCCTAGACGTAGATTCTACTTGCAAATGGTTAAAATAACCAACCAACAAAACAATAGTAAATACGTTATTCACATAGTGTTATAGTATAGGATACAATTTAAATCAAATATTGTGTTTTTCTATATTTTTATCTTTGAAATATATATGAAATAGCAATAAATATATATCAATAGGTTTATTATATCTTTATATTATGATGCAATAGCGCGCTATCCTTTATAAAAATTCGAAACTGGTTGTTTTACTTTTAAATCGACATTGAAGCAAGACTCTTGGAAATGGTGTTTTAAATGAACTATGAACATAAGCTTTGAGGGGACAATAGAAATAGAAATATAATTATCAAAATTCGAAATATTATAGACTCGTATGATTCTTTTTAAAAATTAAACAATTTCTACTACCCTTGCTGCAATGGAAACTGGCGACACCGTTGGGAGGGTTCACCACTGATGAGCCAGGCCTTCCCAATTTTTCCATTGCACTACAATAATGCTCTTCCGAAACAATCTATTAACATGGTGTGGTGGTAGGCGTTTTTTTTTTTTAGTTTCCTAAGTGCAATAAGCATGGGTTTTTGTAGTTAAATATAAGGCTATGGTTATCTTTAGCCTTCCTTATTCATATGTTGTTTATCCAATAGTATGGACATCTACCTTTAGAATGAAGTTTACAGTTCCAAGGTCATGCAAATGCTCACTTACTATTTAAGATAGATTTATACCTATAATAGTCTTCCCTGGTCTCGTCCCAGTTAGTCGGCCTATATCAGTCTCCAATAAGGATATATCAAATGTAAATCGCTGAAGATGTATCTCTATACATTGGCTATTAAATTCTTATGCAAATTAGTACAGCTTGAAACTAATTTAAATATATTTTGGGGTTGGAAAATTATTATAATGATAATCTAATAATGAATTGTAAACATAGGTACTATTTTTATATAATAAGAGAGTAATAAAATAATATAAATACAATTTCATAAAGGCTTGTTAAAACGATATTTGTTGGGGAGATTCACTATGGTAGAATCCGGGCGAAGCCGAATCAGCTGTTTAGTATATAATATAGTATTATAGTATTTCATAATTTTACAACATTAAGCTTATATCCATAGGTTATATTCATTCTAGGTTCACTTTAAACCCCTAAGCTGCCTTTCATAATAAATACAGGTAATATAAGAAGACCATTTCAATCCAATAGTAGAGCGGTCTGTAGATTAATTTGGGAAAACCGCAGAGAGGGTTCACCATTGATAAGCCAGCCCTCTCATTCAATAACTTTTATCATTGTAGTAAAGTCTGTAGAGATATAATATTTTATATATTATATTATTAAAATAATCATATTTCTTGAAAATAAAGATACTTCGGCCAGTAAATCTTTTTATTATCTCGACGTTTCGACAAAAATATTTTGTTCTCGGCAGGAGCAAACAAAAACAAACGTCGAGGTAATAAAAATATTTACTGGCCGAAATATCTTTATTTTCAAGAAATATGAATGCCGGGGCCAGGCAGCCTCAATATTTACGATAAAATAAACATATTACCAATATTTACAGATTTTATTGATAGATCAGCAAATTAATTACTAATTAAAGATTAGCAAATGAAGTTATAAATATTATTCTATGCAACATTAATTAGAATTCTAAATATTGTTTGTAAATCTCTCAAAAAATTATTTTGAAAACCCTCCAATAATAAAAGTATAGAAAAATACTTATTTCTTGCTTTATTTTCATATAGATTATGGTAATACTATTTTATAAATATTCCCAAATTCATATTTTATAGACAACTGTTGAAGGTAAAGTGATATAATTGGCGTTATAGAGTAAGGTCTCAGATATTGTCGTGGGACTTTTATATTGAAAATATTAGCTTTAAAATCATAAACGTAGATCCAATAGAAATACATATTCAAGAAAATATATTTTTATGAAAATATATCTAAAGGCTATCTCGTTATCTCGGTATAGAAAATAAAAATTGTAGTTTTATATATAAAAGTTCTCAATTGATCTCAACATGGACAAATCCATATATCTATCTACCTTTATTCAAAACGGTTTGCAAATCTGAATTGAAATATGTATATGTTATATAAAAATATTATTTTATTTTAAAATATAATTTCATAGAAACAAATACTCTGCTAAATCGACCGCTAGAGGTCACACTTCCCCCTATAAAAACTTGTTGTTGTTTTATCCCAATGGCCGGCTCAAAACTTTTGTACATTATGTAAATAATCTTTTGTTTTCCTTATTCTACTCGCCTTAAGCCAGGCATTACTTTTTATCAAATTATGTTCTTTTATATATTCCTTTAGTTCAATTAAATTACTGATCAAAATTATTTTTATTATCATACTTTCAAGATTTAACCACGAGATATTCCAAAAATCAGGCAGAAAATCTCATCTTTATTTATAACATATACATACCTTGTTAGAATTTCAAATTACTAATATTTTAATATATATAGTCAGGGCCTCCCATAAATTTTTCCATTGCAATAAGGGCACTAGAAATTGTTTAATTTTGAAAATAATCATAGGCGTCTATAATAGTTTCGAATTTTCATAAAAGATGGCACGCTAATGCATCATAATAAAATTATATATTCAAATATAATTATTTTCTACACTATCTCTTTCAGTCTATCACTTATGCGATAGAAAATTTTTAAAATATATTTTTAAAACGAATTTTCGAATATAGCTTTTTAAACTTATATAAAAAACTTTTCAAACATATAACCTATTCTATAATACGCATGTGAAGGCACTAAAAAAGAAAACAAACTGCGCATGCGTCACCAATACAGCTAGGAAACAGAAGATAGACAATAACATAGAGAAATTAAGACAATATACAAAACAAAGAGAAACAAATTTATTTCACCCATGGATGATCTGAATATCATTGGAAAATCATTTAACGATTGAGCAAACAGAAGTTCAGAAGAAAAAGAAGTACGCTAACTTATTCAATTATGAAATATATTCTCAAGATAAATAGACAATTAATTCAGGAATTGATCTTTATCATAAGTTACCTTTTTACTGAATGGGTTATCATCGTCTAAAAAAGATGATATCTTATCCATTCGAACTGGATATATATTTTAGTGATTAAAAATATATCGACCAAGAGAATAACATGAGCATACAACATATGAACCGATTATGGCGTAAGTTGCATAATGTTCAATATTCCATTTCAAATAAGTCAGCAGACTATCAATAGCATACATGTTTTAGATAACATTAGTTTGATGCGTTTTGATATATTTATATGTATTATAATCCCAACGAGAGAATAAAATATCTTTACTGAAATTTATAAAATAAAACGTATTTTAGTACGATATGAACACCTCTTTTCTATTTCTTCAAATTAAATATACTTCGGCCAGTAAATCTTTTTATTTTTCTTCGTAAAGATAGAGGCTGCCTGGCGAAGTGTCTTTTATTTGAAGAAATATGAATGCCGGCCGGGCAGCCTTTATCTCTTTTCTAGATGTCATATTTTAAATATTTATTCCTCTACTCTGCAAAAGGTTTTTACCATTTTTTTTTATATTTGGCAAGCTTTTTCTAGATAAATAACTCATTTACAATCTTTTCTTTCAAATATATACATATGCCTGTAGAAGAATTCTTAAACTCGAATGATTGCTAATTATAATAAATTAGAATATAAACATTTTACGAAGTATTTGATTATATATTTTAAATATTTATAGAACTTTCAACCTGAAAAACATTTTATACCTCAAATTCAGAAAATCAGCAAATTTAGCGAAAGAGATAATCAAAACGCTTCCAAAAAATATCCAACTCATTCAAAAATCCAAATATCAACCTAAACAATACATTATTTTGTGTTAGATCAATAAATACCATTTTAATATCAACAAAAAATCAAATATTCAAAGCAACCTGAAAATTTAAACATGCACTTACCCCACGTAGAAAATTCTAATACATCATGTGCCAAAAATGATTTTTTTTTTAAATTCTTCCCGTTTTAGTTCAATTCTCTCTCTAGAGAGAAAGAAGTTACTTTCTAATTCGCTTGAATATTTGATGAAAATGGGTAAAATTAAAAATATATCTATATTTTTACAAAAAAATACAAGTTTAAAAATATTTTTGATAACTCAATACATTAGAACCTCAATGAGACAACACTCACGCTAGAGGACACCTCTCTATAAAGGGCAGTTTCTATTTGCAAAATGACCATTTTTACTCTATAGAAACTTTCCGGTAAGAGGACATCTATCCTAAAGGACACTTTGGCTCTGTAACTAGGTGTTATCCTTTACAGAGAGGTAGTGCTACTGTCGCTGCTCTCTGGTAAGAGGACACCTCTCTCTAAAGGACACTTTGGCTCTGTAACTGAGTGTTATCCTTTATAGAGAGGTAGTTATACTGTAGCAACTCTCTGGTAAGAGGACACCTCTCTATAAAAGTCACTTTGGCTCGGTTACTAGGTCTTATTCTTTACAGAGAGGTAGTTCTACTGTAGCTGCTCTCTGGTAAGAGGACACCTCTCTCTAAAGGACACTTTGGTTCTGCAACTAGGTGTTGTACTTTACAGAGAGTTAGTTCTACTGTATCAACTCCCTGGTAAGAGGATACCTCTCTCTAAAGGATACTTTGGCTCTGTAACTGAGTGTTATCCTTTACAGAGAGGTAGTTCTACTTTAGCTGCTCTCTGGTAAAAGGACACCTCTCTCTGAAGGACACTTTGGCTCTGTAACTGAGTGTTATCCTTTATAGAGAGGTAGTTCTACTGTAGTAACTCTCTGGTAAGAGGAAACCTCTCCCTAATATGAAAAAATGCATGTAATATTTTATTAATATGCATAAAATAATGTATTTTTAGATTAATTGATCACAAACCAAGCAGGTTTATATCAATAACCGAGTCAAACAACTGAAAAATAATATTTTAGAAAGCCAACCTGTATATCATGGTTTCAATATATACATAAAATATGTATATAATGTGAAAAAAAAAATGTAAATATTGTATAGAAGGTCTTCCGACTTGTCTTCAGTTAGATGTTCTTTAGCCCAAATGTGCAAAAAAAGTCAAATATTTTTATCGATAAAACTTAGCATACTATATTAAAAAAACCTAGTTTCTGTCCATATATTCTGTTCATATTGTTTATCATATTTCTATTATAAATAAACGTTATCCCTTATTTATAATATTATAAAATAAATAAAGCTTCCAGGGTTAAGTTTATTGTAGAAACCTTTTATTTTCAAGCTTTCAGACTTGTCAGTCCTTCAACAGGGGTATCACGATAAAAAATTGATGAATATACTATTTTTATGTACAAATTAATTTTCTCCCTCTTTCAATATCATAAATATTTAAAATATGTAAAAATGTATTTGTATATAAAAATAGTATTTATCATCAATTTATTATAGTGATAATCCTGTTGAAGGACTGACAAGTCCAAAATCCTGAAAATAGAAATTTGAACAAGATACTTAACCCTGGAAACATTATTTTATAATATTTCTTTTATAATACTTGTAGTATATTATTAAATAGATATTAAATGTAGTTATTTATTGTTTCAGCATGGTAAATACCTTCAAAATAAATGTATTTTTCAATTAGGAACTTGCTTTTTTTATCATATATACGATATTGTCACGTCAGAAAAAAAGTGGTGAACAAAATTGCCTCTTTCTTCGTCAAATAAATAGACAATTGGAAATATCAAAGACTTTACACTTCCTTAATATTTGTCCCTGAGTGTATATGTGAACATGTATTGCATTGATCAATCTTTTTATAAAAGTATATTTATATCATGTTACACGTATATTTAATACCTTTTGCAGATATATTTTGAATAATATAGCAACAATTTATCTTTTAGGAAATTGATAATTTATATAATGTTAATTGTAGATATTGCCAGAAATCTCTTTCTTTTGTACACAATTATTTGTTCTCGTTAAGATTTAAGATCTTCATTTGTCCTTAAAATGTTTAAATTCTTACATAAATATTTAAAAGTAATTCTACTGTCCTAAAAGCTTATGTCCATAGTTTTCTTAAATACCATTTCTTAGATTCCACCCTTCAGTGTTGCATATATAAGCAGAATGATCCAATACAGTATTAGATCTCTAAAGAAGCGGTATGGTAGATTAAAAAAAAAAAAAAAAATTGGCGAAATCACTGGGAGGGTCAACCACTGATGAGCCAAGCCCCCCCCCCAATATTTTTCATCACAGTAAAGACAGTGAAGTTTGATTTATTTGTGAAAAGAAATATTCGTGTCTTAATGTCTTCATTTTCAATATTTTTCTATATCTTTTAATAATAAACATAAATGAACAATTTTGATATAAATATTTAATGACATATTTTTTAATTTTCTCTCTTTCTCATTGTTAACATCATATGACTATTCTATTTACGGCCTAAAATTATTATAAATATATGTATAGACAAATGTAAAGGCATACATCTATGACAGCGCAAGTTTCTTTAGGGGGACATAGAGCTTCAAATTTGAATAAATCGCACGAATATTTGATTTTTCCCCGGAATCTATGCAAATTTAAATTTTCAGAACGTATTTTTAAGATTTCCTTAATTTACATATTGGATTCTTTTTTGCTGGATTGATTCTATAATTCCAAAGCTGGTGTACCACACTAATTATACTGAGAAGGATTAACAAGAAATTACATTGTTTTTTAATGTTTTTTTTTCTAATAAAATAAATAGTTATTTTCTCTTTAATTAATAATCCCCATTGATACAAAAGAAATAAGACATTTTCCTGCGTTCTTAACTTTTGTGTTTGAATAATTTTTTAGATAACAATTGAATTTCACATATTACTAGTTATTTAAAAGGATTCAAGAAATAATGAACACACCCAATAAAACTATATATGATCCACTAGCGCGCTATCTGTTATCAAAATTCGAAATAATTTTAAAGGCGTAAGATTATTTTTGAAATTAAACAATTTTACGGAAGAGCGTTTGTTCGAAGCATATTTATATATTTATAATTGTATGTAATTCTACTGTCCTCAATGCTTATGTCCTTAATTCATCTAAAATACCCATTCAAAGAGTCTAGCAATAGTATCACTATAAAAGGAGTTCCAAAAAATGCAATATAACGGCGGTATGGTAGATTAAACTGGCGAAACCGCTGGGAGGGTTCACCACTGATGAGACAGGCCCTCCCATTAATTTTTCCATTGCAGTAAGGCCAGTAGAAATTGTTTAATTTCAAAAAGAATCTTACCCCTTTAAAATAGTTTCGAATTTTGAAAACTATATATAATATGAAAATATAGTACAATTGTAATATTGTACTGGGATAAGGTGCATAAATTATTTTTAAAAAGGCATCTCTTTATCAGCAACTTTCAATTGCACGATAAGGAGATGCCTTTTTTCACAATATATATAATATGTTATAATTATTTGATACCTAAAATTCCTTAATTGAAAAAAGTATTATATGGAAATATATTGTTACGACGCTTCTCAGCCGTCAATGTTTGCGTGCAAGGTTTCTAAGAGAACAATGTGGATTCTTTAGGATACAGATTAGTGCGGTATATTTATTATACGAGCTTAAAGAGTAGATAAGTAACTATACAGTAGAAGATTGACTTGCCTTCAATGCCCGCCACTAGAGGGATCCTTCTCCGCTACCATCTTCCCGGTCAGTCCATACGGCCACACGTTCGGAGCCCACCTGCTGCGTCTGTTGTCCCGCCGTTCTCCCTGCCCAAGACGTTCGGCAGGATGTTCGGCCAGGCTTCAACCCGGCACCTTGTTTACCTCTTCGGAACCCCGAGGAACTGCGTGCGGCTCGCGCCGGCTGATCCCTTCTCTCTTCGCTTCCCCACGTCTTCTCTTCTATTTCTCTGCTGCATCGCTTCAATATATTTACATACAATTAACAATTTAGAGTGAATTAAAAAGGTGATTCCAAGTCACAAAGATATATTTGTCATTTTAAATCAAACTTTTTCAATTTATTATTCATTCCAAAATGTATATCTCTATTTCTATATTTTTATTTTTCGATTACACATTGTATATTTACAGGATATATATGTTGATTTACCTTTATTTTATAACCAATATTGTGTTGCTATTTATAGATGATTAATTTATTCATATATTTTCGTATTTATATATTTTTTCTATGATATAAAAAAAATATATCTTAAATACACACAATACTTTACAATTTGATTTCATTTAGATAAATTTGCATATCAATCCTTAGTACATACATATATCAATTGTGTTGATATTTTTTCTCTTTTTCATCAAACTAACTTACATACTAATTCTGTACATATTTGAATATCTTTCTTTTCTTTCAAAATTTTGCTTATCTTTAAACAGAAAGTGTCCCTAGGGGGATATAGCACTCTAAGTCTAAATAAATAATATAAAAATATATATAATATTGCCTCGTGGAAAATTAGGGAAGACAAAAACTTCAGGATGAGACAACTATTTATTTCAGGCAAGAATAAACTATGAGTGATAAATAAAAGATAAGCAAAAGTGGGAAGTGTACAAAGTATAGCAAAATATAAACATAAAAAATAATACTCTGCTAATAAAAAAATAAATACTTTGTGAAAAAATAGTACAAATGTGATATTGTACTGGGATAAGGTGCATAATTATGAAAAAAGGGCATCGCCTTGTCCCAGTAGCGTCCGTGGTTAGCTTTTCTTGATTAATCAAGAATGGGTATTTGGCCAATTCTGGAATAATCAAAATTCAACGAGAATAGTTGATATTTATTCCGATAGATGGCGCAAGCCATCAGCAACTTTCAGTTGCACGATAAGGAGATGCCCTTTTTTCATAATAAATACTTTGTTACAATATATAAGTATATAAATACAAGAATGCCAAATTTTATTAGAAATATTTATAACTTAGTACATAAAATTACATAGATCGTATGTTTCTATTTTCTCTGTGAGGAAGTTAGAGACTTGCAACACAGAGTGTTGTTGTCAGTGATCTACCAATTTGTTTGTAAAGTTGGTCCCACTGGACATGGAAGGTAATTGATTGTGGCAGCTTGTTAGCGATGTCATTTGTTTGTCCTACACCTCCGGCCATATTTGTCCTGCGACATTTTCTTCTGCCTTTAATTTACTTGGCGATTCTTTGGTGCTACAAATTACGATAGAGTGAAAACTATGTTTACTAAAATAATAAGAAAGTTTATGTTATATCTTTCGAAATTTATAGTATTTTGGAGCTAAAAACAATAATATTTGGTAAAATAACAATTTATTCTACAAGTATTATTGTATAAGTATACTTGTATTTATTGTATAATTGTATTATTGTATAAGTATACTTGTATCATCGTTAAGATAGAGGTTGCCTGGCCGGCATTCATATTTCAATGACCCAAAATACCATGATTTAAATCATATTTATTTCTCAATATTTCTCTAATTATTATGTAAATATAACAGAAATTTAATTATCGAAAAGATAGAGGCTGCCTGGCCGTCATTCATATTTCAATGAAAAATAAACACCTCGGCCAGTTAGAGTTTTTTTATTTTCTCAACCTTTCGACAAAAATCATTTGTCTTCGTCAGGAGAAGCAAATAAAAATAAAGCATTTGGCAAGGCGTTAAAAATTGTTCTGAGGTTGCAAGGCGTTCTTACGTGATTTTTCTAAAAATCGTAATTTAAAATCGATTTTTATCGAAACGTTAAGAAAATAAAAAAACTCTAACTGGCCGAAGTGTCTATTTTTCATAAGAACATACTTGTATTATTGTACAAGTATACTCGTATTATTCTCAACAGTTTTCTACCCTATTTCACAATAAGAATTTGAAATTATGCATATTTAATATCAATAGCAATTTTATATATTTCTTCTGGTTTTAATTTACTTGGCGATTCTCTCGTGCTGCAAATTGCGATTGAGTGAAAACTAAATTTACTAAAATGATTAGTAGTAGAGAATTTTATGGTATTTACTAAAATTTATAGTATTTTGAGCTGAAAGCAATAAAGGTTGGTTTATAACATTATATATCAATTATTACTATAAAACTATATTTTCCAACATAAGGTAATAAAACCAAATCCAAAGAAATAAATAGTGTATGACGTTTCGCTAACAGCGTTGTTACCATCTTTAAACAAAAGTACTGAATGTATAAGGTGTGACAGTACTTTTGTTTGAAAATGTTAACAAGGATGGTATCGAAACGTCATACACTATTTATTTATTTAGATTTGGTCTTATAAATTGTGTTTATAATCTATAATCCAAATTGTGTCTTATCATTATATTTTCCTACAACTTCCTGCCCTATGTGATATTATTAATTTGGAATTATGAATTTTTAATTTTTATCAATTTTATATATTATCTTCCTTTAATTTAATAGACGAATTTTAATGCTGAGAAATTGCGATACTCAGAAATTTATATTTATTTAAAAGGTTAGAAAGAAGGTTTTAACAACTTTGAAATTTTGAAAAAGGTATATCTTTATTGGTTATGTAGGATATTATTTGATCAAAGACATTCTACTATGGGCTTTACCAAAGATAAAAAACGGACCAATTTGATATATGAAATATTTGCCTGCGTATGAGCAAGATATATTCTCGAAAGCTCGCTTATTTTACCATTTATAATATACTAAATTATAAATTATAATTTGATTTTCTTATATAAAATCAAATTTAAAATATATTATTAGTAATTTATAAATATTATATTGAAAAAGATTTATTTAAAACTTATAATTATTTATTATTAGTTGCTAATAAGACACGCTATATCCGATCTGGATAATTGTGCGTGAAACTATTTATTAAAACTTATATATAAACTTATATGAATATACTCCGGAATAAATAATTTTGCATTGTGTTTCTTTTATCGACAACTAATAGAGGTTTCTAGCTTGAAACAGCTCTTTTATAGCTTCTTTTAAAGAGTGAATTATCACCTTTGTATGTGAATTTGGATATGTTTATATAAATACTAGCCGAATGGCCCGGGCAACACCCGGGTTTTACCCGATTAAATGCTTTTATTCAAATACTATTCGTTACAATTATAAATTGGCGCCGTGGATGTCATTCTTGCATAGTATATAAATGAGTTTTAAAAATTGTAAAAAAAAATTGCATCGGCCGGGAATCGAACCCGGACCGCCCGCGTGGCCGGCGAGCATTCTACGACTGAACCACCGATGGTTATGAGAAATGGCCATATTTGGGTATTCATTCCATTCACAAAAGCAAACGGTGACAGAATTGATTAAGAAAGAATTGATTAAGACGCTGAAAAACGCGTGTGCATAAAAATTAATGTATGTAATTATTGTTCAGTTGTCAATAAGGAAATTTCCGCATTTTATTTTGTAACGCGTTATACGAAAATTCACGTTGTAAACATAAATATGTCGCAATTTTTTTTATCGCGTTGTACGAAATCGCGTTGTAAAAACTCGCGTTATAGGAGAGTCTACTGTATTTACTATATAATATATATGTTGCTTATCTATTCTAGGTCCTTTATCCTATTTTTAAAAGGTATTTCTATTACATATCGTATAGGCTTTTATATTATTGGTGGATATGGGACGACTGATTTTACCGCAAGTGAACAACATGGCAAACGACATTAACGGTAGAAGACAAACCACATCTGTATCGAAAAATGGCCCAAAGACCTCCAATTTTTGCAAAGGTATAAACCCACCAACAAGTGCAAGTAACTAAACGGGGCTCTGTCACACTTGTAAATGCAAAAGTTGAACTATATTATTCAACTAAATAGACAAGTATCGCCTCTCACGTCAAAATAGATGTCAAAACCAGACGCCATCTATTGACCGTCACCGAAAACTAGCGGCCTCGGGTCGGTAACAAAGCCACAACACCAGCTTTGACAAACTGAAAAGCGTCCATCTTGAGACCATGGTTTCGGGCTAATGGTCCTCTTCAGTCCAGGGCGGACTTTATCCCATGAGATCCACACGGGATCTAATGGAATCTTGACAATCTGCCAAAGAGGTGTTTAGCTGTCAAAGTGGCTGGGCCAAATTTATGGCTAAAATATAGATGGAAATTTTGCCGGGAGGATACCTTTTCAGGCCATTAGCCCGAAATCATGGTCTCTAGGTAGACGCTTTTCAGTTTGCCAACAGACATCCCTGCATTTATACAGTTCGTCCAATCTCTCACCCGGCTTCAAAACTCCACCATGGTGTCATATGATGTCAACTCTATGTACTTATCCCTACCCCACCAGCTGATCATTACTCAGCTAACAAAATTCCTGCAGGACATCCAGTTAGACCCTAAAACTGTTTCTTCTATAGTCGCGCTTTCCTCCATATGCTTGGACATCACTGAGTTTACCTTCAATAACCAATTTTTCAAACAGATTAGGGGCTCACCCATGGGTAGCCCATTATCATCACCCTTAGCTGAAATAGTTATGTCCCCACTTGACATCTGGATCCAACAGCAATTCACACCGGGGATTCACATATGGAGGAGATATATTGATGATATCCTTTGTATATGTGAAACCGGACATGAGCTTAGCATATTATCTGTTCTTAACTCCTTTCACCCCGATATTTCTTTCAGTCATGAATCAGAGGTTAATAGTGTTTTACCTTTTCTCGACATACTCATTATTCGTACCCCATCACACTACCACACAACAGTTTATCAAAAAATCAGTAACCCAACTTTCTATACCAATTTCAATTCTTCCTGTCCTTTGTCCCATAAAATTAATAGTCAGAACACTTACCAAGAGATTGGTCACACATTGCTCCCTGCCCATATTTAGATCAATAGAATTCTCCAACATCAAAAAACAGCTTGCCCTCTCCCAATACCCTCACCATTTCATACACAAATACCAATATAACCCTGCTATTTTGAAACCTCTTATACCTCATAGAAATACCTGCATTTCGCCCTATTCACCACAATCCACTACCATAGCCCGCATGCTCAAATCCCATGGCATCAATACCTATTTTAAAAATAATAAAAGCCTGGCCACCATTCTTAGACACCCCATTACCCGCATACAGAGACCTACCAGTGTTCGATCGTCTGGTGGCTCGGTCTCATGCAGCGATTGTAGTGCAACCTACGTGGGTGAGACCGGTAGGTCCGTGGCCGTCAGAATGATCGAACATGGTAGATGTATCAACAATAAAGATAGCAGATCCCTCATATACGAACACACACTTAATACTGGCCATTCTTTCAATTTAGCTTCCCCCACCACCCTATACACCAACATTCCCAGTAAACACCAAAGATTAATCATAGAAGCCATTTTATCCATTTCCAAAAACAGTATTAACCGTCATATTGATTTACCTGCCCAATACCATGATATATGTAGTAATTTATAAAACGGATAAACCTCCCCCCCCCCCCCCGTCTATTGGTGGTGTAGTCGCTGATGGCGGGTTGAACAGTTGATAGTTTTTTAGCGCTGATTCAGGTTAATTCCCAAATTCATGTTTTACCATAGCCGTTCTGCAATTTGTATCGTTTTTTAATTTTTTAATTTTTTAATTCTTTAACATTACACGATTAGCATGCTTACGTAGTTGTTATATATCAATAATTTAGATATGCAAAATTTTAACCTGAATTGTATTTTCGCCGTACTATATACATCACATATGCAAATATACCTCAAATAGATTCCTATATAAAGTCTTTTGTTACCTTAGTTTGCTACCTGTTGAAGGGCGTGACTGCCCGAAAACTTGTCACACGTTTATCTGAATAAAAATCTTTTCTCCTTAATTTTCATGTATTTTTAAATATTCAATTGAGAAAGTTTTCACGAAGTTCTGATCGACAGTCAAAATATAATGTATATTTATTTGATTCTGCGTAATTATTTCAAGATTTATAGTGGGTTTATTCGAACACGATTTATATTCACTTTATTTTAAATCTGAATTTCAGTTAGATGGATTCGAACAATACACTAAAATAACGGCATGGATTGAACTAGGATAATAAAGTAAACTTGTATATACACCAATGGATAGTGGGCTACATAGACTGAAGTCTGTACGTCTGACTTGTATCCACATTCTAGAAGCCGGGACTTGTATATACAGTCAAATATTATTGTATAATAATTTGATTTTATGTATTCATTGCTAATATATAGTAGATTTAATTGAAAACGAGCCATATACACGTTATTTCAAATCTAAATATAAGATAGATGGAGTCCAACAATACAAAAATAAAAACCAGCAATATTGAACTGGGGTAATACATACTGAGATAATACAAGTATATTTGCATATACCGTCAACATATATTGTATATATATATTTACTTCTATATATTCATAGCTATATATATAGTAGGTTTAATTAAAAAGGAGATATATTTACGTTGTTTTGAATCTAAATTTGAAATGGTTAGAGTCCAACAAAACAGAAATAAGGGCAAGAATTGAACTATTCTGAAATCAGAGAAGGAGAAAAGAGCTCGACAATTGGAAGCGCCCAGAGCGGGAGAAAATCTATGCAGAATTATAAGGTGTTCCATTGAATTTGCCGAGGTTTGGCAAATGTTTGTGGAGGGTTTATTACGACAGTTGGTATTCTAGCCGGAATGTTTACTGCCTCTCTTCCTTTCAAACCAGCTTGATCGAATCATTTTACAACCTTTGGTCTTTTAGCTTGTTTCCATCTCTCGTAGAACTCTGCTTCACATGGTGATAATTTGATTTGTATTACACTGTCTCTCATATATCATTATATATTCTTATTTATCCATATATATATTATATAAATAGAAAAAAAAAGAGATTTTCTGCTTGAATTTAGATCATGTTTAGGATTATTGAAAAGATGATGCAGTCGTGGTTAACAATCTTGAAATAATAATAATAATAATAATATTGAAGATCAGAGGGTGCTTTAATTGAGCTAAGAAATATATATAAAACATAATGTACAAAGGTTTTGAGCCGGCCAACGGCGAACAACAACAATGAGCATTTATAGGGAAAGCGTGACCTCTGGCGGTCGATTCAACAGAGTATTTGAATCGATGAAATATAACTTCAAATAAAACAATACCTAATATAACAATTTTATGTTTCCTTTTATCACTGCAGCAAAAAGATCCAAGTTGAATTCTATACAATATCAAATTCGTATTAGATGCATTCATGCTTATAGGACTTTATCTTCTTACATCACACATATACTAGCGAAAACCCCTTTACTGTCCGATTATCTTGAATTATTACAAACAAAGTATAATATGACAAATTCTCTCACAGATCGAACACTCAAAAACCCCTTCAAAAAGAATTAAACAAACTATATCTGGATCTAAAATTTAAGTTTTATCTTTCTCAATCTAATGAACTGTTCAAGAAATTCTTTCCAATTGCTGTCCCAAATTTCATTTCTTCTGATAAATTCACTACTTTATTCTTAACTGGCAAAGGACCCTTCTTAAGTTTCCTGTTCAAACTGAATGCTATCAATGATCCAACATGTGAATGCCGATTAGATGTTGAATCACCAGAGCATCTTCTTTTAACTTGCCCTCTGACTAATCAAATTGTATGTAGATACTTTGAAACATTACCAAATTCTCTTTGTGTATACACTCTATCTCTTATGAGAACTTTGTTAAGTTTAGAACTATTTGTACAATAATTTACAAAACAATACTTATCCATCGTGTAAATAATTAATCATATATATATGTAAATAATACTAGCACAGCACAATAGTCCTTTGAACTTCGTGCTTTTGTAACAATAAATTGTGGCTTTGTCACCGACCCGAGGCCGCTAGTTGCGGCGACGGTCAATAGATGGCGTCAGTTTTTGACGTTTATTTTGACGGGAGAGGCGCCCATTGCTTCTATGGATTAATTTCCTCCCGGCAAATTTTCCATCTATATATATATATATATAATATATAAACGATTAAATAAAGTAGATTCAATCTCTCACTCTCTTCATGAAGAAAATTTCATATTTCCAAATTTATAAATATATAAAAACGCGTTCGTGGATGACTTTTCTTGATTTTCAAAATATTAAGTGGGCCAAATATTAGGGAACAGGTTAAATCAATGTTTAGTTGATTTCTGTTCTACTAGATGGCGCTCGGCTATCTAAAAAGAAAATGTCTTCCTTATCAGGATATGCTGTCATTATTTTTAATATATATATATATTTGAAAAGGGAAAAATAGAATTCGGGTAAAATATTTCTTTTAATTTAGGTTTTGCAAGATTTAGAGCAAATTTTCTGTTCTTTAACAGGTAAACACTTTATATGTATAATATCAAAATTATATTTCTACAAAAATAATTAAAAATACAATTTTTTTTCCAATTATATTTGTTTTAATATAATTTTTATAGTATACATAATAGTATTTCTGTGTAACTATTGTTCACATAAATATATTTAGATATTTAAAATACATTTATTGATTTAAAGTAAAAAACGTGTCATTAATATATACGAAATTAAAACATTAAAATTTGAATGTTTCTTCTATACATGATACTGACTTAGATACTCTAATTGTCTTAGCAAGTACTATAGGCGGTGAAGAGTTTTCATAATACAAAAAAAGAATATATAGATTTTAAATAAATATTAATAGTTATAGTTATCATGGAAGGCATATTATATACTGGAAGATGCCTCCTGACCTGCAGGGCTGGGTCTTTGGGCATGGCCTAGACGATGACACCCTGGCCATCCTGGCGTCTACCAAGACACCCATCTATAGGTACTTCCTCGGCGCGGAACTGGGAAGTGTACAAGAAGACCTTGTCTGGAGGAGGATTCTGTCAAGGTGGGGAAGTCTTCCTTGCTGAAGACATTTGTATATATATTCCCCTCACTTTATATGCCCTTTTTCTATTTTATTTTTCCACCTTTGTAGGATTTGATTGAAGGAATCAATAAAATTGTTTAAATTGTAAATTGTATACTGGTAGAGGCTCTTAAACACAAACAACTTTAATTTGAAAGATAAATAGTTGACTCAGAACTATTAAAATTAAGATTTTCAACAGCAAAACAAGACCCTCTAACATAATTATTGAGAATGTTCTTTTTAAATGTTTATGAATCTAAATAACTCCAATTTAAATAAAGTATTCCCATTGGTATTTAGTGTTGATAACAAAAATTCGAAAATATCTCAAATAGACTTTTGAAATTTAAATTAAATGGGATTTATTAAGAAATATCTTAAACTAAATATATTTTATCTTTATTTCTCGCTCTCTTCTATATTTTCTTCATTTATATTAATAAAAATCATAAATATTGTAATACATAATAATTATTACCAATATAATTTTCTGATGATCAATGAATTGAGTGCTAATGAGTTTATAAATAATAAGGACTCATATTTTTTAATTAAAAATTCTGTAAACATATCTATGATTAAACTCTGTATGTATATTTGTATTTCATTGGTTGGTTATAAATTCAAGCATGATTTTAATGTCCTTTCCTATAATTTCTTCTTCAAACTCTACTCAAACCTTGTAATTATTCAATTGTTTATGTAATATAGTATTTAAGATTAGTGTTGTTTCTTGACGCAAGCATCCCTTGTGGGGATTTTGCGTCAGATTTGATAATAATAAATCAATGAATCATATTTTATTTTATGATTGGTGTTTCTGCTTTAAACTCAGCCAGAATATTTAAAACCAAGACTCGAGGTCAAATCCCGTATTTAGCGATTTATTTTAATAAATAAAAATAGAAGAATAGGACATTTGGAACAATGCCTGAATTTTTCTAAGGTGCAATTCACCCAAGTGTATTAAGAAAAGAGCTATTTTTTATAATTCCATACAGACTATTCGAATTTAGAACTTTAAATAAACATATAATTCAAATAAATATTTAACATAAAATAAAACATCTGTATTCGAGAACCTTTTAAAGTTTTAATATCAAGTACAACACACATTGTTCATTGTATAAACAGAATCAACAAATACAATACATGAGCTCTAAAAACGGCCATGTAGATTAGACTGACGAAATAACTGGAATAGTTAACCACGGATGAGCCAGGCCCTCTTGAATATTTCCATCACAGTTAAAGGCAGAAGGAAGTTTATTCAAATGAAAATATAATTCATGCTTTAACAGTTCATTTTTCTAATTATATATATAGGTTTAACACTGGTGAGCTTAAAGCACTTATCATTTTTTTTATCTTCGCAGTAAAATTAGTAGAAAATTGTTTTATTATAAAAACTCTTTGATTCTTTTAAAAATGCTCTATATTTGTTAAATGTTTTAAATAGTGAAATTGTTTAAGGTATCCTGCCAGATTTCTCAATGACGATTATCTTTTAAAATTAATGCAACCATATAATGAATTGAGGTTTAAAAGGATAAATTTAGGATTGATGTAGTGGTACCATGAAGTATATAACCATGATACTCTACTGAAGGGAAAGTGGGCATCTGGTGTCTTACGTGGATAATTTACATGTGTCATTAGACATCCTGGCTTTCAGGCAAGTCACGTATACCACGTTCGGCATTTATTAGCAGTCGTAAAGGAACACGTGCGCATCTATTCCAATTTGAGGTAGGTTCTCCTGAACATACCATTCATCTTAAACCCTTGATCTTTATGGGCTCTCCGTTATGTGTGAAATAGTGTTAGTGGGATCTTTATGGGTGTTCTGCGGTCATACACCATCCTATATTTCTCTCTTTATGGAATTCTTATATATCCTTATTTTTATATTTTATATAATATATTTTAAGTGTTTATGGACGTTTTCTATTTCGCTTGAAGGAAAATTTAGTTGTAATGATATTTATTGAATATAAATATCAAATATTCTATGTATTTTCGAAGGTAATATTTAAATCATATATAAATCATGAATTACTGAAGTTTAATTTACGGTTTACGAAGCAAACGGATATATTAATGTTGTGATATATACTTATATAAGGAAGTTGTACCTTTAAGCATGTATATCGGGATTGAGACAATAACTCTGAAATATATTACAGTGACCTTTATAGTAGACACACAAGATAACCAAGTGTGAACAAAACTTAAGGAAGTTGTACCTTTTAGCATGTATATCGGGATTGAGACAATAACTCTGAAATATATTACAGTGACCTTTATAGTAGACACACGAGATAACCAAGTGTGAACAAAACTTAAAGAAGTTGTACCTTTTAGCATGTATATCGGGATTCAGACAATAACTCTGAAATATATTACAGTGACCTTTATAGTAGACACACGAGATAACCAAGTGTGAACAAAACTTGAAGAAGTTGTACCTTTTAGCATGTATATCGGGATTCAGACAATAACTCTGAAATATATTACAGTGACTTTTATTGAAGACACACGAGATAACCAAGTGTGAACAAAACTTAAAGAAGTTGTACCTTTTAGCATGTATATCGGGATTCAGAAAATAATTCTGAAATATATTACAGTGACCTTTATTGTAGACACATGAGATAACCAAGTGTAAACAAAATTTAAGGAAGTTGTACCTTTTAGCATGTATATCGGGATTCAGACAATAACTCTGAAATATATTACAGTGACTTTTATTGAAGACACACGAGATAACCAAGTGTGAACAAAACTTAAGGAAGTTGTACCTTTTAGCACGTATATCGGGGTTCAGACAATAACTCTGAAATATATTACAGTGACTTTTATTGAAGACACACGAGATAACCAAGTGTGAACAAAACTTAAGGAAGTTGTACCTTTTAGCACGTATATCGGGATTCAGACAATAACTCTGAAATATATTACAGTGACTTTTATTGAAGACACATGAGATAACCAAGTGAGAACAAAACTTAAGGAAGTTGTACCTTTTAGCACGTATATCGGGATTCGGACAATAACTCTGAAATATATTACAGTGACTTTTATTGAAGACACACGAGATAACCAAGTGTGAACAAAACTAAAAGAAGTTTTACCTTTCAGCATGTATATCGGGATTCAGACAATAACTCTGAAAGATATTACAGTGACCTTTATTGAAGAGACACGAGATAACCAAGTGTGAACAAAACTTAAAGAAGTTGTACCTTTTATCATGTATATCGGGATTCAGACAATAACTCTGAAAGATATTAAAGTGACTTTTATTGAAGATACACGAGATAACCAAGTGTGAAAATATTTCCAATAACAAATAATTCATTTAGCGACAATAAAATTGGAACAATTTCTAATATAAAATCTCAATAAGCACACAGAATGCATTACTATAATATTGTTCATATAATGAGAGCCCACCACGATATGATAATTAGCCATGAACTAAGTTGAAGACTACAAAATATTGTCAAACATTGTATGTTTGAAACCTTCCACAAAATAAGAATTAGCCATAAAATGAGCAGATAATTTTACAATAATATTGTCCATATATTGAAAAATACCACAATATGAGAATTAGTCATAATATAATAATAATAATAATAATAATAATAATAATAATACTATAATTTGTTTTTCTATTAAGACTACGCCAATATGAGAATTAGCCATAAATTAAGCAGAAGAATTAAAAATAATATTGTTAATATAATATAAACTATCACGATACGAATTAACCTTTAATAATCAATATAGACTTCATAATAATATTATTCATATATTAAAAAACAAAAACGATAAGAAAATTATCCATTAAAAATCAAAATACACTTCATAATAATATTATTAATACAATGGCAAAATACGCATGACTTTACAATAATATTGATATCATATTAAAACTACCACTGTAATATAAGTAGTAACCATTAATAAGCAAAAGACGTCAATAATGTTGTTAATATATTGAAAAACAACAAGGTAGACTTTACAATAATATTGATATTATATTAAAACTACCACTATAATATAAGTAGTAACCATTAATAAGCAAAGGACATCAATAATGTTGTTAATACATTGAAAAACAACTCAGTAGACTTTACAATAATATTGATATTATATTAAAACTACCACTATAATATAAGTATTAACCATTAATAAGCAAAAGATGCCCATAATGTTGTTAATATATTGAAAAACAACTCAGTAGACTCTACAATAATATTGATATTATATTAAAACTACCACTATAATATAAGTAGTAACCATTAATAAGCATAATACATCAATAATGTTGTTAATACATTGTAAAACAACTCAGTAGACTTTACAATAATAATGTTATTATATTAAAACTACCACTATAATATAAGTATTAACCATTAATAAAAGCAAAAGACGCCCATAATGTTGTTAATATATTGAAAAACAACTCAGTAGACTTTACAATAATATTGATATTATATTAAAACTACCACTATATAAGTAGTAAAAATAAATAAGCAAAAGACATCAATAATATTGTTAATTTATTGAAAAACAACCACGATACGAGAAATATAAATTAGTGTCTTCCCAGTATAGTTAATGAACAAAATAAGAAAGTTGCAGAGTGTTGATAAACAGAATAATTTAGAATGCTAATCCCGGATTAAAAGCCTTTATTTACATTCTTTAAGCGGATTTAGATAGTCCCAATATTAGAAAGGAAAGAGAGAAAATTGAGTAAAGTTTATATTAATATTAATTTTTATAATGAAGCTAAATGAATATTTATTACACCATTATAAAAGTATTATAATCTCTAACAGCTATTTATAAATTGATATATGCATTATTTTGTAATACGGTTTTTCAAAACCTTTTATTTTTAGGCTTATAAATTGATTATGAGTATGTAAATTTTAGTAAATTAAATGCATATATAATTTAAGGGAATCTTTCTTTATATTTAAATTTTCTAACTATTTAGGCACGATTATATTCTTACTGTAATGAAAATAATATTGGTATGGCCTTGTTGATCAATGTTAAACTCTTTCTTAAATGGATAAAACTTGATGTTTGCTTCTCAAACTTAATAGTTATATGAAAAGGTTTTATAGTTATATACATAATTAACTACAAATTCAATGATGATAAAAGCAAACACGCTTTTCTATTTGCTAATCAAAGTTATGAGAACTATAGAAAATTCATTTTAAAAATAGCGAAAACTGACATTTTCTAGACATGTGATGCGCGGATCAGCAGGAGAGACATTGTTCACAGTGTTGGAGGGAAAGCTCCAGGGGAAGAGATCGAAGGGAAGGATACGACGGGTATACACAGACTGTCTAAAAACAATGGACTGGACGACACACCTACGAGGAGATGAAGAGGATGGCGGAGGAAGTATTGAGAAACCATGTGACCCATCCTCAGTAGAGGTAGGTATTGAAGGAAAGAGATATGGAGAGACCATGTGGCCCACCCTCAGTAGAGGAAGGCACTGAAGGAGGGAGATATGGAGAGACCATGTGGACCACCCTCAGTAGAGGAAGGCACTGAAGAAGGGAGATATGGAGAGACCATGTGGACCACCCTCAGTAGAGGAAGGCACTGAAGGAGGGAGATATGGAGAGACCATGTGGCCCACCCTCAGTAGAGGAAGGCACTGAAGGAGGGAGATATGGAGAGACCATGTGGTCCACCCTCAGTAGAGGAAGGCACTGAAGAAGGGAGATATGGAGAGACCATGTGGACCACCCTCAGTAGAGGAAGGCACTGAAGGAGGGAGATATGGAGAGACCATGTGGACCACCCTCAGTAGAGGAAGGCACTGAAGAAGGGAGATATGGAGAGACCATGTGGACCACCCTCAGTAGAGGAAGGCACTGAAGAAGAAAGATATGGAGAGGCCATGTGATCCACCCTCAGCAGAAGAAGGCATTGAAGGAGGGAGATATGGAGAGACCATGTGGACCACCCTCAGTACAGAAAGGCACTGAAGAAGGGAGATATGGAGAGACCATGTGGTCCACCCTCAGCAGAAGAAGGCATTGAAGGAGGGAGATATGGAGAGACCATGTGGACCACCCTCAGTAGAGGAAGGCACTGAAGAAGGGAGATATGGAGAGACCATGTGGTCCACCCTCAGCAGAAGAAGGCTTTGAAGGAGGGAGATATGGAGAGACCATGTGGACCACCCTCAGTAGAGGAAGGCACTGAAGAAGGGAGATATGGAGAGACCATGTGGTCCACTCTCAGCAGAAGAAGGCATTGAAGGAGGGAGATATGGAGAGACCATGTGGACCACCCTCAGTAGAGGAAGGCACTGAAAAAGGGAGATATGGAGAGACCATGTGGTCCACCCTCAGCAGAAGAAGGCATTGAAGGAGGGAGATATGGAGAGACCATGTGGACCACCCTCAGTAGAGGAAGGCACTGAAGAAGGGAGATATGGAGAGACCATGTGGTCCACCCTCAGCAGAAGAAGGCATTGAAGGAGGGAGATATGGAGAGACCATGTGGACCACCCTCAGTAGAGGAAGGCACTGAAAAAGGGAGATATGGAGAGACCATGTGGTCCACCCTCAGCAGAAGAAGGCATTGAAGGAGGGAGATATGGAGAGACCATGTGGACCACCCTCAGTAGAGGAAGGCACTGAAGAAGGGAGATATGAAGAGACCATGTGGTCCACCCTCAGCAGAAGAAAGCATTGAAGGAGGGAGATATGGAGAGACCATGTGGACCACCCTCAGTAGAGGAAGGCACTGAAGAAGGGAGATATGGAGGGACCATGTGGTCCACTCTCAGCAGAAGAAGGCATTGAAGGAGAGAGATATGGAGAGACCATGTGGACCACCCTCAGCAGAAGAAGGCATTGAAGGAGGGAGATAGGAGGAGACCATGTGGACCACCCTCAGTATAGGAAGGCACTGAAGAAGGGAGATATGGAGAGACCATGTGGTCCACCCTCAGCAGAAGAAGGCATTGAAGGAGGGAGATATGGAGAGACCATGTGGACCACCCTCAGTAGAGGAAGGCACTGAAGAAGGGAGATATGGGGAGACCATGTGGTCCACCCTCAGCAGAAGAAGGCATTGAAGGAGGGAGATATGGAGAGACCATGTGGACCACTCTCGGTAGAGGAAGGCACTGAAGAAGGGAGATATGGAGAGACCATGTGGTCCACCCTCAGCAGAAGAAGGCATTGAAGGAGGGAGATATGGAGAGACCATGTGAACCACCCTCAGCAGAAGAAGGCATTGAAGGAGGGAGATAGGAGGAGACCATGTGGCCCACCCTCAGTAGAGGAAGGCCTTGAAGAAGGGAGATATGGAGAGACCATGTGGTCCACCCTCAGGATAATAATTTTCCGATAATCAAAATTGAGACAATGTGTAGAAAGAAAGATGTAACATATCAGGGAATAGGCTAAATCAACGTTTAGTTGATTTCTGTTCCACTAGATGGCGCTCTACGATCTAAGTTCATGTGGTCAGGATATGCCTATTTTGATTTATATATATACATATGTCATAATATATGCTCTTCCAGGAATAATAAAGTAAACCTACAGTCAACGAGAGAGAGACGTCGATAGAAGACAACTAACTTACGACCATTTTGGCCACATTCCTGAGGGGGCCGCCCGTCAACACCTGGGGACTATTTTGGATAGCCCCCCCCCCCCCGGTTGTGTACACACGGAAAACGGTCGTTCAGCGGGTCGGTCGCCCGTCGATCCGCTCTCTCTCGCTGATTGCCTGAAATTCCTTCCAAACTTGTTGTTTCATTATTTCTCACCTCACCACATCATTACCACTATATTGTCACATCGAAAGTCGACAGGATAAGACCTGACCGGGAAACAAATCCCTCATATACCAGAGTATGAAGAAACAAGAAGCCAAGCCACGATGATCGGCCAAACCCAACTCAACTGTAACCACTCCTCTTCGAGCCCTCAACCCCTTCTTCGCCAACCTTTGAACCGTGATCCCGAAGAAGTATTCACCTACGACGGAGATGGAGCTGCCACACACTTCTCCCAGCACTAGATCTACCCAAGAACGACCACCGTGCCAGGGCAGGACTCCTTCCACCATCATGGACAAGACTCCGCCATATCCCTGCCGCTACTGTGATGTACAACAAAGGTACGCACAGTGTCACAGACAGAACTCTCCCGAAGCTCAATGAACTTACCTGCGCCCTAAACCAACATAACTCGTGAGTGTAATTGTTTTAACTCCTACCATTCATTCTTTAAATAAGTCATTCCTTGTAAATTGTCCCAATATTTCCATAATTAGCTCAATATATGTGAATATGTAAAAATATTTAATATTTCCATTTATCTCTCCACCCCTATTAACAGTTAACTTATTATCCATATTATATCTAGCTATGTGAAACTCATTTAATCAGTTACCTTACCAGTAGAATTTAACAATCGTCATTTTAATTAAATAATTTCCATTTTAACATAACTTAAAAAAAAAGATGGAATTCTACCTATTAATGCTTTACGAATTTTACTATTAACAATAGATTTTTCATAATCAACTTATCTATCTGCCCCTTAATGCCCCTCTCATTCTTACAACTTTGTTAACCTTATACCAGCTCAGGATCTTTGCAGAGAATTATTGATTAATCAATTATCGAACTTCTATATTGTCATTCCAAAATCCTAACCTTCGCCTTTCATTTATGATAACATATTTCGCAGTTCATCTCTAACATATCCACCGACCCACACCATCTAGCCAATGGTGTGTTCGTCACAGGATACAGATTGACTAACTGTTAGAAATTTATCAACTCCTTTTTGTTCGCACTTGAACAATCTGCATCGAGCGACACAGTTCGCCCCTTCTTCTCGCGCCACACGTTCGCCACACGGACCCTGTCTTCAAATCTATGTTTGTCCATTGTCCAAACCAGCACGATATAGCCTACCTCCGATATTTCCCACGGAGGTATGTTAAACTTCGTCGCTGATTCTGTCCGGGCCGTCATCATTTCGCGCAGACATGGGTTTTACGTTCAACCCACCGCGAAATCATCGCCTTGCACAAGCTCCCAAGACGGTTCAAACACCTCGTGTCCGAGCAGCTTGTCACTTGTAACGGACAACGCAGTCCTCGTCCCAATTTTTGGCACTGTGCGCGCATAGTTTCCGCAAATTAAATATAAGTCCATTCGACTTCCTCACCTACACACGGGACTTTTCCCCTCGGACTCGCTACACAAGTAACTACATAGATAAGGTAGATTGGCCCAGGGCAAGTTTCCCCTCGCTCTGTTCGCCAAGGTTCTAACATTGTATGTAGTTTTATATTTACCTCAGTCCTGAGCTCACACAATTGCCAACCTCAATCTCATTTCTCGTACTCTACACCTATAGCATAGAAGCCCATGACAAGTTTCCCCTTGCCATGTCCGCCTGAAAAATATCTTAGTGTAGAGTTCCCCAGTCTTAATGATCTTCAGAATTTCATCATATGTATGTGACTCTTCTTCTCGTTGTTCACACTCCTCCATATCACTTCCCTTATAATACATTAGATTTTGTTGTATATAGCCTTTTATAACCTTGATATTTTCACAATTTCCCATAAATATCGAACCCTCTGATGTTGTAAAACTGCTTATAAATAATATTTACTTGTACTAAACAATATTTTATTTACATAAAATTATGTCACCATTACCTTAACTAATTTCAACTGTAAATTATTTTCTCTATTCCTGGCTTCTCCAGCTTTAAGTATACTCACCCCATGTTCAGCCTTCTTCAACGGGGGCCATATGTCATAATATATGCTCTTCCAGGAATAATAAAGTAAACCTACAGTCAACGAGAGAGAGACGTCGATAGAAGACAACTAACTTACGACCATTTTGGCCACATTCCTGAGGGGGCCGCCCGTCAACACCTGGGGACTATTTTGGATAGCTCCCCCGGTTGTGTACACGGGGAAAACGGTCGTTCAGCGGGTCGGTCGCCCGTCGATCCGCTCTCTCTCGCTGATTGCCTGGAATTCCTTCCAAACTTGTTGTTTCATTATTTCTCACCTCACCACATCATTACCACTATATTGTCACATATATATATATATATATATATATATATATATATATATATATATTGTTTTGAAAATAGAGCAATCCATATTTAATACATTAGATAATAAAAGGCATATATTGGATTTTATAAAATATTTATTTTACCAATATTTCGGCTGGCTGAACGCCAACCTTTATCGAGGCATTACATTTTTGTATACACAAACACAGCGCCGCATAGTGTTATAATATCACAGTTGAAATCAAACTAAAATACAGAGTAGGTGGGAGAAATTTGTGCATGAAAAAAATATTATAAAAAATGTAATCAAAAATGTAAAATATCTTAAAATATAAAAGGAAAAAGTTCTATCTTATATTTAAAAAATTGTAAAAAGTATTTTAAAATAATTCATTAATAACTCATAAAGAGATAAATGTAAAAATATATGTATATATTAAAACATTTGAAAATAAATTTAAAATGATTTAAATAATAAACTGTAAGAACCCCTTATAAAAAGTTATTAAAAATATGGGTATTTAAAAAATTAATTTCAAAATTTAGGAGATCGATTTATAAATAAGTAAAAAATATTTTATAAAAATGCATTAAAATGGAAGTTAAAACAATTTAGGATGAATAAATGAGAAAATAAATTTAAAAATGGAAACTAAAAAATTTAAATTATTGCATGTAAAAAGTTATATATTTAATGTATCAATACTTTTGCGTTTTGAAGCGATAAATGTAAAAATAATTAAACAAGTGGTATGTATTAATTACAGGTAATTACTAATGTGTGAAAATATAATTTAAGAAATCGCGGGTATTACAACAAAATATAAAGTGCTATAAAAAGCAAAAATATAAAAAAGCAAATTATGAAATTTAAAAAACGGCACCTCTCCCTTTAAAATAGTACATAATAAGCCAATTAAAAAATAAAAAATTAACTAATTGAAATTAAAATAATTAGACAAAAAAATTAAGAAGATCTAAATGGTGTGTAGATGTCTGGTAAATCAATTTTCCTATTTATGCGTTCATTGTCTTCTACAGAGGCCCAGCTTTCTAAGAACAATCGGCAGTGTTTTTCTTTAATGTTCTGGTATAAAATGGCTGTATTTTCGAAATCCGGAGTGTGGTTGTTTTTTAGTGCATGATCAACAAGGAGAGATAGTGGGTTGTAATTCCTTAGTCCTGATTAGTGTTGATTTATACGATCTTTGAGTGGTTTACTGGTTTCCCCTATATAATTAGCTTGGCAATTGTTACAAGGTATTTTGTAAATTACGTTGATTTTGTTTTCCATTTTGTTAATTTGCTTAGTGTCTGGATGGCGTAGGGCCTTTTTTAAATTTAAAGATGATTGATAGGTGGTTGTGATGTTGTATCTCTTTAGGACTCTGGCGATGCGTTCAGAGCCGTAGCTGTAGGGGAGGGAGCAGAAAAGCTTTTTTGATTGAACAGGGGTGTTATTTAAAAGTGGAGATTTTGGTTTATAAAAATGTTTTTCGATAAATTTGCTTGGGTAATTGTTGTTTTTTAATTCACTGAATATTCTATTTCTCTCCACTATATCATTAATTTTTGACGAGCAATGTGTATCTAATCTTTTGGAGAGAGATTTAACCACAGCGATTTTATGATGAACTGGGCCAAAATAATTGAAATTTAAATAATTACCTGTATGGGTGGATTTTCTAAAAATACTAGTTTCTATTTGGTTAAATTTTCTTTTGAGCTGTAAATCTAAAAATGCCAGAGAATTATTATTTTCAATTTCATGTGTAAATTTTAAAAATGGTCTTAAATTATTTTAAAAATTTGAAATTACTACAAAATCTGATTCGGTAATGCAAAAAATATCATCTATGTACCTTTTCCAAAAAATAATTTTGAGTTGCTTTGATTCTGTGACAACTTGATCAATTTGGTCCATGAAAATGTTTGCTAAAGCCGATGAGATAGGGTTTCCCATCGGTAAGCCTTTGATTTGTCTGTAGAATTTATTTTGGTGGCTAAAATAATTGTGTTCCAAACAAAGTTTAATTAAATCAATCAAAGCATCTGTGGAGAAAGGGAAATCTAGATTTTGATGGGTTTCTGTAAATTTTTGGAGTGCTAGAATAGCTTCATTGTGGGGGATTGAAGTGTAGAGTGATTCAACGTCGAAATAAACCATACGGCTATTATTAGAAATTGAAAGGTTTCTGATCGTTTTTGCAGCTACTGTAGAATTAGGGACAGTGTGGGGAAGTAATTTCTGGAGGGGAGAGATGATGGATGAAATAAATTTAGTGAGGGGGTAAAGAGGAGAACCAGCATAGGAAACAATCGGACGTAAAGGTGTGTTTGGCTTATGTACTTTTGGGAGGCCATAGAAGTTTGGTAAATTCTTGTCCTCAGCCTTTAAATTTTCAAAAGTTTTTTTGTCTAATTTATGTGAACGTATGATTTTATTAAGTTTTTTATTAAAATCTTTAGTAAAATTAGGTGAAGGGTTTTTGTTAAAGGTTCATAAATTTCTTTATCTTGAAGTAACTCTTCTACCTTAGTGTTGTAATCAGTTGTGTTCATAATTACTGTATTTCTTCCTTTATCAGAGGGTGTGATAACAATATCTTTATTTTGCTTTAACGATCTAATGGCTTGTCTTTCTCCTTGATTTAAATTAGTCTTGTTTTTTCGTTCTAAATTTTTAATAATAGGAGTAACTTTTGTTCTAATTTTTAGCCTTATTATTATCTGGTAATTGTTTTATCGCGCGAATTTTCTATAGCAGCTAGAGTTTTAGGAATATCAATTTTTTTGGAAGGTACGAAGTTTAAGCCCTTTGATAGAAGTGTCTTAACTTCGGGTGTAATTGATTGATTAGAAAGATTAATAACAGTATTTTGGTGAGATTGGGGTTGTGTTTTTTGTTGCCAAGTGTTTAATTTTTTTGATTGAATGTTGCGAATAGCAAAGGCTTTATTTTGACATTTGATATCTAAGCACTTATAAAAATTGTCAAATACTTCATCATTTAAAATTATTTTTAGTTTAGGAATTAATTGATCAATATTTAATTGTAATTTGTTTAAATTATAATGACAATTTTTTATTCTAGCATTTAAAAGTTTCTTACCTATTTCAAATAATATTTTTCTAGAATAATTTGTGCGGACAGGATCTTTTAAAATTAAAGAAGGTGGAATTATGCTTGCGGCGAGACACTGGTGATTAAAATGTAAGTGTAATTTCCAACTGTTGATAGAAAGTCTAAGCCTTTCCATTGTTCTGGCTAGGCGAAGCGCGTCGGTACCAAAACTGGTTAAAATCGTTTTGAAAATAGAGCAATCCATATTTAATACATTAGATAATAAAAGGCATATATTGGATTTTATAAAATATTTATTTTGCCAATATTTCGGCTGGCTGAACGCCAACCTTTATCGAGGCATTACATTTTTGTATACACAAACTCAGCGCCGCATAGTGTTATAATATCACAGTTGAAATCTGTAGAAGACAAAGAAAGCATAAATAGGAAATTTGATTTACCAGACATCTACACACCATTTAGATCTTCTTAATTTTTTTGTCTAATTATTTTAATTTCAATTAGTTAATTTTTATTTTTTAATTGGCTTATTATGTACTATTTTAAAGGGAGAGGTGCCGTTTTTTAAATTTCATAATTTGCTTTTTTATATTTTTGCTTTTTATAGCACTTTATATTTTGTTGTAATACCCGCGATTTCTTAAATTTTATTTTCACACATTAGTAATTACCTGTAATTAATACATACCACTTGTTTAATTATTTTTACATTTATCGCTTCAAAACGCAAAAGTATTGATACATTAAATATATAACTTTTTACATGCAATAATTTAAATTTTTTAGTTTCCATTTTTAAATTTATTTTCTCATTTATTCATCCTAAATTGTTTTAACTTCCATTTTAATGCATTTTTATAAAATATTTTTTACTTATTTATAAATCGATCTCCTAAATTTTGAAATGAATTCTTTAAATACCCACATTTTTAAAAACTTTTTATAAGGGGTTCTTACAGTTTATTATTTAAATCATTTTAAATTTATTTTCAAATGTTTCAATATATACATATATTTTCACATTTATCTCTTTATGAGTTATTAATGAATTATTTTTAAATACTTTTTACAATTTTTTAAATATAAGATAGAACTTTTTCCTTTTATATTTTAAGATATTTTACATTTTTGATTACATTTTTTTAATATTTTTTTCATGCACAAATTTCTCCCACCTACTCTGTATTTTAGTTTGATTTCAACTGTGATATTATAACACTATGCGGCGCTGAGTTTGTGTATACAAAAATGTAATGCCTCGATAAAGGTTGGCGTTCAGCCAACCGAAATATTGGCAAAATAAATATTTTATAAAATCCAATATATGCCTTTTATTATCTAATATATATATATGAATGTAACATTGTGGTTATCTAATAAATATATACAATGTATACACAAACCAACGTCAAAATAAAACGGTCATTTACAACTAGGTAACAACATTTATTGTCCCTGATACCACTGTATTTTATTAAATTACATTCCTATTGAGACATTCTTATATCGTGTATCTTCAGGTTTCTGGTGGTTTGCGCCATCTATCAGAATAAATATCAATTATTCGTTGTTTTTTAATTATTCCAGAATTGGCCAAATATCCATTCTTGATTAATCAAGAAAAACTAACTACGTAGACTTTCAGTTGCACGATAAGGAGATGCCTTTTTCTTAATTTATAAACCTTATTCCAGTACAATGTCACATTTGTTCTATTTTTCCACAGAAAAATAAATGGTTTATCTCATATTCAACTCTGACGTCTCATAGTCCGGCAGAAAGGTGTACAATCACACATGTTGTCGACAACGGATGAGTTAATTAATAACTATTAATATTAAAATAAAACGAAGATTGAAAAGGATTATCTTGTGCGAATTTCATTAACAAGCATTAGGACACATGCGTCCTTATCATAAAGCCTGTAGAAAGACGCATGCGTCCGAAAGTTGCTAATAAAATTCGCACAAGATACTCGTTTTTAATCTCCGTTTTATTTTTCTATTTTAACTCGATTTTATTTTGGTCAATACCTATTAATAATTTAAGTATTCTAATATATTCGTCTTCTTCTTCTTCTTTCTTATCTCCACTCAATCATATTACGGTATCAAGCTTGCAAAGTTGACAACCATCATGATTGGGTGAAGTAGAATGCGTCTGCCTTTTTCATTTAAGACTGGGAGCACTACTCAGTGGCAGGCCGACTTAGTCAAAAATAAATGGCCGCCTCTGACATGAGGAACAGATATTCGTAATTCAATAAACTTAAAAAAGAAAGATTTAATTAATGACTTTTAAAAAATTAATTATTCTAATATATTCATAGTTAAATAAACTCAAAAAAGAAAAGGTTAAATTATTCTAATATATAAGATGATTTCCAAATTAAAAATACTTTATTTTATTGATCTGATAAAATAAATTATAAATAATTATTTATTGCAAATACAAACATATTGTCAAGTAGCTCCATCCAGATGGGACAACTGTCAATCATCCCTGGACCCCGGGGGGGGACCACAGGTGTGGGGGTTTCTGGGAAGCTGATCTGTAAATAAGGAAAACGGGACGGTGGCTAACGCCGTTCATTCAGGATTAGCTTTAACTTGGGGTAAGTTGTACTCCCTCTCTTCCCCTATAAATACCCCTTATAATAAATTATTTATTCCCAAATTTGTCCTTGCTTTATTTATCTCCGCGAAATATTTTGGTGGAGACGCTGGGTAGCGTGACGGAACTTCGAAGAAGTCGACGTCTACAGGGACGTGAACCAATTCTTCAACCTTTGCCACAACGAATAGAAATGGAAGACGACCACAGACCTACTGTTAACGGATCCTACCTCCCTTGTCAGCGCCAACGAGATCCTTCTACCTTTTCTGGAGATAAAAATATAAACCCTGGACAGTGGTTGAAAGAGTACGAGAGAGTTTCGAAGTACAACAGATGAGACGAGACCATGAAGCTTGCCAACGTCGTATTTTACTTGAACGGAACTGCTGGAAGGTGGTTTGATAAAAACGAAGAATCACTCAACTCGTGGAGAAGCTTTGAAGACGCATTCCGCGGTGTGTTCGGACTGCAGGAGGATTCTGCTCGACGCGCCGAGGAAGTTCTGAAGTCAAGAGCACAGAAGGCCGAGGAATCCAGCGAGTCATACATCCAGGAGATACTTAGTCTCTGCCACCAGGTGAACCCTCGCATGGAAGAAGGTGAGATAGTTGCTCACATTATAAAGGGAATATCGGAGGACACATACCAGGTATTGGTGGCGAAAGACATACAGACAGTAGATGAGATCCTGAAGTTTTGCCGTCATCTGACAGCCGTCAAGCAGCGCAGGATCGGCCGTACGAAATTCGCCAGGTTGTCAAACGTAATGCCCATTTCGTGTGTTGACAACTCAGACGACTTGGCCGGCTTAATTCGACGCATCGTTAGAGAAGAGATACAAAAGGTTTTCTCGGCACCTGAAGTGATCAGTCTGCTCCGAGAGGTGAACGCCCTGGAACAGACTGTGAGGGAAGAGGTCAGCCGTGCTCTACAACCTACCAGACCACAAGTCAACGTGGTACAACAACAACGACGAACGCCCTATTATAATATCGACCGACCAACCCAACCCAGGAAGACGGAACATTGGAGAACCTACGACGACAAACCTATCTGCTTCCACTGCGGACGACCCGGACATGTCGTCCGTTATTGTAGGGAACGACGGCAGGTCTTCGCTGAAGCCAGGACAAGGAATGGTGGAGAAGGAAGAAATGTTGGATTTTCGAGTCGACCCCCGAGATATGACGCCGACGACAACTATGTAACGTCCAAAACCTCGAAGTACTTCTACCGGAGTTCTTCCCCACATCCAAGCCGCGCAAGGTCGGCAGCCCGAAGACAATCCCAGTCGCCAGCCCGTCGTTTCAGCCGTTCTCCCAAGCCTCAGAATGTGGAAAACTAAGTGGAGCGGCTTCTAACGGGGGTGAGGTCGCCATTGAGGAAAATCCTCCAGGGTATATCGCCGCTAAATTAAAAGAAAATTTTGTTATGGTCGAAATAAATGGACGCAAAATTAAAGCATTGGTGGATTCAGGAGCCGACTTTTCTGTTATTTCAGACAAATTTCGACGCGAACTAAAGACACCTCTCTTCAAAGAACCAGGTCCCATTCTTAAAGCCGCAGACAAATAAATATTTAATAGAAACCATAGGAAAATGTGTCCTGAACATTGAAGTTAATAGTCTGAATAGCTCATTTGAATTCGTTGTTATGGTGGAATGCAGCCATGACATCATATTTGGATGGGACTTCTTCAAGGCCACCGAGGCCGTCATTGATTGTGACAGAAATGAACTCCATCTCGGGGAAACCTCCGTCCTGTAATCTCGAGAGGAGAAAAACAAGAGATTGTTTGGTTCCGACGACTCTCTCTCTCTCTTCGTCATCCCGCCTAAATCAATAATGAAGATCAGTGTGATAAACGAAGAAATATGTGGTGTTAGAGATGTTTTAGTCTCAACTTCCAAGGACTTATTATTAAGAAAGGAAGTTCTTATACCAAACTCATTGGTTACATTTCGACACGGCCGAGGTAGAATTTGGGTGGCGAATGGAGCGTCTTGGCAGCAACTGATTCCATCAGGAATGAATATGTGCACCATGGAAAGTTATGAGAATGAGAATATCTGCAGTCTTATTGAATCCAGCGATGAGTTACAAGAAACGCAGCTAAAGTCACGTGAATGGTCACAGAAGATAAACCTTATTCTAGATCCAGGGCTGTCTGAAATTCAAAGGTTACAGCTTGTTTCTTGCCTTGACGAGTTTATTGACATATTTGACTTTGGGAGTACTCCTATTAAGCCCATCAGTACTGTGAAGCACAAGATAAACACAGGAGACCACTCTCCTACAAACAGCGGCCCTATAGAGTAGCACCAAGTGAACGACGACTAATTCAAGATGAAGTGAACAAGATGATTGAAAATCACATCGTGAAGCCCTCTGAAAGTCCTTGGTCATCTCCAGTTATTCAAGTTCGAAAGAAAGATGGGACCTGGAGATTCTGCGTTGATTACCGTCGATTAAATAAGATAACAAAAAAAAAAGATATTTACCCGCTGCCACGCATTGACGATGCCTTGGACAGTTTAGCTGGCTCTAGTTACCTCTCCACGATGGATCTTCGGTCCGGGTATTGGCAGATTGAAGTGGACGAAAAAGACAGGGAGAAAACTGCCTTCATCACTCCAGATGGGCTGTATGAATTCCGAGTAATGCCTTTCGGTCTATGCAACGCACCAGCAACGTTTGAAAGGATGATAGATAGTGTTCTGGGCAGTCTTAAATGGAACATGTGCCTTTGCTACCTGGACGACATCGTAGTTTACGCACCTACCTTTGAGGAAAATCTATCCTCGTCTACAACTTGTATTAAGGTGCATCCAGAAAGCTGGACTAAGCTTGAGCCACAAAAAGTGTCTTTTTGGATCAAGGTGGATAAAGATTTTAGGACACCTTGTTGACGCCAATGGAATTCATCCAGATCCAGATAAAGTTGAAGCCGTCTCTGAATTTCCAAGGCCAAAGAATATCTCTGAACTGAGGAGCTTTCTTGGATTATGTTCCTATTACCGAAGATTTATTGAAAAATTTGCTGACAAAGCTAGATCTTTGCATGACCCACTGAAGACTAAAAAACAATTCTATTGGGATGCAGCTCAAGAGAAAGCGTTGGAAATCCTTAAAACAGCTCTAATTTCAGAGCCTGTCTTGGGACACTTTGATGAATCCGCTGATACCCATCTACACACGGATGCAAGCGGACATGGTATTGGAGCTGTTCTTCTACAAATACAAGGTGGAAAGGAGCGGCCTATAGCTTATGCATCTAGAAGCTTGACAAAGGCTGAACATAATTATTCTACAACAGAAAAAGAATGCCTTGCTGTAGTCTGGTCTATTAGCAAATTCCGCCCATATTTGTTTGGTCGACCATTCACGGTTGTCACTGACCATCATTCTCTATGTTGGTTGGTAGGGCAGAAAGATCCTTCTGGCCGTTTAGCAAGATGGGCGCTGAAGTTGCAAGAATTTGACGTAACCGTTATCTACAAGAGCGGACGCAAACATAAGGATGCCGATTGTCTGTCAAGGAGCCCGCTTGAGAACGATCAACCAAGTGCTGTGATGTCACTAACCAACGTCGATATAGAACAGACTAAAGACCCGGATTTAGCTAAAATAATCGATAATTTAAACTCGGGCTACACCAGAAAGGAATTCAGCATTATCGACGGCATCTTATACAAGAAAAACTATAGCACAACTGGAAGACCCTGGCTTATGATGATTCCTAAACTCTTAAGATCGGAAGTTATGGCAGATTTACATGACGCTCCTACAGCTGGGCATTTGGGTTTCGCCCGAACGTATGACAAAGTGAAGAAACGATTCTATCGGCCTGGCCTTTATAGAACTGTTCGCCAATATGTAAGCCATTGTCGGGAGTGTCAACGAAGGAAGAAATTACCTCGACGTCCGGCTGGACAACTTGTATCCATACCACCTGTAGAAAAGCCATTCCATGAGGTCGGGGTCGATCTCCTTGGAAGATTTCCAGTTTCTAAAGATGGAAACCGTTGGATCATTGTGTGCACCGATTATATGACAAGGAATGCCATAACGAAAGCGATCCCAGACGGAGGAGTAATCGAAACACCTAAGTTCCTGGTTGAAGATGTTATCTTGAAGCATGGAGCTCCTAGAGAAATGATAACAGATCGCGGAAGAAATTACATTTCTCAAGTAATAAAAGAGATCAATGCTCTGTGCGGAATTGTGCACAGATTTACAACGGCCTACCATCCCCAGACCAACGGCCTGACTGAAAGGTTCAACAAAACTCTGGGAGACATGTTGTCCATGTACACAGGTGTCGAGCAGAAGGACTGGGACCAAGTTTTACCCTACGTAAATTTTGCTTACAACACTGCTAAACAGGAGGCGACCGGCTACACTTCGTTCTTTCTTGTCCACGCCGGCGAGGCCGAGACATACATCGATGCCGTACTACCCTACCTACCAGATGAGATCTCTGACGACTACGTTGGAGAACTTGTGACCAGAGCTGAGGAAGCGCGTCAACTCTCCCGATCACGCCTTCTACAATCACAGGCGAAAGACTGTAGACTTTACGACCGGAAACATACTCCAGTCTATTACCAGAAGGATGATCTTGTGTGGGTTTTTACTCCCATCCGAAAAGTAGGGCTCTCAGAAAAGCTACTGAAGAGATACTTCGGTCCCTACAAGGTGACCAAGAAGCTTTCAGAAGTTACGTATGAAGTAGAGCCCGTGGACCCGTCTCCCCGATCACGGAAATCCAAGGATATCGTTCATGTCATTCGGATGAAGCCCTACCTGGACCCTGAAGAACAACATTCCATTCTGCTAGGGAACACAGGCAGTGATAGATTTCCTTCCAGAACAAGGGCTGAGACAAGCTAATCAGCAGGTCGCTGTTTATTTCTAAAGAGGGAGTAATGTCAAGTAGCTCCATCCAGATGGGACAACTGTCAATCATCCCTGGACCCCGGGGGGACCACAGGTGTGGGGGCTTCTGGGAAGCTGATCTGTAAATAAGGAAAACGGGACGGTAACTAACGCCGTTCATTCAGGATTAGCTTTAACTTGGGGTAAGTTGTACTCCCTCTCTTCCCCCCTATAAATACCCCTTATAATAAATTATTTATTCCCAAATTTTCCCTTGCTTTATTTATCTCCGCGACAATATTCATAAATTCAATTGCGATCTATCGTTAAAATTTGTAACAAATATACTGGCAATATGTTCCTTTTCAATAATATCTTAAATTTTTGATGATATTATTGAAAATAAACAGATTGCCAGTAAATTTATTGGTTACAAATTTTAAATACAATTATACTTAATAATAAATATTCCAGGGATAAATTTATTGTACAAACCTTTTGTTCGAATTGTAGATTTAGACTTGAGTATGAATGAATGAATAAAGTTTGCACAGAATAGAATTAGGTTTTATTACCCCGACTTTGATTACAACAATGATAAAAGTAGAAGATTAAAAAACATCAACAAAACACCAACAGTGCCAAATATAAAATAAACTTCACAGATGAAATAAAATAAATTAATTAATGAAAACAAAATGAATTTAAAAAATGCAAATAAATGAATAAATGAATATTTACAATTGACTCCAACATACTCCCCCACAACCTTGAACTATATTTCAGTTCAAGAGCTCACTCCTTGTAAGGCAGAGGACATATCTTGGTTATTGGTCTCTTCAGAAGGCCTTTAGGGGTACGAAGAAGCACCATTCTGACATGATCATCTTCTCCTGGGAATATCTGGACAATTCTCGCCAGTTTCCATTGTAGTGGTTTGTTTTGTTCCTTCAACATAACCAAATCTCCAATGTTGACATCCGGATGTGAAGTCCTCCACCTCCTTCTTTCTTGGAGTTGATGTAGATATTCACAGCTCCAACGGTTCCAGAAGTAGTCTCTCTGAGGTTGAATCAGATCCCATCTGGAGCCAATATTCAAAGCAGAGTGATCCGAATCTGCATCATGTCGTATTGCATTTCCTATAAGAAAATGTCCTAGTGTTAGCGCTGTTAGGTCATTTTGATCATTGCTAACAAAGGTTAATGGTCTGGAGTTAAGACAGGCTTCAATTTGAGCCAATAAGGTCAGTAACTCCTCGTAATTCAACAACCTAGATTTCATCGTTTTAGATAAGATGGTTTTAACTGATTTAATGCCAGCTTCCCATAATCCACCAAAGTTAGGTGCCGACGGAGGAATGAAATGCCAATCAATGGATTCTATGGCTGAAAAATCTTGAATATTAGCAGCATTGAACAACTTCCATCGTTCTTTCAAAATGTTGCTTGCACCTTTAAAGTTAGTTGCATTGTCTGAGTATATATCAGTTGGTCTTCCTCTTCTAGAGATGAATATTTTCAATGCTGCAAGAAAGGTTTCCGCAGTCAAATCTGATGAAATCTCTAAGTGAATGGCTTTGGTGGTGAAGCAAACGAATAGGACTATGTAGAATTTGAAAATAACTTTGCTTCGTTTCAACATAGGTTTAGCTTGAATGGGACCGGCCAAATCAATACCAATCTTTTCAAATGGTCTACCTGGAAGAAGTCTATTTTTTGGTAAGTCTCCCATTATCTGATGAATAGCCTTAGATTTACTCTTCAGGCATACGAGACATTGATTTAAGACCCTTTTGATTAAGTTTCTTCCAGAAGGAATCCAAAATTTATTTCGAATCAAAGATAAAGTTAATTGAGTACCAGAATGAAGATTGTTTAGGTGATAGTGTAGTACAATTAATTTGGTTAGGAATTAGCATAGGATGCTTCTGATCAATATCTAAATCCGAGTGACGTAATCGTCCGCCTACTCTAAGAATTCCTTGGGAATCTATAAAAATGTTAAGCGAAATAAGCCTGCTTTTTCTTGGTAATGGAATATTTTTTTATGCAAGCATTGATTTCTGGGGTGAATTCACATCTCTGAATAATCTTGACGATTTGTAATAGAGAATCTTTTAAGTCTTGGGATGTTAGAAATGAGAGTCTTTGAGTTGGCTGTTTTCTGGTAATATTAATAAATCTTTTACACCAAGCCATGACCCTTAAAAGTTTGGTAAAGGAAGAATATTTTGACAAAAACTCTGGGCATGGTTCTGCTATTGTAGCATGCAGTATAACACTACGCTCTTCTAAACCCATAGAAGGGTCTATAGTGAATGAAGGAATATTTTCAGAACCATCTAATGTCAACCAAACGGGTCCATGCCACCATAATTTTGAATTGATCAAACAGGAAGGCAAAATTCCTCTCGTAGCAAGGTCTGCTGGATTTTGCTTGCCTGATATATATTGCCATGAATGGGCTGCAGTCAGATCTTGAATCTTTGCCACTCGATTGGCCACAAATATCTGCCACTTCTTTGATTCAGAAGTAATTCACGCCAGAACAATCTTTGAAAATCTGTCCAATAGAATTGTTCATCGATATTAAAGGGAAGTGCTTGAGTTGTCTGCGATTGAAGTTGCGCCAACATCAAGGCTGCGCAAAGCTCAAGTCTTGGTATGGTTATTTTCTTGATGGGAGCAACTTTTGTTTTTGCTGTCAAAAGAATGGTCTCAATTTGATTATTCTCATAAGTTATTCTTAGATAACAGACAGCAGAATAAGCCAACTATGATGAATCACAGAATCCATGCATCTGCATATTGGAAATTAATAAATTCCGTTGGAATATACATCTTGGAATACTGACTTGTTGGAAATGCTTCATTTCTCTTTCAAAAGTATTCCACTTTCTTTGAATAGAGGCAGGTATATCTTCATCCCAGCCACATTTCAATTTCCATATTTCTTGGAGGAGAAGTTTCAGCACAACTGTGGTAGGGGAAAGCCAGCCACAGGGGTCATAAATTCTGGCTATAGCCGATACAATTTGTCTCTTTGATTTAATATCAGCTGGACCAGATTTACAAGAAATGTTGAGGGTATCATAACTTGGATCCCATTGGATTCCAAGAACGTTCACGCCTGATTCCTTTCTATTAAATCCCATCACCTCACCTTTTCCTATCAATAATAAAGGTAAGTCTTCAATTATAGAAGTTTCATTGGATACCCATTTTCTCAAAACGAATCCACCAGAACCCAATACAGCAATCAATTGTTGCATGAGTCCCTTGGCGTCTTCCACTGTGGGGCATCCAGTCAGAAGGTCATCCACGTAGAAATCCTCACGAATAATCTTGGATATTCTTGGATTAGAAACCTGTTTCTCATGGGCAATCTGATGTAGAGTTCGAATTGCCAAGTAAGGGGCACATGCAAGGCCATAAGTGACTGTCAACAAGTTATACTCCTGCAATTCTAGATCTTTACAATCTCTCCATAGTATAGTTTGATATTTAATATCGTCTGGATGTAATCTAATCTGCCGATACATCTTTTCAATGTCGGCCACTAAAGCAACAGAGTTCGTGCGGAATTTGAGTAGGATGCTGAATATATTATTTTGAAGCTTTGGATCTACATGAAGGAGATCATTCAATGATATTTGGGTGGTAGTCTTGGTGGATGCATCAAATACCACTCGTAACTTAATTGGCTGTGCCTTCAGAATACAGTGATGAGGAATGTAATACTTTGGTTCAGTCTGCAGAGAACAACTTGCCTGCATATGACCTAATCTTATATATTCATTCATAAATTGTTTATATTTAACATATATTTTTTCATTTTGTTCCAACCTTTTCTCTAGATTAAGAAATCTGCTAATTGCGATGGATTTCGATTGACCTAACTTTTCAGCTGATTCCTTAAATGGAAGCCTTACAATATATCTTCCCGATTCATCCCTGACTACATTTTTTAAATAATGACTTTCACAATCCTTTTCTTCTTTTGTAGGAATTTCTTCTAAAGGAATAGATTCCAATTCCCAGAACCTTTTTATTAAATCTTCAGATTCCAATTCAGAAGAGAAATGTGCTAAATTTCTGAATGACTGCGGTTCACTCACTGAGGTCGGACCACATACGAGCCATCCCAATTTTGAATGGATAGCAGATGGCTCATTTTCATCTCTATTTCTCCTTCCTTCCTGAATGAGGTTGAATACTATATCTGACCCCAAGATTACATCTATTTCTCTAGGTTTAAAATATAAAGGATCAGCCAGGATCAATCCCTTCATATGTGAATAATTTATTTTCTTGACCGTAAAACTAGGAATATTGTTTGTTAACTTTGTAAGAACCAGTGCTGTAGTCTCAAACGCTTGATGATCAAAGTGAGAAGAAAACCTGATCAAGACCTCACCTAGGGAAGATTCTACAAGTTGATCTCCCAAACCTCCAACTGCTATACGTTTACGTCTTATGGGTATTCCTAGTTTTGCCGCGCACTTTTCAGTGATAAGGCTTCTTTGACTTCCATTATCCAACAGAGCTCTACAAATTTGATCTTCCCCATTTACATCTTGTATATGAATTATAGCTGTAGATAACAGTATTTGTATAGAACCATCTGCTTCACTCAAACAGCAGGATGTGCTTGTTGAAGGTACATTCGATGGTTGTACTGATTTGGGAGAGGTAAACTGGACACTAGATGATTCCCTTTGTCTTGGAGGACTTGAAACCACATGCAATAAGGTATGATGGTTTCTATTGCAATGGAAACAACGATTTGTGATTTTACAATTCTCAAGAGAATGATTGCCACGCAAACAATTAGAACAAAGTTGGTTCTGTTTTACATAACCTATTCTATTTTGAATTGACATTTGTCTGAATTCATTACATTGATTTAGTTTATGCCTCAATTTACATAGTAGACAATTTTTGAAACCTACATTGATGTTGTATGTATTTACTCTTTTATTCAAATTTTCCTTTGAGGTAGTGTCCTTCATTGTATTCATTAAAGATTGAGCTTGTTTTTCCAAAAAGGAAATAAACCTTTGATAAGAGGGCATTTCTTGATTATCATAAGACAATTCCCATTGTTGTCTGATTGGAGTATCTAGCTTCTTTTGTAAAAATGTATTAACATAATGTCTACCATTTCATTTCTTTCCAAACCAATAGTCTCCAAATTTCTAAGAGATTCGTTGCAGATATCCAACAACTCATACATAGCCTTCGAGGTAGAGATCTTATATAATTTGATTTTAAATATTTTATCTAATTGAGAGAATATTATCTCTCTTTTATTATCATATCTTTCTATCAAAGTTTTCCAAGCTTGATTATAATTATTTTCAGTGATCGGGAAACCCTTTATTATACGAGCTGCATCACCTTTTAATGAAGAATGCAAATATTGCAATTTTTGTATATCTGAAAGAGTCGTATTTTTATCTATGGTAACCAAAAATAGGTCCTTAAAACTCAACCACTGAGACATCTCACCGGAAAATACAGGCAAATTAAATTTTGGTAATTTAACATTAGATATTACACTTTGCTCCAATTTGACTGGTTGAGAAACGTTCTCTACCTCCAAGATTTCTTCAATTTGAAATACAAAATTTTCATAACGATTCTTTACATCTATGTATTCTTTAAATAGAGCTTCACCCGTTTCCACAGCACTCGTTCTCACTATTTGATAATATGTTTCTTTGATGGTTTTAAATAATTCGGCAATATTTGTATGATAAAGTTTCAATCTACGTAAATTTTTCTGTTGACAAATTTCGTCAAACTGATTTGCATATGTATTGAATTCTGCAATATAAGTTTTTAAAATAAGTATATCTGAATTCGCCTTTTTAGACATGATTTAGATTATTTTATGTATAAAATATTTAACATGAATCATGAAAATTTCTCTTATAGAATTGTAAATAGTTATAAAAGGAAGAGAAATTTTTTTTTCTCTTCCTTTTATAACCATTTATAAAATATTTATATTTCGTTTGATTCTATTCACCACGAGATAATTTAATTTTTCACTTACCCAATTATCCGTGGATCCGGCTCGAGGGACCAGAATGATGTTCGAATTGTAGATTTAGACTTGAGTATGAATGAATGAATAAAGTTTGCACAGAATAGAATTAGGTTTTATTACCCCGACTTTGATTACAACAATGATAAAAGTAGAAGATTAAAAAACATCAACAAAACACCAACAGTGCCAAATAATAAAATAAACTTCACAGATGAAATAAAATAAATTAATTAATGAAAACAAAATGAATTTTAAAAATGCAAATAAATGAATAAATGAATATTTACAATTGACTCCAACACCTTTTATTTTTAAAATTTCGGATTTGCCAGTCTTTCAACAGGAGTATTACATTAATAAATTAATGATAAATACTATTTTAATACAAATTATTAATCACATATTACAAATAATTATGATACTTAGAGAAATATATTACAATATTTTTGTATATATTGTGACGGTGTTTTGACCCACCGCCAATTTTGAACAGCCCTTCCAACCGCCACCACCTTGGCCGGCTGGGTAAGCTAAGTCGGCGCATGCGCGGCGGTGGTGGTGACGTGTAAGCACGTGAGAGGATACCATTGTTTTGATGGCCACCACGAGCAACGTCCATTATCATCCTCCCATTTTCATCAAACCTTTTTAAACTCTTCTTTACTAGATTTTAATTTGTAACAATAATAATTAACATTGATATTTATTTTTATATTTTATTTGTAATAATTAAAATACCTTGGAATGAATAATTGAATCATTTATTCAAAACCAGACAAACCACCACAATATAAATAAATAAAAGGCATATATTGAATCTAAATGTATTATTCAACTAATATTTCTAGGGGCAAAACACCTCTCCTTATCAAGGCTTTGATTTAAACTAAATCACATGGGTATATGATCCACTCGCGCTATACAAGATCAAAGTAAGAAACTATCTGATGAAAATGACACTGTATATAAAATATATGTACAATGGTTATATTAATAATAATAATTAAAAGAGTATATAATTAAATAACCATTTGATTAAATAAATGAAGAGACTGATAAATATTAGAGAAATAAAAATGAGTAAGGATTATGATTCAATATACTGTGTGAAAATATAAATAAAAATATGTTACAAGTATAAATATATACAAAAATTAATAAAATAAAAATAATAAATAATTTAGGAAGATATAAATTCTCTATAGATTTCTGGTAGGTCAATATTTTTGTACATGTGTGAAAAACAATTAATATTCGTAAGAAGGATTCCCAAAAGATGAAATTATGATTATTTATATAAAACTATTCTTTCAAACTGAAATAAAACTTTCAATACAACAATAACAGCTAATATATTGATCTATAACTTAATTTGAAGTCAGTTTCTTTCTATAAGTGTTAAATTCAAAGTTAGGAAACAAAGATGAAACAAAAAAAATGTTGTAACAAAAAACGACTTCCAATTCTTTGTCGAATAAAGAATTTAATTAACCGTTTCAAGCTATAGAAACACCAATGGTTAATCTTCAGAGAGCATTTGTTAGAGTCCTTACTGCCCATTTGCCAGAATTTAATCTTTTGTTCAGTTCTAATAGAAAAATTCCTATTTAAGTACATATTGTTCAAATATCTCTTTTTTTATTGGAATTCCCATTTTTAGAACTATCTATTGCCCCTCCATGCAATTTGCTATTTAAATTGGACCATATTTTAAAGATCAAACTAATTATAGGTATTTTTTTCTGATTTTTTTACTATATTAATCTTTTTAAAACTATAAAAAGAACACCAGTGTTTTATTGTACGTTAAAATTATTGTTTTATGAAGCTAGATAAGTGGTTAACGCTAAATATCTTTCAGATAAATCTTTTTCTAAAATTATTATTTTTTGCTTTTCAATAGAGATTGTTAGTGACATGTATTGTTCGAAATTGACACCATTTTTGTTTGACACATTGTTTAAAAATATTCTTTCTCTTTTATATTGTTTTTTTAAATTAACTTTTAAAGTAGTTTTCGGATTTTTTTATTGTAAGTTAATAATATAATTTTTGAGGAAGTTAAATTTATTTTTTTAAACTTTTTTTCTCAATGGTCATTGATTTGCTATTAACTTTTGTATAAATTTGAAATAAATGTGATTTATTTTATTTAAGTTTTGTCTTTATGGCAATATATATATATGAAAATATATATAATATATAAAAAATAGATGACGCTCTGCATTCTAAAAAGCACATGTGCTCGTATTCAGGATATGCCAACTTTACTTTCAATATATATATATATATATATTTAAAATAAAGAAGGCATCTCCTGACCACTGGCACATGTGCTTTTTAGATGGCAGAGCGCCATCTAGTGGAGCAAGAATACACTAAACGTTTATTTAGCTTGCTCCGTGATATTTGGCCAACCCAATTTCTTGACAAATCAAGAAAAGCCATCCACGAACGCGTTTCGCGCTGTTGGCGCTCGTCAGCGTGGAGTAGGGTGTAACCACTGCATCCATAAAGATTTTTTGGACCCAATGGCTTCTTGAGAAATCAAGAAATGGGTATTCAAGGCCAAATTTGCGTAAAGACGCTTAACACATGAGAAAACAATAGAAAAAAAAAGCACATGTACTCGTGGTCAGGAGATGCCTTCTTTATTTTTAATATCAACACCTGACCCACTTATATTTTCTTTTTTTTTTCTATTGTTTTCTCATATATATATATATATATAAAGGTTTTATAATATTTTTTTCAAGTAAAGTTATAGAAAATATCGATGTTGATTTGAGAATATAATGTCGAATTGAGAGTATAATGTCAGTATAGCAATATAATGTCAGTATTACATAAATTATTAAAACCCTTTGATACTCAAATAATAATATTTAATAATTTGTTTTAATCATCATAAATTTACAACTATCTTTCATATAAATTATATTTAATTCTACTTATATATATCATAATCAATCATTATTATCAAAAATATTTATTTCAATTTAAAGCGCTATGTCCTCCTAGGGACACTTGCGCTGTCATACATGTATGTCTTTACATTTGTCTATACATATATATACAATAATTTTAGGCCATGAATAGAATAGTCATATGATGTTAACAATGAGAAAGAGAAAAAAAACGAGAAAAAATAACTGTGTACAAAAGAAAGAAGTGTTTGGCAATATGTACAACCAGCATAATATAAATTATCAGTCGTAATCAAACATTATGTTTGAAATTTAAACTATTTTTTTGATTTTAAAATTAAAAAAAAAATTATATGAGTTTTATTAATAGAGAGTAAATTAATATATATTTATTCTTATTTTGTAATATATTTTTATTGTCATTGATCATGTATTCTTTCATATCATCATTATCATAAAATGTATCCAGTAAAAACAGTAGAACTACCTCTCTGTAAAGGAAAACCCCTAATTTCAGAGGTAAAATGTCCTTTAGGGAGAGGTGTCCTCTTGCCAGAGAGTTGTTACAGTATAACTACCTCTCTGTAAAGGAAAACCCCTAATTTCAGAGCTAAAATGTCCTTTAGGGAGAGGTGTCCTCTTACCAGAGAGTTGTTACAGTATAACTACCTCTCTGTAAAGGACAACACCTAATTACAGAGCCAAAGTGTCCTTTAGGGAGAGGTGTCCTCTTACCAGAGAGTTGTTACAGTAGAACTACCTCTCTGTAAAGGACAACACCTAATTACAGAGCCAAAGTGTCCTTTAGGGAGAGGTGTCCTCTTACCAGAGAGTTGTTACAGTAGAACTACCTCTCTGTAAAGGACAACACCTAATTACAGAGCCAAAGTGTCCTTTAGGGAGAGGTGTCCTCTTACCAGAGAGTTGTTACAGTATAACTACCTCTCTGTAAAGGAAAACCCCTAATTTCAGAGCTAAAATGTCCTTTAGGGAGAGGTGTCCTCTTACCAGAGAGTTGTTACAGTATAACTACCTCTCTGTAAAGGACAACACCTAATTACAGAGCCAAAGTGTCCTTTAGGGAGAGGTGTCCTCTTACCAGAGAGTTGTTACAGTAGAACTACCTCTCTGTAAAGGACAACACCTAATTACAGAGCCAAAGTGTCCTTTAGGGAGAGGTGTCCTCTTACCAGAGAGTTGTTACAGTAGAACTACCTCTCTGTAAAGGACAACACCTAATTACAGAGCCAAAGTGTCCTTTAGGGAGAGGTGTCCTCTTACCAGAGAGTTGTTACAGTAGAACTACCTCTCTGTAAAGGACAACACCTAATTACAGAGCCAAAGTGTCCTTTAGGGAGAGATGTCCTCTTACCAGAGAGTTGTTACAGTAGAACTACCTCTCTGACAACACCTAATTACAGAGCCAAAGTGTCCTTTAGGGAGAGCTGTCCTCTTACCAGAGAGTTGCTACAGTAGAACTACCTCTCTGACAACACCTAATTACAGAGCCAAAGTGTCCTTTAGGGAGAGCTGTCCTCTTACCAGAGAGTTGCTACAGTAGAACTACCTCTCTGACAACACCTAATTACAGAGCCAAAGTGTCCTTTAGGGAGAGGTGTCCTCTTACCAGAGAGTTGCTACAGTAGAACTACCTCTCTGACAACACCTAATTACAGAGCCAAAGTGTCCTTTAGGGAGAGGTGTCCTCTTACCAGAGAGTTGCTACAGTAGAACTACCTCTCTGTAAAGGACAACACCTAATTACAGAGCCAAAGTGTCCTTTAGGGAGAGGTGTCCTCTTACCAGAGAGTTGCTACAGTAGAACTACCTCTCTGTAAAGGACAACACCTAATTACAGAGCCAAAGTGTCCTTTAGGGAGAGGTGTCCTCTTACCAGAGAGTTGCTACAGTAAAACTACCTCTCTGTAAAGGACAACACCTAATTACAGAGCCAAAGTGTCCTTTAGGGAGAGGTGTCCTCTTACCAGAGAGTTGCTACAGTAGAACTACCTCTCTGTAAAGGACAACACCTAATTACAGAGCTAAAGTGTCCATTAGGGAGAGGTGTCCTCTTACCAGAGAGCAGCTACAGTAGAACTACCTCTCTATAAAGGACATCACCTAATTACAGAGCCAAAGTGTCCTTTAGGGAGAGGTGTCCTCTTACCAGAGAGTTGCTACAGTAGAACTACCTCTCTGTAAAGGACAACACCTAATTACAGAGCCAAAGTGTCCTTTAGGGAGAGGTGTCCTCTTACCAGAGAGTTGCTACAGTAGAACTACCTCTCTGTAAAGGACAACACCTAATTACAGAGCCAAAGTGTCCTTTAGGGAGAGGTGTCCTCTTACCAGAGAGTTGTTACAGTAGAACTACCTTTCTGTAAAGGACAACACCTAATTACAGAGCCAAAGTGTCCTTTAGGGAGAGGAGTCCTCTTACCAGAGAGTTGCTACAGTAGAACTACCTCTCTGTAAAGGACAACACCTAATTACAGAGCCAAAGTGTCCTTTAGGGAGAAGTGTTCTCTTACCAGAGAGTTGTTACAGTAGAACTACCTCACTGACAACACCTAATTACAGAGCCAAAGTGTTAATTAGGGAGAGGTGTCCTCTTACCAGAGAGTTGTTACAGTAGAACTACCTCTCTGTAAAGGACAACACCTAATTACAGAGCCAAAGTGTTAATTAGGGAGAGGTGTCCTCTTACCAGAGAGTTGTTACAGTAGAACTACCTCTCTGTAAAGGACAACACCTAATTACAAAGCCAAAGTGTCCTTTAGGGAGAGGTGTCCTCTTACCTGAGAATTGTTACAGTAGAACTACCTCTCTGTAAAGGACAACACCTAATTACAAAGCCAAAGTGTCCTTTAGGGAGAGGTGTCCTCTTACCTGAGAGTTGTTACAGTAGAACTACCTCTCTGTAAAGGACAACACCTAATTACAGAGCCAAAGTGTCCTTTAGGGAGAGGTGTCCTCTTACCAGAGAGTTGTTACAGTAGAACTACCTCTCTGTAAAGGACAACACCTAATTACAGAGCCAAAGTGTCCTTTAGGGAGAGGTGTTCTCTTACCAGAGAGTTGTTACAGTAGAACTACCTCTCTGTAAAGGACAACACCTAATTACAGAGCCAAAGTGTCCTTTAGGGAGAAGTGTCCTCTTACCAGAGAGTTGTTACAGTAGAACTACCTCTCTGTAAAGGACAACACCTAATTACAGAGCCAAAGTGTTAATTAGGGAGAGGTGTCCTCTTACCAGAGAGTTGTTACAGTAGAACTACCTCTCTGTAAAGGACAACACCTAATTACAAAGCCAAAGTGTCCTTTAGGGAGAGGTGTCCTCTTACCTGAGAGTTGTTACAGTACAACTACCTCTCTGTAAAGGACAACACCTAATTACAGAGCCAAAGTGTCCTTTAGGGAGAGGTGTCCTCTTACCAGAGAGTTGTTACAGTAGAACTACCTCTCTGTAAAGGACAACACCTAATTACAGAGCCAAAGTGTCCTTTAGGGAGAGGTGTCCTCTTACCAGAGAGTTGTTACAGTAGAACTACCTCTCTGTAAAGGACAACACCTAATTACAGAGCCAAAGTGTCCTTCAGGGAGAGATGTCCTCTTACCAGAGAGTTGTTACAGTAGAACTACCTCTCTGACAACACCTAATTACAGAGCCAAAGTGTCCTTTAGGGAGAGCTGTCCTCTTACCAGAGAGTTGCTACAGTAGAACTACCTCTCTGACAACACCTAATTACAGAGCCAAAGTGTCCTTTAGGGAGAGCTGTCCTCTTACCAGAGAGTTGCTACAGTAGAACTACCTCTCTGACAACACCTAATTACAGAGCCAAAGTGTCCTTTAGGGAGAGGTGTCCTCTTACCAGAGAGTTGCTACAGTAGAACTACCTCTCTGACAACACCTAATTACAGAGCCAAAGTGTCCTTTAGGGAGAGGTGTCCTCTTACCAGAGAGTTGCTACAGTAGAACTACCTCTCTGTAAAGGACAACACCTAATTACAGAGCCAAAGTGTCCTTTAGGGAGAGGTGTCCTCTTACCAGAGAGTTGCTACTGTAGAACTACCTCTCTGTAAAGGACAACACCTAATTACAGAGCCAAAGTGTCCTTTAGGGAGAGGTGTCCTCTTACCAGAGAGTTGCTACAGTAGAACTACCTCTCTGTAAAGGACAACACCTAATTACAGAGCCAAAGTGTCCTTTAGGGAGAGGTGTCCTCTTACCAGAGAGTTGCTACAGTAGAACTACCTCTCTGTAAAGGACAACACCTAATTACAGAGCTAAAGTGTCCATTAGGGAGAGGTGTCCTCTTACCAGAGAGCAGCTACAGTAGAACTACCTCTCTATAAAGGACATCACCTAATTACAGAGCCAAAGTGTCCTTTAGGGAGAGGTGTCCTCTTACCAGAGAGTTGCTACAGTAGAACTACCTCTCTGTAAAGGACAACACCTAATTACAGAGCCAAAGTGTCCTTTAGGGAGAGGTGTCCTCTTACCAGAGAGTTGCTACAGTAGAACTACCTCTCTGTAAAGGACAACACCTAATTACAGAGCCAAAGTGTCCTTTAGGGAGAGGTGTCCTCTTACCAGAGAGTTGTTACAGTAGAACTACCTTTCTGTAAAGGACAACACCTAATTACAGAGCCAAAGTGTCCTTTAGGGAGAGGTGTCCTCTTACCAGAGAGTTGCTACAGTAGAACTACCTCTCTGTAAAGGACAACACCTAATTACAGAGCCAAAGTGTCCTTTAGGGAGAAGTGCTCTCTTACCAGAGAGTTGTTACAGTAGAACTACCTCACTGACAACACCTAATTACAGAGCCAAAGTGTTAATTAGGGAGAGGTGTCCTCTTACCAGAGAGTTGTTACAGTAGAACTACCTCTCTGTAAAGGACAACACCTAATTACAGAGCCAAAGTGTTAATTAGGGAGAGGTGTCCTCTTACCAGAGAGTTGTTACAGTAGAACTACCTCTCTGTAAAGGACAATACCTAATTACAAAGCCAAAGTGTCCTTTAGGGAGAGGTGTCCTCTTACCTGAGAGTTGTTACAGTAGAACTACCTCTCTGTAAAGGACAACACCTAATTACAAAGCCAAAGTGTCCTTTAGGGAGAGGTGTCCTCTTACCTGAGAGTTGTTACAGTAGAACTACCTCTCTGTAAAGGACAACACCTAATTACAGAGCCAAAGTGTCCTTTAGGGAGAGGTCTCCTCTTACCAGAGAGTTGTTACAGTAGAACTACCTCTCTGTAAAGGACAACACCTAATTAAAGAGCCAAAGTGTCCTTTAGGGAGTGGTGTCCTCTTACCAGAGAGTTGTTACAGTAGAACTACCTCTCTGTAAAGGACAACACCTAATTACAGAGCCAAAGTGTCCTTTAGGGAGGGGTGTCCTCTTACCAGAGAGTTGTTACAGTAGAACTACCTCTCTGTAAAGGACAACACCTAATTACAGAGCCAAAGTGTTAATTAGGGAGAGGTGTCCTCTTACCAGAGAGTTGTTACAGTAGAACTACCTCTCTGTAAAGGACAACACCTAATTACAAAGCCAAAGTGTCCTTTAGGGAGAGGTGTCCTCTTACCTGAGAGTTGTTACAGTAGAACTACCTCTCTGTAAAGGACAACACCTAATTACAGAGCCAAAGTGTCCTTTAGGGAGAGGTGTCCTCTTACCAGAGAGTTGTTACAGTAGAACTACCTCTCTGTAAAGGACAACACCTAATTACAGAGCCAAAGTGTCCTTTAGGGAGAGGTGTCCTCTTACCAGAGAGTTGTTACAGTAGAACTACCTCTCTGTAAAGGACAACACCTAATTACAGAGCCAAAGTGTCCTTTAGGGAGAAGTGTTCTCTTACCAGAGAGTTGTTACAGTAGAACTACCTCTCTGTAAAGGACAACACCTAATTACAGAGCCAAAGTGTCCTTTAGGGAGAGGTGTCCTCTTACCAGAGAGTTGCTACAGTAGAACTACCTCTCTGTAAAGGACAACACCTAATTACAGAGCCAAAGTGTCCTTTAGGGAGAGGTGTCCTCTTACCAGAGAGTTGCTACAGTAAAACTACCTCTCTGTAAAGGACAACACCTAATTACAGAGCCAAAGTGTCCTTTAGGGAGAGGTGTCCTCTTACCAGAGAGTTGCTACAGTAGAACTACCTCTCTGTAAAGGACAACACCTAATTACAGAGCTAAAGTGTCCATTAGGGAGAGGTGTCCTCTTACCAGAGAGCAGCTACAGTAGAACTACCTCTCTATAAAGGACATCACCTAATTACAGAGCCAAAGTGTCCTTTAGGGAGAGGTGTCCTCTTACCAGAGAGTTGCTACAGTAGAACTACCTCTCTGTAAAGGACAACACCTAATTACAGAGCCAAAGTGTCCTTTAGGGAGAGGTGTCCTCTTACCAGAGAGTTGCTACAGTAGAACTACCTCTCTGTAAAGGACAACACCTAATTACAGAGCCAAAGTGTCCTTTAGGGAGAGGTGTCCTCTTACCAGAGAGTTGTTACAGTAGAACTACCTTTCTGTAAAGGACAACACCTAATTACAGAGCCAAAGTGTCCTTTAGGGAGAGGTGTCCTCTTACCAGAGAGTTGCTACAGTAGAACTACCTCTCTGTAAAGGACAACACCTAATTACAGAGCCAGAGTGTCCTTTAGGGAGAAGTGTTCTCTTACCAGAGAGTTGTTACAGTAGAACTACCTCACTGACAACACCTAATTACAGAGCCAAAGTGTTAATTAGGGAGAGGTGTCCTCTTACCAGAGAGTTGTTACAGTAGAACTACCTCTCTGTAAAGGACAACACCTAATTACAGAGCCAAAGTGTTAATTAGGGAGAGGTGTCCTCTTACCAGAGAGTTGTTACAGTAGAACTACCTCTCTGTAAAGGACAACACCTAATTACAAAGCCAAAGTGTCCTTTACGGAGAGGTGTCCTCTTACCTGAGAATTGTTACAGTAGAACTACATCTCTGTAAAGGACAACACCTAATTACAAAGCCAAAGTGTCCTTTAGGGAGAGGTGTCCTCTTACCTGAGAGTTGTTACAGTAGAACTACCTCTCTGTAAAGGACAACACCTAATTACAGAGCCAAAGTGTCCTTTAGGGAGAGGTGTCCTCTTACCAGAGAGTTGTTACAGTAGAACTACCTCTCTGTAAAGGACAACACCTAATTACAGAGCCAAAGTGTCCTTTAGGGAGAGGTGTTCTCTTACCAGAGAGTTGTTACAGTAGAACTACCTCTCTGTAAAGGACAACACCTAATTACAGAGCCAAAGTGTCCTTTAGGGAGAAGTGTCCTCTTACCAGAGAGTTGTTACAGTAGAACTACCTCTCTGTAAAGGACAACACCTAATTACAGAGCCAAAGTGTTAATTAGGGAGAGGTGTCCTCTTACCAGAGAGTTGTTACAGTAGAACTACCTCTCTGTAAAGGACAACACCTAATTACAAAGCCAAAGTGTCCTTTAGGGAGAGGTGTCCTCTTACCTGAGAGTTGTTACAGTACAACTACCTCTCTGTAAAGGACAACACCTAATTACAGAGCCAAAGTGTCCTTTAGGGAGAGGTGTCCTCTTACCAGAGAGTTGTTACAGTAGAACTACCTCTCTGTAAAGGACAACACCTAATTACAGAGCCAAAGTGTCCTTTAGGGAGAGGTGTCCTCTTACCAGAGAGTTGTTACAGTAGAACTACCTCTCTGTAAAGGACAACACCTAATTACAGAGCCAAAGTGTCCTTCAGGGAGAGATGTCCTCTTACCAGAGAGTTGTTACAGTAGAACTACCTCTCTGACAACACCTAATTACAGAGCCAAAGTGTCCTTTAGGGAGAGCTGTCCTCTTACCAGAGAGTTGCTACAGTAGAACTACCTCTCTGACAACACCTAATTACAGAGCCAAAGTGTCCTTTAGGGAGAGCTGTCCTCTTACCAGAGAGTTGCTACAGTAGAACTACCTCTCTGACAACACCTAATTACAGAGCCAAAGTGTCCTTTAGGGAGAGGTGTCCTCTTACCAGAGAGTTGCTACAGTAGAACTACCTCTCTGACAACACCTAATTACAGAGCCAAAGTGTCCTTTAGGGAGAGGTGTCCTCTTACCAGAGAGTTGCTACAGTAGAACTACCTCTCTGTAAAGGACAACACCTAATTACAGAGCCAAAGTGTCCTTTAGGGAGAGGTGTCCTCTTACCAGAGAGTTGCTACAGTAGAACTACCTCTCTGTAAAGGACAACACCTAATTACAGAGCCAAAGTGTCCTTTAGGGAGAGGTGTCCTCTTACCAGAGAGTTGCTACAGTAGAACTACCTCTCTGTAAAGGACAACACCTAATTACAGAGCCAAAGTGTCCTTTAGGGAGAGGTGTCCTCTTACCAGAGAGTTGCTACAGTAGAACTACCTCTCTGTAAAGGACAACACCTAATTACAGAGCTAAAGTGTCCATTAGGGAGAGGTGTCCTCTTACCAGAGAGCAGCTACAGTAGAACTACCTCTCTATAAAGGACATCACCTAATTACAGAGCCAAAGTGTCCTTTAGGGAGAGGTGTCCTCTTACCAGAGAGTTGCTACAGTAGAACTACCTCTCTGTAAAGGACAACACCTAATTACAGAGCCAAAGTGTCCTTTAGGGAGAGGTGTCCTCTTACCAGAGAGTTGCTACAGTAGAACTACCTCTCTGTAAAGGACAACACCTAATTACAGAGCCAAAGTGTCCTTTAGGGAGAGGTGTCCTCTTACCAGAGAGTTGTTACAGTAGAACTACCTTTCTGTAAAGGACAACACCTAATTACAGAGCCAAAGTGTCCTTTAGGGAGAGGTGTCCTCTTACCAGAGAGTTGCTACAGTAGAACTACCTCTCTGTAAAGGACAACACCTAATTACAGAGCCAAAGTGTCCTTTAGGGAGAAGTGTTCTCTTACCAGAGAGTTGTTACAGTAGAACTACCTCACTGACAACACCTAATTACAGAGCCAAAGTGTTAATTAGGGAGAGGTGTCCTCTTACCAGAGAGTTGTTACAGTAGAACTACCTCTCTGTAAAGGACAACACCTAATTACAGAGCCAAAGTGTTAATTAGGGAGAGGTGTCCTCTTACCAGAGAGTTGTTACAGTAGAACTACCTCTCTGTAAAGGACAATACCTAATTACAAAGCCAAAGTGTCCTTTAGGGAGAGGTGTCCTCTTACCTGAGAGTTGTTACAGTAGAACTACCTCTCTGTAAAGGACAACACCTAATTACAAAGCCAAAGTGTCCTTTAGGGAGAGGTGTCCTCTTACCTGAGAGTTGTTACAGTAGAACTACCTCTCTGTAAAGGACAACACCTAATTACAGAGCCAAAGTGTCCTTTAGGGAGAGGTCTCCTCTTACCAGAGAGTTGTTACAGTAGAACTACCTCTCTGTAAAGGACAACACCTAATTACAGAGCCAAAGTGTCCTTTAGGGAGTGGTGTCCTCTTACCAGAGAGTTGTTACAGTAGAACTACCTCTCTGTAAAGGACAACACCTAATTACAGAGCCAAAGTGTCCTTTAGGGAGGGGTGTCCTCTTACCAGAGAGTTGTTACAGTAGAACTACCTCTCTGTAAAGGACAACACCTAATTACAGAGCCAAAGTGTTAATTAGGGAGAGGTGTCCTCTTACCAGAGAGTTGTTACAGTAGAACTACCTCTCTGTAAAGGACAACACCTAATTACAAAGCCAAAGTGTCCTTTAGGGAGAGGTGTCCTCTTACCTGAGAGTTGTTACAGTAGAACTACCTCTCTGTAAAGGACAACACCTAATTACAGAGCCAAAGTGTCCTTTAGGGAGAGGTGTCCTCTTACCAGAGAGTTGTTACAGTAGAACTACCTCTCTGTAAAGGACAACACCTAATTACAGAGCCAAAGTGTCCTTTAGGGAGAAGTGTTCTCTTACCAGAGAGTTGTTACAGTAGAACTACCTCTCTGTAAAGGACAACACCTAATTACACACGTCTACAAAAAAACTTTTTTTTTTGCACAAGATAACCTGATGGTGTTTCTAGTGTAACTTTTCATGCTGAACACAAAAATCTAATCAGAAATTTCCCATCACGTATGGTTTTTGCGTGACGGTCTTTTTTTTAGTATTGGGATAAATACATGCATCCAACATGAAAGAGACTTCGAAAACATGAAACTGCTTTTGAAAAAGATAGAATATGAAAGATACGGTTGGAAAATTTGCAGCGATTTGAAAGTCGTTGCTCTCTTGCGTGGATTACAGCTTGGATATACAAAATTTTGTTGTTTTCTGTGTGAGTGGGATAACAGAGATAGGGAAAGGCATTACAATAAAAAAATCTGGCAAAACCGTAAAATCTTTACTCTAGGATATAAAAATATTGCAAATCTACCCCTGATCGATTCAGAAAATATTTACTTACCACCATTACATATTAAACTGGGATTAATGAAGAACTTTGACAAGGCAATGGATCGAAATATGCCAGTGGATTTGCCTACCTAAAACAAAAATTTCTAGTATAAGTGAAGCGAAGATTAAAGAAGGCATTTTCGTTGGACCTCAGATACGAGAATTGCAGCAGGATGGAAATTTTCAAAATAGCTTGAATGAAGTTGAAGCAGCAGCATGGAATTCCTTTAGAAACGTTTGCAAAAACTTCTTAGGAAGTGTCAAGGTTGAAAATTACCGAGACATAGTTAATGATTTGTTGCTTTCCTACAAGGCACTGGGATGTAACATGTCCCTCAAGATCCATTTCCTGCATTCACATTTAGATTTCTTTCCAGAAAATCTTGGCGCAGTTAGCGATTAGCATGGTGAGAGGTTTCATCAAGCTATATCAAGCATGGAGAAGCGGTACCAAGGTAAATGGAGTCCCGCTATGCTTGCCGACGACTGCTGGGCACTCAAGAGGGATCTACCACAAGCAAAGTATAGAATAAAATCCACTGTCACTGCTTTTCAATAATAAATATGTTTCGTTCATATATGCCTATATATTAACAATATTTCCAAATTCAAGTAGGTGTATCTCAGAAATATTGTGTAATAGAAAAAAATTTATGGTATATTTGGATTCAGGACATGTAGATAAGATGCTATTTCTTTGTGGACAAAGAAAAATATTTTTTGATAAACCAGTTACGTGACATTGTTTGCAATTTTTAGTGGATTTATCCCAATACTAAAAAAAGACCGTCACGCAAAAACCATACGTGATGGGAAATTTCTGATTAGATTTTTGAGTTCAGCATGAAAAGCTACACTAGAAACATAATCAGGTTCTCTTGTGCAAAAATCTTGTTGACCAGTGTTACAGAGCCAAAGTGTCCTTTAGGGAGAGGTGTCCTCTTACCAGAGAGTTGTTACAGTAGAACTACCTTTCTGTAAAGGAAAACCCCTAATTGCAGAGCTAAAATGTCCTTTAGGGAGAGGTGTCCTCTTACCAGAGAGTTGTTACAGTAGAACTACCTTTCTGTAAAGGAAAACCCCTAATTGCAGAGCTAAAATGTCCTTTAGGGAGAGGTGTCCTCTTACCAGAGAGTTGTTACAGTATAACTACCTCTCTGTAAAGGAAAACCCCTAATTTCAGAGCTAAAATGTCCTTTAGGGAGAGGTGTCCTCTTGCCAGAGAGCAGCTACAGTAGAACTACCTCTCTGTAAAGGACAACACCTAGTTAAAAAGTCAAAAGTGTCCTTTAAGGAGAAGTGTCCTCTTACAAGAGAGTTGTTAAATAGTAAATTTTGTAAATGAATACATCCTTTGTTGAGAGGTGTCCTCTCATGGAGGTTCTACCGTATATAAAAATAAAGGTCACCTCTATTTAAAATTAATAGATCGATTTACTCTCAGGAAAAAATGCATATCTAAATATTTATACATAAAACAAAATTTAGGCATACCTCTACCAGTAAAATAATAGTTTTTTAGATGGCAGAGCGCCATTTAGTGGAACAGATATCAACTAAACGTTCATTTAACCTGTTCCTTGATACGCGTTTCGGGTTGTTGGCCCTCGTCAGCGTGGTGCAGGCTGTACCTCTACGAATAAAGGTATTTTGATCCCAGAGGCTTCTTGAAAAATCAATAAATGGGTATTCAAGATCAAATTCGCTTTACTTGATTTATCAAGAAAGTGGGTTGGCCAAATATCAGAGAACAGGTTAAATCAATGTTTAGTTGATTTCTTTTCAACTAGATGGCGCTCTCTGTCATCTAACAAACGCTCATTTTAATGGTCAGAATATGCCTAATTTGTTTTTACTATCAACACCCGACTTTTTACTATATGCAGTTGAACCTGTCTATAGCGCCTCCTCTAAATATCGCCCGATTTTAAATACGTATTACGATGCGATTTACAATAAAAGTGACCTGTCTATAGCACCCCCTCTCTTTAGCACCCTATTTTGGTGAGTTTTAAGAGGGGGAGCTATAGACAGGTTTAACTGTGTATATATATATTTCAATATATACTTATATCCCTATACAGTGTACTCCGCTTATAACAAAGTCGGTTATAGCGAAATTCCGCATATAGCGAATGAAATTGTCTGCACGAAAGAAAAGAAGGGCTTAAACCATTAAAAGAACTCTGGATATTGCGAAGTCGGATATAAAGAATTTTCGCTTATAACGAAGTGATTTGCATGTATAAATTTTTATTTTATCCGTTTATAACGAAGTTTTCTCATTTACCATTAAAATTGACTAATATATTATGCATAATATATATCAAATTACAACGTGTGAATGACACAAATTTAATGATACACAACAAATAAGTTAATAATATACAATTTTAAAATATGCAAACATATTATAAGTATTTTTTTACATTATTTAAACAAAATTAAATTGTTTAATAAACGCTTATATTTTATTAACGTTTACCATGGCAGGAGAACGAAAACAAACAAGAAACTCACTATCTCTGTGAGTCAAGCTGCAAATCCTAAGAGAGATTGAAGTGGAGAAGCCTCTTCGATCGCATGAAAGAAGTTTTAAAAATACCGTTAGAGATGGATTTCGATTCTTATGCTGACGCTGACAATGACGTCGTTACAAATGCCATGTTATCCGATGTAGAAATTGTCGAGAGCATTCTTCAAGCAAAAGAAGAAGAAGAAACGGACCAAGTTGATGAAGAAGTAGACCCAATTGTCCACATTCCGCCTCCAAAAGAGGTCTTGGAGAGCATTCAAACTCTGCGATTGTTTCTTCAATGTCAGGATGAGTCCAAGTCTCTTCATAGGCATCTTTCAGACTTGGACAACATCGAAAAGAGTGTTCAGCACTTGTTACTGACTTCTAAATGTCAAAAGAAAATCACAAACTACTTCTCCAAAAACACCTGATGAGGTTGATTTTGATCTTTGTGTTGCTCTTTTGAGTTGAATAGTAAATAAAATTATTGGTACAAGACTTTTTTTTTCCGACTGCGGATATAACAAACTTCGGATATAACAAAGTGATTGTCATGGATAATGCGACTTCGTTATAAGCGGAGTACACTGTATATAATATTGCTAGAGTGTAATACCAAAACGAAATAATAAAATTAGTTTGAGTGACAGCTGGCCCCAGACAGGAGAAAGGTCTACGAAAAACAAAGTCGGGTTACCAGGTGTGTCCACTTTTGCTTATAAATAGATCAGTCATGCTAGGACACGAGATTGACAGATCTCCCTAGACTGGAGTCCGGCTGTCATCGTTTTCAAGATATCCAATATGCCTCGTCCTTTTGTGCAATTCACTTCACGTCTGAAACCACTCTGAACATTGTGGGCATCACGACTACATCTAACCAACATGTCACATTACAGTCATCCCCAACAAGATTGAATACATCACCACATATATATATTATGGAGTTGTGAAGAAGGATGGTATTTATTTACAATAGAAGAAGCCAAATCCTTACCTTAAATTATGCATTAAAGCAATGTACAATTATCATTAACAAGGTAAATATTTTTACTAGTGCTGATACATAAAAACATATTTTTGCTAAATTCGACTGAATTTATAACTCTCGTTTGATATTATGAAATCAAAGCTTCCCCTATACTGGGCCATAGCTCTTAAACCACAGTATAAAGTGGAATTTTGTATGAATTTACCAAATGTGGTATTGTGGCTTATTTCTTATCATTACTAGTGAATTTTTATACTGTGATAAACATAGGTAATCGATATCTAATGCACATCCTGTGTTGTGACTGTGGAAAGTTGACAACTTATATAAGCTTGTACTACTCCTTTAAATTACTTATTAGGTTCCAATCCATTCTATTAGATTATCAAACAATATACTTTTATCAACTCCCACTTCATACCTCAAGTTTTATATTCAAAATATGGTCAATAGACGATTTTATTATGTTTTAATAACTATAAAGATGCCTACTTATTCACACAAGAAGGAAATAGCGTTTGGCAATCATAATCTCGAATAATACTCGCCTCGATTCAAAGATATAAACATCAAATTCCATCCTAAAATACGAGTTATATAGGTAGATTAGAGATTTTAAAGATTATTTAAAACTATTTTAAACCATTACCAACACACCATAGCTATTTCCAACCAATCATTGTTATCTAACACCATCCATATTCATTCACAACCAACTATAGTCATCTCCAAACAACCATAGCCAGCTCAGAACACCCATATATAACCACCTCTTAACAACAAGAGCCATTTCCATCACACCAAACCCAATGATTTAATAACAAATCAAAACAAATCCACTTATGAATATGAAAAGATTTAGGAAGTCTTGGTTCATCAGTAGATATCCTTGTCAGCGAATTTTCAAATACAATTATCAAGATTGTTAAACTTTTGTTTTCTCTAATCTACCTATATAACTCGCATTTTAGGATGGAATTTGATGTTTATATCTTTGAATCGAGGCGAGTATTTTTCGAGATTATGATTGCCAAACGCTATTTCCTTCATGTGTGAATAAGTAGGCATCTTTATAGTTATTAAAACATCATAAAATCGTCTGTTAACCATACTGTGAATATAAAACTTGAGGTATGAAGTGGGAGTTGATAAAGGTATATTGTTTGATAATCTAAAAGAATGGTTTAGAACAATTTAAGTAGTTTAAAGGAGTAGTACAAGCTTGTATAAGCTTTCATCTTTACACAGTCACAACAAGGGATTTAATCCCACATTGGACATTTTTATTTCAGAAATAATTGTTTCAATGACCCCCTATTCTTGCAAATATACAACCCAACGAGTGATTGCAAGTAATCAAACAGAGATCTAGCATATATGTAAGTTAAAAAGTCGAATTGTTTTTCAAAGATGTAAACATTAAAATATACAAGTATCAGAGTCTTCAATCAATTTTTAATTCTGTCACCGTTTGCTTTTGTGAATGGAATAAATACCCAAATATGACCATTTCTTATAAGCATTGGTAGTTCAGTGGTAAAATGCTCGCCTTCCACGCGGGCGACCCGGGTTCAATTCCCGGCCGATGCATTTTTTTTTTTACAATTTTTAAAACTCATTTATGTATTATACAAGAATGACATCCACGGCGCCAAATTATAACTGTAACGAATAGTATTTGAAAAAAAGCATTTAATCGGGTAAACCCCGGGCGTTGCCCGGGCCATTCGGCTAGTATGGTACATTTGAAATAGAGTAATCGCTAACTATCCACCATTATTATCATAACCTGTACCACATAAACTAGGAATAATAATAAGTTCCCATCCCTGGACACTTTCATTTTTTCGTTCATCATTACACTTCACAATTCATCCTTTCATACTTCATCCATAAGGTTTAGAAATAATCGTTATTTCTCCTTAAAATAAATTTAGATTTTTCGTTCAAAAGAAACACATGCGGGATAATTTTCAAATGTCGTTCTACAATTATAAGCCGTATTATATTGTATTATAAATTACTTAATATTTATTATAATATAGCGGACCCGCCCGGCTTCGCCCGGGTTTTACCCGAGTGAATGTTTGTCTAACGAACATTTGTTAAAACAATTCTCTTTAAACTTATAAAACGAACTCGGCTTCGCCCGGGGTTTTACCTGAGTAAAGGTTTGTCTAGCGAACATTTGTTGAAACAATTCTCTAAAAACTTATTAAAAAATAAAAAAGATATATTTTGATAATTTGAAACTCGTAAATTTGAATCTCTCGATAAAGTGAACATTTTTTCCCGGTCCCTGTGTGCCTTGTCATCCTGAACTTTGTCTTTCCTAATTTTCTACATTAGAAAATCATAGTTTTATCTAGTGAACATTTTTTCCCGGTCCCTTGAGAAATACTCGATAAGTTGAATAAAATCAATATTAATTGGTTCCCTCGGTAATTGGAAGTTAAAGGAATAGTATCTTCGCCTTGGAATTGTATCATTATTCTTGTCGCAAATAAATTGCCGTGTCATCCTGAGATAATCTTACTTTTGATAAATAATATTTAAGATAACAAACTTAGTGATAAGAAAACTTGTTATCATCGTCACAATGGGGGCGCTGCTTGCGAGTTAAATCTACAAATATGCAAATAACTCTAAGGATATTCAAGATATTCATGAAATTATTTTTCAAAAACCTTCCCGGTGATATACCTAATAATATCCCAAAATTTCACGGCGATTGGATGTATGGTTTTTGAATCTATAGAGTACAGACAGACAGACATTCAATTTTATATATATATAAGATAATATAAAAGAGTTTTAAAAATTGTAAAAAAAAAAAATACATCGGCCGGGAATCGAACCCGGGCCGCCCGCGTGGCAGGCGAGCATTCTACCACTGAACCACCGATGCTTAAAAAAATGGCCATATTTAGGTATTCATTCCATTCCGGATTAGTCCGCGTAAAAAAAAGTTCTTCAAATGAAAAAAAAAGATATAGCCAAAAATACTAATCGAATGCAGCCGAAAATTTTCCTCAGGTTTATAAAAAGCGAAATGCAAAATATGGTACCAATTGGTTCAGTAGTTTTTGAGTTTATCGCGAAACAGACAGACAGACAGAAATTGACTTATATATATATATATATAATATATATATATATATATATATATATATATATATATTTACTCTCCATTGTTGGCTTTTTAACTTACATTCATTCTTAATTGTTGGCTTTTTATATTACATTCACTCTTCATTGTTGGATTTTTATCTTACATTCACTCTGTTGGCTTTTTATATTACATTTACTCTTCATTGTTGGCTTTTTATCTTACATTCACTCTTCATTGTTGGCTTTTTATATTATATTTACTCTTCATTGTTGGTTTTTTATCTTATATTCATTCTTCATTGTTGGCTTTTTATATTACATTTACTCTTCATTGTTGGCTTCTTATCTTACATTCACTCTTCATTGTTGGCTTTTTATATTATATTTACTCTTCATTGTTGGTTTTTTTTATCTTACATTCATTCTTCATTGTTGGCTTTTTATATTATATTTACTCTTCATTGTTGGCTTTTTATCTTACATTCATTCTTCATTGTTGGCTTTTTATATTACATTTTCTATTCATTGTTGGCTTTTTATCTTACATTCACTCTTCATTGTTGGCTTTTTATCTTACATTCATTCTTCATTGTTGGCTTTTTATATTACATTCACTCTTCATTGTTGGCTTTTTATCTTACATTCATTCTTCATTGTTGGCTTTTTATATTGCATTCACTCTTCATTGTTGGCTTTTTATATCATATAGAAAATCATAGTTTTATCTAGTGAAAATTTTTTCCCGTGTCACATTGCCGTGTCATCCTGAGATAATCTTACTTTTGATAAATAATATTTAAGATAACAAACTTAGTGATAAGAAAACTTGTTATCATCGTCACAATGGGGGTGCTGCTTGCGAGTTAAATCTACAAATCTGGAAGTAACTCTAAGGTTATTCAAGATATTCATGAAATTATTTTTCAAAAACCTTCCCGGTGATATACCTAATAATATCCAAAAATTTCACGGCGATTGGATGTATGGTTTTTGAATCTATAGAGTACAAACAAACAGACAGACAAACAGACAGACAGACATTCAATTTTATATACATAGATAGAATAGAGATTTACTCTTCATTGTTGGCTTTTTAACTTACATTCATTCTTCATTGTTGGCTTTTTATATTACATTCACTCTTCATTGTTGGCTTTTTATCTTACATTCACTCTGTTGGCTTTTTATATTACATTTACTCTTCATTGTTGGCTTTTTATCTTACATTCACTCTTCATTGTTGGCTTTTTATCTTACATTCACTCTGTTGGCTTTTTATATTACATTTACTCTTCATTGTTGGCTTTTTATCTTACATTCACTCTTCATTGTTGGCTTTTTATCTTACATTCATTCTTCATTGTTGGCTTTTTATCTTACATTCACTCTTCATTGTTGGCTTTTTATCTTACATTCATTCTTCATTGTTGGCTTTTTATATTACATTCACTCTTCATTGTTGGCTTTTTATCTTACATTCATTCTTCATTGTTGGCTTTTTATCTTACATTCATTCTTCATTGTTGGCTTTTTATATTACATTCACTCTTCATTGTTGGCTTTTTATATCATATAGAAAATCATAGTTTTCTCTAGTGAACATTTTTTCCCGTGTCACATTGCCGTGTCATCCTGAGATAATCTTACTTTTGATAAATAATGTTTAAGATAACAAACTTAGTGATAAGAAAACTTGTTATCATCGTCACAATGGGGGCGCTGCTTGCGAGTTAAATCTACAAATCTGCAAATAAATCTAAGGATATTCAAGATATTCATGAAATTATTTTTCTAAAACCTTCCCGGTGATATACTTAATAATATCCCAAAATTTCACGGCGATTGGATGTATGGTTTTTGAATCTATAGAGTACAAACAAACAGACAGACAAACAGACAGACAGACATTCAATTTTATATATATATAGATATGATAATAGAAATTGTTCATTAAATAAGATTCTAATATCACCATATATAAATATCAAAGCTTAATTTTCAAGTATCACTATTCTATGAAAACAGACGATATAAATCTATTTTCACTATCTCGTCTTATTTTTAAAGTATAATCATTCCATTGTTAGATTTATTTAATTGTTCAAAGACGTATTTTCCTCTCACAATATATCTAAACCATACACTTGATATATGTAGAAATCTTATTATTATATTATGCGTATATATTTACATACAAATATTTTATTTCTTAAATTCAATTTCCAAAACGAAATCTTTTATAAATTCAAATTCCTCTGATTTCTACAAAGCTTATTTTTTTGAATAATATTGATTTTTGTTGAAATAAATATGTATTTTAAAATAATATACTATAAATATAATTCATTTATTAAATATTTATATATTATAAACACACATTCAACTAGATATATATTCATTGATATATTAGAGTATTCTTCGAGAGTTATTTTTGTATTAAAAAATGAAATTTTATTTGGAAAATATAAAATTAGTTTGAATATTGTGGTTGTTTTAAAAATTCTGACACTGCCTAATAAAGAAAATTTACCAAATTAGGTACTTCTCCCTTCAAATATGTTTTAAAATACAAAATGCATTATTCTTATCACTCCAGTTAAAAACTTACATTGTATACTTCTTCCTCTTCTTTCTTATCTCCACTCAATCATACCAGGATATCAAGCCTGTAGAGATTGTTGATGGTGTCTGCTGGGGATGTGTCTTCTTCTTTCTTATCTTCACTCATTCATAGCAGGGTATCAATCTTGTAGAGCTTGTAGATGGTGTCTGCTGGGGATGTGTCTTCTTCTTTTTATCTCCACTCATTCATACCAGGGTATCAATCTTGTAGAGCTTGTTGATGGTGTCTGCTGGGGATGTGTCTTCTTCTTTCTTATCTCCACTCAATCATACCAGGGTATCATTCTTGTAGAGCTTGTTGATGGTGTCTGCTGGGGATGTGTCTTCTTCTTTCTTATCTCCACTCAATAATACCAGGGTATCAATCTTGTAGAGCTTTTTGATAGTGTCTGCTGAGGATGAGTAGAGCTCATCAATGGATGAATCAATGCAGTCAATGATGTGGTTTTTGACAATCATTATTACCGGGTCATTACTAGTGGTGATAAGGAATAAACCAAAACATCAGTTTAGGAAAATTCAGACAAACACCAACCTGTATACCATAATTTCGGGCTATGACCCTCATCAGAGTGAATGATTATATATACGTATATAAAATTCATGGAATTGAACAATACTCCTGAAATTACAAAAAAGGAGCCTAAAACGTCACGCCTCTTTTTATTATCTAGGTTAAAGAAACTTTCGAACAAGCCTTTCTTCAACTAACTATAACGCATTAGTTTAGCTAGAGAAAAGCTTGTCCAAAAGCTTCTTTAAACAAACAAATAAAATATTTGCAAGGTCTTATGCCATTTTTGTAACTTGTAGAAATCTACACAATCCTATGATAATGAATATTCCTAATATGTTATTTTGTCCGTATATTTTTGGAGAGAATATAATCAGATTAAAATCACAGAATGACAGCATATACAAGGTGCGTTCATTAATTTCCAGAACTGGTTAAAAATAAAATGAATAAATAAACTAAAGAAAAAAAATTTATACAGGTAAAATATTACATTCGACCACACCTGACTGAATGCACGAGTCTCGTGGCGCACGTGCCGATCTAAAAATAGAACAAAACAACTTCCTTGTAAGGTTCGCATTTATAATTTTAAAATGGCCATTTTCGAAGAGCAGAGAATCTTCATTAAGGTTTGTTTTAAATTGAAAAAAAGTGCTACTGAGACGCATGAATTGATTAAAGAAGCTTTTGGCGATGCAGCTTTATCCCGTTCAAGAACTTTTGAATGGTTTTCACGCTTCCTAAAAGGTCGGGAAAAGGTAAACGATGATCAGCATACTGGGCGTCCAAGATCATTACGTTGCGAGGAAAACAAGCTCAAAATAAAGGAATTAATTAAATCTAACAAAATAATTTCTATTAAAGACTTATTTTCAGAGACTGGACTATCTGTAAGACTGTGTCATCAAATAGTAACAAAAGATTTGGACATTGTCTGGACGTGTTCAAAATTTGTTCCCCGGATTCTAACAGAGGAACAAAAGGAGGTTAGAATGGATGTCTGCAAAAACATGGTTGAAATGACTCGGACCGAGCCAGAATGGATGCAAAAAAATCATTACCGGGGATGAGACATGGGTGTATCAGTATAACCCGGAAACCAAACGTCAATCCAGCCAATGGATTGAAAGAGAGGAACCGAAACCCAAAGGGGAAAATTTACAAAATCCAAAGTCAAGACATTGCTTGTTTCATTTTTTGATATTAATGGTTTGGTTCACCATGAATTTATTCCTTTCGGACGTACAATTAATCAAGAGGTTTATTTGGGGATAATGAGGTGCTTAAGGGAGGCAGTGCGCCTTAAAAGACCTGAAAGATGGCAAAACAATGACAGGATACTTCACGTCGATAATGCGCGGCCGCACACAGCCCATGTTGTTTTGCAGCTCTTGGCCAAGCATTCAAACATACAGATCTCTCATCCACCCTATTCCCCCGACTTAGCCCCCAATGACTTTTTCCTCTATCCTAAATTGAAAATGAAGTTAAAAGGAAGGAAATTTGACAACGTTGATATGATACAAGCTGAATCGACGGCAACCTTGAGGAACCTCTCAAAAAGTGATTTTATCTCCTGCTTCTACATTTGGAAAAAAAGATGGAACAGGTGTATTGAGGCAGGAGGGGCATATTTTGAAAAATATTAAATTAGTTTTTTTATTTGTTTTATTTTTTCAAAGATACAGAGCAGTTCTGGAAATTAATGAACGCACCTTGGATATATTGTCATAACCAAAAATGTACATAGCTTGTAACTGTAAATAATACATCGGCAGCTTGGCGAATGTTATGTACCTAAGCCCCGATAGGTGGCGCGCGCTGTCAGCTCGGCAAGTGTTATGTACCTAAGCTTCGATAGATGGCGGGCGCGCTAGGCGGGAAGTTTGTAAACAATAGTCGCCATCTTGAGGGGTGTAGCCGATCGCCAGCCGTTTGGGTCTCTAACATTACTTCCATAATTTACCTTCTTTTATATCCATTTAACTTAGTTTACCTCTATTTCTTTTATCCCTCAAACTTATTAACTATTTAAAGCCATCTAATAAATTATTATTTTATTCTACCCAAACGACTCGTCACCTTCATTACTGTGACAATATATATATATATATATATATATTAATATAATATTAATAAAATGCAAATTTCATAAGTGTTGTTCACTAAAAACTTTCGTTACAATGCATCAATTTCGACCAAATTTTCAACATTTATGAAAAACGAGATGGAGCAGGTTTTGCTTAACATCAAAATATTTTTCCCTAACATTAACATGCGTAACTTCGCTGTTATCGATTAAATACAAAAAGAAAATTCAACAGAGTTAATTTTATTTATATATACATACAAAATTAAATTTCAACAGAGTTAATTTTTTTACATACTAGCTAATAATCTCAATCTAAAAAATATTCAAAACAAGCAATTTTACGATAACACCATATGTAAAACAGTCGGCCAAGAAAACAAATAACGTGTAATATATAAATAATAAATATAATATATATAATATAATGGTATAATAACGGTATAAAGAAATAATGAGCCTATCGTTCAAATTTATAATTGTAACGAATAGTATTTTAATTAAAACATTTTAAAAACACACAGTTTGGAACGGGACGTTTCACAAGAGTGACATCCATGGCGCCAATTTATAATTGTAACGAATAGTATTTGAATTAAAACGTTTTTAAAATATATATACGCACTCGGGTAAAACCCGGGAGTTGCCCGGGCCATTCGTATTATATAAATATATAATAAAAAATATAATGTAATGAATATTATTATCATTATTATCATAATAGTCTATGTTCCGGAAAATTATTTTCAATAATATTCGTTAGGCAAACTTTCACTCAGATAAAACCCGGGCGAAGCCGGGTACATCTCCGCTAGTATATATATATATATATATATATAATATACTAGCGGAGATGTACCCGGGTAAAGGTTTGTCTAACGAACATTTGTTAGAACAATTCTCTATAAACTTATTTTAAAAAATAATAGATATATTTTGATAATTTGAAACTCGTAAATTTGAATCTCTCGATAAAGTGAAAATTTTTTCCCGGTCCCTGTGTGCCGTGTCATCTTGAATTTTGTCTTTCCTAATTTTCTACATTACGAAATCATCGTTTTATCTAGTGAACATTTTTTCCCGGTCCCTTGAAAAATACTCGATAAGTTGAATAAAATAAATATTAATTGGTTCCCTCGGTAATTGGAAGTTAAAGGAATAGTATCTCGCCTTGGAATTGTATCATTTTTCTTGTCTCAAATTGCCGTGTCATCCTGAATTTTGTCTTTCCTAATTTTCTACATTACAAAATCATCATTTTATCTATTCTCCCAATATATATGTTGTAGATAAATGATAAAACTAACTTTGACTTGTGCGCAATTAATATGTAGAAAATCTTACTTTTGATAAATAATCTTCAAGATAATAAACTCATAGATAAAAAAAAAAAACTTGTTATCATCATCGCAATGAGGGCGCTGCTTGCGAGTTACATCTACAAATCTGCAAATAACTCTAAGGATATTCAAGATATTATTTTTCAAAAACCTTCCCGGGGATATACCTAAAAATATCCCAAAATTTCACGGCGATTGGATGTATGGTTTTTGAATCTATAGAGGACAGACAGACAGACAGATAGACAGACAGACAGACAGAAAGACAGACATTCAATTTTATATATATAAGCCGAATGACCCGGGCAACGTCCGTGTTTTACCCGACTGTAGATGTTACAACGGTGATCCTTAGGTCGCTGGTTCAAATCCGGCTCGAGGGAGTTTTTTTTTTTATTTTTATTGGCTACCGGCGAGCACGTGACCTCCCTGTGCGCGCGCATCCGTGACAGAGGCCGATGAGGAAAGACGGTCGTGACTATATATAGGGTATATAATCTAAAACTCAAATATTTCTATATTTTAAAAAATATATATTTTATTTTATTCTTTGATAATTTTACTTTTGCTATCATCGTTTTTAGAAAGACTTTCAGTTTTGTTGTATAGTTTTGTTGTAAATATGCGTAGTTAATATATCTATCCATTTGAATCACTAATATAGGATTAACTTTAAAAATTCTATATAATGTGAAACTAACTAATGTGTAATATTTCCTCAAGTAATTGAAAATAAAAGCTACACTTGACGGTAAATAATTATCTTTTTTTTTATCACGACTGCACCTCAACCCTTTATCTTATCGATCCTTTGTCTTATCAACCCTTTATCTAACAACAAAATATTCATAACATATATATATATATATATATATAAAAGAAGAAATTAAATTAATCTAATATAGCCTATCATTTTTTCTTAATTTTCTTCCTTATTCCCCAGTACAATTTCATCTATTTGTACTCTTTTTTTTTCGTATTTCATAGATTGTCTGAATTTTCAACACTATAGGTATATATGAGCAATAGTTACCCAGGAATTATTTGAAAAAGGAAAAATAAAATTTAGGTTAAAAGTCTATATATTGTGACAAAGTATTTATTATTTTATTAGCAGAGTATTATTTTTTTTATGTTTATATATATATACTTTGTACACTTCCCTCTTTTGTTTATCTTTTGTTTACCATTCATAGTTTGTTCTTGCCTTAAATAAATTGCTGTCACACCCAGAAGTTTTTGTCTTCCCTATTTTCCATGTTGCAATATTAATAGTATTCTATAGGTATAGTTTAAGACGTGTGGAAGAAAATATTTTAACACGAAATTTAGCAAATAAATATAATAAAATGAAAGGATTTAAAAGCACGTGTGTTTCTTTTATACAAAATTACAAACTTATACTATCCTTACTGCGATGAAAAAATATATTTGGAGGGCTTGGCTCATCAGTGGTAAACCCTCCCAGCGGTTTCGCCAATTTAATCCACCAGACGGCTTCTCAGAGCTCTAATACTGTATTGGACAATTTTGCTTATATACGCAGCACTGAAAGTTGGAATCTCAGAAATGGTTTTCAAGAAAACTATGAACATAAGCTTATAGGACAGTAGAATTATATTCAAATATTTGAATCGAGCAATGCTCTTCCGCAAACAAAAAAGACAAGGGCTCAGTTAGATTTAAATTAAATATAATAAAGTATTGCAAAAAATATAACGACGATTAAAGAGGAGTTTCTATATAATTCTATTGAGATTTTAATTATTTAAACTTTATTTTATTACGGATTTCTTTCAATAGGATACAAAGACAGTTTAACTTGTGTGTCTTCGAAGAACTATAGAAGAATAAAAAAAGGTCTAAAGACAAGAGGAAAGAGAAAACTCTCCACAAGAACTTCTTCGATGCAGACATGTAATCAAGTGCAATTTCGAGAAGGGCGGATTCTATCGATTGCCGAAGTGGAAACTTTGGTTTAGGCCCTTCACATGTGTGGACAAACTCTAGTGAAGGATTTCTGATTGATTTTTTACCTTCTAGTTTCTTTCACATGTGTAACCATTCTTTGTATTCTTATAATCCTTTGTATTAATGATATATTTAGACCATTCACGTGTGTGGACAAACTCTAGTGAAGGATTTCTTATTGATTTTTTACCTTCTAGTTTCTTTCACATGTGTAACCATTCTTTGTATTCTTATAATCCTTTGTATTAATGGTATAATTAGACCAGTCACGTGTGTGGACAAACTCTAGTGAAGGATTTCTTATTGATTTTTTACCTTCTAGTTTCTTTCACATGTGTAACCATTCTTTGTATTCTTATAATCCTTTGTATTAATGGTATATTTAGACCAGTAACGTGTGTGGACAAACTCTAGTGAAGGATTTCTTATTGATTTTTTACCTTCTAGTTTCTTTCACATGTGTAACCATTCTTTGTATTCTTATAATCCTTTGTATTAATGGTATATTTAGACCATTCACATGTGTGGAAAAACTCTAGTGAAGGATTTCTTATTGATTTTTTACCTTCTAGTTTCTTTCACATGTGTAACCATTCTTTGTATTATTATAATCTTTTGTATTAATAGGTATATTTAGACCCTTCACATGTGTGGACAAACTCTAAAGAAGTATTTCTGATTGATTCTTTACCTTTCAATTTCTTTCACAAGTGTAAATCTTCTATGTATTTCTATAATACATTGTGTTAATAGGTATATTTAGGCCCGTCACATGTGTGGACAAACTCTAGTGAAGTATTTCTGATTGATTATTTACCTTCCAGTTTATTTCACATGTGTAAATATTCTTTGTATTCTTATAATCTTTTGTATTAATATGTATATTTAGGCCCTTCACATGTATGGATAAACTCTAGTGAAGGATTTCTTATTGATTTTTTACCATCCAATTTCTTTCACATGTGTAAATCTTCTATGTATTTCTATAATTCTTTGTATTAATATGTATATTTAGGCCCTTCACATGTGTGGACAAACTCTAGTGAAGGATTTCTTATTGATTCTTCACCTTCCAATTTCTTTCACATGTGTAAATCTTCTATGTATTTCTATAATTCTTTGTATTAATATGTATATTTAGGCCCTTCACATGTGTGGACAAACTCTAGTGAAGGATTTCTTATTGATTCTTCACCTTCCAGTTACTTTCACATGTGTAAATCTTCTATGTATTTCTATAATCCTTTGTTATAATATGTATATTTAGGCCCTTCACATGTTTGGACAAACTCTAGTGGAGTATTTCTGATTGATTCTTTACCTTCCAATTTCTTTCACATGTGTAAATCTTCTATGTATTTCTATAATTCTTCGTATTAATATGTATATTTAGGCCCTTCACATGTGTGGACAAACTCTAGTGAAGGATTTCTTATTGATTCTTCACCTTCCAGTTACTTTCACATGTGTAAATCTTCTATGTATTTCTATAATCCTTTGTTATAATATGTATATTTAGGCCCTTCTCACATGTGTGGACAAACTCTAGTGAAGTATTTCTGATTGATTTTTTACCTTCCAGTTTCTTTCACATGTGTAAGTCTATGTATTTGTATAATACTTTGTATTAATAGGTATATTAAAATTTTAAAATACACCTACCTAATCAAAGACCCCTAACAATTGTGAATCTCAAAGACCAGGCCCTGGAATGGACTTAGTTGCGCACCTACTTGACTATATAAAAAAGAAGAAGAAGAGTAAATGCAAAAAAAAAATTCTTCAAATACACATGTGGTGCACTGTTATTAAAAAATTCGCAAACCACCCATCATGTTTAACATGGGTACTACATGTCATACACGTGTATAAACTAGATATAATAGAGAATTTGGTAATCAATACATACAACATTCGGAATATATTACTAAAGATTGCATAGTTTAAAGAAAACGGGCCTCATTAAAATGGAAAATAAATTTGAGAATTCTAGTGAGAAAATTCAATAAAGTTTAGAACTAGACTTGAAGTACAATTCAGTTGTTCGTTTTATTTTATTTATCTTGTTAGCGGTCGTCCATTTATGATTTTTATACGCCAAATTGAATAAAGCTATAAAAATACCTTAAAAGGAAAAAAAACATTTTATAAAGCTGAAAATTTCTCAATTTAAAGTTGGAACCGCCTTGGTGTAATCTGATTTGTTTTGGGGAATAGGTTGGAAGAGATTTTCTATCCTTACTTTTATATGAATTCCTTTATTTTATTCTCTCATGAAAAAACATTGAGAGTATTTTTACAATGGAAATAGTAACGATATCAAAAACCTTTAGCATTATATTCAACGTTAATCAAAATTTGATTATCACATTAATAAGTGTCTTCACAAATAAAATCATTCTAAAAAAATCGCGATTTTTTGATAGGATATGTGGTAGAGAAATATTGTATGATTGGTCTATATATTGCATAGTTTTATTTCGAAGAATCATAACGATACCTGAAATTATCGGTTATTCGTATACTAGCCGAATGACCCGGGCAACGCCCGGGTTTTACCCGATTAAATGCTTTTATTCAAATACTATTCGTTACAAATATGAATTGGCGCCGTGGATGTCATTCTTGTAAAAAAAAAATTGCATCGGCCGGGAATGAAACCCGGGCCGCCCGCGAGGCAGGCGAGCATTCTACCACTGAACCACCGATGGTTATGAGAAATGGCCATATTTGGGTATTTATTCCATTAACAAAGCATACAGTGACAGAATTGATAAAGAAAGAATTGATTATGACGCTGATAACTGTATATTTTAATACAACGTCAACATAAATCCCGTTTTTTTAACATGATCAAATGCTATTACAAATTAAAAATATTACCGCAAATGTTTCTTTTGAACGTAAAATCGTAATTTTATTTAAAGGATAAATATGACAATTTTTATACTTAGGGATGAAGTATGAAAGTCGTATTTCTCCTTGAAATAAAATTACGATTTTTGTTCAAAAGAAACATTTGCGGGAAAATTTGTCAAAGTCGTTCCACAATTATAAGCCGTATTATATTGTATTGAAAATTTAAAATGTTAAAATGTTCACATTTTACTGCAAGGTCATGAAGTGGAAAAATAGTGTGTGAAGATTGCTGGAAAAAGAAAATGAGGTAATTTATAGGAATGCTGGTGCAGCCAGAGTGACGTCATCACGCGTGGATAGGCGTATCATTCAACAAGCAGTGGCGGACCCACATGTCATTTGTACTTCCTTTCTGCAAAATGTGCAATACATCCTAGATCATTCCATCTCAACCAGAACTATTTTTCGTCAATTGGTTGCTAATGGCTTGATGTCGTCCGGTAAGATGACTGCCATTGACCCCACTGAATAGACGCCAACGTTTGGAATGGTGCCTGGCTAGATCGTCGTGAATAACGGAATAGCACAGGATCGTGTTTTCAAATGAGTCACTTTTCTGTTTTTCCAGTGATAGTCGCCGTGTACACTGTAGCGTCGACGTGGAGAAAGGCCCAATCCAGCAGCATTTGTGGAAAGCCCCACCGCGCGACAACGTGGAATCATAGTTTGGGGCACAATCGCGTATGAAACCAGTTTAGAGAGAGATTTCTTGTTTTAAAATATTATTATAATTATCATATTTCGATTAACTATTCTGCTATGCGTTTCAAAATCTAAAAAAGAACTAGTAAAAGATAGACGATTATTATTTCGAGAGAAATATTGGACAAACAAAATAATCAATAAATTCAAAGTGAAAAAATAACTTATTTTCAAAAATATAAAATCAATAATAATAGAAAAAGATTCCAATAAAGATTTTGAAGAATAATTCGCAGCACACAATACAATACATCTTATTAAACCTAATGATTACAAGATGGTTTTGTCTTTCTTCTGTGCTACATATTACCTAAATGAAATCATTAGAAGAAAGTCTTATGGTCAAGTTACTTATCATTCTAAGAGGTAGGTTCTCAACTTATCATCTTTATGATGCTATGATCCAAATAGGAGCCCTCCAAACCACTTGTTCCCGTTTACAACGCCCGTTATTTATGAAGCCCGTAAAACCCCTCTTGGATCCTTCGCCTTCTATATTGGGCAAATAAATCAGAAAAGCCGGTCATAAAGGCCCCGCATTGTGGTCTGTGGAGTTTATGGAGCAATTTCTGCCTCTAACCTAATGGATTTCAGTAGCGTCAATAAATTCGACACCCTTGTTAGATGCTCTTTTTCTACCTGCATAACTTATCTCTTGTCAAACATATACTTCAATATTGGCCAAACTTCTTTCATTTTTCTGTGAAAAATGTGTTTTTTACTTTAATATTTGTTTAGTTACAGATAAGAGGATAAATATAAAAATGTAATTTTTGAAATGGATTTTGAAGATATTTGTGTTTATGGTTTTATGGTGTTTTTGTGTGTGTTTTATTTTCTTCTGGTTATATATGTGTATAGAAATTTTATGATAGAAACATAGCGAAATATTATTCACTTTTTAATTAGAAACTTTATAAATTATAATAATCATATCTATATGTACACGCGCGCGCGTAGGAAGAAATTGATTAGAAATATATTAAACATACCCATCAAGAATTATCATAAATGAATATTAAGCGAGGAACATATTCCTAAAAAGATAATTACGAGGTTACTAAAGGTTTGAATATTAATAACCAAGCGTTTTTTACTAATTGGTAAATAGTCATACTTTTATATATAGGTTGTTGACACCTTATCGACCGGAAATATATCTGGGCGACACATACCTGGACACCCGCCGACACGCTTCGTGGACCAATTAAAGGAACTCACTGGCTTAACGGTCGCCGAGATGGTAGATTGAGCTCAAGACAGAGATGGCTGGCGTCGTGTTTTGGATGTAATACGTACAGTACAACGTTCAATCGCTATTAAATGATATTAATAATAGGTTGAGCACTTTTAAGATATTTTACACTTTACTGACAATAATATTCTCTTCAACAACTGCCTTGTGTGTATATATACATATAGGTCTCGAAATAAGAACCTTTCCCTTGAAATAGCCACGCTCCACCTCAATACAAGAAAGCTGTAGTGTGGTTGCAATGTTAGACCGAGCATTATCCACATGCGTTATAGGAGATTTCTATACAAAGAAAATAAAGACAATTAAGTTTATACTAAAAACGAATAACTACCCAACATATTTTGTAGAAAATCGAATAAATGGAATGAAAGAACGAGAAACATGCCTCGATTGCCCAATACATAGAGAAATAATAAAGAAACTTACCACGCTATCCACCTACTTCCTGTTTTAAATAATATCTATATCCCAAAAAGAGCACAAAAAATAGATTAAAAAATCGAGAAATATTAGAACGGAAAGCCTATAATGTATATAACACACTGGATACTCCAACAAAGATAAGGTACCCAATGTTGAGAACTAAAATTTTGAACGTCATGGAAATAGGAAACATTATTTACGAAATAAACTGTTTAGACTGCAACAATAAATACATAAACGAAACAAAAATAACACAGAAAGGATCAAGGAACACCAACAGAAACTCAAATCATTACAAAATTGTTGTTGTTGTCGTGTCCAATGAAGAGCCTCTGATGTCCCCATACATCTCTATTACAGAAGTCGCAATGTCCACTATCTTGGGTGTGTAAAGCTGCTATTCTGTTGTAGTCGTGTCCAATGAAGAGTCTCAGATGTATCCATACATCTATATCACAACAGTCACAATATCCTCTATCTTGAAGGTGTAGAGCTGCTGTTCTGGATCCATGTTAAATTTCTGTTGTTGTTGTTGTCGTGTCCAATGAAGAGCCTCCGATGTTTCCATACATCTATATCACAACAGTCACAATATTCTCTATCTTGAAAGTGTAGAGCTGCTGTTCTGGGTCCATGTTAAATTTCTGTTGTTGTTGTCGTATCCAATGAAGAGCCTCAGATGTCTCCATACATCTATATCACAACAGTCACAATATCCTCTATCTTGAAGGTGTAGAGCTGCTGTTCTGGATCCATGTTAAATTTATGTTGTTGTTGTCGTGTCCAATGAAGAACCTCATATGTCTCCATACATCTATATCACAACATTCACAATATCCTCTATCTTGAAGGTGTAGAGCTGCTGTTCTGGGTCCATGTTAAATTTCTGTTGTTGTTGTCGTGTCCAATGAAGAGCCTCAGATGTATCCATACATCTATATCACAACAGTCACAATATCCTCTATCTTGAAGGTGTAGAGCTGCTGTTCTGGATCCATGTTAAATTTCTGTTGTTGTTGTCGTATCCAATGAAGAGCCTCAGATGTCTCCATACATCTATATCACAACAGTCACAATATCCTCTATCTTGAAGGTGTAGAGCTGCTGTTCTGGATCCATGTTAAATTTCTGTTGTTGTTGTCGTGTCCAATGAAGAGCCTCAGATGTCTCCAAGCAAATCTATCACAGCAGCCGCAATGTTGTCTCTATCAATATTAACATTGAGATTCATATATTAGTAAAAACCATCCTTTGGACTGGAAGGTAGTCAAGGTTCCACATAGTGGGATAAAAGATAAGCTAGAAACACTTTTCTTGAATGATTGGCAGTCGGAAAAAGCAGATATATACTTAAACGAGAATATAGACAAACAAGTATAAGGCCATTATACATAGCATTAAGACTAAGGGAAACTGTAGAAATTTATCATTAGGAAAGAAAGGACGGGTAAGATCCACTGATTTATACAAGACAGGTGTGTAACCACATTCTTGAAGTTTAGGCGTTCCCTGAAAATCGCGTTCCAATTTTCATTTTTTACCCTTCAATATTCTTAATATATTTCTATTTCTAATATATTATTTTTTTTATTATAACAGCTAAAAGTCCTAAGTTTACTATGACACTTTACAAAATATAACCTTATATATGCAAATTTAGATATTTATTGTTTTTCAACAAATTATTTTATTAAAAAGGCATATATTGGATCAAAATATCATTTATTTTACCAATCTATCAGTTCGCTAAACGCCAACCTTTATCAAGGTATTATAACATATTAATGTGTGTCAACAACAAACTCAGAGCAACACATTGTTTACATGTTGTTGACACATTAATATGTTATAATACCTTGATAAAGGGTGGCGTTCAGCCAACTGAAATATTGGTAAAATAAATGATATTTTGATCCAATATATATGCCTTTTTAATTAAAGAATTATTTTTGAATTGCTCTATTTTTAAAAGGTTAAGTATTTATTTCGGATTATTTTTAGGTTTACGGTAATATTTGATTGTTTAACATTATTTTTTTCAGTTGATATATTCAAATATGTAAATCTTTGCAACGTTTTTTTAGAATATCGCAGTATATAAATTGAGGTTGAAAATTCCAAAAATTACTTCCTTGAATATTAATAACAAAAAGTCATTGAAACGTCGGCCAGAAAATGAAATAAAAAGGTTGTGTAACTGTATTTTTAGACAGATTCCAACCTCCAATTGATAATTGAACTTTATAATAGATAAAGATAATTCGAAAATGTGTTTTAATATGATGAAAAAATATTTATAATTTCAATTGCCATCTATCGTTAAAATTTGTAACAAATAAATTTACTATCAAAATTCGAAACTATTATAGACGCGCATGATTCTTTTTAAAATAAAACAATTTCTAATGCTCTTACTGCAATGGAGAAATTTATGGAAGGGCCTGAATCATCAGTGGTGAATTTTTCCATTGCAGTAAGGACAGTAGAAATTGTTTATTTCTAAAAATAAAATCATACGCGTCTATAATATTTTCGAATTTTGATAATAAATGGTCTGCTAATGCATCATGAAATAAATTTACTGACAATGTGTTTCTTTTAAATAATATCATCAAATAATATCTCTACAGACCTTACTGCAATGAAATAACTCAAACTCTCACTAAATAACTTATATCATTGTAGTAAGGTCCGTAGAGATCATTTTTGATGATATTATTGAAAAGAAACGCATTGTCAATAAATTTATTTGTTACAAATAAAGTAATATTTGAATATAATGACAATATACACTCGTAGACAAAACTTAATGAAGTTGTACCTTTTGAGCATGTATATCGGGAATCAAACAATAACTCTGAAAGATATTACAGTGACCTTTATTGAAGACATACGAGATAACCAAGTGTGAACAAAACTTAAGGAAGTTGTACCTTTTAGCATGTATATCGGGATTCAGACAATAACTCTGAAAGATATTACAGTGAACCTTATTGAAAACACACTAGATAACCAAGTGTGAACAAAACTTAAGGAAGTTGTACCTTTCAGCATGTATATCGGGATTCAGACAATAACTCTGAAAGATATTACAGTGACCTTTATTGAAGACACACGAGATAACCAAGTGTGAACAAAACTTAAGGAAGTTGTACTTTTCCGCATGTATATCGGGATTCAGACAATAATTCTGAAAGATATTACAGTGACCTTTATTGAAGACACACGAGATAACCAAGTGTGAACAAAACTTAAGGAAGTTGTACTTTTCCGCATGTATATCGGGATTCAGACAATAATTCTGAAAGATATTACAGTGACCTTTATTGAAGACACACGAGATAACCAATTTCATCTGTCTTCTTAAAAAAAAAAAAAAACAGACAAACGGTGACATCAGACTTTCCACCTACCTCAGTTTTGTTTATGAGTGTATATTTATGTACTCACGTTGTTCTAAGAAAAGAAATCAACAAAAGCCAATATATTTCACCTTCGTATATCGCGCAAATTGAATGCGAAAACTTCTACCCAAAGGTTAATTTATTACACCAAAAAAATGTATCCACGAATCAATAAAAACCACACAACAAACACATATATAAAGTTACATAAACATTTACAATTCAATAAGCGTGGAGATCAAATTTTTCTTAATAAATTTAGAAAATGGTGAAGAAAAACAAAAATGGTAGTAAGTTCCTTAAAGAATCCACGGATCTGCCAATAATTCATTTGAAATAAAGAAAATATTTTGTTTGGTAGAAGAATTCCCTGTTGGTTCTCCACCTGAAAAAAAAAAGAGATATAGGACGTGACCTCCATATTCCCTGGAGTTGTTGAAAAAATATTTTATTCCCGAGTTAATATGCCAGGCCACCGCTTTTTATGCTTATAAATTGGGAAATATTCCAGACGATATTTTGGCTGGAAATCCAATTAGGATATCGTTTGGATTAATACTTTTTCGTTTGGTTCAAATTTTATATAAAAGATAAAATTATATTAATATCATAAATACGTTATAGAATATTTTATATATAGATATAACAGTGTATATTACCTATTTAATTTTATATATATGAAATAAATTTAATATTTTTTAAAATACTTATTTAATATATAGAATTTAATGTTTTACTTTTATAAATTATATTTTTATATGGAATGTTTATTCGAAATTATTATAGACGCGTATGATTCTTTTACAAATTAAACAATATCTACTGCCCTTACTGCAATGGAAAATAAGGGCAGTAGATATTGTTTAATTTGTAAAAGAATTATACGTGTCTATAATAGTTTCGAATTTTCATAACAGAATATTGTTTTTAATGTATAATAATAAAAGTATATTATTGTTAATTGAAATTAAGACAATTTATTGTGAATAGAGATAAAAATTTATCATTTAATTATTTCAAATAACAATATATTCTTTAAAGGTTAGTAATAAATGGATGAATACCTACGAAATATTTGAAAATGATTTGCTATATGTGTTGGGGCACGTTTTTGTAACCATACCCCAACAGAAGGCGTATGTATAATCAAATCAAATGGATACATGGCTTCCCTCCCACATAGACTTACAGACCACTTTTTGCCCAGAAACCTAGACAATTGATGACACCAGACTTCCATGCCGAAAGCTGATGCCTGATGAAGAAGACACCAGTGACACCCAGAGACATCCGCGCTGGAAGCTGTTGTTTCATATGTACATATATTCCCCTCACCAAAAATTTAGGTAAAGGTGACCAGAAAAAAAAAATGGAGAAGGAAGATCTCTAAAAGACTGAACCTTATAAAATATCCTTCCCGAGAAAGGAAAGCGTTATATTACAGTTCAAGTGAAAAGGGGCCTGTGTCGATTTTTAGCTAAGACGGAGGAGGGCGATATATATATACCGTCCCGAGAAAAGGGGAGGATAGTATTTCAATCCATGTGGAAGGGGGGGCCTGGCGTCTGAAATTTTACACTATCGCCGTAGCTGTTTCTCTCTTTAGATTTTTTTGTTTTGGTAATACTATATGTTCTATTTTGATGGGAGAGGCCTGGGGCGTCTATGAAATTGATACTGGAGCCGTTGGCCATTTTGATTGGTGTTTCTTTCGGCGAATGAAAATGCCAGCCAATAGAAACTTTGGCTCGGCAGCGAATGGAAACGGAGAGAGACATGAATAAAAGAGGGTTTCTTGGCCAAAAGGCAGATTTGGATCTGAGTCGCTCAGTGAGAGGACAGTCTTCAGACGGGAGATCAGACCTTTGCCGACACTTTCGAGAAAAGGTAAGCCATTTGTCATTATGACTTAGCGCCCCCCCCTTTTTTGTGTAGTAGCCAACCTAGATTTCGCATGGGCCCTAAAGGGCTATAAAGTAACTTCAGGTCACCTCTATCTAAATTTTACTATGTAAATAGCATATCTCGTCAGTATAGACATGTTCCCAAATTTTAGTTTATCTAAATAAATATCTAGAGAAATTTTCTTGTTTCCTCTCATACATATTTCATTCCTTTTTGCTTTATGGTACTACCCCCCACACCTTAATTTCGCAAATTACGACTTTATCAGGGCTACTTTGAGGATATCTATCTGTCAGGTTTTAGTAATGTTTGTACTTTTATGTGTTTCAGTGCGTTATTCCATCTTTAGACCTTTGTCCTGACAATATTATATGCTCGATCCCTGCTTTAACTCAAACTCTTAATCAATTACAGAGTTTCCCCCATTTTTTTTTTCTTTATTTATCCTGTTTGCACAAATTGCATTACATGTGATGATGTAAAGACATATGTCGATAGTGTATCATTGACAGCTGTGCTTCTATTATACAACATTAAGGTCTTGCTGCGGGTTATATACATGGGGTTGTTGGCCTAAATTGCTATATATATATATATACTTAAGTAAGGAAACTTTAATAAGTCACATCGCGTATCCTCCCTTTTCATCTATCCAAACCGGGAACGCAACAATGTCGCCCGCCGCGGGGCTCGAATTTAGTATATGTTTCATCCCCTATACTTTAGAAATATATACCTAATGAAAAGCCATACTATTTTTAAGTATTGGTGAAGTAGTCCACGCATCCTGAGATTAACAGTCTATTATAAATCGTGAATTTTAATTTATGCTTTCCGTTTCACGGGCATTTTATCAGGCAATGAAAGTTATGTTGAGGCGGTGTATACCGCATCTCTCGCCGCTGTCTTTTACGATCCACATTGTTTGTGGCAAAACCTTAATATTATCATTGATTTCTGATATCAAAGTAAAACGTTTATGGGGATGAGTATCTTTTATTCTGGTCTTCTCAAGCTTTCGAGCTTGTCCGCCCTTCTACAGGAGAAACATATACAATATATCAAGAAAATATAACGTCGCCTGATGCTAAAACTATTATGATTCTATCTACATATATATATATATACATTAGGAAGTTTTGCATATTATTTGTTTTCTTAAGACACTTTTTTTTTTTATTAAGGTATTTATACATATTCTACTATTGTTTGCTATATTCTATGAATTATCTTATAGGTTAGAAATTCTATTATTTAAGTAGTTTTATAATAGTTATTGGCTATTACATATAAGTTACTTATATTATTGTTGATATTATTAGCTGGTACTAGGATATATTGTGTTATATGTTTCGGGCAAATCTATTTTCTATTAATGCTATTGTGTTTTCTGAATAATAGAGAATCAATTATAAGCCTTTGATATTTGCTGTTTATGTTATTGTAATGTATTCTAGGTTCTCCTAATGCGAAAGTGTGACCTGTTCCTTTGCAGTATTGGAAAATTAGAGACCTATTGTCTTGATTAATAACGTTGCGTCTATGTCCATATATTCTATTGCTGACTCTCCTTCCTGTCTCCCCTGCGTATTTGGCTTGGCAGCTGTTACATTCTACGGAATATATTGCCTTTTATTCTCTGTTTTGGTTAGTGGGTTTTATGATAGTAGGATTATTTTTAGATAGTGGACTTTTATGGTGGAGCCTATGTTAGGGGAATTACAGTAATATGTTTGGATGCCAGAGTTTCTTAAGTAGTTGGCTATTGTTATAGATGTTTGTGAGTATGGAATGTAACATATCGCCCTATAGATATTTTGTGGTTTTGTTTATTGGGTTATTGATAGTTATACTTTTGTGGAAATGTTGTAATATATAGGTGGTTTGGTATCCTGCTTGCTGGACATTATTTATAATGTTCTGTGTCTCAATCATTTTGAATTCTGTTGCGAGCACCATTGATTACAATTTCATTTTACTTTCTCAAATTATTATATACAGTATGAGAAATGAGGTTGGATTGCCATGGTCCAAATTTAGAACGGTGATCAGTGTTTTACAGTAGTCTACTGAAATGACTTAGCATTTTTTCATCATAGCTCTGATATAATTTTCTCACAGCAGAGGTGAGTTCTGATAATTATTGCTGGATACAAATATCTTAACTTCATTTTAATAGCGCTTTCTATCAAATCATACTAGCCTGTGCATCCAGATATATGAGCCTTAAGGTGAAAATAGAATTGAAGATCCAGTTAGCGTACCCGTGAAGAGAGAAGTTTGATCACCATAAAAAGACGCGTCAGGCAACCGACTTTTTTTTTTTTTTTCTCATGATGCCTCCAACTGCATATGATCTTAAATATCCTGTATACACTCTGACAAGGGAAGGTTATCCTGAATTGACAAATGTATAATTTTTGTCTTTAGTAGAGATTTCCAAGATTCTATTTCTGAAACATTTTTTTTTGGATGAAGACAAATAAAACCATCTTGATAGTATTGAATTTTACAGTAAATATTTGCCAGCAGAAGGCATGATGAGATTACATAATATTTAAACCAGTTATATGCTTAGTATGTTTCTTCAGCTGTAATTTGACACAGTCATCAAATGAAGAAATGGGCAATACGCCATATCTTGATGCTGGACACTTCTGTGTCAGGAAGGTGTAGTTAGTCTGTTTAATGAGAATTCAATAATTATCGAAATTTAGCAGATTATCATTGGGGATTTGAACAACTGTCTTGAAAATTTTTGAACAGCCTGAGTAGATAAAGGAATCCTGGAGTTAGAGTGGAGAATTAGTAGTACAGACTGACCACTCGACGCAGATAACTCTAGGGAACAATTATTGTGTTAATCCGCCGTAGACAAGAAGAACATTGATTCTCAGGATATTCGATAGGCAGAATATTGAGAATTGATAAGGTCATGGTTAAAGTTTACACAGGCATATGGGAGTAAAGACAGTGATTTAAACAAGATAAGAGACAGCCTTGTGTCTTAAATACTTTCAGTGGAAGCAGATGCCACTGCAAATATTCAGGTCTAATAATTTCCAAATTTGAAGTCATGCATGACGGGTTAGCACGGGATTGACGCCTGAACTGGCTTTCACTGGGATTAATCGAGCTTGCGAAAGAACTAGAAGAAGTGTGACATGTCACGCCACTGTACTAAATTAATAATTGAGAAGATTTATGTCGAGCCAACTGAAATTAGTAAAGAATTAAGAGATTAAGGTCTTATTCTTTTAGTTTTACACTAATTTCAATTACGCGATATGGACGGCGTTATAAGTTGGGTGGAAATGATTCGGCCGCATTGGGATGGTCTCCTGGAGGTGGTACGATCAAATACTACTTATTGAATGCCGGGCGGGATCGCATGAAGCATTAAATGACATCAAGAAATGCTTAAAGAAACACCCTAGAAGATTGGGGATCGACAAAAATGACGACATGGAAAATGCTCAACATTGTACATTGGCAGCAAAATGATATCTTGCTATTGTATGGACGACCACTCCTTCCTGAAATGTGCAGCGGATGTTAGTCCCAGAATTAGGTCCTTTGAGGCGACACTTTCCTTTGCAGATGACATAAAGACGCATGACAAAACAGCACATGAGCATTTAAACTAACTTCAATTCCTGCCATTAATTAATTTAGTTGACCAATAGCTATAGAACCGCTGGAGACCTCCATACCCTGTGTGAATATTTTAGTGAGAAATGAGCGATTCAATTCTATGAGCCATGAGGTATCCTGTAAGATCAGAGCTGTACCCCATTCAATTTTTTTTAATAGTAGCCAGTGCGAGATATTTCCAGAATGTTTGTTTCTTTTTCTAACTGTCATATAATTCGGAAACTAGAAAACTACACTATTTTGATACAGTTTACATCTAGCATCCATGTGAACTCAATATGACTATTGAACGTAGATTGTAGATTAATGAGCGAGCCAACCTAAAGAGAACGAGTTTAATAGGCTTACAATCAGTAGTTGAAACAGACTATTCGCACAATTTTGTTATGTTCTCCCTCTAGCTGATCTATGACATTATAGATTTTTTTTTAACAAGGTGACTACCCCGTCGAGTGTATATGAAGGTATAAAGGTTTAAAGGTCATAGGCTGTTGGAATAATAATACACTAGTAATAATTATAGTTCATTCTGATGTACAGTAGAGGCAGTGAGAACAGCGCCTCTACCATCATGGCTAGTTAGTTTCAATACACCCAGAAAGAGCATTGATCTAAGATTACTATCCACCCACATGGATGAACATGTACCTCTCCCATTTCCTTTCCCTTTTGAGGTACTAAGAAGAGCTGGTGATACTGTATATCTCTTGAAGAATCTAGAAACTGGGAATTTGGATAAATACCATATAGATAGGTTAAAACAATACCATATACCAATTAGGATTTTCCCCACAGAGGAGGAGGAAACTAGTGATGGTAATTCAAGTCAAGGTTCCAGTGATGAAGATCATTGGATTCATCTTACAGGTCCAGCTTATCTCCCTAATAGGTCCGTTAATGTAGTGGTTCCACAAGGGGTGACAACCAGAGCGAACTCAGAAGTAATGAGACGAGGGGAAGTTGACAGAGTTAGTGTGAACAGTTTAACTTTACGCAGGTCTACAAGGGTGAAAAGGCCCACACAGTGTAAATTCTGCTTAGACTGTCGCCACTAACTAGGATTTTGGAGTGTGTACGGAGAATCAGCTCGATAGAATGAGAAGTTTAGAGATTTCAACCATTTTTTTTTCATTTAAAAACCTTTTTTTTTTAAGTAGAACTTCATTAGGATTCCTTTTTTTTTATACAAACTATTTCTTGTTAAAACCCGAGTTTCAAAGACCAATGAGAATAATGTATACCATTGAGAATTAACTATTTAGTGTAAATCTGAAATTTTAGTTATTATCAGGAGTAATAGGTGAAGGAAGGTGTAGGAAATCACAACTTAGAGGGGGGGCTATGTCTAAAACAACGAACCTAATAGGCATCCTATGGCTTGTGTTGGGTAATTCAGAAACCCTATAATCCCTGGCCTTCAGGTAGTAGCTTTGAAATAGGTTTCTAATGAGGACATGAAAGGTCAATCTTTCAGAGTAAAGTTGTGAAGTATAGGGACCCTAAGCCAGGGGTAGAAGTTAAGTAGGCCCAGACCGTAGTCGATCCTCGGAAAGCACTTGAGAATGTTAGTGTTGGGTAGTGAATCGTAAACCCTATAAATCCATCTTTCAATAGAGTGTTGAGGTCGGACTACTGCAAAGGGGACAGACGCAAGGTGAAGTAGGAAGAAAGTGACTTCACCCACGGTGGCTAGGGGAGTGACTCAATTCCGCTTTTATGAGGTGTCACGTTTAATGGTCCTTTATTCGCCATTGTAATTTGTGTGTGTCTTTATAGAATTGTCGTGAATAGTCACTTAGTGTCAAAGCAAGGACAGTTTTTGAAATTACATTTTTTTTAGGTAGGTTAGCTTTCAGATTATTTAGAATTGTTAACCATTTTATTAACAATCATTTATCGAGTATAAAGTATTAGTATATATAGAGTTTGTATGAGGCATTAATTTAAGTTAATAGGGCATTAGTCCCCACTTTGTTTTAATTAGAAACTTTATTTGATTTCACATTTGTCCTGAAAATTTTGTTATTATTAGGATCTATCAATGATGATAATTATAGTACTTTGGCTTGTGTAGCAGCTTTTAACTTTAGTTTGTATGCAAACCGTGAATGATGGGGGGGGGGTGTATGAATGGATTGGTTTAATGAATGTGTAAGAAGGTTAAAAACAATTATACTGTTAGACCAAAGGTATATTAGAATAGTGTAGGGAATTAATAGGTTCGATTTTTTTTAAATTTTGATTTCTTTATTTGTTAGGATCGGAAGCCTCACAGGACAACTACAACTCTATCTAGTTAGAAATATTCGCTCCCTTTTGTTAGGTCCCTCGTTAGAGGATATACTTTTCCTTTGATTTCTTTTATTTTAGTTTAGCTTGAATTCTAAGGATTGTGGATAAATGATCCCTATCCCGACCCTCAGACTTGGAGACAGTGGAAGGCGAGGATCAAGCCGAATTTCCCACTCAACTCCTCCTCGCAAGAGGAAACGAAGAGGTATAGATTGAATTTTATGCAGGATGGAGGATTTGTTTTAGCCATGCCGTATAGCCTGGGGTATAACGGCGCGACCTTGGGTAACCGATCTGACACCGTAGTTTCGACGCTTTTAGCGTGGCTGGAGCGAGGGTGTTGCAGACGGGAGGTCCTGTAAGATTGGCAAGTAGGCAGAAATTGCCCAGTTATTCTAGACGAAGTGTTTCCGTCTATTGAATTTTTTTTGGTACCAGTTTGATCCCCCATAGCTAGCGGAAGTTTCTTCTAATAAAGGATTCGCCCTGCCATACGTTTTGTTGGAATGAATTCGAGCATAAGACCGATTCGAGAGACAGAATAAGTAATTATTAGGACCTTCAACGAGTTTAGACTCGTTCCATGTTAGGATAAGATTTTAAAGTATTAGTTAACTATAATGACCGCGAACGAGACGCCAGAACAAGCCAGTGAGTCAAAGTTTTAGAAGTGTTGTATTGAGGACAGTAGAATTAAGAGCAGTTATACAGGGAGTAGAATTCTGAAGGAATTTGTAAAAGAACCAAAATTTCAGATTGATAAAATTCAAATTTATAAGATGTAGATTTATAGGATTCAGGTCAATGAATAGAGAGTATATTAGTAGATGAAAGTAATATGAATTTCTTGGAAGGGGGAGGTAGCTGAACTGTACACACCCCAGAGACAAGGTAAACGGAGTCACAAACAAAATGGGAGAAGTTGATTAGTTTCTCTGTCAAACAGAGAGCTTTCTTCATACGGTTGTCACCATAGATTTAAATGGACTGAGTAGTTTAATAGAGGTCTGGGCTATGTTCCATTTGACCAAGATTCTAAATGACGTACCTATCTGGGTTGAGAGAGTATTGTAATTTGAGGAATCTAACACATAAGAGAAAACACACCCTCCAGTAGGATCGGGATAGACGAATATTACCCAGTGACCAACTCGTGATTCCAGACTGAATAAGATTGAAAACTTAATTGAGATACTAAACCTTGATCCTTCAGCGCACAAATATATATAATGTGTTTTCATTTTCTTATTGAATAGGTTATTATCTTATATCATTTATATTATATTATAATCATATACTATTCATTTCAACAATTTTATTTCCTTGATATTCATGATATTAGTAATATTTACCTGCCATGTTGCGATTTTTTTTAACATGTTATCATGGCTTATTCTTCCCTCAAGGCATGATCTATTTTATCCTTATTGTCTTTTATCCGCCTTACTTGTATATGCATATATATTTTGTCATCATATATAATTTTGTAGTAGTTTTCTTTATCATCCATCATGGGATGATTTTTATCATATTTAATCATTATCTGCATGATACGTGTTTTCTTCAATATATATATTATACCCATCATATAACATGGAAGGATTCATTTTATCATTACATATTTCGTGCCTTATTTAATAATTACTTTCACAATTTGTTTTCTGTAATATTTTTTTATTTAGCAAAAGTCATCATGTCATAGGCTAATCATTATATACCATGATATTTCTTTCAGCTAACTATAATTATCCTTTCCTTTGATTGTATATGTATAACTATACCACACGAATGTCTTGATTGGTACTTAAATAAAGATGCTGGCATGTTTTAGGAGTTGGACTAGTCAGTTATTTCTAAACGACTTCTTGGCGCCCAAAATTTTTGTTATATAATATGTAATAGGGAAATGTTCTAACTGTATTGTTAGCAGAAAGAAGGTAGCAATGAAACCAGCACACCAGAGGCAAGGATGGGGTTGAGAGGACTTACCACAAGGAAGGCCTACTCCTCAAGGCCAAAGAAGAAAGTGGAAGGGTGGTATATATACCCATGAATGGTAAGACAGATGACCTTGCTTACTTCCATACATATGATATGACTGTCCCCCATAACCTATGTTGATAACAGTGTGCTGACGGAATAATAACACATAAAAACCCCTTTGCCAGGATGCGCAATGCCCACTAATGTTCGGAAGAATAAACATCTAGAATGGCATACCATCATTTTGACTAGCCTTATCTTCCCTACAGGTTTCGGTACATCTGGCTTCACCTAGTAATGGAAAATGCATTTTGCTAGAAATGGGCCTGCTTTCATAGTAACTGATGAAAGGCAGATGAATAATGAGTAGCACAAACGCATTTGTCCATTACTTGGCAGGGGGAGGATTGTTGGGGCACGTTTTTGTAACCATACCCCAACAGAAGGCGTATGTATAACCAAATCAAATGGATACATGGCTTCCCTCCCACATAGACTTACAGACCACTTTTTGCCCAGAAACCTAGACAATTGATGACACCAGACTTCCATGCCGAAAGCTGATGCCTGATGAAGAAGACACCAGTGACACCCAGAGACATCCGCGCTGGAAGCTGTTGTTTCATATGTACATATATTCCCCTCACCAAAAATTTAGGTAAAGGTGACCAGAAAAAAAAAATGGAGAAGGAAGATCTCTAAAAGACTGAACCTTATAAAATATCCTTCCCGAGAAAGGAAAGCGTTATATTACAGTTCAAGTGAAAAGGGGCCTGTGTCGATTTTTAGCTAAGACGGAGGGGGGGCGATATATATATACCGTCCCGAGAAAAGGGGAGGATAGTATTTCAATCCATGTGGAAGGGGGGGCCTGGCGTCTGAAATTTTACACTATCGCCGTAGCTGTTTCTCTCTTTAGATTTTTTGTTTTGGTAATACTATATGTTCTATTTTGATGGGAGAGGCCTGGGGCGTCTATGAAATTGATACTGGAGCCGTTGGCCATTTTGATTGGTGTTTCTTTCGGCGAATGAAAATGCCAGCCAATAGAAACTTTGGCTCGGCAGCGAATGGAAACGGAGAGAGACATGAATAAAAGAGGGTTTCTTGGCCAAAAAGGCAGATTTGGATCTGAGTCGCTCAGTGAGAGGACAGTCTTCAGACGGGAGATCAGACCTTTGCCGAGACTTTCGAGAAAAGGTAAGCCATTTGTCATTATGACTTAGCGCCCCCCCCCCTTTTTTGTGTAGTAGCCAACCTAGATTTCGCATGGGCCCTAAAGGGCTATAAAGTAACTTCAGGTCACCTCTATCTAAATTTTACTATGTAAATAGCATATCTCGTCAGTATAGACATGTTCCCAAATTTTAGTTTATCTAAATAAATATCTAGAGAAATTTTCTTGTTTCCTCTCATACATATTTCATTCCTTTTTGCTTTATGGTACTACCCTCCACACCTTAATTTCGCAAATTACGACTTTATCAGGGCTACTTTGAGGATATCTATCTGTCAGGTTTTAGTAATGTTTGTACTTTTATGTGTTTCAGTGCGTTATTCCATCTTTAGACCTTTGTCCTGACAATATTATATGCTCGATCCCTGCTTTAACTCAAACTCTTAATCAATTACAGAGTTTCCCCCGTTTTTTTTTTCTTTATTTATCCTGTTTGCACAAATTGCATTACATGTGATGATGTAAAGACATATGTCGATAGTGTATCATTGACAGCTGTGCTTCTATTATACAACATTAAGGTCTTGCTGCGGGTTATATACATGGGGTTGTTGGCCTAAATTGCTATATATATATATATACTTGAGTAAGGAAACTTTAATAAGTCACATCGCGTACCCTCCCTTTTCATCTATCCAAACCGGGAACGCAACATATGTTTAAAATCATTGCACAATGCTATGTTCAAAATGTTTTTAGCTACATGTACACAATTCTTGTCATATTCAAATTTCTAAAAAGTTATGAGATAAACGGTATTCATTTCTAGAAATAATCCTAACCTTCACAGAATACATAACATGGAAATGAACTCTGTAAGAATTTATTGTCAAAATGCAAAGTCCAACTTCATTTTAAGCAAGGCTTACAACTAAATAGATAAACCCAAATATTTCACCAAATATTAACATATTTACTTTTGTTAAAATATTTTAAATTTAATATTATGTTGATTACCATACACATTTGAAATATTAAATTGGTTCACCTGCATGCACTTGTGGAAACGAACCTTCTGATAAACTGTCCATTAACTTCTGATCTAAGGGAAGAAAACCAACTTTACCTGACTAATACAAAACAAGCTGCTTGCAATAAAGACCAATACATCATGTTTAATAGATTCTGCAGGATGTATATTTTAAGGCGAAAGTGTTGACTGTACATATTTCAAGCTAATACTTATAATTACTATATGCAAAATTTGACATCGAACGCTTAATTTTTTAATGATTCCCAATGTTCAATTGTATTAATTGTATATAATTTAAAATATACACGCAATTATCCAAATTGTGGATATGGCGTGTCTCTCCCAACTGTTAAATAAATAAAATATATAAACACAGCTATATTTTCTATGTTATACATTAATAGATACTGAATCAAGCATTTCGAATAGAAGTATGTATATATAAAATAATAGAGTTGAGAAGAATACAAAATAGAACAAGAAACTCACCTTCAGAAGCCGTTTTGTTTATCACTTCATATATATATGTACTGCAGACGATTCTATCTTTACGACAAAGAAATTGTGTATTATAGGTAAAAATGCTAATTGTTCCAATCAGGATGAAAATATGATTCATTCAATAATGATAAATTGAGAAAAAACAATGTATATGAACGAATTCAAAAATATTTTTAAAACTCAATGATCTCAAATTTCTATAAGTCTAACAACATTGATTTCTCTATATAGAAAAGCTTTAAGCGGTCAAAAAATAATGAATGTAAGGAAAATTATATATTAGATGTTAAAATAATAAAGAATATCTCCAGAAGATAAAAAAGAAATCTTGTTGATTGCTTATTACTAAGAACCATAGAAAGATACCAATTTAAATTTGATATTTTTTATACAGAAATAATCATATACAGACCAGACCACACTAATCATGATAAGTACTCAGCGGCTACCTTTACTATGGACAAGTGGTATAACCGTCGTAATTCGATACCCACGACCCAGACTAGGTACATTGCTTCATTGGAACACGATTCATGCAAAATTCCAACTCTGGCATTGATTAAAATTAACCAAACACACCTTGTCATACTTGTAAATTCAAAATTTGAATTGGTTTTCTACATGTATAGACATGTTGAGCACTTACAGTAAAATCAGTCGGCAACTTCTACCCATGATTATTATCATAACCTGTACCACGTATATTAGGGAATATTAGATATGAATGCATTAAATAATACGCGAACCTATGCACGGTGTATTTTGTTGCCACTGGATGCGTTGGACCTTCTGTGTTTCCTGGAGTATAGGAGCTCGATCTATGCTTTCTTCCTTCAGTGAATCTGTATAAGATCAGTGGTCTTAATACAACTGTATATGTGTGAAATCATTAAATAACGAATCTTCCTTGTACACATAGAACAAAACTAGGGATTGTTTTGAAAATATGAAGGTACCCACATATCGACACAATAAGAAACCGTTTACACTTACAAATGTGCCAGAGTCCTGTTTAGGTACTCGTACTGACTCTTGAGTTTGACCTTTGAAGTTATACTCCAGGCAGCACAGAACCCAATAACGGCTTCCAGGTCCAACGCATGTCCATTGATCACAGAACTCATCGTGCGTAGGTTAGCATATCACTGAAAAGACGAGTGTATATCAGCAAAAAAAGCAAATATCAATGAAAATATGGCTTCACTGAGAAAATAGAGAGGGTAAGACGAATGTTTTAATTTATCCTGAGTTTAAAAATTTAAAAAGACTCTGACAAATGGGAAGGGAGGTAGCGATGGAAAGAAAGAAGTGATGAAGGGCCCGACGAGACAAACGCAAGGTTTGCGTGGCTTTGAGCAATCTCACAACCTGACTCAGCCTTATCGCATGAACTTCAGTCTGGTAAAACATTGTAAAATTTCTCATTTATTTCCATTCTTAGTTCTTTTTTCATCTATAGATTTCTCTTCGTTTTAAAATAGGTTAATTTTAAAAATTTAAAAATTCGTAATATTTTCTCGTATCTTGTAATGAATATTCAACTTTTTTTTTATCTGTAAATAAATATCAATTTGAATAATTGAAAAATAGTATATAATCGTACAAATATAAAGGTGTTGCGCGAAAACATATATATATATATATACTTGCAACATTTTAAAATCATCGCATTTAATGGAATTTCAAAGCTTAAAACACCAAGTTAAAGATGCAACTATTAAAAATCTATATATTGTCACAGAGAGAGAGAGACGGTTAAACATACTTTAATGTTCATATAAAATTATATATAGTGTAATGCAGAAAAAAAAGAAGGTCTTTTCAGCCGGTGATGTCTTCCTCCATTGGGAGTTGTTTTTTCCTGGTCGACGAGCTCGGCTCAGTTGGTAGAAGGTTTGCCTGTTCCAGGCCCAGGTTGCTCTGTTTCCCCAGCAAATGCCGCAGTGGCCTGAGGGGCGCTGATAACATCAGCAAGTCCAGATGGCAATTAGCTTGCAGCCAAGGCCATTGTAGAGTCGGTGGGGAATTCCATAAAAAATTCTAATATTTTTCTTCTCTTCGGAGGCGGTTAAAATGCCAGCAAAGTTTGGGGCAGGAGCGCGCGCCCGTGTATCCTCGCAGCTCAAGTTACCGCTCGAGAGAGAGAGAGATTGAAACGATTTCATTATAATGTTCACACATATAAGATTATAAAATGTTAAATACTAATAAATATATAGAGAATAAATAATAGTGAATGTAAATAGATAAATATATTAATAAATAGATATAAATATATATAATATAATTGATAAATATACATATATATTAAATATATACAATGTCGTCATTGGTGGCCCCAACGAAGGAAGTCTCCGCTATCAATGGACTGCGAGAGTTCTTTCCTACATAGTGGGCAGGTCGATGTGATGGCTGGTGTTACCCACATCAAAACCAATAGGGAGAGATATAGAGACTAATGTAAATATTTTCATTATTAATTCATCACTTATATTGAACATATCAATATTATTTGCTTAAATATTTGTTGAAACAATTTGTTCCAACCACGCCGGTGCGGGCGGGCACACGCCGGTTATTCTATTCTTTGTCAACTCACCAAATTAAAAGTGTCATCTTAATGAGAACTCGTTCTGGTTTATTCTACTGTACAATGGAAACCAGTAAACAAAAACTATCTACATCTCAAGGTAGTGTAACAATATGTATTTAATAAGATATCCACTCATAGACAAAACTTAAGGAAATTGTACCTTTTAGCATGTATATTCAGAAAAGAAATCATACGATAACTCTGAAAGATAGTTAATACACAGTAACCTTTATTGTAACATGAGATAACCTAGTTTGAACACAGTGACCTATATTAAAAAGACACTGGATAATAAGGTGTTTACAAAAATGCCTCTGTATTTTATTTTTCTTCAAAAAAAAAAAAAAAAAAAACAGACCTCCAACCACTTTAAAGGCTTTCCACCTTCTTACGTATTGTCTATGAGTGTATATATTAAATCGCAAGGTTATACGCAAATACAATATTTGCATAGTTTGCAAATAGTCGCATAGAATAATTCTTAAATCGAAAGCATTCTTTCATGATGTGTTTTATAATTTGAATTATAAGACTAGCCACACAACAACAAAATACAACACAATATTGAATATCATTTTGAAAATAGAGCAATCCATAAATAAATCTTCAAAAAAAGGCATATATTGAATCAAGATATCACAGAAATATTGGTAAAATAAAGGATATTTTGATCCAATATATGCATTTTTATTTAAAATTGAATATATATTTATATACAAAAGATTTACATGGATCTCTGGAAAAGAAAATCAATTTTATATAGAATATTTCAATAGATTGTTTTTTCTTTATCAATATATTTCACAATAAACACATAATAATGTTTATCGTTTAATAAATTGAGAAAAAGAGTGAAATTCTTTATATATTGATAATTCAAGAATTTTTTGTTCTTTTACAGATTCAGGTACACTTTTCAAATAAATATTTCAAAATATAATAAATAAACATTTCTGCGAAATTGTGAAATATTTTATATCGAATAATTGAGAATTTTTACTAAAAGGGTGTAAAAAAATGCTCAATATATCGTCTGCAAAACTTAGCTAGGTACAATATAAGAGCTTGCTACTACCCACTAATAATCCAGAGTTGCCGAACTCACTTTTCACTAATTATACCCCAGGGAAACCAACCTAAAACACTCTCTTGATTTTCCCTAACTTTCTCAATACCCAATTAGTACCGTATTTAACAGAGCTGTGTAAAATTAAGCTTAAACTTTTACCAATAAATATTAATAAGAAAATAAAGGTTGAATTTATATATATAATAATTAACAGATGAATAAAATCCTTAGAATTATTTGTGTTGGAAGAATATCTTGATGTTTTTTTATATAGATTGTATGAATGTAAAGCAATATTACATTTTTGTTATATATACATAATAATTAGCGAAATATTGAGCAATAAATATGATTTAAATCATGGGATCTTGGGCTAATCAAATCTTTTATTTATTTCAACACACAAAACGCGAGATCCCGGCTAAAGATAATTGCTTCGATTTACATATTTTAAACAGAAACAGTTATAAATACATTACACAAGAAAGTAAACAAAAATAAAAAGAGAAAGAATAATGTATATTATGAACCTCAACCTTTCAGGTTAGAAAGATAATCACAAATATATTTACAAAAATAGTTAAATCTATGATAATTCTCTCTGCTATTTACAAATTGATATAGATCTACAACATTGATTATTGTCTGTTGTCTAGCGGTAAAGAAGAGTGGACATTCCAACAGTAGGTGTCTCGAGTCCTGGAATTCGTTGCCACAATGACAGCTAGAGTCCTCAAACGCTCTAATTTTTGATAAAAATCCCTTAAAAATTCCATGGTTCGTTTTAAACTGGGTATTATAAAAATTGAAACGGAAAAATGTTGGAATTCCAAACGGGAAAAAGCTTTGGAAGGTTTTATTTGTTTTTAGAAATAATTCATCCATTTTTGCACTTAAAATATTCTAATTATTTTTTTAAAGCCATCCAATATTTTGATATGAAGCTGACCACCTTTCTTCCAAGAATGTTTTCTCAGGAAAAATTTGATTTTACGATTACCCAAAAGAATGAACAACGTATTTTATGCTAATATATATATATTTAAACCTGTCTATAGCGCCCCCCTCTTGGGACTCACCAAAACAGGGTGATATAGAAGGGGGAAGCTATAGACAAGTCACTTTTAATGTAAATCGCATCGTACTACGTATTTAAAATCGGACGCTATAGAGAGGAAGGCGGTATTTAGAGGGGGCGCTAGAGACAGGTAACTGTATTTTAATTATATTATAAAAAGTTCGATAATATATTATGAATTTAAAATTTATAAAAGATTCATTAAAAAGTCATCTCCTGATCGTGCAACTAAAATTTGCTAACGGCTTGCGCCATCTGTCGAAATAAATATCAACTAATTTGCTTTTTTTTTATTATTCCAGAATTCGTAAAAAGAATAATCAAACGATTAGTTTATATATCTAATATATGGCGTAAGACATAAGCAGCCTCTGGTTTTACAATCAGAATATTCCTTTTTTCCCCTTAATTCATACAAGGTAATAAGAGCAAATCCAAATAAATAAATAGTGTGTGGCGTTTCAGTAACAGCGCTGTTATCGAAACATCACACACTATTTATATATTTGGATTTGGTCTTATTACCTTGTGTTTATAATCCGTTCCGTTCCAAAATCACTTTTTAGGTACCACTCAAAAAGAGCAACCTAGTTTATGATATTTGCAACAATGGATAATATGTGAAGGTTATTCACATATTAAACAAAATGTTAACGCGGGCTACAATCCCAGTTTATGACTGTCGGGAATCGAGGGAGTTATCCGCTTTTCACTGTGTTTATAATCTATAATCTAAATTGTGCTTTATCATTTTCCGTAATTCATAAATGGTCAATGAAGTATCTTCAATTTGATTCAACAATGTGCTAAATAACGCTGTTTCAAATAATTTCAAATATATTTAAATGTCAGGTGAGCTCCCTTGGAAGAAATAGGAGTGAAAGGGCGGGACATCCAAGTTGAAGAATGAGCTGGTGACACTGATAATATCGCCACAGAGTACAATGGGAACGAATCAATCATCCAAACAGGAATCCTGTTATCAAGATGTATTACCATCTGGAAAGTCTTTCACATTCAGCTGGACTAAATTGGACAGGAATATATATGCCTCTTTTTATTAATCCATTGATTGATTGATAGAGTTAATATATATTTGAGTTTATACTTAATATATTGATGCAAATAATATTATAATTGAGTTAAATAAATTTAAAATATTTGCCGAGTTTCTTAATAAGGTATCGGCATAAACAGCAAGAGCATAAACAGAAGAGCTACCCCAACAGTTCCAGTATATTCAATGCAGATGATGCCAACCCCCATTGAAACTGTACCCTCTGCAACTGGAAACTATTTTTATTTTTGATTTTTATAAATGTATTTCTCTGAATCTCTATGTATCTTTTGCACGCCTTTGCGGAGCCAGTGGCCTGATGAAGCGCGACCGCGCGAAAGCTTGCCTCCCGATACCTTAATAAAGAAACTAGGCAAATATTTTAAATTTATTTAACTCAATTATATATTTGAGGTGGAACACCAATTTATTTTTTTCTCTTTGCCACATTTTCACTCTTTATCAACCAACATTTTATAATTATTGCACATATCATTTTTCTCATGTTTTTTCCCAATCTATTAGCTCACAACAAGCTAATATGATCAAGGGATATCATCCTTTTATTTCTCACTTTTAATTTTCATTCATTTTATTTTCTTCCTCATTAATAATATATGTGTATCATTATCTCATGTTTTTTCCCAATCTATTAGCTCACAACAAGCTAATATGATCAAGGGATATCATCCTTTTATTTCTAGCTTTTAATAATCATGCATTTTATTTTCTTTCTTCAATCTTATAATGTGTCAATTTTCTCATTTGTCTTTCTAATCTATTGGTTCAAAACAAGCCAATACGACTACGAAAAATCACCTTTTAATTTCACTTCTGTAATTATAATTCATTTTATTTTCCTTTCTCATTTTTAATATTATATGTGTATTTTTTGTCTATTTCCAATCTATTGGTTAACAACAAACCAATATGATTATCGAATATCACATTTTTATCATTTAACTATTGTACTTTCCTGTCTATTGGTTACCATCCCAATACCAATATGATAAGTGAATATCATCTCTCATCTTTTCTTTCTATCAATATTTTACCTTCTTTTTTAAAAGCTATATTTTCATTACTTTACTCTTAATCTACCCATATTATTCTTTTCACAGGGGGGAAATGTTATATTAAAATATTTTATTTAAAATGTTATATAAAGGTATTATTCAAAATGTTATATTAAAATATTATTTTATTTAAAAATATATTTCATAGATACAAATACTGCTAAATCGACCGCCAGAGGTCATGCTTCTCTATAAATACTCATCGTTGTTGTTTCCCGTTGGTCGGCTCAAAACATTTGAACATTATGTAAATAAGCTTTTCATTTTTTTATTCTTACGCCTTAAGCCAGGCAGTGCTTTCACCAAATTATGTTCTTATATATTACTTTAGCTCAATTAAAACAATATCTTATCACAACTATTTTAGTGTTATACTTTCAAGATCTTTGCCACGACTGCATCACCAATACCATTTAGTACCAAAAAGAACCAGCAAATAACTCCATACCATAATCCTCAAGATGATCTAAATTTAAGCACAGAAAATCAAATCTCTCTTTTCTTTATATAATATATATATTATATTTAATATAAAGATTTTCTGCTGATCTTTGAATATTATTTAGGATTATATATTTATATATATATATGCTATGGTTAATTATCTGGTGGTTCTTTTTAGAAATAAATGGTATTGGTAATGCAGTCGTGGTTAAACCTTGAAACTATAATAATAAAATTGAGGAAGATTGAAATAGCTTTAATTGAGCTAAGGAATGTAATAAAGACATAATTTGATAAAAGTACTGCCTGGCTTAAGGCGTAAGAATAAAAAAATGGGAAACTTATTCACATAATGTACAAAAGGTTTGAGCCGGCTATCGGGAAACAACAACAATGAGTTTTTGTAGGGTAAGCGTGACCTCTGGTGGTCGTCTTAACAGAGTATTTGTATCCATGAAATATAATTTTAAATAAAATAATATTTTAATATAACATACATCTATTTTTAAATTGAAAATAGAGTAATTCATAAATAGATCTTGAATTGAAATATCATATATTAGATTAAAAGTAATTTATTTACAAATATTTCAGTTGGCTAAACGCCACCCTTTGTCGAAGGTATTACAAAATATTTATATCAACAATAAATTCAGCGCCAAAAAAACGTCCATATAATTAAGTTTGAAAATATATTTTTTACCTATATTCAATGGGGAGGAAGGATTTAATTGGAAAAAATATAGTAAATATAAATCTTTCTGATTAAATATACAAGTATATATAGCTCTGCCATTTGAAAATCACATGTGTTTTTGGTCAGGATATGCCTTCGTTATTTTTAATAATATAAATATATAAATACTTTGAAAATAGAGCAATCCATAAATAAATCTTTAATTAAAAAGGCATATATTAAATATACAATAAAATATTATATAATATATTTATTATTAAATAAATTAATTTTCATCCAATATATGCCTTTTCAATTAAATATATAAATGCATAATCTAAAAAAGCAAAATATTTAGTTTTTTCAAAAACATATATCGACTTTTCACTTACAAATGTGTCAGAGCCTCGTTTGGTTACTTGCATTCGCTGGTGGGATTGGACTTTTGCAAGAATCGGGAGGCATTGGAGCATTTTTTTAAATCAGAAAAAAAAAAGTATCCAATGCGGTATTCGAACCCGGGTCGTAGCGTTCGAAAACCAACGGTTTAGACTATCTTTCCATCAAACCCAATATACTTGTAAATAGAATCTATTTACCTTTATTAAAGTTTTCTAAAGGTTTATAGAAAATATTTGCAAATTTATGCAATCAATGTTTCTGATTTATCAATAGGTGTTATACATAAATATAAAACATTATATTTTGTAATGTATTTAACACTCACAGATCACATAATCTTGATGTTGAATCTGGCGACAATGTTGTAGATTGATGATCGTCTGATAGAAATTATTGGTCTGCTGAACAATTTAGGTGATTGGCCTTCTATATGGAGAGGTTCTTTTGGTATTTAATCTTGTCAATCTTCTATTCAATTATAGGTTCTATCCAACCAGCCGTGGAACATTAGCAAAGATTTCTCCATCAGTTTCAATAATAATAAACATCAAACACTAAAAGTATTGTAATTTGAAGTATAATAAAATATATTTAATCAAAAAGGCATATATTGGATCAAAATATAATTTATTTTACCAACATTTCAGTTGGCTGATCGCCAACCTTTATCAAGGTGTTGTAACATTTTAATGTAGGTCAACAACAAACTCAGCGCCACATAACGTCAACAGAATTAAGTTTTAAAAAAATATTTTGTTATATTCAATTGAGAGAAAAATATTTTGATATATATATTTATAAATATTATAAAACTTAAATATGTTATAACACCTTGATAAAGGTTGGCGTTCAGCCAACTGATATATTGGTGAAGTAAATTATATTTTGATCCAATATATGCCTTTTTAATTAAAGATTTATTTATGGGTTGCTCTATTTTCAAAATAAAAAATATATATACCTTATTGTGATATAAATAATTATCAAAATTCGAAAATATTATAGACGAGTATGATTCATTTTAAAATTAAACAATTTCTACTGACATTACATAATTTTATGTTTATATAAAAGGGCATACCTGGATCTGTAAAGAAAAACTAAATCCACAAAATATTTCGAGAGATTGTTCCCTCTTTATCAATTTATTGCACCTCACAAAATTGTTTATTTCTAAAAAGAATCATACTCGTCTATAATAGTTTCGAATTTTGATAACAGATGGCGCGCTAATGCAACATAATATAAATAGTATATAGTAGAATGGATATTTTATCTGAGATTGGAGCAATTCTGAATATTGTGAAAATCTGTTAGTTGAACTTTTTTTGGAAAAGGTATGGCTATATAAAACATTGTTTTTAATTTAATTCCCGATGTTTCAAAGACTCGCTGTCACTATTCTCAATAACATTGCTTAATGCAAATATTTAAATGCAATTCTACCTTCTAAAAGCGTATGTCCATAGTTTTCTTAAATACCATTTCTTATATTCCACCCTTCAGTGTTGCATATATAAGCAGAATGATCCAATACAGTATTAGAGCTCTAAAAAACCAGTCTGGTAATTTATATTTGTCAAACCGTAGAGAGTGTTCACCACTAATGAGCCAAGCCCTCCCAATATTATTTTCATCGCAGTAAGGACAGTAGAAGTTTGATTTATATGTGAAAACCAATCACGTCTTAATATTTTCATTTGTTAAAAATATGTGTAACAAAAGAAGTTAAAAATAACGAAATTTTAGGTATATAGATCCCTATAGTTCAGTGTCTTTGGAGGAGATTGCTTAAAACTTTACAACTGAAAACTCTGTTAGCGTGTTATCTATATATAGATTTGCGTGATGATTTTGGAATCCGATTACTCTATATAAACTTTACTCAATTGTTGATTAGTATAGGATATATAAAATTAGAAACACACACGAAATAACTATAATTAAAATTAATAGAATCATTAATTCAAACGCAAATGTTTTAAAACACAAAGCAATTTATCGTAAAGATAGAGGTTGCCTGACCGGCATTCATATTTATATAAAAAAATAGACACTTCGGCCAGTTGGAGTTTTTTATTTTCTCAACGTTTCGACAAAAATATTTTGTCTTCGTCAGGAGAAGTAAATAAAAATAAGTTATTATTAAATATATTTATTAAATAAATAATAATATATAAACATATAATACAATAAACATATAATTAAGCCTCCAGGGAAATGTTTATTTTTTAAATCTTTATTTATTGGCGTTTTAATAATGTAAAATATTTTCTTCCGTAGAAGGGTTTCTTGCTTGAAAGCTTGAGAGATTTTTAAACAAAAAATATTTTAAAAAGAAATATTTCCCTGGATGCTTAATGGTCTTATTTCAATATAAACATAATGTTAAGAGAAAATTCACATATAAAGATATCTATTAAATAATTCAATGAAACGTTTTAAAAATATATACATATTTGAAATATAGAGGCTGAAGGGATTATCATGAGGCATATGACACACACAATATTTTAATAAAATTATAAACTATAGTAATTTATAACACTACCTTTATCTATGGGATAGTATTTGACCATATTGTTTCATATCTTTCTGCTAGTTAAATATTTAGGCAAACAAGTTTTTCAAAATTCAAAAAAGTCCAGTGTAAGATATTTTAAAAATAAAAAAGACATACCTTGACGAGCATATTAGACGAAAAATATCCCTCTTTTTAATTTTTAATATTAACACACCTGACTTTTTTTACTTTCTTCGAACTTTTTCACATGTTTAGCGTAATTAGGCAAATTTGACAGTAATTACCTATTTCTTGATTTCTCAGTGAGTTCCTTAAATCAGAATTTTATAATAGGCGTAAAGCCTACACCATATTGAAGTTTCCCAATTGCCATAAACGTGTACGTGATTAGCTTCTAAAGATCGCTGAAGAGCGATTATCGCTTGAAAGCTAGTATTAAAAGAGATAAAGCACAATTTGGATTATAGATTATAATAAAAGAAAATAAGACCTAATTCAAATAATTTATTAGTGTGTGACGTTTCGGCAACAACGTATAATAACATATATCAAGTTGACTTAAAAACTATTTTCCTTATCTGTTATCTTGTTTAAACACTTGATAACAGTACTATTTAAGAACTTGCTGTAATATTTTTTCTCGTGTATTCTTTTGTCTGATGATGGTGACAATGTTGTTACCGAAACGTCACACACTAATACATTATTTGGATTAGATCTTATTTTTTTTTAGTATTAAAAGAGAAAATAGTTGTGAGAAATAGTTATAGTTTGTATATTTTTAGTTTGTATATATATTGTTATATACTATAGTTTGTTTATTTTTAGTTTGTATATATATTGTTATATACTATATTTTGTATATATATTGTTATATACTATAGTTTGTATATATATTGTTATATACTATAGTTTGTATATATATTGTTATATGCTCTATAGTTTGTATATTTTTAGTTTGTATATATATTGTTTAATACTATAATTTGTATATATATTGTTATATACTATAGTTTGTATATATATATTGTTATATACTATAGTTTGTATATATATTGTTATATACTATAGTTTGTATATATATTGTTATATACTATAGTTTGTATATATATTGTTATATACTATAATTTGTATATATATTGTTATATACTATAGTTTGTATATATATTGTATATACTATAGTTTGTATATATATTGTTATATACTCTATAGTTTGTATATATATTGTTATATACTATAGTTTGTATATATATTGTTATATACTATAGTTTGTATAGTTCATATTAGTTTATATAGTTATAGTTAGAGTAAAAAATAGTTTATTTTTCTTTATAAAGCCGTTATTGCTTAGTTATGCTAGCATATCTTGATCCACTATTAAGTTCAATGTTGATTCTGATGCTGCAGTTATGTAGATTTTCTAACTCGTTTTTATATTTTTGTTTATGGGATATTTTGGTACAAGAGCATTATGACAATGGTTTGCAGTCCTGGAAAGAATATATATATATACGAGTATTTGGATGTGTATATATATATATTCATTTATTATATTTTCGGTTATATATCATGCAGTCTCTCAATAAAATATCTTGTAACTGCATTTTATGGAATCATAAAATATACTTTTACCACTTTTCAGTGATTTACATTACACTAAAACGTTAATTAATAAACGGTTAATATAAATTTTATCACTATACAATGTATTTCCAATTCAATACCTAAAGTTTATTGTGATATCCTATCAAATATATTGATGAGCAAAGGCGGGGATGTGATTCTCAGATGGTTTATTTGGTGCAGTGCTGGACTCGTGGTCCAGTCCAGAAAGGTCATGATGTTCGGGCTCTCGCCGGGCCGGTTGTAGGAGGGGATAGAGCTATAACTGTACATTCTAATCGCCGGGTTAAAATTCCAAAAAATAGACGAAGGGTAAAACGATAACTGGCACGTTCTATTTAACATATTGCCGCGAAACGGTGGTCAATGGTCAAATACAATTTAACCCCGTCCTCTCTGTGGTGCCGTTTCTATGATAAGTACTAAATTGAATAATAATTTGTACTGCTCCCGTGTACCATCGGTCGACTACTTGTTAACAACAATATCTTATTACAATTGAAGTAATATAAAAAAAAAAACATTTTACAAAAACATGCACACTATCAAAAGACAAAGCGTTTAAAACTGAGTGAGAAAATTTTTAACAATGAAACTTTCATTGTTTTGGTAGCGTGGAGATAAGAAGGGAAAAATATTCAAGAGGAAAGGCGGGCCTCCAAGCGGTAGCCACAACGTGGCTTAAAGTGCCACCTCGACGGCTAGAAAACGATGGTTAAAACAGGAGATGGTAGACTCGTTTACCTTGATGCTCGCAAGCGAAATAGAGCTCAATTGTATCTGAGTTGAAGTCGTTGGCGTCAATTTGGTTCTTCACCATATCAAAAGCGATGTGGCGTTACGAACTAACTCTGATGTGGCGAAGAAGGACCTGAAGATCAAAAATTGATGATCTGATAATTGAAGTGTCCGTACATGTTAATATGAAAGCAGAAAATAAACTAAAGAATAATTCCCTGGATCCTAAGAATGAAGTAAACACAATTGTATTTATAATATGATGCACTATCGCGCCATCTGTTATCAAAATTTGAAACTATTTTAAATGCGTAAGATACCTTTTGAAATTATACAATTTCTACTGCCCTTACTGTAATGTAAAAATTAATGGGAGGGCCTGGCTCATGAGTTGTGAATCCTCCCATTTAATGGTATATTAAACTGGCAAAACCGCTTGGAGGGTTCACCACTGATGTGCCAGGCCTTCCCATTAATTTTTCCAATGCAGTAAGGGCAGTATAAATTGTTTAATTTCAAAAAGAATCTTACGCGTTTAAAATATTTTCGAATTTTGACAATTGTATTTGCTTAATTTCTCTGAATTATTTAGTTTATATTCGCCAAAAGAAAATATGAATAATTTTGAATGGAGGTTTTATGATATTACCACGTGGAAAATTAGAGAAGACAAAAACTTCAGGAGGAGAAAACAATTTATTTCAGGCAAGGACAAACTATGATTGGTAAACAAAAGATAAATCACGAGGAAAATTTATAGAGTAGCATAATATAAACATAAAAATGACCACTCTGTTAAAGAAAATAATAAATTTATAAATACTTTCTTTCAATATAGAAAACAAATATTATCAAGCCCAAAATATATTAATCCCTATTTTAGAATCAAAATGATATTAAGTGTTTACTATTCCTTATTTCAACTCAAAAGTATATAACTTGAGAAATTGATAAACCTACAGACTTATCATTAATTCAAAAATTTTAGCTTATCAACATCTTCCTGGTTTCACATAGCAGAATTAACTGAATCATTATTGTGAAGTTTTCTGAAGTAAAAGGTGTTATGACTTTAGAGAAATTCAAATATTAATAGTTAAAATTATTATACAATATAATATAATGCGACTTGTGATTGTAAAACGACAATAGAAAATTATACCGCAAGTGTTTCTTTTCAACGAAAATCCAAATTTATTTTAAGGATAAATAATGATTATTTCTAACCTTAGGGACGAGGTATGAAAGGATGAATTGTGAAGAGTAATGATAAACGAAAAATAAAAGTGTCCAGGGAATTTTCCGTTTATTATTACTCTTCACAAATAATCTTTTCATACCTCATCCCTAAGGTTAGAAAAAATCGTTATTTCTCCTTAAAATAAATTTTGATTTTCGTTGAAAAGAAACACATGCGGTATAATTTTCAAATGTCGCGTTTTACAGTTAAAATTATTAATATTTATTTTAAATTATATATATTATCATTATTGTTAACGTACATCTTTCTCCTGAAAGAAAATGTGAAACTTTTCATTTTCAAATTTTTCTATAAATCTTTACAGCAATAATTCAAAATTTTTAACTGTATTAGTTTATTTAAACATTGTACGCATTATTCTAAAACTCTAGCTTATTTATAATAGGAAAATAGCATTATTCTATACAAATTATTCTCCTATGGGGTTGGGATAATTTTTTCCATTATTTATGACAGGTAATGGGAATTTTCCTCATTGCATCGAAGCAAATATTAGTTATCACAATTATGGTGTGGGTTACTAATGTACTCTTTGATGCTAAATTGGTCTTCTGCTTGCCATTAATGGTGATTTAGAAGGGATGCTTAGTTTCATATATTGGAAGAACATAACCGATTCATTTTTTATTACTAGCAACTATTTAGAACTATTAGAACTGTGTTTACCATCTAAGAACTCTATTAACCATTTTATATATTTATTTTTAATGTATTTATGGTTTTTCCATGAATAATATATTACCATAATATCTGCTTTGATAATAGATAATTGGCATGTTAACATTTAATGGGCAGAAATACGTCCATAACTTTAAATAGATAAATAGAAAATACACATTTAGTAAATACATTAAAACGGATCATATTTTGGTCTTCACTGTGCATATTTTGTAGATTGATTTGTTAACAGATACCAAAAGAAGATTTTTATGAAAAACTCTATAAAGTTGTAGTTATTCCTATTTTGTTGGAGTCTTTGTCCCAAATCTATGTTATACAGTTTGGCTTATTTCCTAAAATTTGTTAAAAACCGTTTTTGCAACTTTCTCTTAGATCAAAATATTCGCGTTTTGTGCTATAATACGCATTGTTTTAACTAGCCGTGCCTTACCTTTATCAGATTTTTCACTGCACTATAGGTAGTTTATCTGTAGTCTTCAATTATTTATATTGTAACAAAGTATTTATTAATTTTATTAACAAAGTGGTCATTTTTATGTTTATATTTTGCTACTCTGTAAATTTCCCTCGTGGCTTATCTTTTGTTTACTATTCATAGTTTGTTCTTGCCTGAAATATATTGTTGTCTCATCCCGAAGTTGGTCTTCCCTAATTTTCCACGTGGCAATATATTTAAGAGATAGCGCTAGAAAAATTTCAAATTTCAGCGATAGATGGCGTTAACTTAGAGCATAGTTAATTGACAATTCAATGAATATAGGAATAGTGAAGATAACGATTTCTGTGTGAATAAAATGAATAAAAATATTTCGAAGGATTGCTATCTATTTCTCACTTTATGGATTAATTCATTAACAAACGTTAAACATTTTTCAGACGAACCTTTTGAACTTATTTTCTAATAGCCAACTACCGTGAAAATTTTAATGAATTAATCCCATCAAACGAGCGGTTATCAACAAAGGTTTCTGATGTACAATTTGTCCCTTAATTTATCGAATTAATTCCTATAATTTTACTTAGGTCTTTTCTTTCCTTTTTTCAACAGTTCTTTCAATTATTGTATAAAATTGAATTGTGCTTTGATCATCATTGGAACTATTATATATATATTAAAAAGAAAAAGGTCTCTCCTTGTGCAACTGTAAGTTGCTGATGGTTTGTGCCATCTCTCGAAATAAATATCAATTATTATCGCTAATTTTTAATTATTCCAGATTTGGACAAATACCCATTCTTGAATAATCAAGAAAAGCTTGGGTATTTGGTCAATTCTGGAATAATTTTTAAAAAACGAGAATAGTTGATATTTATTCCGATAGAGGGTGCAAGCCATCAGCAAATTCCAGTTGCACAATAAGGAAATGTATTTTTCTTTTTCATAATTTTTGCACCTTATTCCAATAAAATATCACCTATTTACTATTTTTTTTACATATATACAATTAAACATCGTTCTATAATCATAGCCGCATTATATTGTATTACAAATATAGTTACACTAGATGTGATCTAGACAGCTTCATTATTAATTTTTCTATCTAGAATCTTTTATTTCCTATGTGTTTCACAAACTATTTCATATTGAGAGCGATAAAAATTGTTGATTAAATCTCTAATATACACTGGCCCGCAAAATTAAAGGAACAGCATATTTTTTCCATATATCTCAAATTTTATCGAACATTTATCAATGAAATTTTATATACAAATTTATTATTTCATTATTGATTAAAATACCCGAAATCAAAGAAATCGAACACGTATTTTGCGGACCAGTGTATATTAAAAGATTTATTATCATTTTAAAAATTTCAGTTTTCATTTGCCTTCTAATATAAATATGTTTTGAGAAAATGAAGGTAAACACAATTTGGACTATTTGAATATATGCATATTCACTAATGTTGATATTAAATGGCACAGGCCTTGATAACCATGGTGCGTAAAAGTTGGCCACTGCTTTTACTGTATGTACACTTGTGTCAGAGACTGCGTTTGGTTACTTGCAATCGCTGGTGGGGTTGTAATTTTGTAAAAATAGGGGTCATTGGAGCATATTTTTCTTTTAATGATATAAAAGTGCCCAATGCAGGATTAGATCCTGGGGTGTAGCAGTCGAAAACCAACGGTTTAGATCATCCTTCCACCGACCCCCGTATAAAGGTCAAATATCTTGACCATAACGTTCCTGAAAATGAAAAAAAAATTCACGTAGAAAATTAGAAAAGATAAACTTCAGGATTACACAATATTATTTTTAAGGCAAACACAAATTTGATAAAATATAAGAGAAGCAATGAAGGTAGTTTACATAAAGTAATTAATATATACAGTTATCAGTGTCATAATCAATTCTGTCACCGTTTACTTTGTGAATGGAATAAATACCCAAATATGGCCATTTCTCATAACCATCGGTGGTTCAGTGGTAGAATGCTCGCCTGCCACGCGGGCGACCCTGGTTCGATTCCCGGCCGATGCATTTTTTTTTTTACAATTTTAAAAACTCATTTATCTATATAGATAATACCGTAACAGAGTTTTCCATTGTAAAGTCCTAAGCTATCTCCTCCGAAGATTCTGAACTACACATAACGATCTATATACCAAAATTTTCGTTATTTTTTTCTTCGTATGTTAGTTCTGTTTTTATTTTCCTAATGTTAACAGTTATTTTTATTTTTTAATTTAATCTATTTACAATCGTAGATTTTTTGCGTTTATCATCATCAATTCCTTTGTTTTGAAAGCGCGTTCTTTTTATTCTAGCATTTATTTCTTTTATATTTCTTTATATTGTATAATATTACTAATAAAGCGAAAACCAAAGGTATATAGCTATATATTTATAATATATTTATCTTTTTTTTTTGAGGAAATTATATATCTTTTATACAAGATAATAAGATTACTTTGCAACATTGTTTATGCAATGATTATTTAAATTATCAAGATCTCTTTAAAAATATTTACATTAATTACATAAGAGGAAAAAAAGGTATAGATGATTATTTTTTTTCGCCTAAATATTTTTTTCCAACTCTGAAGTGAAACTAAGATTTTTAAAAACCTTTGTGCATAAAATTTTGCATAATGTTGTCATGTAGTTTGATTGTTGACAAAAATCTTTGAAGAATTTATATATTTAAAAAAATATTTTATCTAAACCTTCCAAGGACAAACAATATTAATTTTAAATTTCCTGAAGTATTTAAATATATATACTCTAAGCATTTCACGAATAATTTACAAGTCATTTAATTATTTAAATTATTACAAAATTGTTACAAAAAAATAGAAAATTGGTTAGGCGTTGATAATAAACACACACACACACAAAAGCTTTATTAAGGACTTGCCCCATATAGATTCTCCCAATTGGGTAAGATAATAATCATCTTGTGTTATTTACATAGAAATTAAACTGGCTTTACTCTTCGTCTCAAAGTCATTCACTTGTTGACTGTTCCTTACATAATGATGATCTAAAAAAATTATAATAAGCTATTGCCTTAGATTTATTTGCTGATATTTTTGAAAGCAATACGTAGGGTGAAATGTTGGTACATTTAATTTGTTGATATAGGGCCTTCCTCTCTGCATCAAGGGATGTACAATTAAGCAGGTAATGGGGGAGTTCTTCAGTAATTTCTTTGTCACACAGTGTACATATTAAGTTTTTGGCCTCGAACGTCAGAGCGTGTTTTTTTTAAGACTGTTTTTCACCTTTCTACAGCCAGCCAGCTAGCTGGGATATTAAAAATTTGTTAATTTTGTTACATTAATTTTTTTTTTTGTATTCCAATAAGGAAAGAAATAAAATTGGATACAATAATTCATTTTTAAAAATTAATAAATTCGGAATTAAACACAAGGTAATAAGACCAAATTCAAATAAATAAATTGTGTGTGATATTTAAATAACAGGGTTGATACCATCTTCAGACCAAAGTTTGTCATGTTTCAGTATTTTTGTCCTGAAGATGGTAACAACGCTGTTACCAAAATGTCACACACTTATTTATTTATTTGGATACAGTCTTATTACCTTTTGTTTATAATCTATAACCCAAATTTTACCTTATCAAATTCTAAATTATTCAATACAAATTTTTGCTACTAAATATTTTGCAATGCAATTAATAAGCGATTTTCGGACAAAGAAATATACCCACTTTGACATTTTAAAACATCTTGTTTTGTTTTCTAACTGCTTCTCAAATGATAATTTATTCATGTTGAAATTCAATCCTCTTATTATATAATTTATTAAATTGTGAGGAATAAAGGTTCATAACTTTTCATTTCTTAATCAACAAGATGATAAGGCACAATTTGGATTATAGATTTTAAACCCATTGTAATAATACCAAATCTAAATAAATAAATAGTGTGTGATGTTTCAGTAACAGCATTGTTACCATCTTCAGACAAAAGTACTGACAAAAGTATCATTCAGTACTTTTGTTTGAAGATGGTAACAACGCTGAAACGTCACACACTATTTATTTATATGGATTTGGTTTTATTACCTTGTGTTTATAATCAACAAGATGTTTTAATGGTAGTCCCACAACATATTGAGTGGGAAGTGATGTCACATTAATATATACTGTTATCAGCGTCATGCACAATTCTGTCACGTTAAGTCACGTGTCAAGTTACGGTAAGTAAAAATTTAAAAATAAAAAAAAGATGCCGAAACCCGGGATCGAACCAGGGACCTTTAGATATTCAGTCTAACGCTCTCCTAACTGAGCTATTTCGGCTTATTTTATTTATTTCTATAGAAGCTTCTATCTTTATAATTATGTATATTTTCAAAAAGTCAATTCACACCTCTTCTCTGGAGACCATGGGAATACTGACTAATTCATTATGCTAACATAATTATAAATACAAGTATCAGAGTCATCAACAATTCTGTCATCGTTTGCTTTTGTGAATGGAATAAATACCCAAATAGGGCCATTTCTTATAAGCATCAGTGGTTCAGTTGTAGAAAGCTCGCCTGCCACGCGGGCGGCCTAAGTTCGATTCCCGGCCGATGCATTTTTTTTTTTTACAATTTTTAAAACTCATTTATATTATTATCCCTATATATATAAAAGTCAGCGTATGTATGTATGTTTGTCAACTATACACGTCCACAATACGTAACTAATCTGACTGAAATTTTAACAGTATATAAAGTAGAATCTGGAAAAACTCTTAGTGAAAATTTCAGGTTTCTATCCCGAATATCCGTCGTGTTATTTGCAAATTTGCTCTTTCGCTCGCGCCTCTAGCGGTGAAAATGGGGGGTAATACCAGCTGACCTAATGTACATGTAAAGTTTGGAACGGGACGTTTCACAAGATTGACATCCACGGCTCCAATTTATAATTGTAACGAATAGTATTTGAATAAAAACATTTAATCGGGTAAAACCCGGGCGTTGCCCGGGTCATTCGGCTAGAAATGCAGTTTTTAGTGAGGTCCATTAAATGAATTTATCCCTTTTATGTTATCTTATTTTCTATATTGAAAAGTAAATAAATATGAATAAAAATTTAAAATGTTTAAGAATATTATTAAAAAAGAATCATGAAGATATTTTAAAGGAGTCCTTTAGGAATGTCTGTTTTTGCACTTATGATTCCAGAGTTACATGGTCCAGTGGGCCGTATGAAAATCGAGTTGTTCATATAAAAACATGTTTAAAAAATGCTATTTTCTTTTAATGTAATCTATATAGCTTGAAATAAATAAAAATAATGGCTGCTTGAACTCGGTCGCATGTGACATTTTACAGGTACATTGAGACAGCTGACATTCCCCCCAACCCAACCCACTGATAAATAGGCAAGAAGGTATGGGAAAAGATCCCAGTAGACGCGAATTCGCGTTGGTAGCCTACAATTTTATGTTAATTTTTAGAAATCAGGGACATGAATTCGCATCCTTTAGGCTTGACACCCTATAAGTGAGGATATGAATTTGCGTTATATGGGTTCAAAATGTTTCGTTGCTCGCATCTATAATACCTTTTTATTAGTAAAGTTGTAAGTAAACATCAATCGTCGAAATTTGCATTTTAAAATGGTTGAATTATCAGAAGTGGTGAATAATTAATATTGTCGAATTACCGTTTGTTATTTGATAGGCCAGAGATTGGGAAATCAAATCAGGGTCGAATTATCGCAAGGTGTCGAATTATCGGTATTGTCGAATTACTGTTTGTAATTTCATAGGTTCTGGAAATCAAAACATGGTCGAATTAACGAATTTATACTTAGAAAGTATTTTTACTTATCCTTACTTGAAATGCTGCTTCTAGGAAATCGGAATATACCCATTGCGATTTTTAAGCCACCATCTATACTTTTAAAGTCTCTGCAGGCCCTTTGGGTAAACCCTGGGCGTTGCCCGGGTCACTCGGCTAGTATATTATACAAGAATGACATCCACGGCGCCAATTTAAAATTGTAACGAATAGTATTTGAATAAAAGCATTTAATCGGGTAAACCCGGGCGTTGCCCGGGTCATTCGGCTAGTAAAATATAAAACATCAAAATTAATTATCTGTTAATGGAATAATAAAACCTTTAATACATAGATCCTTCCTATTGGAGCTGTGATCTACAGATTGCAAAATTTGTAGATAGTGACATCTGTCTAAAACGGGTCAATTTTCTATTACTAATATTGTTACGTGATTAATAAAGTGTTTACTTTCTTTTGGCTTTTGTTCCTATCAATTATTATCACAATTAGTTATTGATCAATGTCATTTAAATCACGTGCAGTCAAGATTTCTCTACGAATGCTCAGTTTAGCTGTTACGTCGTTGTTATATGTACCAGACTTTCTGTCCAATTGTGCCTCTGGTCACGTAACTCCACATTACCAATGGGAATAGCTCCTCTCAGTGGATTATGGCCATAAAGCTACAGTTAATAGAATAAAGTCTCTTCTATCATGTTATTCTATAACATCGATCTATTTGTTTTACTATTATTGTTATATGATGCACTAGCGCGTCATCTGTTATCAAAATTCGAAACTATTTTAAAGGCGTAAGATTCTTTTTGAAATTATACAATTTCTACTGCCCTTAATGCAATGGAAAAATTAATGGGAGGGCCTGGCTCATCAGTGGCGAACCCCTCCCAGCGATTTTGCCAGTTTAATCTACCATACCGGTATTATATTGCATTTTTGGAACTTCCTTTTATAGTGATACTGATGATAGACTCTTGGAATTAATGTTATGAATGGAATAGCTATTAATAGTAATCTTTAAAATTATTACGAGGAATTGCTCTTTCTTGGCAGTTCATTGATTCTGTATAATGTTGATCAAAAGGACAAATATTATAAAATATTAAAAAACCTACTGAGATGAAAGGAGGTTTCTTAAAGTAAAAAGAGAGAATTTCACTATGAAGAGATGCAATGATGAATTTGAACTATTTTATAGAAATATAAGATTAAAAAATACGTATGTTACAAAAATATTATATTGTTATCGTGAGTAAGCAATTTTGGATTAAAATTATGGATTAATAAATATTTTGAGCGTTATGATATTTGTTCTCAATATCATTAACCCTTTATTCGAAATCAGTTATTTCTTCATTTGACACTAATAGCTACTTATTTTGGAGAGGTAATGTAAGCCAATACATGTGTGTTTTCTTCATTCTTTGAATCCAAGGATGTATTCTCAAGTTTGTTTTCCTCTTTCAATTTAACTTGAACGGACACTTCAAATGTCACAAGTTTGTGGCCCTCAGCCTCCTCCATCGTGCCATCAAGGTTAGTTTGAACTGCCGCATCGCGGTTCTTGATACGTTGAAGGTGACACCACCGTCCTTGTCGTAGATGAAATTGGTCTCAATTTCGCTTGGGGAAGCATCGAAGCAGCTGCCTCTATCACCTTCTTGTTCAACCAGCGCTAAATATCACAATATCTTAATAACACAATTTATGAAAATTTGATTCATATTCATTAGAGTAAAAAGTTGTTTTTTCATATATAACTTCAGAAATATTTTATTTTCAGATCAATCAAAGTGAAAATTTATTAATTATTAGAACTGGCTGTCGTTCTAAATCCTTTCCAAGAAATAGAACTCTATTGCTAAAGTAGTAATACTAGTAAAATGTTGTTCCATGAAAATCCAGGTCGTTATCTAAGATAAAAGGGGGAAAATAAAATCATACAACTCCCTTCCTATTCCCCTAATATAAAGGTATATATTGTAAAATAGATGAAAAACTATCCGAGAAGCCAGGAAATCAGGGTAAAGTTGCGGGAAGATAGGTGGACTCCAGCTGCCGGGTATGTCTCAAGGTGACAAGCGCCAAAAAGCTGTTCACATCTATGTCGAGTGGAAGGTTTCAATGATGATATGATGAAAATATCACGCCTTCTATACATGTGTATACCAAAGATATTACATATTTGATGCCATTATTTTTCAAAATGCTTCAAAATAAAATGTTAAAGTCTTTTATAATTTTTTATATAGAATATTGAATTTATATTATTTTTAAATGTTTTATATGATTTAATTTAACTATATATTGAAAAAATAGTAATATTTTCTACAAATAATAAGTTTTTGCATGAAATTCCTGGTAATATATAGATAAAAGGGCGAAAATGCAATCATATAAAACCCTGCCTACTCCCCTGATATGAACATATATATTATAAAATGGATGCCAAGCTATAAGAAAAGCTAAGATTCGAGAGAAAGTTTGACGGAAGAGGGTGCATTCCAGCTGCGGAAATGGCTATGTGTCAGAGGGACAGGCGCCAAAACCGGCATACATGTGTGGGGCGAACAGAGGCTGGTCACATCTACATCTAGAGGAAACGTGGCATGTTGCCTCCGGACGTGTGAAAGATCATTCAAGATGGTGTCAGGAGAGTTTGATATTGGAGCGGCCTACAAGATGGTGTAGTCCCGGCTGAACATGTACAGTGTGAAGGGGGAAGTTTCAAAATAGTGACTTCCATACCGCCAAGTATCTTAAAGGCGAGTCCCATTTATTGTACTCCTTGTGTTTAGTAACAGGTATAAAAAAGCCCTAACCTTTTTTGCATCCCATAAGAACTTAGGAATGTACATTTGCGGCATATTGATCAGCCAAAGAACATATATGCGTCTAGGTACAACGTAACAATATTATAGATGCTTGTCAGGTATATCCTCTTTATAATTCCAAAATTAGATGTATTTTTTCATATTTTTAATTCATATAATATGAATTTACAATTTGGGGTTTCAAATGATTTTGGGATTTTGAAAGTCAGTGTTATTTTCTTAGAATACAAATTTATATTATTTGTTGATAATGGATTCGCCGCCAGGAGGCCAAGGCAAGCGGCCGCATTGTTAAAGCGGATAATTACTGAAAAAAAAGGGGAAAAGCTAAGTTATAACTTATTTAGAAGATAATAATAATAAAACTGTTGTAGGGACGAGATAAAAATTCCGAAATTTGCATACTTGTTGCTAGTTCTCCATATCATAATTTGTTTCAAACGGCCAGAATACCTAATACAAGAGTTTGTTAAACGCAAACTGAGAATGTATCGGAAATCAAACGATGGATTTGGATGTGATGGCACTCCTATACTACTACTACTGAACATATCCAGTGGCTATTGTATCCAGGTCATTTGGTTACTCCTAATGATCAGTGGTATTGAGCCTAACCCTGGCCCCAAAAAGCAGACAACTTTGTTAACAGAGCTAACCCCCACAGGGAAGGAATCGGCTGATACTGAGTTGAAGACAATGATCGTCCAAATGTCATCAGAGATCAGAAATCTTGGCGAGAGAATAGATACGATATTGTCAAACATCGAGAAAAGAATGATAGAGTGGGACCAGAGACTTCTTGGAGTTGAAATGAAGTTAACAACTTGTGTGGAAACCTCGGCTGCTACGAACGAGAAAGAGTCTGAGAATGTAACTAAGTTAAGGGAAATTGAAGCCAGGACCGACTTTCTGGAGATGAAGCTGCGGGAGCCAAATCTCGTTTTCTACGGAGTTGAGGGAGAAGCGAATGAAGGACCAGCTGAAAGTCTTCAAAAAGTTAAATCTATTATAAAAGAAAAAATGCAGATTCTAGAAAATATAAGTATAACTAAATGCCATAGACTTGGAAAGGCTAATAAATCGCCTATTTTGATTTCATTGCCTGAATATGAGGACAGAATTAAATTATTCAAAAATACGACTAAACTTAGAGATAGCAAAATTTACATAAACAAAGATTACAGTAAAAAGATTAGAGATCAACGGCTTATTCTTATTGCTAAAAGGAAAGAACTTTTTGAAAAAGGCACTCGATCAAAGTTGAGAGATAATAAACTTATTGTAAACGGTGTAGTTTATGAAGCTGTAAATGGCCAAGTTGTCAATACTAATGGAAATAAGATATAGCAAAAACAGAACATAACATTGAATGTAAATAAGACTTTCCAGATTGATAATCAGATTTCTAATATAGTGTCCATACAGCCTCTTTATGATAAAACACTCACGGCTAAAACTTCTAAATTTAAAAACCCAAAGGTTACGAAAAATATATATGAGAGAGATACAACTAAAATCAGATATCCACATACGATAAACTGTGAATCGGCAATAAAAGACAAACAAGTAACCCAGGTCAAACATATAGATACTAAAATTAAAATGTTACAATGGAATATAAATGGATTTAATAGAATAACATCAATATTTCCACTCGCTGAATACCTAAAAAAATACGAACTTTTTGCACTAAGTGAAACATGGATTACTAATGATTTCGAATTATTCTCATCTTAAATATTTTATTGAACTCTATTTAACATTTTTTTAAAAATCATATTTCCACTATATATATTTTTTTCGTTAATAACCACAATACCCTATAGCTTCACATTTCAATCTTATATTTTAAATTCCCAAACCTTTAGTATTTTGATCTTTTCTTATTTAATCTGATTTCACAATATTTTTGTTTTTAGGATTTGTATTTTTACGCAATTTACCTTTTTCATATGTAAATATATCTAAAAGCGTATCTAACTATGTAAATTTATCATTACCAACATATGTAAATTTTAACTTTTGTTTTTGTCCACCTTGATTCTTTTTCTTCAAAATGACCATTCTTTATTCCTGCCATTACTTAAAAATAATAATTACATGTTCATTCTTATTCACATATTTTCCTTTTTGTACATATTACCTTTTGCCTACTGATTATTGCTTTTTCACAAATGCCTTTTATTTTTCTTATAATCATTAAATGTTTTCCACTTATCCTTTGCTAATGTAATTTTCATATTGTTTTCAATGTTCTTCATATTCTCATGTTATACTTTTGTATTTATCATTCATTTTATTTTTCTTCCTCATTAATGATATATGTGTAATATATGTTTAAAGTCACCCTGTTTACCATACCTCAATTGTAAATACTCTATCTCTCCCTTTTCTCTTGTGTTTAATATTGTCTGTAATTCCACGGCGAATCCGTACAGGGCAAGACGCCCTAATAAAGTTGTGTTGTTGTTGTTGTTGTTGATATTAATAATATTAAAGGAAAATATCCATTTTCAAATTTAAATAAATTTATTAGGTTGATATTTAAAAGAGCAATACAGGCCATTATATTTATAATAATGTGGATGTTCATTAACAAAAATAGCATCGTTGGAAATAATTCAGGAAGACGGCTTTAGATGGCGCGCGCCAAGGGATGCGCCACAGAGGCCGTCCACGTGACTTCATACGACTATAAAAGCTGGCGAAAAAGTATGAGACGAAGGATAAAAGCCAGACGATAAAAACCAGACCTCTTGAGCTCTGGGTCTTGATCTCCGGTCTCGATCCCTGAAATGATCTCTTAACTATTTTTGAAGCCTGCGGCGCCTTAGTTGTGCTTGGTGCTGCCTTGGTTCCCTCAAAACGGCGCGCACTAGCCCTCCTCTCCCCCGGGGTGCCCACGGCCTCGCCGTCGCCTCTCCAGCCCTCTCCTTGGCCCTCCATTGCGGCGGGCGCATGGAGACTCCTAACTATGAGTTATGCCTTAAAATGCTTTTCCTAAGCATGTAGAAGGCACAATAATAGTATATAAAAAGTATGAGACGGGCGCGCGGGGAGAGTGAGAGTCTGCAGATTAGGAGAGGGAATCAAGGAGCTCGAGCTCAAGTGAGAAGGCAAGAGAGGTTCATAGGAAGCCGGAAGATAAAGTCTAAAGTATAAAGAAGATAAGGTCTAAAGTATAAAGAAGATAAAGTCTAAAGTATAAAGAAGATAAAGTCTAAAGTATAAAGAAGATATAAAGTCTAAAGTATAAAGAAGATAGAGTCTAAAGTATAAAAAAGAAGCTGAAACAAGCTTACCCTGATAGTTCGGGATTGTTTAAATTGAAATTAGTTCATTTTATGTCTCATTTTAACTTTGTGGAATAAAGCCTCATATTTTTAAAATCATCAAATACAGCTGATCATTTCCTACCAGTATAACACCAGCCTATCGCTGCAGTAATTATTACAATAGTTAGAAAAAACAAGGATTATTTAAATTATTAATTTTGCCTATCATTTAATTTCTAAATTTCTACTTCTTTTTTACATTTCTGGTAAGCCGGACGTGATAGGCTTGGTGTTAAGATGGAGGAGATGGACAAAAAACGTAGAAGAGCTGTACGAGGAATTTTTACCAAGACAGTCAATGAGTTAAAGGCCGAGTTCAAAAAGTCTTCTATTGAAAGAGAAAATATTTATGCAAAGTATAATAAGTTTGAATCTCTACATATAGAACTTGTGGCTTTGAATGAGCAATGCCAGCTGGTTTTGTTGGCCCAAGAAAATATTATGGATGAAGAGATTGATCGGGAATATGAAGATTGCGAGAAATATATTCAAGAGAGATTCAGCATGGAGCAGAAGATCTGCATGTTGCGAAATCAGGCAAAAGATGAAGTTCTTTCGAATAGTAGTAAAAATACAAAATTGAATATAAAACTACCAGAATTAGAATTAAAGACGAAATGATGGTTCCCTGGAAAACTGGTTGCCTTGGTGGGCACAGTTTTCGAAGGTGCATGAAAATGAAGATTTATCTTATAGTGATAAATTTTTGTATTTGCGACAGGCGATTTTGCCTGATTCAGAGGCATATAGAGTTATAGCCAGTTGGCCTGTTATGGGGGATAATTACACGTCGGCTATTCAGGCTTTGCAAGAGCGTTTTGGAGATCCGAATATTCTGACGGAGCTCTATGTTAGACGACTTTTGAATTTGGTCATGGCCAATGTCAGGAAGGAAAATAGAAATTTGAGTAATTTGTACGACGACTTATCAAGTCACTTGAGATCGTTGCAAACGCTTGGAATAGACCCACAGTTGTCGGGTGTTTTCTTGTATCCTCTGGTAGAGTCATCCCTGCCATCGGATGTATTGAAAATATGGCAAAGACATCATTCTTCGGGTTATGGACAGGAGAGTTTTAAGATAGAAGACCCAATGGATAGGACTAGAGAGATCCCCGAAAGATTGAAGGCGTTGATGGACTTCTTAAGAGCAGAAGTCAAGAGTGCTCAAAGATTGAAATTCATAGAAAAAGGTTTCAACGTGGAAATGCCTCAGAGGAATTTTTACAATGAAGGGCCAAGGAAATGGAACAATCCTAGACCGGCCACTGTATCTGGTTTGTTCGGGAGCCGAACTCCAATGAAATGTTGCTTTTGTGAAAAAACAAATCATGAGAGCCTTCAATGTTACCATATTGCTCGAATTTCATTGGAAGAACGGAGGGAAAAGATTAGGAAAGCACATCTATGCTTTAGGTGCTTGCGAACAGGACATTTCAGGAGACAGTGCAAAAGGCAACTAGAATGCAAAAATTGTGGGATGAATCATCTGGATATTCTGTGTCGGGGAAGCTCTTCGAAGGAGATAAGGGAGAAGAATGGAAGGGAGAATTTAAGAAAAGATACCCCTGAGCCAATAGCCTCCTTTTCGAGTCAGGCTTGTACGAGTTAAATTCTGATGCTGACGACAGTGGCACTGTTGAGAGGCCCAAAAGCTTCGAAGAAGGTAAGAATTCTGCTAGACAGTGGAAGCCAATACTCTTATGTAAAACAATCTTTGGTAGAGTATATGGGATTGAAAAAATATTGGAAAAATAACAATAGTTAAAAGCCTATTTGGAGGTAGAAGAGTGGAAGAGGAAAGGCATGGAAGATACATCCTGAACTTGGAAAAATTGAATGACAGTAGGGAAAAAATCCAGGTTGAAGCGTTGGACCAACCTAAGATTTGCGATAACGTACCGCCTTTACCGAGAGGAGATTGGTGTAGAAAGTTAAGCAGTAAAGGTATAAGCATTCCTGAAGATAACTTTAATAGAAAAGAGATTGATATTTAGATCGGTGCTGATTATATGGGCATGCTTTTAACAGGGAAAGTTGTACCAATTGAAACAAACTTAACTGTGATGGAAACAAGGTTGGGATGGACGTTGATGGGCAATTCACCAGTTATTGATAGAAAAAAACATGTAGAACAAACTTTGAATTTGCTCACAGTTCAAAGAGATTCGAAAGATTTATTGGATCTAGGGGTATTAAGCCTTAGAGAACCTATAGAAACCTGCTCCAAAGAGTCCATACGAGTATATCAAGAACTAAAAGAAGCCGATGATACAGCTGAACATAAAACTTAAAATGAGGATGCCAAAGATACTTTGACTAATGATGATGAAACTAAAGTCCATGAGGCAAGTGATGGAATTACATCAGAGATAGATCTTAAAAAGGAAGCTGATCTTTTGTCTCGAGGATGCTCTCCATGCCAGTTTATGCGAAGTAGATGGTGGGAGGGCCCCGGATGGTTGAAGGAACCTAAAGAATCATGGCCTATATTAGAGCCCACGATAGATCAGCAGGAAATATGTTCTGAGGAGAAGATTGTGAATACAAATATTAATTTGAACGTAGATTGTAAGGATTGGTTGTCGACAAGATCTGACTATCCGCCCAACATCAGAATGTCCTATGTTGTGAGATCAATGCGGAGATACCAATCGAATAAGTTTATTCTAAATCCAAAATTTGACATATTGAAGAGAGAGCAAGAGACTTTGCCCAGGATTTGTAAAAGCAGGCAAGGGAGAGAATGTAAATGGCCTGATGGATATAGCTCCTAAATGATGTAATTATTGCATGTTAATTGTAAATATTTGTCGAAGATTTAATTTTGACTATTTCTTTGTCAAAATTGGTGGGAGTATGTTAGAAATGATTCAGGAAGGCGGCTCTAGATGGCGCGCGCCAAGGGATGCGCCACAGAGTGCGCCACAGAGTCCGTCCACGTGACTTTATACGACTATAAAAGCTGGCGAAAAAAGTATGAGACGGGCGCGCGGGGAGAGTGAGAGTCTGCAGATTAGGAGAGGGAATCAGGGAACTCGAGCTCAAGTGAAAAGGCAAGAGAGGTTCATAGGAAGCCGGAAGATAAAGTCTAAAGGATAAAGAAGATAAGGTCTAAAGTATAAAGAATATAAAGTCTAAAGTATAAAGAAGATAAAGTCTAAAGTATAAAGAAGATAAGGTCTAATGTATAAAGAAGATAAAGTCTAAAGTATAAAGAAGATAAAGTCCAAAGTATAAAGAAGATAGAGTCTAAAGTATAAAAAAGAAGCTGAAGCAAGCTTACCCTGATAGTTCGGGATTGTTTAAATTGAAATTAGTTCATTTTATTTCATTTTAACTTTGTGGAATAAAGCCTCATATTTTTAAAATCATCAAATACAGCTGATCATTTCCTACCAGTATAACACCAGCCTATCGCTGCAGTAATTATTACAATAGTTAGAAAAAACAAGGATTATTTAAATTATTAATTTTGCCTTTCATTTAATTTCTAAATTACTACTTCTTTTTTACAAACATGGTATCAATATCTTCAAGTCCGGAATCCTGAGGCTTTCTTAAAACGTTTATTTGTTTGGCTATCCACAACTATTGTAATCAATTATTATTATATTTCTCGAGCACAAAATGATATGAAATTTTTTACTCTTTTCAGAACCTGGTGTCAATGCAAGTTAACTAATTTCCAGACATCTGGATGGTCATGGTGGCAGATAATTGACACTTTTTCAAATTGCCTTTCATTTTTTTATAATAATTTTAAAAACATAATTATGATCATTCTGCTATGTGGAACCAGGCAGGTGTTGATAAGCTGAAATTTTGAATTGATGATAAATGAGTGGGTTCATCAATTATTCTGGTTAAATACTTTCCAAATATATTGAAGAAGACCAGATCTCTATAGAAATATATACTTTAAAAAGGAAAAAATGATATAGTTGATAATGTCATATTATTCAAATCCGGGAATTATAAGATAAAAAGTTTCTTATAAGTAATCTATATAGATAATACCGTAACAGAGTTTTCCATTGTAAAGTCCTGAGCTATCTCCTCCGAAGATTCTGAACTACACATAACGATCTATATACCAAAATTTTCGTTATTTTTTTCTTCGTATATAGGCCTGTTTTTATTTTCCTGATGTTAACAGTTATTTTTATTTTTTAATTTAATCTATTTTACAATCGTAGATTTATTGCATTTATCATCATCAATTCCTTTGTTTTGAATTGCGTACTTTTATAGAGCGAAATAAAGAAATACATAATTGATTAGATACAAAAGTGTGAACCAGAAAGTCGATTTTTAAAAATGTTATTATTTAATATAAACTTATTTTAATTTAATTTTGAAATGAAAAGGTAGTGTAAAAGTGTATATGAGGTTAGATTCAAATAGGTTAAATTATGTTAGTTTAATCGCTAAATAAGGTTAGTTTTAGATAAGTTGAATTAGGTTAGTTTCAGATAATTAAAAAAAATAATGTTCGTTTTTAGAAAAATAATTTGAAATAGTAAGTATATATATATTAATATAAAAGATCGAAATGTAAAAATCACTACGTCCAAAATCTTCGCTTTAACTCGTGTAAAACGGCTCGAAGGTACGGCGGTGTCAACGTACAGCGCCGCCTACCAAAGTTAACCTTTTCTGGGAACTCGTGTAAAACGGCTCGAAGGTACGGCGGTGTCAACGTACAGCGCCGCCTACCAAAGTTAACTTTTTCTGGGAACTCACCAGGTTATATTATTTTTCGAATTGTATATTGAATTATTACTTTTATTCTATCTTTTATAAGTGTTTGTTATAGTTTTTCATTTGAATTTAGCACAATTTTTGTATCTGGTTATCTTTTTTGGCATCTTTTCATCTCTCTTTGGCATCTTTTTTTTCTCATTAATAAGACCTAATCCAAATAATTTAATAGTGTGTGCCGTTTTTTTTTATTAAATTATTTGGATTAGGTCTTATTTTCTTTTATTAATTTGTTATAGTTTTTCATTTGAATTTAGCTCCATTTTTGTGTCTGTCTTTTTTTTTCTTCTCATAAATAGGCTGATGCTGTATTTGTGTACTCAATTGTTGCTTTTTGTGTCTGGTTTCTTTTTTGCAGTATTTTTTTGGAATCCTTTTTTTTTCATCAATTGTTTCCTCACATGCTTGGAATTTTCTTTTTATGCCTGTCCTGGCTTTCAGTTTTATAGTTTTCCTCTGCTTCGGATACCAACTTTCGCTTCATTCTAGAGAGGCTTTATGTTTCACTAAGGTTGGCTTTTGCTATGACTATAAAGAGGGCTCAAGGCCAAACCTTTGCTACAAGAGCCTGGGTTTACGCACAGACGACTTTATGTGACTTTTGCAAGTGTGCGAACTTTGGATAGCATACATGTAAAGTTGAACCCAAGTATATATAAAATGTAGTTTTTAATGAGGTCATTTAAATGAATTCATTCCTTTTATATGTAGTCTTATCTGTGATATAGTAGTATTGTTTGCAATTTTATTTGCTGATTTGTGTCTTTTTTTTTTACTCAAAATATATATTTTTAACCCGTAATTACTGGCGTTCGGCTTGAAAGGCCGTGTGAAAATTAAAAATGTTTGCGAAATTTTCAAAATGCAATATTTTTCATCAAAATTTTAGGTAGCTTAATAAAATGTATTTATTTGAAGAACTTTTCATTTTAAGAGAAATCTATTTTGTATATCCCGAGTTATTAAATCAAACGGCCTTTAAAGCCGAGCGCCAGTAATTACGTCACTGGGAATTTTAGCGCCCCTATTATTGGCCGTTTCACTTTTGGTTTTATAGACGTTCAAACGCAACAAATAAGTTGAGCATTCGTTTTTTTTACTCTTGCTTCAATTATATGCATTCTAAATTGTGTTTTGTGATTGTAATTTTGTATAATATTGTTACGACGCTTCTCAGCCGTCGATGTTTGCGTGCAAGGTTTCTAAGAGAACAATGTGGATTCTTTAGGATACAGCTTAGTGCGGTATATTTATTATACGAGCTTTAAAGAGTAGATAAGTGACTATACAGTAGATGGACTTTCCTTCAATGCCGCCCCAGGTAGGTTTCTCCTCGTCCTCCGCTTGTTAATCCACACAGTCAAGCACTACAACCGTAAACATAGGCACTACAACCGTAAGGCGTGCCTTGCCTCCCTTGGCTACCCCACCTTTTCTCTTCTACTTTTCTGCATCGCTTCACTGCCCCCTTCTCAATCCTTTTCGTCCCGAAAAGGCTGAATTCACCAGAGGCGCTGATCGGCGGCCCTTTGATCTCCCTGACGTCTCTGGCCACATGAGAGTCGTCAGCCTTCCGGAAGCGTAGCGGCAGGATTAACACCAACCCTTGCCTGCAGAACCACTTCTCAACTCGCGCTTTCTTTCCACTCTTAACCAGTGCCGACGCCATTGATTGGTCTCGCTGTCCAGCACAGGGCGGTGGTTCTACACAAGATGGCGGCCATACCTCACTGCCCACGATGCTTCCATCTGATATCTTGAATTCTCCTTGTGAACACTCCGTAGCCGCAATGTACAAAGGGCTGTGATCGTTTGTATTGCGCTTTCGCCGCTTCCTTCCACGACGGGGCTGTAGATCGCCGATCCCCACAGTGGACTCGTCCACCCGATCCACGCCGTCCATTTCGCGGCCTCCCTTTTCCTCTTTAGGCTTCCCATTCTCCTGCTCCAGAGGCTCTCCTTTTCCTAACCCTTCAAACCTGGGCTCCCTAGTGCCGACCACGCACAGGGCTGTGAATTTCTCAAACCCTCTGGAGGTGTCGGATCCCGTGGCAGTCCCAAGGTCGGCAGAACCTTTCCCAGGCGGTGGCTGCTTGATCTGCACCTTGTCGGGCGAGGGAACGAAGATGAATGGTGCACATTCTTGGCACATCTTTTTAGCTTGCATTGCAGACGACGGCGCTGACACATTGCGCGCGACTTCCGCGTCACAGACATTGTCGTCGGACTTCCACAGAGCGTCCAATGCTCTATCCCGTTCAGTCGGGTTGCCGGCTCCAACTTTGGGGTGCTTCGACCATCTAGCCCCGTCGCACCTCCACGGAGCACCCAGCTCCGTCCCGTCCAGTTGGATCGCCGCCGTAGTCCCTGACAATCTGTCACTGTCGCATAAGTCAGCCACGCTGTCGCACTGCAGCTCGCCAAGATCGTTGCTGTTCTCATGGAGTATTCCAGAAAGAATCCCAGGGGTTGAATTTTCGCTCTGTATATTACCTTGAGGGCATTCTCCTTCCGTCCGCTTGGTTTTATACAAAACACTCGTGCCACAGCCGTTGTCGGAGGCGATCAGCTCACCCTCCTCCGCTACACAACCAGTCTGAATCATTTCCTGCTGTCGACACTCTTCGGACTTCTGGATCACGGGAGAATCTTCTAGCGTAGATTCTGACAGTTCACTTACGACGTCTCCCGACGTGATGGTCCCTGTTGTGATGGTCTTGCCGGGATCTTCATCACCTGGACTCGTCTTTTGTCCCCTCAGACATTGAATACGTGGGCTATTGGTTGCTGTGATTGTTTTTGAAAAGCCATCAGGATTTTCTGGCGGTAGTACATTGAACCCAACCTCGCAAGACATGGGTGTGGCAGAACGTTTGACATTCCGAATATGCTCGAGTCGGCTCAATCGAGAATCCCAGTTTTCTCCGAGCACATCTAATTTCTGGCTTATCTGACTGAGCAATTTTGTGAATTTTTCGATTTCGGGGTCGGTTAGTTTTTCCATTTTTCTTTTTAAATTAGCACAAAATAAAATCTTCAATTAAAATTAACTAAGCTGTACCCCACTTCTGACACCAGTTGTTACGACGCTTCTCAGCCGTCGATGTTTGCGTGCAAGGTTTCTAAGAGAACAATGTGGATTCTTTAGGATACAGCTTAGTGCGGTATATTTATTATACGAGCTTTAAAGAGTAGATAAGTGACTATACAGTAGATGGACTTGCCTTCAATGCCGCCCCAGGTAGGTTTCTCCTCGTCCTCCGCTTGTTAATCCACACAGTCAAGCACTACAACCGTAAACATAGGAATTAAATTCTAATCTGTTCTTTTCTCGCGCGCGCGTGCTCGCGCGGGCGTGCCTTGCCTCCCTTGGCTACCCCACCTTTTCTCTTCTACTTTTCTGCATCGCTTCAATATAATAGAAGTTCATTCCACTTTTGGTTTTCAAAAAACAAAAATTTGGTATCCTATGTCCCTAAAATTGGAAAATCTGTTATATTACTCTCCACAATGCATTAGACCACAACAATTGATCAAGAAACTGCTGAACAATAAAAGCCCGAGATAATCACATTTTATAATATGACCAAAGGTGGTGTAGATGTAGTTAATCAGACATGTATTCAGTTGGAAGAAGTACCAAAAGATGGCCCCTGTGTTTATTTTTCAACTTTTTGGATGTGGTTGCAATAAATTCAGCAGTAATTTATAAGGCTGTCAAGCAAGACGGTGGAATGGCTCGAAAATATTTTATAAAGCAGCTTGCTCTACAACTAATAGGAGATGCCTTGAATATGAGAAATCAAGCCAAATATTTATCAAGAGATCTGCAAGTATTAGTTCAGAAGCATGCTGGAACTTCATCACTTGAGGTAGGCAAATATTTATTTGATATTCAAACGAAATATCAATAATATGTGTTATCTAGGAATCCACAAGCGGCAGTCCTTGGTTCAAAAAACGCAAAAGATGCTACCTATGTAAAAAAGATCGTCGAACTCAAATGCAATTCAAAAAATGCAAAGAACCAATCTGCAAAGATCATTCTATTGAAATATGCTTGAATTGGGCACCTAATCTTGAATAAAATATTTTAGATAGAATTTTTTAGAATATATATAGAATATTTTAGATAGAAAGAGTTTCTTGTACATTTTCATTTAATTTTGTTTAGAGCTCTGTTTATTCGAAAAAAAACAAAATATTTATTCTTTGGAAATTATGTGTATACGTTTAATTTCTTTTTATTTTATAAATAACATGGTTTATTATTGATTTTAAAAGACGGCCTGAGAGGCCGAACGCCAGTAATTGTGTAAGGAAAATAGGCGCCAGTAACTAAGGGTTAAACTCTTGAATTACAGTTTTTTATATGATAGGCTGTAGGTCAGGACAACAAAACATGGTCGAATTATCGAGAGTGTCGCATTACAGTTTTTTTATATGATAGGCTGTAGGTCAGGACAACAAAACATGGTCGAATTATCGAGAGTGTCTAATTACAGTTTTTTATATGATAGGCTGTAGGTCAGGACAACAAAACATGGTCGAATTATCTATAGTGTCAAATTAAATTTGTTATTTAATAGGCTGTAGGTAAGGACAACAAAACTTGGTCGAATTATCGAGGTTATATTTTTATATATAAAACTATAAATGTCGTTTTAATGAGGTCATTTAAATGAATTCATTCCTTTTATATGTTGTCTTATCTGTGATATAGTAGTATTGTTTGCAATTTTATTTGCTGATTTGTGTCTTTTTTTCACACAAAATATATATTTTTAAACTCTTCAACCAATACCTATAGTTTCTTTCTTGAAATTGCTTACCAAACACGAGTCAGTGTTTCCTCAGTGTTAACAGTGTGGAGTGTAAGATTGTGGAGGAGCAAAATAACTTACTATTGAATTTTTCAATAGCCTTACTCCCAGAAGAATGTCTCCACACCAGTTATACTCTAGGTTGGTGCTATTGTTATGCTTCTGAGAAATTTTAATCTTAAGCAGGGTCTTTACAATGGTACATGTATGGTGATACAGTGCATGTGCTCTCATGTCCTTGAGGTACAAATACTGACAGGGGCCAATGTTGGAAACACTGTATTGGTGTCAAAACATCTTTAGCTCCTTCAGATATCAACATTCCCTTCATTCTGAAGAGGCAAGAGTTTCCAATAGGGTTGGCTTTTCCTATGACTATAAATAAGGCTTAAGGCCAAACCTTTGCTAGAGTGAGTTTCTTGCTACAAGAGCCTGCATTTATGCATGGACAGCTCTATGTGGCTTTTTCACGTGTGTGAACTTTGGATGGCATACAAGTAGAGTTGAAGCACAAATACTGACCGGGACCAATGTTGGACACACTGTATTGGTGCCAAAAATATATTTTGCTCCTTCAGATATCAGCCTTCCCTTCATTCTTAAGAGGCATCAGTTTTCACTAAAGTTGGCTTTTGCTATGACTATAAATAATATTTGGGTTCTTACTACATACGCAAGGACAGCTCTATGCGGCTTTTTCACGTGTTTGAACTTTGGACAAAATACATATAAAGTTGAACCCATGTATGAATAAAAATAGAAATTAATTTTTAATGAGTCCTTTAGATTAATTCCTTTTATAAGTAGTCTCCTCTGCAATATAGTTGACAACCTCTTTTTTCTGATTTATTTTCATAAACTTTTTACTAATGTCTATAGCAGTGATTCTCAACCTTTTTTTTGTTGCGGCATTATTTTAAAGATTTGAAAATTTGGCGGCACAATTTTAGAATTTCGCGGCACACTTTTGCTAACTTGAATGCAAGAAAATTCAAATTATGTATCAATATTTCTATGCAAAATATAAGTAATATACATCTCTAACATTCAATTTGCTAATTTCGTTATTTTAAAAAGTAAAAAAATGAAAAAGAAAAAAAGAAAAACCAATACAAACGTGAACATAATCATATGACTAAAATTCGGCGGCACATTTTTAGAATTTCGCGGCACACAAAATTACCGCGGCACATTGGTTGAGAATCACTGGTCTATATTTTCTTACCTCAAAGGAATTTTTTTTGTATTAGTTGTTTGTTAATACACTATTATCAATTATTTAGATTTTGGACTTTTCTTTATTCACTAAATTCTCCCATTTCTCTATACATAAATTTTGTACATTTTCAGTGGCTGTCATCGCCTCTGTAATACCTTTTTACCGGTAAGGTTGTATTTAAACAACAATCGACTGTGTAAATTTGATTTTAAAACGGTCGAATTATCGGAAATGTCGAATTATTGATAGTGTCGAATTACAGTTTGTTATATGATAGGCTATAGTTCAGGACATCAAAACATGGTCAATCTATACTTTTAAAGTCTCTGCAGGCCCTTTGGGTAAACCCTGGGCGTTGCCCGGGTCACTCGGCTAGTAAAGAGAAAATAGCACGATGAAAGGATGCAATAATGAAATTGGTCCATTTAATAAAGATATAAAAATATATGTTTCAAAAATATTAAATTGTCATCGCGAGTGAAAAATTGTGAAAATCAAAAAGTGTAAAATATATGAAAATAATTTCAAATTTTATACTCAAGTAAAAGATTAGGGTGTAGAGAGTAGATGCTATCCCATATATATTTTAAGAGATAAGGATAAATTATTATAGCAAATATTATATCTTAATAACACCATTTTCTAAATATTTTATTTACATTGGTAAGAGTTGAAAACTTATTTAAGCGAAATATATGACTTTATAAATAATTGATTTTAGCTCTATACAAGTACAAATTTATTAATTCTTTGAACTGGCTGTCGTTGTAGCTACTTTCTTAGAAATAGCTAATGTTCGTGTTTTACATGAAAAACTTATTTTTCAACAATTTTGAAGTAGTTTTGTATAATATAGTAAATACTAAATATCATTTTAAATTCAAAATATGTATTGATAAAAATTGTGAGCTTGATAATATTGTTTTCTATATCATAAAAACTCCATATGAAATGATTTATTTCTTCATTTGTCGAATCATACTGAATAATTCAGTTACATAAAGGGTCAGCATTACAATAAGGTTTTCTTCATTCTTCGAAATCGGGGATTCATTCTCAATTTCATTTTCTTCAACTTTCATTGATACCTCGGATGTCAAGGGTTTGAGACCTTCATGTTCCCCAAACACCCCAGCAGGGTCGGTCTGAACTGCAGCCTCGCGGTTCTTTATGAGGCGAATAACCAAGGTAACGCCACCTCCTCTGTCGTAGATGCAATCGAGTTCAGTTTCGCTTGCAGATGCATTAAAGCAGTCGGGTTCGCCTCTCACGATTTGATTTGCTCTTTTTTAGTCATGGAGGCACTTACAGCCACATTGTGGCGACCGCCTGGAAGTTTACCTTCCTGCTTGAACTCTTTACCCTTCTTTCGCCACGCCAACAAAACAATAAAATTGCCATTGTTAAAAATGTAGTTGCTTTATTAGTCATTTCTCTATCGATTTGAAACGCACTGTCTTATGGGATCTGCTTGTTTTGTACAATTAGTTTTTTGATATATTACAATAGTAATAAAATACATTTAATAGGATATAAGGAGAAATGTAAACTCAGAAATTTTCTAAATTAAGAGAAATCACAGAAGACTTTGGATATTCATCTTAAATTACATTGTTGTAATAAATATTGGTGCTAACCATTTTTTATTAACTTTGTTGCAATGATTATTCTTAAAATAGAGTAAATGTCTCTTTTATGCTTCCTTAGAATAAAGTTACAAAAGGTTTTATTGATCGCATGATGAATAACCAAAAATATAATAAATTAATCTACATTTATGTGGATAGAAATTTTATAAGAAAGATAATGTTATATGAAATAAAAGTCACACACACACACACACACACACTCTCCAGTCATTATAGACATTAACTATGGGACGCTATCTCTACATGGGTATACTCGAATATTACATAAATAATATAGTATATTTTTATAATATTTCAAATTAAAAGGCTGAAGTGTTGTTTTAATATTTATGAAAATATATATATAAATAGAATATTAAGTGTGAGAGAGAGGTAATGCTAATAAATGTTTTGTTTCATTTATGTAAACTCTATTGTAAAAATAGTAATACCTTCTACAACGAAAATGTTATTCAATGAAATTCAGGTCAATATCTAAGAAGTAAAAGGTGAATATACAATCATATGCAACACCCTCCCTACTCAATTTATATAAAGGTGTATATATTGTAAAATGAATGACAACTATCCGAGAAGCGAAGAAAACAGAGTAAAGTTGCGGGAAAATAGGTTGACTGCAGGTAAGGGGGATGGCTTTGTGTCAGTGGGACAAAGGCAGAAATGGCATACGTGTGTGCGGACAGAGGCTTTTAACATCTTTGGCGAGTGGAAGACGCAGTGTATTACCTCCAGGCGTGTGGATGATCTTGCAAGACAGTTCCAGGAGATCTTGACATCAGAGCGGCCTGATAGGCGATTTAGTCAATGCTGGACATGTACAGTGTTGAGCAGGACGTTTAACAAGATTGACATCCACTTCGCCGAAAACCCTTTTGACGAGGAGTTAAATGCAAGTCCTGTATTGGAAGATTCGGTTTCAATAAAAAATAACCTTATTGAGATGATCTTAAAACGGCAATCTCTCCAAGTCATCATATTTACAATAATATTAATGAAGGATATGTGTCAGGGAAACAGGCCTCAAAAACGGCATACGTGTGAGGCTACAGAGGCTGGATACATGTGCGGCGAAATGAAGGCGCGGTGAATCACCTACGGGCGTGTAGATTATCCTACAAGATGGTGTCAGGAGATCCTGACATCAGCGATGCCTAAACTCTTCATAGAAATAAATATACTCCGAAAAGTACAAATATCTTTAGATTTTTAGAAAGAAAAATTAATATAGTTGATCACTTCATATTAATTGAATCCAGGAATAATAAGATAAAGGTTTTTCAAAAGAAATAAAGAGAAAATAGCACAATGATAAGATTGGTCTATCCAATAAAGATATAAAATATATGTTTCAGAAATATTAAATTATTATCATGAATGAGCAATTGTGAAAATTCTAATATTGTGAAATATATGAGAATAATATCAAATTATACACTCAAGTAAAGGATAAGGGTGTAGAGAATAGATGCCATCCCTTATATATTTTGAGAGATTAGAAAAAAATGGTATAGCAAACATTATATCTTAAAAACACCATTTCTAATTTTTTTTTTACATTGGTAAGAGTTGAAAACTTGAGAAAAATATATGACTTTATAAATAATTGATTCTAGCTCTATACAAGTACAAATTAATTAATTCTTAGAACGAGCTGTTGTTCTAAATTCCTTCTTAAAAATAGCTAATTATCTTGTTTTTCTTGTAAATCTTATAATACAACAATTTTGAAGTAGATTTGTAATAAATTAAACACTAAATATCATATTAAATTCAAAATATGTATTGATAAAAATTGCGAGTTTTATAATATTGTTTTTATATCATAAAACCTCCATATAAAATTATTTATTTCTCCAATTGGCGAATGTTAACTGCTTAATTCATTGACACTAAGGGTCAGCCATTACGATATTGTTTTCTCCATTCTTCGGAATCAGGGTAGCATTCTCATATTCATTTTTTGATTTCAAATCAACCTGAATTGACACCTCAGATGTCAAGGTTTTGAGAACTTCAGGTTCCGCAAATACCCCAGCTGGGTCGGTCTGAACTGCCGCCTCGCGGTTCTTTATACGGCGAACAACCAAAGTGACGCCACCGTCCCCGTCGTAGATGCAATCGAGTTCAATTTCGCTTGCCGATGCATCAAAGCAGTCAGGTCTGCCACTCCCTGGTTTGATTAGTTCTTTTTTAGTCATGGAGGCTCCTCCAGCCACGTTGTCGCTGCCATCTGGAGGCCGACTCTCCCGCTTGAACTTTTTTTTCCTTCCTATCAGCACGCCAACAAAACAATGAAAGTGCCATTGTTAAAAAAGTCGTTGCCCTTTTAGTCATTTTTTACTATTCGTTTTAAACCTTTCGTTTTATGATGTGTGCTTGTTTTTGTGAAATAGTTTTTTCCTAAAATATTACAACAATGGTAATAAAATACATTTAAGAGGATTTAGGGAAAAAGGTTAATTCAGAAACTCTCTGTATAATTCTTCTCAATGTATAATTTTCTTACAACATAAACCTTAGATTATTAGAACATTGGATCAATAAACATGAGGGCAACCACTTCGATCAATTACATTACTTTATTTTTCATTAAAACATTTTTGTAAACAAAAAAGGTGATGATGATAAATTCAATGAATATTTACACAATCATAGAAAAATTATATTAAACCTTTATATAAACATAAATATTCCAACTAAATTAAACACTCTCTTAATTAGAAGAAATCAGAACAACCTTTGGGTATTCATCTTTAAGTACATTGTGGCAATAAAAAATTGTGCTAACTATTTTAATTATTATTTCCTTTCCTGTAATGTAAAATACAAAAAAAGGTAGTAAAGTTTCCTTTCATTTGTCTGTAAAATACGTTACAAAAGGTTTTATTAACTGTATGATAAATAACCGAATTTTTTAAAAATTAAATTAATATATAAATATGAATATATGTACATATATATATGGTAATTTAAGCCAACAACGCCATATTGTATATAACTTATAACAAGATTTTCCTGTTGTATAATAGAAACACATCTGTAAATGATTATATGCATGATTGACATGTGTCATTACATCATCATATGTATTGTACTTTGTACAAACTGAGGATAAATAAATAAAACTCTGTAATATAATAAGAGTTGAGCTAAGCAAGAGATAGAAGTCTAACGTCTAAAATCGAGATAGATTTAGAATTCCCACAACAAGGTCTAAAAATGGAAACTGCCACGGCGCCAGAAGAATTTCACCAGACGATCCACGCCCCCTCTCACATCTGGTGAAATGCAAAACCCCCTTTCTCAGAAAAGGTACATAAAGCTCCCGTCCTAGCTAAAATACAGTTAGTTCACCATCTGCGCGAGCCCTCGTCGGGTGTACCTCAGGTCCATCTCATCCATCATGTAAACCAGTAAGAAACTTCTATCTCCCCATCTTTCGCTCCTAGCTCAACTTTATCTGTTCACGGAACTTTCTTAGTGCAACTGTCTTCGTTTTTTTGTGTGGCAATCCCCAAGCTTTCCACTCAGCCTCGACCACGACTGCCTGTACTTTGTGAGAACTGTAAAAGTTCTTCCAAGGTGCAGAGAGGTACAGGAAAACTTCACATCCTGACTGTTCCTCTCGGTCAACACGGTATAGCGAGAGTCAACACTTCATCATCACATACATATGGATGGATATTTTCTATAAAAGAGAGTCACCTCTCCAATAAATAAAGACATTAAAATATTTGCCATCTATACATGTGTAGACTTGAATATTATATAAATAATGACACTAATTTCTAAAATGTTCCAAATTATTATGATAAATTATGTATGAAACATTTTGAATAGAAAATTAGGTGTATATATATGATGATAAATGTTTGATTGCATCTATTTTAACTCTATTTGAAAAGAAATACTAATATCATTTTCAAAGAAAATGTTGTTTCATGAAATTCTAGGTCAATATCTAAGAGAACGAAATACAATCATACCGCTCCCTCCCTACTACGATTAATAACTTTATGTTATAGATTGCTTGTTGTGTATTTTCTCTTTATAAGGCGATAATGCGTCATCTATACATATGAAATGGAAGCATCAAAGCAGAGTTTTTCTTTTTTTTAACATAAAACAAACTTCTCACATTCTTATTGCGATGAAAATATTGAGAGGGTTTGGTTCATTAGTGATGAACCCTCCCAGCACTTTCAGCAATTTGATCTACTAGACCGCTTCTCAGAGCTCTAATACTTGTTTTCAAGCAAACTATAGTCATAAAATTTTATAACAGCAGAAATCCATATAGATCATATAGAGCTCTGAGAATCAGTCTAGTAGATTAAATTAACGAAGCTGTTGAGAGGAATTACTACTGATTGGTCAAGCTCTCCTAATATTTCTCATCGCTGTTAGGATAGTAGAGGTTTTTTTTTATATTCAAAAAAAGCACATTCTTGTTTTAATGTTTCTATTTCTTATGTATAGATGGTCCGTTATAATCTGGTAATTCAATATGCCAAACTTTGAATTTGAACTTATTGTTTGCGTAAGAGCTTTGCTCGATGCGAATATTTTTAAGTAATTCTGCGGTCTTTAGAGATTTTGTACTTAACTTGCTTGAATACTATTTTAGAATTCTACCATTTATTGCAGCCTCTATATAAGCAGAATTAACCAATACAGTATTAGCGCCCTGAGAAGCGGTCTGGTAGAATGAAATGGCAAAACCCCTGAAAGAGTGCACCAATGATGAGCCAAGCCCTCCCAATATTTTTTTTTTTATCGCAGTAAGTACAGTAGAAATTTGTTTTATATTTGACAAGAAACATTCGTGCTCTAATTCTTTCATTTCTTAAATCATCTTTTTTTTATTTCAAATTACATTATTTTTCTCATATATTCAATTTGATTGATTGCATATTAAATTTACAAATTTAAGTTTCAAATGATTGCGATATATTCCAAGTCAGTATTATTTTTTTATGTTAATTAATATTTTTGTGTTAAAATTATTAATTTTAAAGTATGAAATTCAGTTTAAATCCAAATAACTTTATTGAGATAATCTTGAAAAGAGATATCCTAGCTCATTAAATTCACAAAAATGTGGAGGGTAATATATTGTCAAGTAGCTCCATCCAGATGGGACAACTGTCAATCATCCCTGGACCTCGGGGGGGACCACAGGTGTGGGGGCTTCTGGGAAGCTGATCTGTAAATAAGGAAAACGGGACGGTGGCTAACGCCGTTCATTAGGGTTATCTTTTAACTTGGGGTAAGTTGTACAAAACTCTCTCTCCCTATAAATACCCCTTATAATTATTTATTACCAAATTTGCCTTTGCTTTATTTATCTCCGTGAAATATTTTGGCGGAGACGCTGGGTAACGTGACGGAACTTCGAAGAAGTCGACGTCTACATGGACGTGAACCAATTATTGAACTTTTGCCACAACGAATAAAAATGGAAGACGACCACAGACCTACTGATAGCGGATCCTACCTCCCTTGTCAGCACCAACGAGATCCATCTACCTTTTCTGGAGATGGAAATATAAACCCTGGACAGTGGTTGAAGGAGTACGAGAGAGTGTCGAAGTACAACAGATGGGACGACATGAAGCTTGCCAACGTCGTCTTTTACTTGAACGGAACTGCTGGAAGGTGGTTTGATAATAACTAAGTATCACTCAACTCGTGGAGAAGCTTTGAAGACGCATTCCGCGGTGTGTTCGGACTGCAGGAGGATTCTGCTCGACGCGCCTAGGAAGTTCTGAAGTCAAGAGCACAGAAGACCGAGGAATCCAGCGAGTCATATATCCAGGAGATTCTTAGACTCTGCCACCAGGTGAACCCTCACATGGAAGAAGGTGAGATAGTTGCTCACATTATAAAGGGAATTTCGGAGGACACATAACAGGTATTGGTGGCGAAAGACATACAGACGGTAGATGAAATCCTGAAGTTTTGACGTCATCTAACAGCCGTCAAGCAGCGCAGGATCGGCCGTACGAAATTCGCCAGGTTGTCAAACGTAATGCCCATTTCATGTGTTGACGACTCAGACGACTTGGCCGCGTTAATTCGCCGCATCGTTAGAGAAGAAATACAAAAGGTCCTCTCACCACCTGAAGTGGTCAATCCTCTCCGAGAAGTGAACGCCCTGGAACAGACTGTGAGGGAAGAAGTTAGCCCTGTTCTCCAACCTACCAGAGCACAAATCAACGTGGTACAACAACAACCACGCACGCCCTATAATATCGACCGACCAACCCAACCCAGGAAGACGGAACATTGGAGAACCTACGACGACAAACCAATCTGCTTCCACTGTGGACGACCCGGACATGTCGTCCGTTATTGTAGGGAACGACGGCAGGTCTTCGCTGACGCCAGGTCAAGGAATGGCGGAGAAGAAAGAAATGTTGGGTTTTCGAGTCGACCCCCGAGATATGACGCCGACGACGACTATGTAACGCCCCAAACCTCGACGTACTTCTACCGGAGCTCTTCCCCACATCCAAGCCGTGCAAGGTCGCCAGCCCGAAGACAATCCCAGTCGCCAGCCCGTCGTTTCAGCCGTTCTCTCAATCCTTAGAATTTGAAAAACTAGGTGGAGCGGCTTCTACCGGGGGTGAGGTCGCCATTGAGGAAAATCCTCCAGGGTATATCGCCGCTAAATTAAAAAAAAAATTGTTATGGTCGAAATAAATGACGCAAAATTAAAGCATTGGTGGATTCAGGAGCAGACTTTTCTGTTATTTCAGACAAATTTCGATGCTAACTAAAAAGACACCTCTCTTCAAAGAACCAGGTCCCATTCTTAAAGCCGCAAAAAAAAATTTAATAGAGACACTAGGAAAATTTGTCCTGAACATAGAAGTTAATGGTCTGAAGATATCCTTTGAATTCGTTGTTATGGTGGAATGCAGCCATGACATCATATTCGGATGGGACTTCTTCAAGGCCACCGAAGCCGTCATTGATTGTGGCAGAAATGAACTCCATCTCGGGGAAACCTCCGTCCTGGAATCTCGAGAGGTGGAAAACCAGAGATTGTTTGCTTCCGACGACTTTGTCATCCCGCCTTAATCAATAAAGAAGATCAGTGTGATAAACGAAGAATTATGCGGTGTTAGAGATGTTTTAGTCTCAACTTCTAAGGACTTATTATTAAGAAAATAAGTTTTTATACCAAACTCATTGGTTACATTTCGACACGGCCGAGGTAGCATTTGGGTTGCGAATGGAGCGTCTTGGCCGCAACTGATTCCATCAGGAATGAATATGTGCACCATGGAAAGTTATGAGAATGGAAATATCTGCAGTCTAATTGAATCCAGCGATAGGTTACAAGAAACGCAGCTAAAGTCACGTGAATGGTCACAGAAGCTAAACCTTACTCTAGATCAATCATTCAAAGCTCCCTACTCTCCTTTACAACTATATGTTATAGTTAAGAAAAAGACATCTCCTTATCGTGCAACTGAAAGTTGCTGATGGCTGGCGCCATCTATCGGAATAAATATCAACTATTCTCTTTGATTTTTAATCATTCCAAAAACGAGAATAGTTGATATTTATTCCGATAGATGGCGCCAGCCATCAGCAACTTTCAGTTGCACGATAAGGAGATGCCTTTTTCTTAATTTATGCACCTTATCCCAGTACAATGTTACATTTGTACTATTTTTTCACATATATGTTATAGATTGCTTTTCATTTATATCCTCTTTATAAAGCGATATCGCGTCATCTAAAAATATGAAATAGAAGCATTAAAGCAGGAATATTTATTTTTCAAACATAAAACAAACGTCTTGCGATGAAAATATTGAGAGGTCTTGGCTCATTAGTGGTGAACCCTCCCAGCGCTTTCGCCAATTTAATCTACCAGACCGCTTTTTAGAGCTCTAATACTTGTTTTCAAGCAAACTATGTTCATAAACTTTTAGGTCAGTAGAATCACATATAGATCATATAGAGCTCTGAGAAGCAGTCTGGTAGATTAAATTAACGAAGCTGTTTAGAGGATTCACCACTGATTGGTCAAGCTCTCCTAATTAGGACAGTAGAAGGTTTTATAATAAAAAAAGCACATTCTTGCTTTAAGGTTTCCATTTCTTATGTATAGATGGTCCATTATTTTAATATGAATTTATGTTAACCAATCATTTTGTAGGTTTTCGAGCGTAGGGTCACTTCCCTTTACACCCCGAACGCTAAAATTAAAAACAACCGAGACCGTTGTTTAACGTTCGTTTATTTTTAAAGAATGTATTAGAACAAAAAGCACGCGACTGCCGGCGCGCGTGCGTGCCTACCGTCGAGAACACTAGTACAGTGGACCCTCGGTTTACGAGCACCTTGGAGTACGAGCCTTTCGCAGTACGAGCAAAATTTTTTGAAAAATTTTACCTCGGATTACGAGTGAAATTTCGCATTACGAGCAACTCGTGATGGTTGCCCCTCTTCTCCATTTCCACCTTTAGCGGCGGGATGAGGGCATATTTTTATATTAAATATTATTTTATTTATGGATTGTTATTAATCATTATAATATAAGTACAGTATATATATTTAATACATACTATAATGTATATATTCAAATCGATACATATATAAAATAGTATTTTAAAATTAAAGAAAACTTTTTAATTTTTAAGATAACTTTTCCATTTGTAAACAAAGGCTCGAAGGTGTTATTAAAATTTAAAAAGTTGCTATTAAAATTTAAAAAGTTGCTATTAAAGTTAAAAAGTTTTCTTTAATCTTAAAATACTCTGTATATCATTTTGACTAATTTTAATTCAACGATAAAATTATCTCTCAATGATAAAGGAATAGCTTTTTTTAAATTTCTTATTTATTTTTTAGATTATATATGTCTTTTCAAAAATTGGTGACAATTTCTACCTCTCTTGCTATAAAAATCCTATAACCACTGCAAAATGGGCCCCGTGAAGAAATATGTTGAAAGAGAAATGGGTAAGAAGAAGGATAGTATCACAATGGAGGCAAAGAGGGAAATGATTGAAAAGCACGAACGTGGCATGCGGGTGACAGAAATAGCGAGATTTTATAAGAAGTCGACATCAACGATTTGCACAATATTGAAGAAGAAAAAGGAATTAAGGGAGTTAGATGCAGCAAAGGAGTCACAAGACTATCAAAACAGCGCCCACGTCTTCTAGAAGAAGTTGAAAATTTGATTCTTGTATGGATAAACTTGAAGCAATTAGCAGGTGATACCATAACCCAGAATTTAATATGTGAAAAGGCAAAGGCCTTGTACGCCGAACTTGGGAGTAAAATACCATGTACATCAATAGAGAACGAAGTACATGCAGACTTCAAAGCCAGCAAGGGGTGGTTCGAAAACTTTAAGAGGAGAAGTGGCATCCATAGTGTCACGAGGCATGGAGAGGGTGCAAGTTCGGATGCTAAAGCAGCTGAGACATTCACTGCCGAGTTCGAGAAGCTCGTTGTTACCGAGTGTTACCTCCCACAGCAAGTTTTTAACTGTGATGAAACAGGACTTTTTGGAAAAAGATGCCGAAGAGAACCTACATTACAGCCGAAGCGAATACAATGCCCGGTCACAAGCCCATGAAAGACCGTCTCACCCTCTTGCTGTGTGCTAATGCAAGTGGAGATTTGAAAGTAAAGCCACTGCTCGTGTATCATTCTGAGAATCCACAGGCTTTCAAGAAACACAAAGTGCAAAAGAGCCAATTGAACGTTTTGTGGAAGTCGAATACTAAGGCTTGGGTCACTCGTTTGTTGTTTGTTGAGTGGATGAACGAAGCATTCGGTCCTGCAGTGAAGAAATACCTTTCGAAAAAAAAACTGCCACTCAGAGCGTTGCTGGTTATGGACAATGCTCCTGCTCATCCACCAAGCCTTAAGGATCACTTACTGGATGAATTCAAGTTTATTGAGGTCAGGTTCCTCCCTCCTAACACCACCCCACTACTGCAGCCTATGGATCAGCAGGTCATTTCCAACTTTAAGAAAATATATATCAAAGAACTTTTTCAGAGATGCTTCGAATTAACTGAAGAAACAAACCATACTCTCCGAGAGTTTTGGCAGAATCATTTCAACATTGTCCACTGCCTTAAGATCATTGATAAAGCATGGAATGGAGTCTCCCAGAGAACTCTCGTTTCTGCTTGGACAAAATTGTGGCCTCACATCGTCCATGCATATGATTTTAAGGGGTTGTCCGGTGAACAGGAGCCACCAATTATCGATGTTATTGTGTCTCTGGGGAAAACTTTAGGACTGGAGGTGAATGAGCCAATCATTCAAGAGCTTGTGGAGGAAGAAGATCAGGAGCTTACCACAAATGAACTGATCGATCTTCATCCCGAGCAACACCAAGAGGTTAAGGAGGTGATCTCGTCTGGGGAAGAGGAGGATGAAAATTCACTGGGATCCCTCCCTTCAGATCAGATTCGGGAAATATGTAAAATGTGGGAAACTGTGCAATTGGTCGTAGCAAAGCACCACCCGAATAAGCCGGCTGCTTTGCGAGCGACGGATCAGTTCATCGATAATGCGATGTCGCATTTCCGTGAAATTCTCAAAAAGAGGCAGAAGCAACAGTCATTGGACCAGTTCTTCGATAAAATTGAAAGAAAAAATAAAATGTTATAAAATAACCCTTTTATGCCATTTTTCCCTCAAATAGTGGTTTTTTAACGCAATTGCATCAGCCATCCCAACATTATATTTTATTTTTGTTTATTTTATCTTTTTTTATACACTTATTTATGCATTATCTTTTTATTTACTTATGACTAGTTTTGAAATTCAGTAACTATCACGTGTAAAATATTTCTTTCGAATCTTTCATTAAAAATATGATAGCTATGATTTCAAATATTGAATGGAGTACAAGCTTCTCTTATACTTATCACGAAGTGTTTACCGACTCTAATTAAACTAAAATTCATGGAAGAATTGCCCGAGTTTCAATTATTAAAAATAAGAAATTAGTTTCGCACTACGAGCGTTTTGGAGTACGAGCATGGCTCTGGAACGGATTATGCTCGCAAACCGAGGGTCCACTGGACGTGACTTCCTGTGCGCGCGCCTGCCTGCCAGCGAGGGCAGTTTCACGCGATCGCCCGCCAGCGAAAGAAGCTTCTTCTTAATTACAATGCGAATCCTTAACTATATTTACAGGTTTTTATTTTATAACTATTTCACATATTCACACATTTATTTACTTAAATGTAATGTAAATAAAAAAAAATAGGAAATTTTTCTTTTATGTTTCCAAAAAATACAGTTAATAAATATTCTATTATTGCAAGATAAATAAAATAAAATATAAAAAATAATCCATATTAATATGTGGAAATACATTTTGTAGGGAAGATAACAATCTATAGGAATAAAGGTCACCTCTCCAGTCATTATAGACATCAAAATATGACGCCATCTATACATGTATATACCAAAATATTACATAATTGATGACAGTATTTTTTAAAATGCTTCAAAATAAAATGTTAAAGTCTTGTATAAATATTTTAAATAGAATATTAGGTTTATAGTATTTATAAATGTTCTATATAATTCGATTTAACTCTGTTGGAAAAATAGTGATATTTTCTCTACAAGGAAAATGTTTTTGTATTAAATTCCTGGTAGAGAAAAGGGCAAAAACCAATCATACAAACCCTGCCTACTCCCCTGATATTTACATATATATTATAAAATGGATGGCAAGCTATAAGAAAAGCCAAGTTTCTAGAGGAATGTTGACTTAAGATGGGTGCATTCTAGCTGCGGGAATGGTTATGTGTCAGGGGGATAGTCGCCAAAACCGGCATACATGTGTAGGGCGGACAGAGGCGTGGTCACATCTGCACCTAGAGGAAAGCGTGGCGTGTTACCTCCAGACGTGTGAATGATTCTGCAAGACGATGTTAGGAGAGCTTGACATTGGAGTGGCCTTCAAGACAGTTTAGTCCAGGCTGAACACGTACAGTGTGAAGGGGGGCGTTTCAAAAGAGTGACTTCCATACCGCCAAGTATCGTTCTGAGGAAGGCGAGTAAAGGCGAGTCTCACTTATTGTACTCCATCTGTTTAGTACCAGGTATAAAAAAAACCCTAACCTTCGTTGCATCCCATAAGAACTCAGGAAGGTATCTCTGTGCCATCTTGATTAACCAAAGAACACACTCTAGGTACAATGTAACATTATTAAAAATTGCTTGTCAGGTATATTCTCTTTAAATTTCCAAAATTATATGCAGTTTTTTATATACTTATAATTTATTTATTATAAATTTACAATTTAGGGTTTCAAATGATTTTCAAATATTGAAAGACAGTGTTATTCTCTCAGAATATAAATTTATATTATTTGTTGATATTAATAATATTAGAGAATATTTATAATTGAATAATTGAATTAACTTCATTAGGTTGATCTTTAAAAGAGCAATACAGGTCATTATATTTACAATAATGTGGATGTTCATTAACAATCATAGCATGGTATTAATATTTTCAAGTCCGGAATCCTGAGGCTTTCTTAAAACTTTTATTTGTTTGGCTATCCACAACTATTGTCATCAATTTTTATTATACTTCTCGAGAACAAAATAATATGAAATTTTCTACCCTTTTCAGAGCCCGTTGTCGATGCAAGTTGACAAATATTCAGACTTCTGGGTGGTCAGGGTGGCAGAGAATTGACACATTTTCAAATTACTTTTCATTTTTTAATATTAATTTTAAAACCAAAAATATGATCATTCTGCTATGTGGAACCAGGCAGGTGCTGGTAAGCTAAAATGTTGAATAGGTGATAAGTCTGTGGGTTCATCAATTATTCTGGTTATATACTTTTCAAATAAATTGAAGAAGACCAGATCTCTCTCTCCATAGAAATATATATACTCCTGAAAACACAAATATATTTTGAAATGAAAAAGAAAAAATGATATAGTTTATGACGTCATATTCTTTAAATCCAGGAATATTAAGATGAAGTTTCTTGAGGAAAATTAAGAGAAAAATAACACTAATAAAGGCTGCAATGATGAGATTGGTCTATTTAATAAAGATAAAAAAAATATGTTTCAAAAATATTAAATTGCCATTGCGAGTTAGAAATTGTGAAAATTCAAATATAGTAAAATATATGAAAATAATTTCAAATTACATACTCAAGTAAAAGATAAGGGTGTTAAGAGTAGATGCCATCCAATATAGTTTGAGAGGAATTTCTCTCAATAACACCATTTCTAAATATTTTATTTACATTGGTAATAGTTAAAACTTATTTGAGCAAAATATATGACTTTATAATTAATTGATTTTAGCTATATACAAGTAAAATTTATTAATTCTTAGAACAGGCTGTTATTCTAGATACTTTCTTAGAAATAGCTAATTGTCTTGTTTTACTTGAAAATCTTAAAAAACAACAATTTTAAAGTAGATATCAATATAGTAAACACTAAATATCATTTTAAATTCAAAATATGTATTGATAAAAATTGTGAGCTTGATAATATTGTTTTCTATATCATAAAAGCTCCATATGAAATTATTCATTTCATTAATTGGCGATGTATGCTGCATATTTCAGTGACTTTCAGGGCCAGCCATTACGATAGTGTTTTCTTCATTCTTAGGAATGAAAGCTAAAATCAATATCGTCAATTCCCTTGGTTATATACTTTTTCAAATAAATAAAAATAACTAGTTTTTCATAAAATATATATTCCCCTGAAAACAAAAATATATTTTGAATCTAAAAAGAAAAAAAATATGGTTGATGACATCACATTCTTTAAATCCATAAATAATAAGATAGAAAGTTTCTTAAAGGAAATATAGAGAAAAATAACATTTATAAAGGATGCAATAATGAGATTGGTCTATTTAATAAAGATATAGAAATATATTTTTCAAAAATATTAAATTATCATCGCACGTGAGCTACTATGAAAAAATTATAATATTGTAAAATATATTAAAATAACTTCGAATTACATACTCAAATTAGAGTTTAAGGTTTAGAGAATTGATGCCATTCAAGACTTTGGGTCTTAATGGGGGCTTTTGTTGTTATGCTGTATATGGGTATGTGTATGTATATATCATACTTACTTAATCTTTCTTTTTCTTCTTCTGTATATTCCCCACTTTCACAGGCCTATCTCTCTTGTAATCTCGGGGAGAATCCTCTATAAGACCAGTGTGTCTTAATAAAGGCTTTTGTGTGTGTGTGAATAGATGCCATCCATATATATTTTGAGAGATAAGAAGAAATTAATATATCAAACATTATGTCTTAAAAACGCCATTTATTAAAATTTCATTTACATTGAAAAGAGTTAAAAACTTATTTTAGCAAAATATATGACTTTTTAAATGATTGATTCTAGGTCTATAAAAGTACAAATTTATTTATTCTTAGAAAAGCTGTTGTTCTAGATACTCTTTTGAAAATAGCTAATTATCTTGTTTTACTTGTAAAACTTGTATTTTAACAATTTGGTAGTAGTTTTGTAATATAGTAAACACTAAATATAATTTTAAATTCAAATATGTATTGATAAAAATTGTAAGCTTGATAATATTGTTTTCTATATAATAAAACCACCATATGAAATTATTTATTTCTTCAATTGGCGAATGTATATTGAATAATTCAGTGACATTCAGGGTCAGCCATTACAATAATGTTTTCTTCATTCTTCGGAATCAGGGAAGGATTCTTAATTTCATTTTCTGATTTCAAATCAATCTGCATTGACAACTTGGATGTTAAGTGTTTGAGACCTTCAGGCTCATCAAACACCCCAGCAGGGTCGGTTGAACTGCCGCCTCGCGGTTCTTTATGAGGCGAATAACCAAAGTGACGTCACCCTCTCCGTCGTAGATGCATTCGAGTTCAGTTTCGCTTGCCGATGAATTAAAGTAGTCGAGTCCACCACTCCCTGGTGTGTTTGGCGCTTTTTTAGTCATGAAAGCACTTCCAGCCACATTGTGGCGACCGCCTGGAAGCTTTCCTTCCTTCTTGAACTTTTTTCCTTTATTTTCGCCACGCCAACAAAACAATGAAATTGCCATTGTTAAAAATGTAGTTGCTCTATTAGTCATTTCTCTCTAGATTTGAAACACACTGTCTTAGTGGTCTGCTTGTTTTGTACAATGGCTTTTTATATATTAATACAATAGTAATGAAATACATTTAATCTATATTAATAAAATGGAAATTTCATAAGTGGACATCACTAAAAACTTTCGTTACAATGCATCAATTTCAACCAAATTTTCAACATTTATGTTAAACGAGATGGAGCAGGTTTTGCTTAGCATCAAAATATATTTCCTAACATTAACATGCGTAACTTCGCTGTTATCGATTAAATACAAAAAAAAATCAACAGAGTTAATTTTATTTATATATAAATACAAAATTAAATTTAAACAGAGTTATTTTTTTTTACATACTAGCTAATAATCTCAATCTAAAAAATATTCAAAACAAGCAATTTTAAGATAACACCATATGTAAAACAGTCGGCCAAGAAAACAACAACGATATTACATCTTTCTCACATATTCACACACAATCTTGATTAATAATTAAAACTAATCTTTAACATTGTTTATTATACTTCAGCTTTTATTTCTACATTTGTTTTTAAATACCCAATTGTTTTATCATGTTTCTAATTTCGCCTAACAAATATACAAATTTATAGTGACCAACATATGCAAATTTTATCTTTGTTTTTATTTAACTTGATATCGTAAACATAACATCCATTGTAAGCATTTTTTTCTGTTCACCTTCCGTGGTTTCTCTTTTCTCTGATAGTTTTTAGGTTTAGTATATTTTCTTATTACTAGACTACAAATATTCCCTCGAGAAAAACCTGGGCGAAGCCGGGTACATCCGCTTGTAGGATATAAGGAGAAAAGTTAACTCAGAAATTTTCTTGATTGGAAGAAATCACAGAAGCCTTTGGATATTCATCTTAAAATACATTGTAGTAATAAATATTGGTGTTAATCAATTTTTATTAACTTTGCTGTAATGATTATGCCTAAAATAGGGTGAATGTCTCTTTTATGCTTCTTTAAAATAAAGTTACAAAATACTTTAATGAGTGCATAAATAACCAGAAATATAATAAATCAATCAATATATGAGTGGATAGAATTTAAGAGAGAGAGATAATGATGTATAAAATAAAAGGCAACTCTCCAGTCATTATGGACATCAAATATGACGCCATCTATACATGGGTATACTCGAATATTATATAAATAATGACCGTATCTTTTCAAAATGATTCAAATTAAAATGCTGATTTGTTATTTAAATGAATTTAAATAGAATTATAATGATTAAAAAGTTTTTATTTATTTATTTAAACTCTATCGGAAAAAATAGTAATATCTTCTACAACGAAAATGTTATTCAATGAAAATACAGGTCAATATCTAAGATGAAAAGGTGAATATACAATCATACAACACCCTCCCTAGTCCACTTATATGAAGGTGAATATATGGTAATATGGATGACAACTATCAGAGAAACCAAGAATTCAGAGTAAAGTTGCGGGAAGATAGGTGGACTCCAGGTGCGTGGTATGTCTATGTGTCGGGGGACAGGCGTCGAAATAGCATTGTTGTGTGGGGGGACAGAGGCTTTCAACATTTGCGGCAAGTAGAAGGCGCGGCGTATCACTTCCGAGCGTGTGGATGTTCCTGCAAGACAGTGTCAGGAGAGCTCGACATCGGAGCGGCCTGATAGGCGGTATAGTTCATGCTGGACATGTACACTGTCGAGCGGAACGTTTAACAAGATTGATATCCACGTCGTCGAATGCCCTTCTAACGAGGAGTTAAAAGTAGTCCTGTATCGGTACATTTAGTGTCAATACAAAATAACTTTATTGAGATGATCTTGAAACAGAAATCTCTCCAGATCATCCTATTTACAATAATATGGAGGGGGGTATAAACAATGATTAATTTACAACAATAGCATGGAATCAATATCTTCAGGTCCATAATCCAGAGGCTTTTCAAAAGCTTAAATTCAAATTGATTATAAGTCTGTCTGTTTGTGTAAATGTCTACAAATCTTGTTTTTAACTTTAAATATATTTTACCAACACGCAGGTATCTGATCTGTTGTATACTTTTCATAACCCGGAGAAAATGATGGTTGACAAATTTTAGAATTTCTGAATTTTCACGGTGGCCGGGAATGGACAGGTCGCCAAATTGCCTTTCAATTTTTTAATTTTTAATTTTTAAAACATGAATATGTTTATTCTTCTATGTGGAATCAGGCAAGTGTTAGTAAGCTAAAATTTTGAATTGGTAATATGTCTGTGGGTCATCTATTCCCTTGGTTATATACTTTTCGAATGAATTAAAGAAAACAATTCTCCATAGAAATATAATATACTCCTGAAAACACAAATATTTTTTAATCAAAGAAGAAAAAAATGATATGGTTGATGACATCACATTCTTTAAATCCATGAATAATAAGATGAAGTTTCTAAAAGGAAATAGTGAGTAGAATAGCAGTATGAAAAGATGTAATGATAAGATTGGTCTATTTAATAAAGATATAAAAAATATATGTTTCAGAAATATTGAATTGTCATCGCGAGAGAGAAATAGTGAAAATTCTAATATTGTAAAATATATTAAAATAATTTCAAATTATAAACTCAAATTAAAGTTTAGGGTGTAGAGAATTGATGCCATCCATATTTATTTTGAGAGATTAGAAAAATTCATTAAGGCAAACATTGTATCTTAATAACACCAATCATAAAAAAAAATATTTTAATTGGAAAGTGTTAAAAACTTATTCTGTCAAAATAAATGTCTTCATAAATAATTGATTTATGCTCTATACAAGTACAAATTTATTAATTCTTAGAACAGGCTGTTGTTTCAGATACCTTCTTAGAAATAACTAATTATCTTGTTTTACTTGAAAATTTTATATTTAAACAATTTTGAAGAAGATTTGTAATATTGTAAACACCAAATATCATTTTAAATAAAAATATGTATTGATAAAAATTGTAAGTTTGATAATATTGTTTTCTTTATCAAAAAACCTCAATATGAAATTATTAATTTCTTTAATTAGGGAATGTATACTACATATTTCAGTGACATTCAGCGTCAGCCATTTTGATAATATTTTCTTCATTCTCCAGAATCAGAGAAGCATTCTCAATGACATTTTCTGATTTCAAATCAACTTTCTTTGATACCTTGGATGTCAAGGGTTTGAGACCTTCAGGATCATCAAACACCCCAGCGGGGTCGGTCTGAACTTCCGCCTCGCGGCTCTTTATGAGGCGAATAACCAACGTGACGCCACCGTCTCCATCGTAGATACAATCTAGTTCAGTATCGCTTGCAGATGCATTGAGGCAGTCGAGTCCACCACTTCCTGGTTTGATAAGCGCTTTTTTAGTCATGGAGGCTCCTCCAGCCACATGGTGGCGTGCGCCTGGAAACTTTCCTTCCTGCTTGAACTTTTTTCCCTTCTTTTCACCACGCCAACAGAACAATGAAATTGCCATTGTTAAAAGTGTAGTTGATTTATTAGTCATTTCTCTCTCGATTTGAAACGCACTGTCTTAGAGGTCTGCTTGTTTTGTACAATTGTTTTTTTTTAAATCAATTACAACAATGGTAACAAAATAATAGGATATGAGGAGAAATGTAAACTCAGAAATTTTCTAAATTGAGAGAAATCACAGAAGCCTTTGTATATTCATCTTAAAATACATTATTGTAATAAATGTTTGTGTTAACCATTTTTTATTAACTTTGCTGTAATGATTATGCTTAAAATAGAGTAAATGTCTCTTTTATGCCTCCTTAGAATAAAGTTACAAAAGGTTTTATTGATCGCATGGTGAATAACCAAAAATATAATAAATTAATCTACATTTATGTGGATAGAAATTTTATAAGAAATATAATGTTATATGAAATAAAAGTCACACACACACACACACTCTCCAGTCATTATAGACATTAACTATGAGACGCTATCTCTACATGGGGGTATACTCGAATATTACATAAATAATATAGTATATTTTTATAATGTTTCAAATTAAAAAGCTGAAGTGTTGTTTTAATAATTATGAATATATATATAAATAGAATATTAAGTGTGAGAGAGGTAATGATAATAAATGTTTTGTTTCATTTATGTAAACTGTATTGTAAAAATAGTAATACCTTCTACAACGAAAATGTTATTCAATGAAATTCAGGTCAATATCTAAGAAGTAAAAGGTGAATATACAATCATATGCAACACCCTCCCTACTCAATTTATATAAAGGTGTATATATTGTAAAATGAATGACAACTATCCGAGAAGCCAAGAAAACGGAGTAAAGTTGCGGGAAAATAGGTTGACTGCAGGTAAGGGGGATGGCTTTGTGTCAGTGGGACGGAGGCAGAAATGGCATACGTGTGTGCGGACAGAGGCTTTTAACATCTTTGGCGAGTGGAAGACGCAGCGTATTACCTCCAGGCGTGTGGATGATCTTGCAAGACAGTTCCAGGAGAGCTTGACATCAGAGCGGCCTGATAGGCGATTTAGTCAATGCTGGACATGTACAGTGTTGAGCAGGACGTTTAACAAGATTGACATCCACTTCGCCGAAAACCCTTTCGACGAGGAGTTAAATGCAAGTCCTGTATTGGAAGATTCGGTTTCAATAAAAAATAACCTTATTGAGATGATCTTAAAACGGCAATCTCTCCAAGTCATCATATTTACAATAATATTAATGAAGGATATGTGTCAGGGAAACAGGCCTCAAAAACGGCATACGTGTGAGGCTACAGAGGCTGGATACATGAGCGGCGAAATGAAGGCGCGGTGAATCACCTACGGGCGTGTAGATTATCCTACAAGATGGTGTCAGGAGATCCTGACATCAGCGATGCGCGCCTAAACTCTTCATAGAAATAAATATACTCCGAAAAATACAAATATCTTTAGATTTTGAGAAAGAAAAATTAATATAGTTGATCACTTAATATTATTCAAATCCAGGAATAATAAGCTAAAGGTTTTTCAAAAGATATAAAGAGAAAATAGCACGATGATAAGATTGGTCTTTTAAATACAGATATAAAATATATGTTTCAAAAATATAAAATTATAATCATGAGTGAGCAATTGTGAAAATTCTAATATTGTGAAATATATTAGAATAAAGGGTGTAGAGAGTAGATGCAATCGAATATACGTATATTTTGAGAAATTATAAGAAATTAATATAGCAAACATTATATCTCTAAAACACTATTTATAAAAAAATTATTTGCATTGGAAAGAGTTAATAACTTATTTTAAGGAAATATGTGACTTTATAAATAATTGATTTTAGCTTTATACAAGTAAAAGTTTATTAATTCTTATCACAGGCTGTTGTTCTAGATACTTTCTTAAAAATATCTAATTATCTTGTTTTACTTGTAAATCTTATAATACAACAATTTTGAAGTAGATTTGTAATAAATTAAACACTAAATATCATTTTAAATTCAAAATATATACAGTATTGACAAAAATTGTAAGCTTGATAATATTGTTTTCTATATCATAAAACCTCTATCAGAACTACGTGAAAACTTTCTCCATTGAATATTTAAAAATAGAAATGAAAATTAGGGAAAAAATATTTTTATTCAGATAAACGTGTAACAAGCTTTCGGGCAGTCACGCCCTTCAACAGGTAGCAAACTAAGGTAACCAAAGACTTTATATAGGAATCTATTTGAGGTATATTTGCATATGTGATGTATATAGTACGGCGAAAATACAATTCAGGTTAAAATTTTGCATATCTAAATTATTGATATATAACAACTACGTAAGCATGCTAATCGCGAAATATTAAAAAATTAAAAAACTTAAAAAACGATACAAATTGTAGAACGCCTATGGTAAAGCATGAATTCGGGAAGTAACCTGAATCAGCGCTAAAAAACTATCAACTGTTCAACCCGCCATCAGCGACAACTAGGTGGAGTGAAAAACTAGGTGGAGCGGCTTCTACCGGGGGTGAGGTCGCCATTGAGGAAAATCCTCCAGGGTATATCGCCGCTAAATTAAAAAAAAAAATTGTTATGGTCGAAATAAATGACGCAAAATTAAAGCATTGGTGGATTCAGGAGCAGACTTTTCTGTTATTTCAGACAAATTTCGACGCGAACTAAAAAGACACCTCTCTTCAAAGAACCAGGTCCCATTCTTAAAGCCGCAAAAAAAAATTAATAGAGACACTAGGAAAATTTGTCCTGAACATAGAAGTTAATGGTCTGAAGATATCCTTTGAATTCGTTGTTATGGTGGAATGCAGCCATGACATCATATTCGGATGGGACTTCTTCAAGGCCACCGAAGCCGTCATTGATTGTGGCAGAAATGAACTCCATCTCGGGGAAACCTCCGTCCTGGAATCTCGAGAGGTGGAAAACCAGAGATTGTTTGCTTCCGACGACTTTGTCATCCCGCCTAAATCAATAAAGAAGATCAGTGTGATAAACGAAGATTTATGCGGTGTTAGAGATGTTTTAGTCTCAACTTCTAAGGACTTATTATTAAGAAAATAAGTTCTTATACCAAACTCATTGGTTACATTTCGACACGGCCGAGGTAGCATTTGGGTTGCGAATGGAGCGTCTTGGCCGCAACTGATTCCATCAGGAATGAATATTTGCACCATGGAAAGTTATGAGAATGGAAATATCTGCAGTCTAATTGAATCCAGCGATAGGTTACAAGAAACGCAGCTAAAGTCACGTGAATGGTCACAGAAGCTAAACCTTACTCTAGATCAATCATTCAAAGCTCCCTACTCTCCTTTACAACTATATGTTATAGTTAAGAAAAAGGCATCTCCTTATCGTGCAACTGAAAGTTGCTGATGGCTGGCGCCATCTATCGGAATAAATATCAACTATTCTCTTTGATTTTTAATTATTCCAAAACGAGAATAGTTGATATTTATTCCGATAGATGGCGCCAGCCATCAGCAACTTTCAGTTGCACGATAAGGAGATGCCTTTTTCTTAATTTATGCACCTTATCCCAGTACAATGTTACATTTGTACTATTTTTTCACATATATGTTATAGATTGCTTTTCATGTATATCCTCTTTATAAAGCGATAACGCGTCATCTATACATATGAACAGGAAGCAATAAAGCAGGAGGTGTTATTTTTCAAACATAAAACAAACGTCTTGCGATGAAAATATTGAGAGGTCTTGGCTCATTAATGGTGAACCCTCCCAGCGCTTTCGCCAATTTAATCTACCAGACCGCTTTTTAGAGCTCTAATACTTGTTTTCAAGCAAACTATGTTCATAAACTTTTAGGTCAGTAGAATCACATATAGATCATATAGAGCTCTGAGAAGCAGTCTGGTAGATTAAATTAACGAAGCTGTTTAGAGGATTCACCACTGATTGGTAAAGCTCTCCTAATTAGGACAGTAGAAGGTTTTATAATAAAAAAAGCACATTCTTGCTTTAAGGTTTCCATTTCTTATGTATAGATGGTCCATTATTTTAATATGAATTTATGTTAACCAATCATTTTGTAGGTTTTCGAGCGTAGGGTCACTTCCCTTTACACCCCGAACGCTAAAATTAAAAACAACCGAGACCGTTGTTTAACGTTCGTTCATTTTTAAAGAATGTATTTGAACAAAAAGCACGCGACTGCCGGCGCGCGTGCGTGCCTACCGGCGAGAACACTAGTACAGTGGACCCTCGGTTTACGAGCACCTTGGAGTACGAGCCTTTCGCAGTACGAGCAAAATTTTTTGAAAAATTTTACCTCGGATTACGAGTGAAATTTCGCATTACGAGCAACTCGTGATGGTTGCCCCTCTTCTCCATTTCCACCTTTAGCGGCGGGATGAGGGCATATTTTTATATTAAATATTATTTTATTTATGGATTGTTATTAATCATTATAATATAAGTACAGTATATATATTTAATACATACTATAATGTATATATTCAAATCGATACATATATAAAATAGTATTTTAAAATTAAAGAAAACTTTTTTAATTTTTAAGATAACTTTTCCATTTGTAAACAAAGGCTCGAAGGTGTTATTAAAATTTAAAAAGTTGCTATTAAAATTTAAAAAAGTTGCTATTAAAGTTAAAAAGTTTTCTTTAATCTTAAAATACTCTGTATATAATTTTGACTAATTTTAATTCAACGATAAAATTATCTCTCAATGATAAAGGAATAGCTTTTTTTTTAATTTCTTATTTATTTTTTAGATTATATATGTCTTTTCAAAAATTGGTGACAATTTCTACCTCTCTTGCTATAAAAATCCTATAACCACTGCAAAATGGGCCCCGTGAAGAAATATGTTGAAAGAGAAATGGGTAAGAAGAAGGATAGTATCACAATGGAGGCAAAGAGGGAAATGATTGAAAAGCACGAACGTGGCATGCGGGTGACAGAAATAGCGAGATTTTATAAGAAGTCGACATCAACGATTTGCACAATATTGAAGAAGAAAAAGGAATTAAGGGAGTTAGATGCAGCAAAGGAGTCACAAGACTATCAAAACAGCGCCCACGTCTTCTAGAAGAAGTTGAAAATTTGATTCTTGTATGGATAAACGTGAAGCAATTAGCAGGTGATACCATAACCCAGAATTTAATATGTGAAAAGGCAAAGGCCTTGTACGCCGAACTTGGGAGTAAAATACCATGTACATCAATAGAGAACGAAGTACATGCAGACTTCAAAGCCAGCAAGGGGTGGTTCGAAAACTTTAAGAGGAGAAGTGGCATCCATAGTGTCACGAGGCATGGAGAGGGTGCAAGTTCGGATGCTAAAGCAGCTGAGACATTCACTGCCGAGTTCGAGAAGCTCGTTGTTACCGAGTGTTACCTCCCACAGCAAGTTTTTAACTGTGATGAAACAGGACTTTTTTGGAAAAAGATGCTGAAGAGAACCTACATTACAGCCGAAGCGAATACAATGCCCAGTCACAAGCCCATGAAAGACCGTCTCACCCTCTTGCTGTGTGCTAATGCAAGTGGAGATTTGAAAGTAAAGCCACTGCTCGTGTATCATTCTGAGAATCCACGGGCTTTCAAGAAACACAAAGTGCAAAAGAGCCAATTGAACGTTTTGTGGAAGTCGAATACTAAGGCTTGGGTCACTCGTTTGTTGTTTGTTGAGTGGATGAACGAAGCATTCGGTCCTGCAGTGAAGAAATACCTTTCGAAAAAAAAACTGCCACTCAGAGCGTTGCTGGTTATGGACAATGCTCCTGCTCATCCACCAAGCCTTAAGGATCACTTACTGGATGAATTCAAGTTTATTGAGGTCAGGTTCCTCCCTCCTAACACCACCCCACTACTGCAGCCTATGGATAAGCAGGTCATTTCCAACTTTAAGAAAATATATATCAAAGAACTTTTTCAGAGATGCTTCGAATTAACTGAAGAAACAAACCATACTCTCCGAGAGTTTTGGCAGAATCATTTCAACATTGTCCACTGCCTTAAGATCATTGATAAAGCATGGAATGGAGTCTCCCAGAGAACTCTCGTTTCTGCGTGGACAAAATTGTGGCCTCACATCGTCCATGCATATGATTTTAAGGGGTTGTCCGGTGAACAGGAGCCACCAATTATCGATGTTATTGTGTCTCTGGGGAAAACTTTAGGACTGGAGGTGAATGAGCCAATCATTCAAGAGCTTGTGGAGGAAGAAGATCAGGAGCTTACCACAAATGAACTAATCGATCTTCATCCCGAGCAACACCAAGAGGTTAAGGAGGTGATCTCGTCTGGGGAAGAGGAGGATGAAAATTCACTGGGATCCCTCCCTTCAGATCAGATTCGGGAAATATGTAAAATGTGGGAAACTGTGCAATTGGTCGTAGCAAAGCACCACCCGAATAAGCCGGCTGCTTTGCGAGCGACGGATCAGTTCAACGATAATGCGATGTCGCATTTCCGTGAAATTCTCAAAAAGAGGCAGTAGCAACAGTCATTGGACCAGTTCTTCGATAAAATTGAAAGAAAAAATAAAATGTTATAAAATAACCCTTTTATGCCATTTTTCCCTCAAATAGTGTTTTTTTTAACGCAATTGCATCAGCCATCCCAACATTATCTTTTATTTTTGTTTATTTTATCTTTTTTTATACACTTATTTATGCATTATCTTTTTATTTACTTATCACTAGGTTTGAAATTCAGTAACTATCACGTGTAAAATTTTTCTTTCGAATCTTTCATTAAAAATATGATAGCTATGATTTCAAATATTGAATGGAGTACAAGCTTCTCTTATACTTATCACGAAGTGTTTACCGATTCTAATTAAACTAAAATTCATGGAAGAATTGCCCGAGTTTCAATTATTAAAAATAAGAAATTAGTTTCGCACTATGAGCGTTTTGGAGTACGAGCATGGCTCTGGAACGGATTATGCTCGCTAACCGAGGGTCCACTGGACGTGACTTCCTGTGCGCGCGCCTGCCTGCCAGCGAGGGCAGTTTCACGCGATCGCCCGCCAGCGAGAGAAGCTTCTTCTTAATTACAATGCGAATCCTTAACTATATTTACAGGTTTTTATTTTATAACTATTTCACATATTCACACATTTATTTACTTAAATGTAATATAAATAAAAAAAAATAGGAGATTTTTCTTTTATGTTTCCAAAAAATACAGTTAATAAATATTCTATTATTGCAAGATAAATAAAATAAAATATAAAAAATAATCCATATTAATATGTGGAAATACATTTTGTAGGGAAGATAACAATCTATAGGAATAAAGGTCACCTCTCCAGTCATTATAGACATCAAAATATGACGCCATCTATACATGTATATACCAAAATATTACATAATTGATGACAGTATTTTTTAAAATGCTTCAAAATAAAATGTTAAAGTCTTGTATAAATATTTTAAATAGAATATTAGGTTTATAGTATTTATAAATGTTCTATATAATTCGATTTAACTCTGTTGGAAAAATAGTGATATTTTCTCTACGAAGAATATGTTTTTGTATTAAATTCCTGGTAGAGAAAAGGGCAAAAAACAATCATACAAACCCTGCCTACTCCCCTGATATTTACATATATATTATAAAATGGATGGCAAGCTATAAGAAAAGCCAAGTTTCTAGAGGAATGTTGACTTAAGATGGGTGCATTCTAGCTGCGGGAATGGTTATGTGTCAGGGGGATAGTCGCCAAAACCGGCATACATGTGTAGGGCGGACAGAGGCGTGGTCACATCTGCAGCTAGAGGAAAGCGTGGCGTGTTACCTCCAGACGTGTGAATGATTCTGCAAGACGATGTTAGGAGAGCTTGACATTGGAGTGGCCTTCAAGACAGTTTAGTCCAGGCTGAACACGTACAGTGTGAAGGGGGGCGTTTCAAAAGAGTGACTTCCATACCGCCAAGTATCGTTCTGAGGAAGGCGAGTAAAGGCGAGTCTCACTTATTGTACTCCATCTGTTTAGTACCAGGTATAAAAAAACCCTAACCTTCGTTGCATCCCATAAGAACTCAGGAAGGTATCTTTGTGCCATCTTGATTAACCAAAGAACACAAATGCCTCTAGGTACAATGTAACATTATTAAAAATTGCTTGTCACGTATATTCTCTTTAAATTTCCAAAATTATATGCAGTTTTTTATATACTTATAATTTATTTATTATAAATTTACAATTTAGGGTTTCAAATGATTTTCAAATATTGAAAGACAGTGTTATTCTCTCAGAATATAAATTTATATTATTTGTTGATATTAATAATATTAGAGAATATTTATAATTGAATAATTGAATTAACTTCATTAGGTTGATCTTTAAAAGAGCAATACAGGTCATTATATTTACAATAATGTGGATGTTCATTAACAATCATAGCATGGTATTAATATTTTCAAGTCCGGAATCCTGAGGCTTTCTTAAAACTTTTATTTGTTTGGCTATCCACAACTATTGTCATCAATTTTTATTATACTACTCGAGAACAAAATAATATGAAATTTTCTACCCTTTTCAGAGCCCGTTGTCGATGCAAGTTGACAAATATTCAGACTTCTGGGTGGTCAGGGTGGCAGAGAATTGACACATTTTCAAATTACTTTTCATTTTTTAATATTAATTTTAAAACCAAAAATATGATCATTCTGCTATGTGGAACCAGGCAGGTGCTGGTAAGCTAAAATGTTGAATAGGTGATAAGTCTGTGGGTTCATCAATTATTCTGGTTATATACTTTTCAAATAAATTGAAGAAGACCAGATCTCTCTCTCCATAGAAATATATATACTCCTGAAAACACAAATATATTTTGAAATGAAAAAGAAAAAATGATATAGTTTATGACGTCATATTCTTTAAATCCAGGAATATTAAGATGAAGTTTCTTGAGGGAAATAAAGAGAAAAATAACACTAATAAAGGATGCAAAGATGAGATTGGTCTATTTAATAAAGATATAAAAAATATGTTTCAAAAATATTAAATTGCCATTGCGAGTTAGAAATTGTGAAAATTCAAATATAGTAAAATATATGAAAATAATTTCAAATTACATACTCAAGTAAAAGATAAGGGTGTTAAGAGTAGATGCCATCCAATATAGTTTGAGAGGAATTTCTCTCAATAACACCATTTCTAAATATTTTATTTACATTGGTAATAGTTAAAACTTATTTGAGCAAAATATATGACTTTATAATTAATTGATTTTAGCTCTATACAAGTAAAATTTATTAATTCTTAGAACAGGCTGTTATTCTAGATACTTTCTTAGAAATAGCTAATTGTCTTGTTTTACTTGAAAATCTTAAAAAACAACAATTTTAAAGTAGATATCAATATAGTAAAGACTAAATATCATTTTAAATTCAAAATATGTATTGATAAAAATTGTGAGCTTGATAATATTGTTTTCTATATCATAAAAGCTCCATATGAAATTATTCATTTCATTAATTGGCGATGTATGCTGCATATTTCAGTGACTTTCAGGGTCAGCCATTACGATAGTGTTTTCTTCATTCTTAGGAATGAAAGCTAAAATCAATATCGTCAATTCCCTTGGTTATATACTTTTCAAATGAATAAAAAAACTAGTTTTTCATAAAATATATATTCCCCTGAAAACAAAAATATATTTTGAATCTAAAAAGAAAAAAAATATGGTTGATGACATCACATTCTTTAAATCCATAAATAATAAGATAGAAAGTTTCTTAAAGGAAATATAGAGAAAAATAACATTTATAAAGGATGCAATAATGAGATTGGTCTATTTAATAAAGATATAGAAATATATTTTTCAAAAATATTAAATTATCATCGCAAGTGAGCTACTATGAAAAAATTATAATATTGTAAAATATATTAAAATAACTTCGAATTACATACTCAAATTAAAGTTTAAGGTTTAGAGAATTGATTCCATTCAAGACTTTGGGTCTTAATGGGGGCTTTTGTTGTTATGCTGTATATGGGTATGTGTATGTATATATCATACTTACTTAATCTTTCTTTTTCTTCTTCTGTATATTCCCCACTTTCACAGGCCTATCTCTCTTGTAATCTCGGGGAGAATCCTCTATAAGACCAGTGTGTCTTAATAAAGGCTTTTGTGTGTGTGTGAATAGATGCCATCCATATATATTTTGAGAGATAAGAAGAAATTAATATAGCAAACATTATGTCTTAAAAACGCCATTTATTAAAATTTCATTTACATTGAAAAGAGTTAAAAACTTATTTTAGCAAAATATATGACTTTTTAAATGATTGATTCTAGGTCTATAAAAGTACAAATTTATTTATTCTTAGAAAAGCTGTTGTTCTAGATACTCTTTTAAAATAGCTAATTATCTTGTTTTACTTGTAAAACTTGTATTTTAACAATTTGGTAGTAGTTTTGTAATATAGTAAACACTAAATATAATTTTAAATTCAAATATGTATTGATAAAAATTGTAAGCTTGATAATATTGTTTTCTATATCATAAAACCACCATATGAAATTATTTATTTCTTCAATTGGCGAATGTATATTGAATAATGCAGTGACATTCAGGGTCAGCCATTACAATAATGTTTTCTTCATTCTTCGGAATCAGGGAAGGATTCTTAATTTCATTTTCTGATTTCAAATCAATCTGCATTGACAACTTGGATGTTAAGTGTTTGAGACCTTCAGGCTCATCAAACACCCCAGCAGGGTCGGTTGAACTGCCGCCTCGCGGTTCTTTATGAGGCGAATAACCAAAGTGACGTCACCCTCTCCGTCGTAGATGCATTCGAGTTCAGTTTCGCTTGCCGATGCATTAAAGTAGTCGAGTCCACCACTCCCTGGTGTGTTTGGCGCTTTTTTAGTCATGAAAGCACTTCCAGCCACATTGTGGCGACCGCCTGGAAGCTTTCCTTCCTTCTTGAACTTTTTTCCTTTATTTTCGCCACGCCAACAAAACAATGAAATTGCCATTGTTAAAAATGTAGTTGCTCTATTAGTCATTTCTCTCTAGATTTGAAACACACTGTCTTAGTGGTCTGCTTGTTTTGTACAATGGCTTTTTATATATTAATACAATAGTAATAAAATACATTTAATCTATATTAATAAAATGGAAATTTCATAAGTGGACATCACTAAAAACTTTCGTTACAATGCATCAATTTCAACCAAATTTTCAACATTTATGTTAAACGAGATGGAGCAGGTTTTGCTTAGCATCAAAATATATTTCCTAACATTAACATGCGTAACTTCGCTGTTATCGATTAAATACAAAAAAATCAACAGAGTTAATTTTATTTATATATAAATACAAAATTAAATTTAAACAGAGTTAATTTTTTTACATACTAGCTAATAATCTCAATCTAAAAAATATTCAAAACAAGCAATTTTTAAGATAACACCATATGTAAAACAGTCGGCCAAGAAAACAACAACGATATTACATCTTTCTCACATATTCACACACAATCTTGATTAATAATTAAAACTAATCTTTAACATTGTTTATTATACTTCAACTTTTATTTCTACATTTGTTTTTAAATACCCAATTGTTTTATCATGTTTCTAATTTCGCCTAACAAATATACAAATTTATAGTGACCAACATATGCAAATTTTATCTTTGTTTTTATTTAACTTGATATCGTAAACATAACATCCATTGTAAGCATTTTTTCTGTTCACCTTCCGTGGTTTCTCTTTTCTCTGATAGTTTTTAGGTGTAGTATATTTTCTTATTACTAGACTACAAACATTCCCTCGAGAAAAACCTGGGCGAAGCCGGGTACATCCGCTTGTAGGATATAAGGAGAAAAGTTAACTCAGAAACTTTCTTGATTGGAAGAAATCACAGAAGCCTTTGGATATTCATCTTAAAATACATTGTAGTAATAAATATTGGTAATAATCAATTTTTATTAACTTTGCTGTAATGATTATGCCTAAAATAGGGTGAATGTCTCTTTTATGCTTCTTTAAAATAAAGTTACAAAATACTTTAATGAGTGCATAAATAACCAGAAATATAATAAATCAATCAATATATGAGTGGATAGAATTTAAGAGAGAGAGATAATGATGTATAAAATAAAAGTCAACTCTCCAGTCATTATGGACATCAAATATGACGCCATCTATACATGGGTATACTCGAATATTATATAAATAAACACATTATCTTTTCAAAATGATTCAAATTAAAATGCTGATTTGTTATTTAAATGAATTTAAATAGAATTATAATGATTAAAAAGTTTTTTTTTTATTTATTTAAACTCTATCGGAAAAAATAGTAATATCTTCTACAACGAAAATGTTATTCAATGAAAATACAGGTCAATATCTAAGATGAAAAGGTGAATATACAATCATACAACACCCTCCCTAGTCCACTTATATGAAGGTGAATATATGGTAATATGGATGACAACTATCAGAGAAACCAAGAATTCAGAGTAAAGTTGCGGGAAGATAGGTGGACTCCAGGTGCGTGGTATGTCTATGTGTCGGGGGACAGGCGCCGAAATAGCATTGTTGTGTGGGGGGACAGAGGCTTTCAACATTTGCGGCAAGTAGAAGGCGCGGCGTATCACTTCCGAGCGTGTGGATGTTCCTGCAAGACAGTGTCAGGAGAGCTCGACATCGGAGCGGCCTGATAGGCGGTATAGTTCATGCTGGACATGTACACTGTCGAGCGGAACGTTTAACAAGATTGATATCCACGTCGTCGAAAGCCCTTCTAACGAGGAGTTAAAAGTAGTCCTGTATCGGTACATTTAGTGTCAATACAAAATAACTTTATTGAGATGATCTTGAAACAGAAATCTCTCCAGATCATCCTATTTACAATAATATGGAGGGGGGGTATAAACAATGATTAATTTACAACAATAGCATGGAATCAATATCTTCAGGTCCATAATCCAGAGGCTTTTCAAAGGCTTAAATTCAAATTGATTATAAGTCTGTCTGTTTGTGTAAATGTCTACAAATCTTGTTTTTAACTTTAAATATATTTTACCAACACGCAGGTATCTGATCTGTTGTATACTTTTCATAACCCGGAGAAAATGATGGTTGACAAATTTTAGAATTTCTGAATTTTCACGGTGGCCGGGAATGGACAGGTCGCCAAATTGCCTTTCAATTTTTTAATTTTTAATTTTTAAAACATGAATATGTTTATTCTTCTATGTGGAATCAGGCAAGTGTTAGTAAGCTAAAATTTTGAATTGGTAATATGTCTGTGGGTCATCTATTCCCTTGGTTATATACTTTTCGAATGAATTAAAGAAAACAATTCTCCATAGAAATATATATACTCCTGAAAACACAAATATTTTTTAATCAAAGAAGAAAAAAATGATATGGTTGATGACATCACATTCTTTAAATCCATGAATAATAAGATGAAGTTTCTAAAAGGAAATAGAGAGTAGAATAGCAGTATGAAAAGATGTAATGATAAGATTGGTCTATTTAATAAAGATATAAAAAATATATGTTTCAGAAATATTGAATTGTCATCGCGAGAGAGAAATTGTGAAAATTCTAATATTGTAAAATATATTAAAATAATTTCAAATTGTAAACTCAAATTAAAGTTTAGGGTGTAGAGAATTGATGCCATCCATATTTATTTTGAGAGATTAGAAAAATTCATTAAGGCAAACATTGTATCTTAATAACACCAATCATAAAAAAAAATATTTTAATTGGAAAGTGTTAAAAACTTATTCTGTCAAAATAAATGTCTTCATAATGATGTATATAGTTGTTCATTTGTTTTAAATAAATATTAAATTGATGTATATAGTTATTCATTTGTTTTAAATAAATATCAAATTGATGTATATATTTGTTTAGTTATTTTGCATATTTTTCATCTTTGAATTTATCTTATAATTTGGTCTGTGAAAATAAATATATTGGACCAGTGACCAAAAAGGCTGTAAATAGATCGTTTAATGTTAGTTAGATAGTATAGAGAGTTGTAAGGCAGGATATATAAATATTTAAATGTTATGCTTGTGTAATTATAATCTTAATTGAATAAAAATATTTAAATTATAAATGTATTCTAAATCTTAAATACCAAGCATTAAAACAACTGGCGACGAGGAAAAGCAAATTTTGTAAAGAAAAAAGAATTTAAATAGTGAAAAGAAATTATACTTTTAAAAAAATGTCTTCAAGTATGTTTGAAAGATTCGACGAAAATCTAGAGAATGTAGAGAATTATATTTATCGATTGAAGCAATTCATGCTAATTTCTAAAACAAAAGAAGACTTTAAGACGCCATTTCTGATATCATGCATCGGGCCTAAATACTTCGGGATTTTGCGAAACTTAGTTTTTCCATAAGAAGTTGATCAAGTTCCCTTTGATAAATTGTGCAGGATCTTATTGAAACATTTCAATCCTAAGACCAATATAATATATGAAAGATTTGTATTCCAGAAAATGGATCAAAAATCGGGCGAGGCAATTTCTAAATATATAATACGCCTAAAAGAACAGGCTCAAAGGTGTAACTTTGGAGATGTTCTGCAAGAATCCCTGCGAGACAGATTTGTGGCGGGCATCATTGATACACCGACCCAAAAGAAGCTACTACAGGAGGAAGGATTGACTTTTGAGGGAGCATTAGACATCGCGCTGTCTGCGGAGTCTGCAGATAATGACCTACACAACCTCAAGAGATCCGAAGATGCCCATCTGTCCCCACAGCATCTTCATGCCATCAATAATCCCTGCAAACACTGTGGTAAGACCAACCATCTACACTATAATTGTTTTTTTAAATCAGCTAATTGTAGAGTTTGTGGTAGAGTAGGGCATATTTCTACTATATGTTATAAAAAAGATAGTTCTGCCCGTAAATTGCCCAGAAATCCCAAAAATACTTTTAATAAATTTAAAAAGCATGTTAATGATAATAATCCTTCGGGATCTCAAAATAATTTATCATTGAATAATATAAATTTGCATCCTCCCTTGATTGAAACTGTATATGTAAATGACATAAAATTGTTGGCTGAAATTGATACTGGAGCAGCCATAACTACATTAACTAAATATTTGTACTTTAAATATTTCAAAAATGTTAAATTAAATAAATGTAATACAGTCTTGACCGGCTATCGTGGCTCTAAAATACCTATTTTAGGCAAGGCTAAATTTGATATAAAATTAAGAAATGTTTCTAGAACCATTGAAATACTAATAACTAATTTAAATTGTACTAAATTTCTCTTAGGAAGAGATTTCCTTAATCTTTTCAATATCTCATTCAATTATTTGCATAAATTGGACTCTTTTAGTATAGATTCACTTTTAAATGATTACGGGTCCATTTTTGAATGCAAATCTGACCCTATTAAAGGTATCAAATGCCATCTTGATGTAAAAGCCTCCAAATTCAATAGTCAATATGTTAACAGTAAATTTAAAGTGGATGAGACTGTGAAGTTTAGGTGGATTACTAATGGGCATCCCTCTTGGTATACAGGAAAGATAATTAAAATACTAGGAAGGAATGTTTATTTAATAAAACAAGGTGACAGTATAAAAAAGGTTCATCAAAACTACATTAGAAAAATGTTGCCTGGTAAATCACATCCCACTAATATGAATGATGCTGAACGTGTGCCAACTCCAATCTCGGAGGAGAAAAGTATTACAACCCCCAGGTATCCTCAGAGGGAGCGCAGATGTCCGCAGAGATATGGAGAGTAAATAAATAAATAAGGGGGGCCAAGCCTAAGAAGGGGGAATTGATGTATATAGTTGTTCATTTGTTTTAAATAAATATTAAATTGATGTATATAGTTATTCATTTGTTTTAAATAAATATCAAATTGATGTATATATTTGTTTAGTTATTTTGCATATTTTTCATCTTTGAATTTATCTTATAATTTGGTCTGTGAAAATAAATATATTGGACCAGTGACCAAAAAGGCTGTAAATAGATCGTTTAATGTTAGTTAGATAGTATAGAGAATGGTTAGGCAGGATATATAAATATTTAAATGTTATGCTTGTGTAATTATAATCTTAATTGAATAAAAATATTTAAATTATAAATGTATTCTAAATCTTAAATACCAAGCATTAAAACACATAAATAATTGATTTATGCTCTATTCAAGTACAAATTTATTAATTCTTAGAACAGGCTGTTGTTTCAGATACCTTCTTAGAAATAACTAATTATCTTGTTTTACTTGAAAATTTTATATTAAAACAATTTTGAAGAAGATTTGTAATATTGTAAACACCAAATATCATTTTAAATAAAAATATGTATTGATAAAAAATGTAAGTTTGATAATATTGTTTTCTTTATCAAAAAACCTCAATATGAAATTATTAATTTCTTTAATTAGGGAATGTATACTACATATTTCAGTGACATTCAGCGTTAGCCATTTTGATAATATTTTCTTCATTCTCCAGAATCAGAGAAGCATTCTCAATGACATTTTCTGATTTCAAATCAACTTTCTTTGATACCTTGGATGTCAAGGGTTTGAGACCTTCAGGATCATCAAACACCCCAGCGGGGTCGGTCTGAACTTCCGCCTCGCGGCTCTTTATGAGGCGAATAACCAACGTGACGCCACCGTCTCCATCGTAGATACAATCTAGTTCAGTATCGCTTGCAGATGCATTGAGGCAGTCGAGTCCACCACTTCCTGGTTTGATAAGCGCTTTTTTAGTTATGGAGGCTCCTCCAGCCACATGGTGGCGTGCGCCTGGAAACTTTCCTTCCTGCTTGAACTTTTTTCCCTTCTTTTCACCACGCCAACAGAACAATGAAATTGCCATTGTTAAAAGTGTAGTTGATTCATTAGTCATTTCTCTCTCGATTTAAAACGCACTGTCTTAGAGGTCTGCTTGTTTTGTACAATTGTTTTTTTTTAAATCAATTACAACAATGGTAACAAAATAATAGGATATGAGGAGAAATGTAAACTCAGAAATTTTCTAAATTGAGAGAAATCACAGAAGCCTTTGTATATTCATCTTAAAATACATTGTTGTAATAAATGTTTGTGTTAACCATTTTTTATTAACTTTGCTGTAATGATTATGCTTAAAATAGAGTAAATGTCTCTTTTATGCCTCCTTAGAATAAAGTTACAAAAGGTTTTATTGATCGCATGGTGAATAACCAAAAATATAATAAATTAATCTACATTTATGTGGATAGAAATTTTATAAGAAATATAATGTTATATGAAATAAAAGTCACACACACACACACACTCTCCAGTCATTATAGACATTAACTATGAGACGCTATCTCTACATGGGGGTATAATCGAATATTACATAAATAATATAGTATATTTTTATAATGTTTCAAATTAAAAAGCTGAAGTGTTGTTTTAATAATTATGAATATATATATAAATAGAATATTAAGTGTGAGAGAGGTAATGATAATAAATGTTTTGTTTCATTTATGTAAACTGTATTGTAAAAATAGTAATACCTTCTACAACGAAAATGTTATTCAATGAAATTCAGGTCAATATCTAAGAAGTAAAAGGTGAATATACAATCATTAGCAACACCCTCCCTACTCAATTTATATAAAGGTGTATATATTGTAAAATGAATGACAACTATCCGAGAAGCCAAGAAAACGGAGTAAAGTTGCGGGAAAATAGGTTGACTGCAGGTAAGGGGGATGGCTTTGTGTCAGTGGGACGGAGGCAGAAATGGCATACGTGTGTGCGGACAGAGGCTTTTAACATCTTTGGCGTGTGGAAGACGCAGCGTATTACCTCCAGGCGTGTGGATGATCTTGCAAGACAGTTCCAGGAGATCTTGACATCAGAGCGGCCTGATAGGCGATTTAGTCAATGCTGGACATGTACAGTGTTGAGCAGGACGTTTAACAAGATTGACATCCACTTCGCCGAAAACCCATTCGACGAGGAGTTAAATGCAAGTCCTGTATTGGAAGATTCGGTTTCAATAAAAAATAACCTTATTGAAATGATCTTAAAACGGCAATCTCTCCAAGTCATCATATTTACAATAATATTAATGAAGGATATGTGTCAGGGAAACAGGCCTCAAAAACGGCATACGTGTGAGGCTACAGAGGCTGGATACATGTGCGGCGAAATGAAGGCGCGGTGAATCACCTACGGGCGTGTAGATTATCCTACAAGATGGTGTCAGGAGATCCTGACATCACCGATGCGCGCCTAAACTCTTCATAGAAATAAATATACTCCGAAAAATACAAATATCTTTAGATTTTGAGAAAGAAAAATTAATATAGTTGATCACTTAATATTATTCAAATCCAGGAATAATAAGCTAAAGGTTTTTCAAAAGATATAAAGAGAAAATAGCACGATGATAAGATTGGTCTTTTAAATACAGATATAAAATATATGTTTCAAAAATATAAAATTATAATCATGAGTGAGCAATTGTGAAAATTCTAATATTGTGAAATATATTAGAATAAAGGGTGTAGAGAGTAGATGCAATCGAATATACGTATATTTTGAGAAATTATAAGAAATTAATATAGCAAACATTATATCTCTAAAACACTATTTATAAAAAAATTATTTGCATTGGAAAGAGTTAATAACTTATTTTAAGGAAATATGTGACTTTATAAATAATTGATTTTAGCTTTATACAAGTAAAAATTTATTAATTCTTATCACAGGCTGTTGTTCTAGATACTTTCTTAAAAATATCTAATTATCTTGTTTTACTTGTAAATCTTATAATACAACAATTTTGAAGTAGATTTGTAATAAATTAAACACTAAATATCATTTTAAATTCAAAATATATACAGTATTGACAAAAATTGTAAGCTTGATAATATTGTTTTCTATATCATAAAACCTCTATCAGAACTACGTGAAAACTTTCTCCATTGAATATTTAAAAAAAGAAATGAAAATTAGGGAGAAAATATTTTTATTCAGATAAACGTGTAACAAGCTTTCGGGCAGTCACACCCTTCAACAGGTAGCAAACTAAGGTAACCAAAGACTTTATATAGGAATCTATTTGAGGTATATTTGCATATGTGATGTATATAGTACGGAGAAAATACAATTCAGGTTAAAATTTTGCATATCTAAATTATTGATATATAACAACTACGTAAGCATGCTAATCGCGAAATATTAAAAAATTAAAAACTTAAAAAACGATACAAATTGTAGAACGCCTATGGTAAAACATGAATTCGGGAAGTAACCTGAATCAGCGCTAAAAAACTATCAACTGTTCAACCCGCCATCAGCGACTACACCACCAATAGACGGGGGGGGGGAGGTTTATCCGTTTTTTAAATTACTACATATATCATGGTATTGGGCAGATAAATCAATATGACGGTTAATACTGTTTTTGGAAATGGATAAAATGGCTTCTATGATTAATCTTTGGTGTTTACTGGGTATGTTGGTGTATAGGGTGGTGGGAGAAGCTAAATTGAAAGAATGGACAGTATTAAGTGTGTGTTCGTATATGAGGGATCTGCTATCTTTATTGGTGATACATCTACCATGTTCGATCATCCTGACGGCCACGGACCTACCGGTCTCACCCACATAGGTTGCACTACAATCGCTGCATGAGACCGAGTAGACCGAGCCACCAGACGATCGAACACTGGTAGGTCTCTGTATGCGGGTAATGGGGTGTCTAAGAATGGTGGCCAGGCTTTTATTATTTTTAAAATAAGTATTGATGCCATGGGATTTAAGCATGCGGGCTATGGTAGTGGATTGTGGTGAATAAGGCAAAATGCAGGTGTTTCTATGAGGTATAAGGGGTTTCAAAATAGCAGGGTTGTATTGGTGTTTGTGTATGAAATGGTAAGGGTATTGGGAGAGGGCAAGCTGTTTTTTTGATGTTGGAGAATTCTATTGATCTAAATATGGGCAAGGAGCAATGTGTGACTAATCTCTTGGTAAGTGTTCTGACTGTATTAATTTTATGGGACAAAGGATAGGAAGAATTGAAATTGGTATAGAAAGTTGGGTTACTGATTTTATGATAAACTGTTGTGTGGTAGTGTGAAGGGGTACGAATAATGAGTATGTCGAGAAAAGGTAAAACACTGTTAACTTCTTATTCATGACTGAAAGAAATATCGGGGTGAAAGGAGTTAAGAACAGATAATATGCTAAGCTCATGTCCGGTTTCACATATACAAAGGATATCATCAATATATCTCCTCCATACGTGAATGCCCGGTGTGAATTGCTGTTGGATCCAGATGTCAAGTGTGGACATAACTATTTCAGCTAAGGGTGATGACAATGGGCTACCCATGGGTGAGCCCCTAATCTGTTTGAAAAATTGGCTATTGAAGGTAAACTCAGTGATGTCCAAGCATATGGAGGAAAGCGCGACTATAGAAGAAACAGTTTTAGGGTCTTTACTGGATGTCCTGCAGGAATTTTGTTAGCTGAGTAATGATCAGCTGGTGGGGTAGGGATAAATACATAGAGTTGACATCATATGACACCATGGTGGAGTTTTGAAGCGGGGTGAGAGATTGGACGAACTGTATAAATGCAGGGATGTCTGTTATGGAGAAAGACTGCGGGCGGGTCTTTACCAGAGGTGTGAGGAAGTATGATAGGTATTTAGAAAGTTTGTATGCCGGGGAGAGGTGATACGCTATGATGGGGCGGAGGGCGACGGTAGGTTTATGGGTTTTGGGTAAGCCATAGATGTAGGGTGTATTAATCATATCAGATGTGAAAGTTTGGTACTGTTCAGATGTGATGGAGCCAGACTTTTTTAGGCGTAATAGTTTCAAACGGAATGTTCTGGTGGAGGAGGAAATATCGTGTTGGGTAACCGGTATGAATGTGGTTTGGTCGCTAAGTATGTCCATCATCTTGGAGGTATAATCACCTGTGTCCAAGATGACGGTTCGGGATCCCTTGTCTGATCGGGTAACCAGGATTTGTGAATTCTGTCTAAGTGATCGAAGGGAGCGGTACTTACCAAGAGATAGGTTCAATTGGGGGGTTGGTTTTCGGAGAACTTGGGATATAGATTGCCGTATGGTGTATTGGGTGGTGTGGGGAAGCGAGCTGATGGCGGGCTCAACTCCCGCGATGATCCTAGGTATGTCTGCTCTAGATGGTGGTCTGTATTTAAGCCCAAAGGACAGTAGTTCCATTTGGAGCAGACATACCTAGGATCATCGCGGGAGTTGAGCCCGCCATCAGCTCGCGCCCCCACACCACCCAATACACCATACGGCAATCTATATCCCAAGTTCTCCGAAAACCAACCCCCCAATTGAACCTATCTCTTGGTAAGTACCGCTCCCTTCGATCACTTTGACAGAATTCACAAATCATGGTTACCCGATCAGACAAGGGATCCCAAACCGTCATCTTGGACACAGGTGATTATACCTCCAAGATGATGGACATACTTAGCGACCAAACCACATTCATACCGGTTACCCAACACGATATTTCCTCCTCCACCAGAACATTCCGTTTGAAACTATTACGCCTAAAAAAGTCTGGCTCCATCACATCTGAACAGTACCAAACTTTCACATCTGATATGACTAATACACCCTACATCTATGGCTTACCCAAAACCCATAAACCTACCGTCCCCCTCCGCCCCATCATAGCGTATCACCTCTCCCCGGCATACAAACTTTCTAAATACCTATCATCCTTCCTCACACCTCTGGTAAAGACCCGCCCGCAGTCTTTCTCCATAACAGACATACCTGCATTTATACAGTTCGTCCAATCTCTCACCCCGCTTCAAAACTCCACCATGGTGTCATATGATGTCAACTATATGTACCTATCCCTACCCCACCAGCTGATCATTACTCAGCTAACAAAATTCCTGCAGGACATCCAGTTAGACCCTAAAACTGTTTCTTCTATAGTCGCGCTTTCCTCCATTTGCTTGGACATCACTGAGTTTACCTTCAATAGCCAATTTTTCAAACAGATTAGGGGCTCACCCATGGGTAGCCCATTGTCATCACCCTTAGCTGAAATAGTTATGTCCACACTTGACATCTGGATCCAACAGCAATTCACACCGGGCATTCACGTATGGAGGAGATATATTGATGATATCCTTTGTATATGTGGAACCGGACATGAGCTTAGCATATTATCTGTTCTTAACTCCTTTCACCCCGATATTTCTTTCAGTCATGAATCAGAAGTTAACAGTGTTTTACCTTTTCTCGACATACTCATTATTCGTACCCCTTCACACTACCACACAACAGTTTAAAATAAAATCAGTAACCCAACTTTCTATACCAATTTCGATTCTTCCTGTCCTTTGTCCCATAAAATTAATACAGTCAGAACACTTACCAAGAGATTAGTCACACATTGCTCCTTGCCCATATTTAGATCAATAGAATTCTCCAACATCAAAAAACAGCTTGCCCTCTCCCAATACCCTCACCATTTCATACACAAACACCAATACAACCCTGCTATTTTGAAACCCCTTATACCTCATAGAAACACCTGCATTTTGCCTTATTCACCACAATCCACTACCATAGCCCGCATGCTTAAATCCCATGGCATCAATACCTATTTTAAAAATAATAAAAGCCTGGCCACCATTCTTAGACACCCCATTACCCGCATACAGAGACCTACCAGTGTTCGATCGTCTGGTGGCTCGGTCTACTCGGTCTCATGCAGCGATTGTAGTGCAACCTACGTGGGTGAGACCGGTAGGTCCGTGGCCGTCAGGATGATCGAACATGGTAGATGTATCAACAATAAAGATAGCAGATCCCTCATATACGAACACACACTTAATACTGGCCATTCTTTCAATTTAGCTTCTCCCACCACCCTATACACCAACATTCCCAGTAAACACCAAAGATTAATCATAGAAGCCATTTTATCCATTTCCAAAAACAGTATTAACCGTCATATTGATTTACCTGCCCAATACCATGATATATGTAGTAATTTAAAAAACGGATAAACCTCCCCCCCCCCCCCCGTCTATTGGTGGTGTGGTCGCTGATGGCGGGTTGAACAGTTGATAGTTTTTTAGCGCTGATTCATGTTACTTCCCGAATTCATGTTTTACCATAGTCGTTCTACAATTTGTATCGTTTTTTAAGTTTTTTAATTTTTTAATATTTCGCGATTAGCATGCTTACGTAGTTGTTATATATCAATAATTTAGATATGCAAAATTTTAACCTGAATTTTATTTTCGCCGTACTATATACATCACATATGCAAATATACCTCTAATAGATTCCTATATAAAGTCTTTGGTTACCTTAGTTTGCTACCTGTTGAAGGGCGGACTGCCCGAAAGCTTGTCACACGTTTATCTGAATAAAAATCTTTTCTCCTTAATTTGTATTTCTATTGTTTTAAATAAAACCTCTATATAAAATTATTTATTTCTTCAATTGGCGAATGTATGCTGCATATTTCAGTGACATTCGGGGGGTCATCCATTACGATATTGTTTTCTCCATTCTTCGGAATCAGGGTAGCATTCGCAATTTCACTTTCTGATTTCAAATCAACCAGCATTGACACCTCGGATGTCAAGGGTTTCAGAACTTCAGGCTCCTCAAACACCCCAGCAAGATCGGTCTGAACTGCCGCCTGGCGGTTCTTTATATGGCGAACAACCAAAGTGACTCCACCTTCCCCGTCGTAGATGCAATCGAGTTCAATTTCGTTTGCCGATGCATCAAAGCAGTCAGGTCTGCCACTTCCTGGTTTGATTAGCTCTTTTTTAGTCATGGAGGCTCCTCCAGCAACGTTGTGGCTGCCGTCTGGAGGCCGACTCTCCCGCTTTAACTTTTTGTCCTACCTATCAGCACGCCAACAAAACAATGATAGTGCCATTGTTAAAAAAGTCGTTGCCCTTTTAGTAATTTTTTACTATTCGTTTCAAACTCTTCAATTCATGATGTGTGCTTGTTTTTGTGAAAAGGTTTTTTCCTGAAATATTACAACAATTGTAATAAATACATTTGAGAAGATTTAGGAAAAAAGGTTAACTCGGAAACTCTCTTAATTAGAAGAAATCAGAACAACCTTTGGGTATTCATCTTTAAGTATATTGTGGCAATTTATAATTGTGCTAATTATTTCGATTTATATTTTCTTTCCTGTAATGTGAAATACAAAAAAAAAGTGATAAAGGTTCCTTTCTTATTTCTGTAAAAAAGTTACAAAAGGTTATATTAACTGTATGATGAATAACCGAATCTTTTGAAAATGAAATTAATATATATACATGTGGATGGACATTCTCTATGTATGATAATTCTTTATATCCATAAAAATGAAATGCGAAATCGATGTTTGTTATCGCTTTACACAAAATCTACTGACTCAATCATTTTGAAATTTCGCATGTAGGTAGCTGAAGATTTCGTTTAACATATAGGCTATTCAAAAAACTACAAAGGTCAATGTGCTTTTTTTTTAATGTTTAACTGAAATGGATTAGTTCCCGCCTTTTGCCGCTTGGCGCCGCACTGGTCGCGACGATAAATGAATTTGATTGGTTAATAATTTTACACTTATTTTGTTAGTTTACACGCTGCATTTTTCAAAAGGTAAGAATATATATATTTATTTAAACTCTTTGGAAAAATATTGTTTAGAAATATTTTCTAATTTAATTGATAATACATTTTTTTTAGATAAGGTTTACTATTTGATTCTCATAAGAAATGTTCATATTATATTATATATAATCATTTACGATTTAGAGCAGTGTATTCTATATTTTTCTTTTTAATATTTATTGCAAAAAAATTATGTTTTTTCTGTATAGCTTGCTACATATATTTTACTATATATGTTTGTTCCATGCAATAGGTTTATACTTATTAGCATTTATATTGTAAGCATCTTCTATGCATTTTTAGTAACTGCTTTTTTAAGGGTAGGTTCAATTTTTTATTTTGCTGTCATTTGTTCAGGTAGGATTTATATTTATCTGCTTCATATTATATAGCTGCTCATATATATCTATATGGTACAAACATATTTTTTTAATATATAGGTACAATTAACTTTAAGTAAAGAAATGAACTGTCAAAATCGTTGGGTGGTGCCTTATTCTCCATTTCTATCGAAAATGTTTTGTGCGCATATCAATGTTGAGAACTGTAGTTCTGTTGAGTCAATAAAATATATTTGCAAATATATTAATAAGGGCAGTGATCAAGCTATTATTAATTTACGCAGAGACGGTAGAGGTCTTGACCCTCAAAATGAGATGCGAATGTATCAGTGTGCCAGATACATAAGCAGCAATAAAGCTGTTTGGCGTCTTCTCAGCTTCCCTTTACACCAACGCCATCCAGCTGTTATCCATTTAGCTGTGCATCTTGAGAATGGAGAACGAATATATTTCATTCAAAACACTCTTACCCATCGAATGCGTAATCCACCAAGGACAACCCTGACTGCATTTTTTTCATTGTGCCAAACTGATTCCTTTGCTAGGACCCTGCTCTATCCAGATGTTACCCAATACTACACTTGGAATTCTTCTGCCAACGAATGGAGAAGGCGAGTTCAAGGCAAGCTGGTTGAAGGATGGCCTGGAGTGAAGAGATCAAACACTATTGGACGGGTTTACGCTGTGCATGTCAGTAACTTTGAATGCTTTTGTTTACGTATGTTACTACATAACATCAAGGGACCGCCTTCCTTCGCATATTTGAAGATTGTTAATGGCAGTCAAGACGAAACATTTAGAGAAACATGCGCAGCTCTTGGATTATTGGAGAATGATAACCATTGGGTTGTCACAATGGATGAGGCCGTTCTTTGTCAGGCTCCTACAAGAGTAAGGCAATTGTTTGCCATATTAATTTCTACGTGCACAATTTCGAACCCTCGGCAGTTATGGATTACCTATAGAGATGAGATGGCAAGTGATATTCTTCATTGTTATCAGCTTCTAGATTCCTCCATCAGGTATAATGATCTGATATATAATGAAACATTGTGTAACATTGAGGATCGTGTCGTATCTATATGTGGGAATAAACTGCAGGAATTAGGCTTAGGAGCACCCAGGAGAAATGTGGTTACCAATTCTGACATTTTGAGAGAACTTGCGTATGATATGGCAGAACTTGAAGGCAATGTTGCATCCATGATGCCCAAACTCTTGCCAGAACAAAGAAAAGTTTTTGATGCTGTTTTAGCAAGAATTAAATTGTTACAACCCATAATTATATTTTTATACTATTTACGATATTATATACGATACGAATTTATACAATATACGAAAAAATAGTGATAGGTGTAAGTTTCTGTTTACACGTTTACACGTAGGTGTAAGTTTCTGGTTTGGGATGAGTGCACCATGGCCTATAAAATTGCCTTGGAAGCCCTTGATCGGACATTACAGGATATCCGTGATGATCCACAACCCCTGGGTGGTTTAGTAGTGCTTTTGGCCGGTGATTTCCGACAGACTCTTCCAGTAGTCACTAGAGGTACACCTGCTGATGAGCTGAATGCCTGTTTAAAGTCTTCTTATCTTTGGAGCCATATTATGAAAATGCATCTCACAGACAACATGAGAGTTCAACTCCATAATGATACCACTGCTGCACAATTTGCAGACAAACTCTTTAAGATAGGAGAAGGTCAACTAGAAACTGATTCCGAGGGTAACACAACAGTTTTCAAATACTTTTTGCCAAGTGGTGGAATCTTCAGAAAGTCTGTATGAAAAAGTTTTCCCTAATATATGTGTAAACTATTTATCTGAAGAATGGTTATGTGCCCGCACTATTTTAGCCCCCAAAAATAGCACTGTGCTACAAATAAATAATATTTAATTCAATCCCGGGTGAAAGCAAAATCTATAGATCAATTGATACACTGGTTGATCCTGATGAATCTGTGTCGTATCCCCCTGAATTTTTAAATTCACTGGAATTGTCTGGTACACCTTCACATAAAATTGTACTAAAAGTTGGTGTGCCAGTAATTTTAATACGAAACCTTGATCCACCCCGTCTCTGCAATGGCACTAGATTATGCATCACTCGAATGGGCACTAATGTTCTCCAGGTTCGAATTTTAACTGGCTCTTTTCGAGGGGAAGAGGTCCTTATTCCTAGAATACCTATTATTCCAATTGATCTGCCTTTTAAGTTTAGACGCTTGCAATTCCCAGTTATGGTTGCCTTTGCTATGACAATTAATAAATCTCAGGGTCAAACATTGTGTAAGTAGTTGGTGTGCATCTTGAGCCTCCCTGTTTCTCGCATGGGCAACTCTATGTAGCAT